>JBBGZY010000108.1:3555833-4767500 GCA_037952925.1 Lithobates clamitans | reverse complement strand
AAGCCCTCTCATTTTATCATAACAAGCCCATGCACCTCTGTTCCAAGACCAGGATATCTCTGACCTAGTGGTTGACCAGCTCTTCACTGGAATCTGGTTAGTCCTTTCTTCCTTTGACATGGACAGTTCTCATGAAGGATGCCAGCCTGTCCATCTGGGAAGGTGCGCTTGCAGTGGCAATGGTCCAGGGACATGGTGGTTGAGGGAGACCACCCTTTTTCCACCAACATGGACTTGAGAGCATTCACTTATGCCTGATGTGCTGGACCAATCAACTTAAGGGGTGGCCAACAAGGGTTCAGTCAAGCAACAACACTGCCATGGTTCACATAAACCATCAGGGTTCGTAAACTGCATGCCCCTTACAGAAGGAGACCTAATTATGGCTTGAGCCAAAATGCACATTCCTGCCTTTGGTGCGCATTTTATATTCCCAGAATAGAGAATTGCAGGTTCGCTTAAAGAGAAGTATGCCCCCCCCCCTTTATACTTACCTAGGTGGATGCAGCATGGGACTGATGCTGCATCTGTCCCCCGGCCTCTCTTCACTGAGAACCAAGCCATCAAACACGGTTCTCACAGATCCCCGAGAGGAGAACTGCTGACTGTCAATTAGCTCTCCTCTCTGCTCCCCCATCCTCACTGGAGCGCTGAGCTGTGGGGGCGGGGATCGGCCTCTCAGCAGATCGCTGAGACAGGCATCAGTCCAGACACCTGGCAGATCCAGACTTCATTGTCGTGATGACGTGTTGCCTGGACTGATTCCAGTGACGTCAGTAGAGAATGGACTTCAGACCGCTCTCTGCTGAATATGGGTCACAGGAGTGCAAAACGAATTGCACTTCTGTAACCCTTAGAAGCTCAGCCAAACGAGCTCAGGCTGGACTTCCCCTTTAGTAATCAGTGCATGGATGTGGGAATGGTCTCTTCACGCTATACTTTTCTGGGACATTTGTCACCACTGGGGGACGCTAGATGTACATCTGTTGGGATCCAGATTCTAGAACAAGGTGGACAGTTTTTTGTAGCCAGGATCAGGGATCCAAAAGCCTTTACTGTGGAGATGCTAGAGACTCTGGGATAAGTTATGGTTGATATACACCTTCTTTCTGCTCCAGATTCTTCCTCAACTGCTTTGCAGGATTGAGGTGGAGGACATTCTGGTGGCACCAAACTGGCCTTAAAAGACATTCTGCAACTCCTGGGTGACACTCTAGGCACTTCCAGACCTTCTATCTCAGGTCTGGTCTACCATCCCGAATATATGGATTAACAGTGCTAGCAGAATTTTAAATAACAATTGATGATGTGCTCAAAAACATTAGCAGTGATAGTATTCTCAAATACAAAAAAAAAAAAATTATATATTCAAAATAAAGTGTTCAAGTGCCACACTCCCCTCTTGTGACCCCACTCACCAAAATTAATGGACCCTCAGCTTTGCAGCCTGGGGTCAAGAGAGTTGTGATGTGAATGATCTGGTGTGTGAGGAATGGACTCAGAGAAACTTTCATATGGGTATTCACGTAGATGGACCGAGGTGGATTAATCATAATGGGAAAAAAACAATCGTGAAGTACCGCTAGTACTGTGTGTGCTGCGCAAACAAACAGCGCCACTCATGAGACATCAGTGTTCAAACAGGCATCAGGGTATGATCCGGGTTTGCCGCTGGATGGCATGCATTCCCTGGACAGCGGAAGTTGCATCGCTGGTTTACGGAACTGGAAATGCGTAAACGCGTTTCGACCCTCCAGGACTTCATCAAGGACATGTTGTTAATCCATATATTCATTTTTGAGGTTCTAGCACCTTTTGTAATAGCTGCTGTAGTTTATTCATTTCTTTAGTATTTCACTTAGCGCAAGTTTTATTTAATACATATAAATATAAATATTGATGCGCTCTAATCCTCAATCAGTGCACAACTTACTCCAAAGTAAGTTCAAATAAGTGTAAGTGAATATAGCCATCAAGACCGTGCATAAATGCATGAAAATTGCAAGAAATTCCATGTGATAAACGCACTAAAATGTGCATATAGGTGTACCAATATAGCACCACCAAAACATACTTGCATAAAATTGCATAAAATTACATGTGATATACACACTAAAAATAAAACTGTGTATAGTATACAAATGTCAGCTTTTGTTTAGTTAATATTTTAGTGGGCAATATATATTGTATAATAAAGTTAATCACAATTCCTATGATTTCAACTAATGTTAACCCGACAGTCCATCCATCATTGAGAATACGGTGTTAAATCGTGTGGGGGTTAGCAATCCTGATATTAACTTCAAACATCGGAGCTTTTCAAATTTCTTTTCCCAGATAAACAAGTGATGAGTAGCGCTTTGTTTCAATTTGTGTTGATCTCAGCACGAATTTAACCATGCAAAACAAACAAAAGTATCATTGCGCGATGAACTAAAGTAACAAAAGCAGAGAGGGATAAAACCACAGTGATACACTCACAAGGGCCCGGTATATGTTAAGCATAACGGTTTGCAATCAGCCGCTGTGAACGAGACTCTTTCAAAGAGTCGCTGCTGTCTTTTTGTTGACTCGGAACAGTCGTATTCGTCACTGGCTCCTCCCGCGCGTTACGTCAGACCACGTGACTTTCTCAAGGATATACTGCAATATATATTGCCCACTAAAATATTAACTAAACAAAAGCTGACATTTGTATACTATACACAGTTTTATTTCTAGTGTGTATATCACATGTAATTTTATGCAATTTTATGTATGTTTTGGTGGCATTATATTGGTACACCTATATGCACATTTTAGTGTGTTTATCACATGGAATTTCTTGCAATTTTCATGCATTTATGCAAGGTCTTGATGGCTATATTTACTTACACTTGCACAGGGCTTCTGTTTCTTAGATTTGCAAGGCCCCACTCCCCAAATGGTCGGCTCAAAGTTGCGGCAAATTCTGGGGTGCTTGTGGAACCCAGCTTACCTTTAGAGAGCTCTGGAAACTCCTTGTACAGCTCCCCCGGTCCCCTCCTATGTGTAAGTGTTAGGATTATTCTTCTCTTGTGATCAGTCACTCCAGGTGTATTGAAAAGCAGACAATTTATTTCAGATGTGTCGCCACAAAAAGGTGATCCTTACAAGCCAAAGAATAGAGCAGAAATCATAGAGGGATGTACAGCCCCCCCCCCCTCCTAATGCTTACAATAATACAGCTATAATGCTTCTTTTGGCTGAGGAAACACTGATAGCTCATGGTACATCATGGTACATACTTTTATTTGCTAATCAGTGTTCCCGTACAATCTGTTACCATGAATGGTAAAGCCTAATCACTCTATTTTACTATGGAGTTAGTTAAAACAAAAGGTACATCAAGTTAATGCAACATGTGCTCAGAAGCCATCTTAAAAATCAGTCTCAGGTTTTTTTTAATAGCCACACCATAAACATTTAAAACTTTTCTAACATTCCCCCCGCTTATTTTATCTCAACACATTTCGATGCTAGTCCCTGTGTTATGCACTTTCCGACTGTGTGTCATTAAGTTGAGCTTCAATGTCCACATAGGTCTTCTCAGAGTTAGGAAGGGCTTGATGCATTGTTCTTGAGACTGCGGTTTCAATCAATCTTTGTGAAAGTCCTTGAATACAGGGAATGCAGCAGCATCCACAAGTCACCAAGATGGCTAAAACCACAGCAATTGAGATCAAACATGTGTCAAGTCCAGTCCACTTACCGAACCATCCTTCAAGCCAGTTTGTGAAATGGATAATTAAAACCTGAGTTTTCCGCTAATTCATTTTTCTAGCTGTATTAGGGATAAAGGTACAACACATGCTACCAAACATTTTGCATACCCCCTCCTCTTTCAGCTAGGACCATATCTAAGGCCATTCGGTTATGCCATGTCATTAGAGATGTGGGGGCCCGTTGTTCTGCTAGGCCTTTTACAGAGTCCCTAGTATAATTTACAAATCGTTGTTAGTTATAGTGTATATATAGTTAATCCAGTCATCATTTTCATTTAGTCACCCACCAGAGAAGAGACTCAAACCCAGCTGTCACCTGATTCCTGGCCTTAAACTCATCCGGCACCCCATGAGGAACCCCAATCTCATCTATGTAGATCTGAGTGTCAAGTGACCCTTTGGGAGAGGTGTCCCTCCGATACCGTTGGTGACTCTTAGTCCACAGGTGTTCTGACAGGATCCTCAGGGGCATAGCTAGCTGGACCATAGCACAATCCCATTGGCCGGTATCCTAGCTCGCGGTTTCTTATCTCCACACATCCACTAGACATCAGCTCTCTGAGTGTTGTTCAACCCAGTCACCATTGCCCTTGTTCATCCTCTCCGCACAGTAGTCATCAGACAGTGGCCTAAGATCTACCCCGCCACTGTTCCCTGAGAGTGCAAAACAAGTAAAGTTGCCCGGATATGCAGTAACCGCTGTAGGTAACTGAGGTCTCTGTACTGGGGGAAACAAACTCAACGTGTGACAGGTAGAATTTGTTTCAGGTTTATAGCTCTTATTATACAACCGCAACATACATTTCATACCTTCTGGATCTGTACTGTGATCTAGAGGAAAAGAGACTGTTGCTAAATGTGGTCTGGCTCCGGCACAAACTAAACAGTTTTCCTTTTTTAGAGTTTTAACCGTGTACCTCAACCATTCTAACCATTCTGTCTCCAAGGCTATGGCATCTTCTACGGTTATATAGTTTTACTCAGAACTTCTATTTTAGTATGGCCTTCTTCTATTCCTTCTGTGTCTACCTTTTCCTGTTGTCTGTTTTGTTTGGATGGTAATACCTTGAGGAAAAATTTACCTAAAGGATCTGTTCCCGACACCCGTGCTCCCATAGACTATAACTGCTGATCCTTTTTTTGAGGTTTTTAGCAATTGGTTGCAATCTCTATGTGTACAGGGGGAATTAGCTGTCTTTGTTATGGTCAGTCTTTCTTTTATACATCACAGTGAACAATTCATGCAATATTGAATTAAGCTGTAGAACCAAAGTCCAAGCCAGAAAAAATTAAGTGCCAAAAAATGTGCAACAAAGGTGAATAAGCAGTAATGATCTTCCTCTGCCGTAAACACTCTCCTCCACCACACCGATTGTGATTGTGAATCACTCTTATGGAGCCGCACTCACCAGATGTGCATGACTTGCACTCTCATGTGCGGCGTGTAAGCTTTATAAACATCCCCCCAAGGGGTTACTCGAGCTGGATAAAGATGGGCCCACACAGATGGAACTCCTTACTTGGCAACGCTTCTCATCGGGTAGAGGTATGTCACCATGCAAAAGAAATATTGCCTCCAATAGTGTGATAACGTTTTAAAAACATTTATTGGATGAAATAAAAAGGTTCTCCTAACATTGTACATTGCATGCCATTTCTGAGCCTATCATCTACTAGGACCCCCCCAGTAGGTCCTATGTACTGTTGAAAAGGCATATTGACTGTCAGTGTATATGGTTACGGATTTTCCTTTTGATAGTATTGTCAGTGCTACAAGTTCTGCTACTTGTGCTGAATAATGTTTTGGTAATGGCCTAGCTTCCAATATTTCATCCTGTGTCACTACTGCATATCCAGTTGCATTTGTGCCATCTGGATTTTTCTTACTGGAACCATCAACAAAAAGTGTCATGTCAGGGTTAGATAATGGTACATCTTTGAAATCGCTTTGTGGCAGTACTTTTTTCAGTGATGACAGCAGTACAGTCATGTTTATGACCATCAGTAGGAAGTGGTAGTAGTGTGGATGGGTTTAATGTAGTACATCTCTGTATTGTTAAGTGAGGTTGTGTCAAGAGTATTGTCATACAGGAAGGGTGTCGTACTGAGCTCAAATGTGATATCTTTTGTTGTAAAAGGATAACAGACACTGCATGTGGTACCTTGAGTGTCAATGGGTGAAATAGCACTATAGATGCTGAGGCCTTTACTGCTCTGGCTGCAGCTACCACTGCCTGTACACAGGGTGGAAGTGCTCTAATTACACTGTCTAGTTTTGTAGAATAGTAAGCAATCCGCCTCTGGCACCTGCAACATCACTGTGTAAGTACTGATGTCATGTGACCTACCCTCGAGTCTGCTGTTTGTTCGAAAGGTTTGTCACAGTTTGGTAAGGCTAGCACTGATGAACTAGAAAGGACTTGTTTTAGGTCAGTAAAGGCTGTCTGTTTCCTCACTCCACAGTATCCTGGGGGGCCATAGGGCTCCCATGTATTGCCTGAACCAACGGGGCCGTGAGCATGGAATACCCGGAAATCCAGCCTCTACAAAAATTTGTCATACCCAGGAAGGACATCATTTGTTTGTCTTCGGTTTCGGTACCTGGAGGAGGGCTCGAATTCTCTCCTCATTCAGGTGTCGACCTTCTTTTGAGATATTATACCCCAAGTATTTGACCTGCTGGTCCACAACTGGAGTTTAGTTTTAATTACCTTATGCCCTTGGTCATGGAGGAAATACAACAGAGCCATTGTGTCAGTCCTACAAACCTCCTCTGAGGGAGACGCCACTAGGACTTCGTCTACATAGAGGAGGAGCTGGCATCCCCCTGGGGGTACAAATTGAGCCAAGTTTGAGGACATTGCCTGTGAAAAAATGGTAGGGGACTCACAATGGCCCTGGGGCAACCTGGTGAAGGTATACCTTTTTCCCCGGTAGGCGAAGGCAAACCAAAATTGATGGTCGGGGTGCACCGGAATGCTAAAGAAGGCGTTACTGATATCAATCATAGAAAATAATTCATTCCCTGGATCTAAATCATTCAGCAGTGTGTGGATCTGGTACTACAGGAGCTCTTGGTATAACTGCCTGGTTAACAGCTTGTAAATCTTGTACCATTCTCCAGCCTGTGGAAGGCAGGGCCTTATTAACAGGACAAAAGAGGGGTGTTGCAAGGGCTGTCAGGACACAGAATAATCGCCCCTGCATGCAAAAGTTTGTCTACTATAGGGGCTATGCCCTCCTCTGCTTCCTTCTTAAGGGGGTATTGTCTTTGGGGTCTGTGGTATGATTTTGGAGTGATGGTTACTGGTTGGACTCCTTTCATGAGTCCCACATCTGCTGGACCTCTAGTCCAGAGTGTCTCTGGGAGCCCATCTAACAGGTGACCCTCTTTATGTCAAGTATCATTCAGTTCCTGCAGCCCACATGTGTGCCAAGGGTGTTGTAATGATTTCGTGTCCTAAGGGTTTGTGACAGAAATTACCTGTCGACTTACTTTTGTATAGGTCAGGTAGGCCCAAAGGAGCCCAATCTCTTAGGTCTTGGCACTCCTTCACAAACCCTCCCACATCCCTCCAATCTTGGCTTTTGGGTTTAGCCAGGGATAGATGAGGGGTGATTTCCCTAAACAGAACTTGTTCCTCGTGGGTATACAACATGCCGATGTACAAAATCCCTCAACACTCCAGTAAACATTAGTTAATTGCAGGGTAACTTCCTTCTTTGAGAAAAATCTGGAGGCGTAATACCTATCAGGCCCTGGTGTTCTCTTAAAATACATTGTGCAGTGAGCCCTATTTGGTGCCTATAACTCCACTGTCCTACCTTCTGTCACGGTTTCAGCATAATTAATCATTTTGTCAACAGTATCAACTGTCTCCTTGTCTTTCATATACACATCTAAGGAGTAATAATAATGTGTTTCTTCTGTTGGGTTCGTGGGTCCCTGTCCTACCTGGACTGCAAACCCATTATTTTGTGCACTGACTGACATGCGCATGGCTGACAGTAGGTCTCTACCCAATAGATTTACAGGGCAGACAGTAGACAAGATCACTCTGGTTGTGGTCCTGACCCGTATTTGGCTCCTCAATGGTGACATACTCAGACAATGATTCCCTCACCAATTTTCCACTTACTCCTTGTACCAAAATAGATTTTGTAGATTGATCAATATGAGGCACATCTGCAGGGTGGATTAAGGTCCTAGAGGCCCCGGCGTCCACCAAAAACTGTACACATTTTCTTTCAACCATTAACTCCACCTGTGGTAAGTTTTCAACGTACCCTATCTTTTCTAGGTGGCTCACACATACCATTTCTAGTCAATCCGATTTGTGGGGGCCTGGCCCGTCAGGGCAGTCCCTGGCCAAATGCCCTTGTTTTCCACAAACCCAACATTCCCTTCTTTCTACCCATTCTTTAGTCTTCCATTGTCCTCTACCCCTTCCTCTTCCTCTCGACCTGTTCCTTCCTCTAAAACCACCTTTTGTCTCTCCCTCTGAGACTCCTCTGGTTCCGCCTCGGCAATGTACTCTTCTACAGCTTCATCTCCTTCATCACCTTGCACAAAAACCTTTACTTTCACATTCTTTTTTGCCATCGTTTTCAAATACTTCTCAGAATGCTTAGCATATTGTAAAACATCTAAAACCGATGCAGTTCGATAAGTAACCATATTTTTAACAGTGTAATCCTTACGATCCTGTTTTAATCCGTTAACAAAAGCTATCTTTAGCTGTTTCTGATATGCACGATTCACATCCTCAACTTCGGGGAGCCCGGAGAACACTTTAAAAAACCTCTCGTAGTTTATTTAGGTAGTCACTGACACTCCTTATCTGCCTGTACTGTCATATTTATTTTCTGCCAATCAGTCCGTTGTACCCATCTAAGCTGGCATCTTTTCAGTAAGGCAGTCAACCTGTTTCCTAAGTCTGGGCTATCTGGAAGCAATGGATCCTCTTGCCCCTGTCCATTTGCTAGGGCGCAAGGGTCCCAATCCCCTTTTACTGAAGCCCAATCTGATCCTAGTACTCTCCTAAGGGCTCTCTTCACCTCCACCCTGTCCTCCTCTTGGGTTCAGGACTTCTATCAAGGGATATTTCTCAGCATCATCTACACCATACCTAATAGGATGCTTACTTGGTCTCTTGGCTCCTGCTGGGGCACCTAGTGGATGGGTTATGGCGTCAGTCAAGGTTTCAAGGATCAATCTTTTGTCTCCGGGACTGTACTACTGTCTGGAGAGGTTGGGGAAGTGGAGTTGGGGTTTTGTTCAGAGGCGGTTCCTTTGACAGGGGTGGATGTCACAGGGAGGGTGGCACTCTGGGCAGTGGCTTGCACCTGAGGGAGAGGACCATTATAAGAAGGTGGTCTCTGGGTGTAAGAAATGATATCATCCTCTTTGTCCACTAGGGGCAGTTGGGCTTGGCATTTTTCTTTTGTTCTCGTTCCTTCTGCTCTAATTCTAGGTTGCTCAAGCCAGTGCTCCGCCATTTCCAACCCATACCTTTTTTTGATCTTTGGGTCCTAACAATTTTAAGCTTATCCACCAAATCCTGACACCCTTTCACAGTTAGTTTACCATTGAATCCAAACTTCCTTTCTCAATTAGCACAGTACTGAACAGATTTAGGTTCTTTGCTATGCATACATTTCTTATGTCCTTCTTCTAACGGCACATTAGGAACACAACAGCAACATAAACAGGCACAAGACATTCTTTTACAGAGACTGTTCCCCATTGTCGGCATTAGTCGGGTCTCTCATTAACCTATAAAACACTGGATAGTGACCCTCGGCTCATAACAATAGGAATACAAGAAGAGTAAAAATATCAGCGCTCCCAACACTATAGGGAGAATCAAGAAATAGTAAAAACCTTGTCTCTGCAATACCATTGTTCAATAAGGTTAGTGTCAACAGAGATTAAACATGAGAAAGGAGAAACTAAACACACAGAAGAAAGTTAGCCTTGCAATCTTTCTAGATCACTCGGCTAAATAGCGCTTAAACCATCCGGCAAGCAACCTCTGACGTTTGATATACCTTTCAACAAATTTTTTTTTTTTTTTTTTTTTTTACTTTTAGGCACCGTCCCCAAATGCCTGTGTCTTCGAGCATCAGGATTATCGAGGTGCTGTACGATCAATCCCAATGTCGGCAAATACAACTCGTTTATAACTCATGAACCCAGAATCAAACGGAGGAGAAGAGATTTTGGAAAGAATTAAGAATAGTTTAAATTATCTTACCTTTCAAACACCCAGGAGGACTGGATTGATTGGATCCGGGTCCCGGTGCCAGCTAGCCCCTTGCCACTAACGTTGAGTGGGGGGGTGGTCTTTGGTTCTCAGTGAGCTTTGAGGTCCGATACTCACAGAGGTCTTGGTCAGGACCGTCCGACCCGGGATCCACTCATTGGTTCTGGCTCGAAGGACCAAAAATGTTGTTATTATTCTTCTCCTTTGATCAGTCAATCTCCAGATGCATTGAAAAGCAGACAATTTATTTCAGATGTGTCGACACAAAAGGGTGATCCTTACAAGCCAAAGAATGGAGCAGAAATCACACAGAGGGATGTACAGACCTCTCCTAATACTTTACAATAATACAGTTATAATGCTTCTATTGGCTGAGGAAACACTGATAGCTCCTGGTACATCATGGTACATACTTTATTTGCTAATCAGTGTTCCCGTACAATCTGTTACCATATAGTGTAAAGCCTAATCACTCTATATTTTACTATGGGGTTGGTTAAAAAAAAACATACCTCCAAGTTAATACAACATGTGCTCATAAGCCATCTTAAAAATCAGTCTCAGGTTTTTTTAATAGTCACACAATAAACATTTAAAACTTTTCTAATAGTAAGTTACCCTGTGTCTATTAGGGGCACAGGGTGACCGAGAACCACAGTCATAGTTACCTAGTAGGTGAGGTTGATAAAAGACACAAGTCCATCAAGTGCAACCTATGTGTGTGATTATATGTCAGTATTACATTGCATATACCTGTATGTTGCGATCGTTCATGTGCTTATCTAATAGTTTTTCGAAACTTGATGCCCCCCGCTGAAACCACCGCCTGTGGAAGGGAATTCCACATCCTTTGCTGCTCTTACCATTAAAGAACCCTCTATGCAGTTTAAGGTTAAACCGCTTTTCTCATTTTAGTGAGTGGCCACGTGTCTTATTAACCACTTGACCACTGGGCACCTAATCCCCCTTAATAACCAGACCAATTTTCAGCTTTCGGTGCTCACACTTTGAATGACAATTACTCAGTCATGCAACACTGTTCCCAAATGAATTTTTAGTCCTTTTTTTCACACAAATAGAGCTTTCTTTTGGTGGTATTTAATCACCGCTGGGTTCTTTATTTTTTGCGCTATAAAAGAAAAAAGACCGAAAATTCTGTAAAAAAAAATGCATTTTTCTTCGTTTGTTTTAAAATTTTGCAAATTAGTAATTTTTTGTTCATATATTTTGGCCAAAATGTATACCGCTACATATCTTTGGTAAAAATAACCCATATCGGTGTATATTATTTGGTCTTTGTGAAAGTTAGAGTCCACAAGCTATGGTGCCAATCTCTGAAAATTGATCACACCTGAAGTACTGACGGCCTATCTCATTTCTTGAGACCCTAACATGCCAGAAAAGTACAAATACCCCCCAAATGACCCATTTTTGGAAAGAAGACATTCCAAGGTATTTAGAAAGATGCATGATGAGTTTTTTGAAGTTGTCATTTTTTCCCACAATTCTTTGCAAAATCAAGATTTTTTTTTTTCACAAAATTGTCATATTAGCAGGTTATTTCTCACACACAGCATATGCATACCACAAATTACACCCCAAAACACATTCTGCTATTACTCCCAAGTATGGCGTTACCACATGTGTGAGACTTTTACACAGCGTGGCCACATACAGAGGCCCAACATGTACGGAACACCATCAGGCGTTCTTGAGTGCCCAGGCCAATTCTGACATTTCTCTCCTACATGTAAAAATCATAATTTATTTGCTAGAAAATTACATAGAACCCCAAAACATTATATATATTTTTTTAGCAAAGACCCTAGAGAATACAATGGCGGTCGTTGCAACTTTTTATCTCGCACGGTATTTGCGCAGCAATTTTTCGAACATGTTTTTTTTTTTAAAAAAAAGTTTTGTGCTTTCAAAAAAAACAAAACGGTAAAGTTAGCCCAATGTTTTTACATAATGTGAATAATGAAGTTATGCCGAGTAAATAGATACCTAACATGTCACCCTTCAAAATTGCACACACTCGTGGAATGGCGCCAAACTTCGCTACTAAAAATCCCCATAGGAGACGCTTTAAAAAATTTTACTGGTTACATGTTGTGAGTTACAGAAGAGGTCTAGGGCCAAAATTATTGCTCTCGCTCTACCCATCGCAGCGATACCTCACATGTGTGGTTTGAACACCATTTTCATATGTGGGCGCAACTTACGTATGCGTTTTGCTTCTGACTGCGAGGACACGGGGAAATTTTTTTTTTTTTTTTTTTTTTTTTTTATATTTTTATTTTTCATTTTACTTTATTTATTTTAGTTTGAGGCTTTTTTCCAAAAAATAAATTTTTTGATCACTTTTATTTCTATTACAAGGAATGTAAACATCCCCTGTAATAGGAATATGGCATGACAGGTCCTCTTTACAGTGAGATATGGGGTCAATAAGACCTCACATCTCACCTCTAGGCTGGGAAGCCTGAAATAAAAAAAAAAATGATCCTGGCTTCGATCGTAGCGGTGAGTCGGTAGAAGCACCTGAGGGCGGCGAGAGGGGGAGCGTTCCCTCTCGCCTCCCGTAAGAATGATCAAGCAGCGGAACAGCCGCTATGATCATTCTTATGGTGTAGGGAATCGCCGGCTGAAAAAGATGATATCTGAATGATGCCTGTAGCTGCACCCATCATTCAGATATCCCTGCACAAATTCAAGGACGTCGTATGACAGCCGGCGGGCAGGAAGTGGTTAAAACACATTTTTTTTTTTTAACACAAAGTTGTCCATTTATACAATATTTCTAACACATAGCATGTACATACCAAAAATGACACCCCAAAATAGATTCTCCTGCTCCTCCTGAGTACGGCGATACCACGTGAGTGAGACTTCCACAGCCTGGCCACATACAGAGGCTGAGTACAGCCGAGCATGGCAGAGTATAGCCGAGTATGGCTGGGTATCACCGAGTATGGCGGGGCATTGCACAGGGTCATTGCAGAGTGTTGCACAGGGTCATTGCAGAGTGTTGCACAGGGTCATTGCAGAGTGTTGCACAGGGTCATTGCAGAGTGTTGCACAGGGTCATTGCAGAGTGTTGCACAGGGTCATTGCAGAGTGTTGCACAGGGTCATTGCAGAGTGTTGCACAGGATCATTGCAGAGTATTGCACAGGGTCATGGGGGGGATGGCTGAGTATGGAGGGATGGATGTGACTGTATATGTCACTGAGCTGCGCTGTGGGCACTAGACATCCAGCCCACAGCGCGGCTCCCATCCGATCTCTCCCCCTCTGTACCGATCGGTACAGGGAGGGGAGGGAGGAACCAGTGTCATGAGATGACACCGGTTTGTTTACATGTGATCGCTCCGTCATTTGACGGAGCGATCACATGGTAAACGGCCGCGATCAGCGGCCGTTTACCGTGATCCGTGATGCCCGGCGGTCACGGATGGTCCCGTGTGCATGCCCCAGGGCGCGCGCGGGAGCAGTTTTCTGGAATCACGTCATATGACGTGATCCCAGAGTTATCCAGCCGCCCTGCAGCCGTCATTTGGGTATGGGGCGGTTGGCACCTCCTGTAAAAATGTTTTATTCCTATTGTGGGGTTACCAGTATGATATTTGTAAATGGCAATCAAATCCTCTCAAGCGCCTCTTCTGCAGGGAGAATAAGATAAGCACTCGCAACCTTTCTTCATTACTAATATCCTCCAGACCCTTTATTAGCTTTGTTGCCCTTCTTTGTACTCGCTTCATTTCCAGTACATCCTTCCTGAGGACTGGTGCCCAGAACTGGACAGCATACTCTAGGTGAGGCTGGACCAAAGTCTTGTAGAGTGGGAGAATTATCGCTTAATCCCCTTTTTAATGCATGCCAAAATTGTTTGCTTAGCAGCAGCTTGGCATTGCTTGCTATTGCTGAACTTATCAGTTGGGTCTGCACTAACCACACTCACCGTACAACCACACATGACTCAGCATTTTGTTACCCCTGTTATCCAGGGTTCTATATGTGTGGTTTGTGTTTGAAAGAATGAAGGGGCTCTTTCACTTGGGACAGTAACCTTTATGAACAATATCCCTCAAGAAATATATGAAGACTGCTGGAATTTTGTAGGAGCTTGGTCTCATGGACTGTTGTGGACATTTTACTAGATCGTTTGAAGTGTGGCTGTATCTAATTGTTTGTTTTTTTTTTTATCTTTTTATTGCAAATTTTGAACAAAAACACATATACAACAAACAAGTAAGTGCTTAACAAACATCTGTAGGGCCAACATGTAATTGAACAGTATGTGATTGTAGGTGCGCTTAAATGAGATGCAGCAAGATAACCGGTATTACTGAGGTCTCCTCACAATTTGGGGAACCAACTATTTCTCGGTCGGACATAAAGTTCACCCACCTATACAATTGGGGACAGATGAGTACAATCTGATATGTAAACCTGACTAGTTGTCACCCCCTTCATCTAATAAGCCGTAGTTGGTTCAGCTAGCCATGTACGCCAAATTTGTTCATAATTCAGGGGGCAACCTCTATTAATATTTGTATCCTTGTATAGTGGAAGGCTCTCGTTTACCAGACTTTTCCATTGAGCCAAGGAAGGCACAGTGGGTTTTTTCCAGTGCATAGCAATATAATTTTCCGGGCATAAAAGAGTAATAAACCAACCAATGTCAGCTTTGCAGCAGTCAGCACTATTGTTTCTATCAGTCCCAAGAGACACACCTCCATCGTCTTCGGTATTGTGACCAAGGCGACTAGATTAACCATATCCAGCACCTCAGCACAATATTGCTGAATCTTTGGGCAAGCCAAAAATATATGTGTGAAATCGCCTGGCGAGGTATTGCGCCTCCAACATTCTGCAGAAAGCTCAGGTTTCATCTTATGAAGTCTATATGGTGTGTAATATGATCTATGTACTATTTTAAACTGCACAAGTCTGTCGCGCAGTGAGACCAGGGAGCTAATGAGAAATCCCAGATATCATCCCAGTCATCGTTGTCCAGTGTAGGGATATCTCTTTGCCAACAGGACCGGAGTTTATTCATGGGTGGGAGAGACACATAAATCAGGTGTTCGTACAGATGTGAGGTCGGTTTCTCGGCACATCTGGAGCGGAGTGTCTTCTCCGACCCCAACTGGACCACCTTGCAGGAGGATTGTGGGAATTGTGCAGTGAAAGCATGAGAAAATTGTAAATAATGGAATACTTAGTGATTTGGTGCTTCGTGACACAGAGTTGAGAGAGGGGGACTTAGGTGTTCTGCGATATCTGAGATACAGGTTTACCCCATATTTGGTCCATGTATACGGATCCAGCATTTTGTAAAGGTTGGGGAAATTAGGATTCAGCCAAATCGGAGCGTTCGGTGAGATCTCATTAGGTTTATATTTTTCCACGGCTAGCCCTGCTTGCCATGCCTGTAAGGTTGTACACATAGAGGGGGGTCAGGGGGTATGGGGCACGGACCATGAACGGTTGTACTAATGTTGCGCGTTCTGCGTCCGAGGACCAGGAAATCTAATAGATCTCGTAGCTCCTCAGGCTGAAAGTCAGAGGGCAAACCGGAGGTATACAATTTTTTTCATAAAAGTTGTTAAATTCTTTTAGTATGCCTGAAGGGGAAGACACCTTTTCACCGCTAGGAGTGGTTATAGTGGAAATGAGTGTGAGGGGTTGGTCATCTTGAGCCATCATGGCTAAGAGCCTGTCATTTCTGTCACTCTGCTCAAAAAATCGTTGCCGGTTTTTATAGGTCTCTAACTTTTGTGGTCTGTCAGGTGAAGGTTCAGTTCCCTTTGGGCAGCCATCAAGCGATCAAAGTTGCCTGGGGCAGGGTCTGAGTTATATGTAGTAGTGTGATCTATTACCGACTTCTGCAAAGACTAAGTTTCAAGCGCCTGTTGCTTTTTGATAGCAGCAATAGAGGAAATATAATGCCCCTAGTGTAAGCTTTGAAAGCATCCCATGTAGTGTCTGAAGAGGAGGACCCAGATTTCTGTTAACAATGGTGATTTAAATAAAGATATTATGAGATACTGCCCTGCCCACCAATAATATCTCCACCGCGCCTGTTACAAATGAAAGTGAAATCACAAATCCATATATGTATATATATAGATGAAAAAAATGTGTGTGGTGAACCGAATCCCCACAATTACTGTGAAGCTGCCCCTTTAAAGCAAATCTAATATAAAATATTTAATCTAGTGTGCCTGTATTACCACAAACCTCCCACAGGCACCCAAAGACAAAATAAGAGGCGCTGTAAATCAATTAAAGTGCTCATGTGCTTTAAACCAGTGATGGTGTGACCCTCTAAAGGTGTCTCCGTACCTGCATATACTCACAAGAATAAAGGTGAACAAAACTATAAAATGTAAAAACAAACTAAGAATAAAAAAAAAACCACCCTAAATGTGTTATAGGTGTTGTTTCAATCCAGTGATGGTGTGATCCTCTCCGTATATGATATTCGCAATCAATAACTGGATCTTTTTAAACATAAATACTTCTCCAGTGATATAAGTGCAAAATATCCATGCTAAGCATGCAAAATAAAATATCAACACTTTCAAAAAATCAGTCCAAAAAGCGACATGACATCACACGTGATAGATAGTGTCCTAAACAAGTGGTCAATCTTGATGCCACAAGGTGATAAAGTATATCTTCCACCTCTCCCTTGGTGCACGGTGCTTCCACTCCCTCAAGAATAACACTCACCGACTAATTTTGCCAGCACTCTCATGCACGGCAAAAATCGCTTATTTACCACCCCCGGGTAATAGGATCAATGTTGTTTCCACGGTGATTGTTTAAACATGGGGTCCACATGAAAGAAATGAGTGCTCCAATAGTGTAAATCAATTTCACACTTTAATTAAAACCACTGCAATCTTCTAACATTTCACTCACATTAAAAACGATAAAAGCCAGCCAAAGTAAGGTGCAAATCACATCAAACTGTGTGCGGTGGAACCAAATGTAACAAATGGTCACGGCGGACCCGAGGTGTGCCGGCGCAAAGCATTCAATCTCACCACCTCCCTGGATGACCCTCCGTGCCTCCGTGTAATCACAACCTCTCTCCCTCGGTATGGATAGCAGCGCTGTGTGTCACGTCTCACGGCCACGCCCCCTGTGGCAAGTTGCTGGACTACATCGCTCAGCAGTCAGTGTTCATTTTGTGATACCTCCACCTTGTTGCTTGGCACTATGGGTAGAAGAGGTTCAAACACCCCAAGAACCAGAGACTCTAGGGGATCTCGTTCGGGTTCTGAGGGCCCCCTGTCTGCAGCATCCTCCCCTCCCTAGTCAGGGAGAGCCGTTGGCGTCAGGGGCTACACCTGCTTTTGGCACTACGGCCCCTATATACATTACATAGGAGGTTTTTTCCTCAACCATTAATGGTCTAGAGGAAAGATTAAGGGCCGTAGTTGCACCTTCACTCAGTGGAAGAAAACGCACTAGGTCTTCCTCTGTTACCCGGGACCCTCAGGAGAGGAGCTCTGGGATAGGGGAGAAAAATCCCTTTCAGAGGATCGGGATGGGACGGATGATTCCTTCTCTGAGGAATCAAATGGAGAAGGGATCCTTGCTGGATTGGTCCACTCCACATTTAAAGTACCCGTGTCTGAATCAGTTAAAGAACCCTCTATTTCTTTGGGGTTACTGAAGCCTCCTCAAACACATGCTTTTCCTGTACATAATTTACTTGAAAAAGCTCATTTATTCTGAGTGGGATCACCCAGATAAAAACGTTTTTTCCACCTGAAAAAGTTTTCAACACTTTATTCTATGGAAGAAATGTTTACAAAGATGTGGGGGATACCGGCCGTTGATGCTGCCATTTCCTCTGTAGTCTGACTTGTCCTGTAGACAATGCTCAGAGGCTCAGGGATCCTGTGGATTAAAAGATGGAATCCCTATTAAAGGATATTTTCTCCTTAGCAGGTTCAGTAGCTCAACCTGCAGTGGCAGCGATCGGAGTCTGTCAATACTTAAGAGACCATGTTAAGCAGGTAATCAAAGTTTTACTTGAACAGCAGGCCCAGGAACTTTCCAGCGGCCTTATATTTTGCTGTTTACGCCATTAGAGATTTTATCATGCAAACCTTTCGTTTTTTCACTTGGGTTGGTGCGTATGCGTAGAATCTTATGGTTGAAAAATTGGTCAGCTTAAGCACCATGTAAGAAACTTCTGGCTGGATTTCCATTTCATGGTGCAAGGTTGTTTGGAGAAGACTTGGATAATTATATTCAAAGGTTCTCTAGTGGGAGAGCACTCTCTTACCTGTTAAGAGGAGTAAGCCTCCCTCTTTCAAACGGACTCTTTTTTTTCCCCAGTGCCAGGGGCATCAGCCTCTAGGCAGTCGCGACGATCTTCTCCGTCTGGGTCAAGAAACAAGAGTCAAACCCCAGAGACAAAGAAGTCCTGGGGGAAGAAGCCTGCTAGACAGGACTCTAAGACCTCTTTATGAAGGGGCGCCCCCGCTCGCTCGAGTGGGGGGGAAGACTGCTACAGTTCTCAAGAGCTCTGGCAGGAGGATTTCAGGACAGATGGGTAATCTCCACGGTAACCTTAGGTTACAAACTGGAGTTCCAAGAGTTTCCCTCTCCTCGTTTCCTCAGATCAAGTGTCCCCAGTGATCCAGAGAAGCAGTGGCTCCTTCTAGCGTTAGAGCGACTTTTGTCGCAAGAGGTCATTATGGTGGTTCCCACGAAGGATCAAGGATTGGGTTTTATTATTATATTTATTCAGACCCATTTTGGATCCAAGGGATCTGAATCAGTCCTTCCGCAGGGAATCAATTCGGCAGTCGTCTCCATCCTGCAGGGAGGAGAATTTGCTGGCATCGATAGACATCAGTGATGACATCAGTGATGCATATCTGCATGTGCCCATTTTTCTGCACTTCGAGGTAGGAGGGCGTCATTTCCAGTTTGTGGCTCTGCCTTTCGGGCTAGCCACTTCACCTCGAGTGTTTACAAAGATCTTGGCTCCTCCTCTGGCCAGATTAAGGGCTCAGGGTATAACTGGCATAGCATACCTAGACGATCTGCTCTTGATAGACCGGTCGGTAGCCTCTTTGAACGGGAACTTGAGGACCACAGTTAGGTATCTGGAACACCTAGGTTGGATTCTCAACCTAGAAAGAGGTTTCCTAAAACCAGTAAGAAGACTGGAGTATTTGGGTCTGATCATAGATGCAAGCCAGGAAGAAGGTATTTTTTACCTCCGGCAAAGATCACTGCCTTAAGGGAGCTGATTCTGGTAGTCAGGACCTGGAAGGGTCCTTCTGTCCGCCTTTGTATAAGGCTGCTGGGAAAGAGGGTAGCTTCGTAGAAGCAGTTCCCTATGTTCAGTTTCAGTCAGGACTGTTGCAACACAGTATTCTGTCAGCCTGGAACAAGAGGGTTCAGGCATTATATTTTCCGATGCACTTGTCTCATGCAGTGCGTCAGTACCTCAATTGGTGGTTAATACCCGAAAGCTTGCAGAAAGGGAAATCCTTCCTACCAGTCACCTGGACGGTGGTAACAACGGATGCCAGTCTTTCGGGTTGGGGAGCAGTCTGGAACAGTCTGTGGTCCAAGGGGTATGGTCCAAGACCGAGAGGTCTCTACCCATCGACGTTCTGGAGATCCGTGCAGCATATCTAGCCCTGAAGACCTGGACTCTCAGGCTACAGGGTTGCCCAGTCGGGATCCAGTCCGACAATGCCACAGCAGTGGCTTATATCAGATTTGTGGCAGGGACAAAAGATCCTCTTGCAGACGGGACGGATGCGGTGGTGATTCCGTGGCATCGGTTCTCACTGGTTTATGCATTCCTGCATATTCTGCTACTGCCACTCCCAGGAGGACTTGGTATGCAGAAATAGTAAGGATGACGGTGGGTTCCACGTGGACCCTACCATCACGCCCAGACCTGTTATCTCAGGGTCCAGCGTTCCATCCTGCCTTACAAACTTTAAGATTGACGGTTTGGCTATTGAAACCCAGGTTCTGAAGAGCCGTGGGGTTTCAGGTCCGGTGATATCTACCTTGATCAATACAAGGAAGCCAGCTTCCAGAGTAATTTATCATAGAATCTGGAAAGCTTATGTATCCTGGTGTGAATCCAGGGATTGGCATCTCAGAAAATGTGATTGGTAGAATTCTTGATTTTCTACAATTGGGATTAGAGATGAAGCTGGCCTTGAGTACCATAAAGGAACAGGTCTCGGCCTTTATCCGTATTATTTCAACGGCCACTTGCTTCGCATTCTTTGATCCGAAACTTTATGCAGGGGGTGACGCGTCTTAATCTTCCGGTTAAGGCGCCCCTAAACCCCTGGGACTTAAACTTGGTTCTGTCTGTTTTACAGAAACAGCCCTTTGAACCAATATGTCAGATTCCTTTGGTGACAAGGAAGTTAATTTTTCTGGTAGCCATCTCTTCTGCTAGAAGAGTATCAGAATTAGAAGCTCTTTCCTGTAAAGAGCCTTATTTGATTATGCAAGGATAGAGTGGTATTGCGCCCTCATCCTAGTTTACCGAAGGTGGTTTCAGATTTTCATCTAAACCAAGACATTGTTCTGCCTTCCTTTTTTCCAGATCCCTGTTTTTCGGAAGAAGGGTCACTACATTCTTTGGATGTAGTAAGAGCAGTCAAGGCCTACCTGGAAACAACTGTTCAAATTCGTAAAACGGATGTTTTGTTCGTGCTGCCACAGGGTCCCAATAGAGGACAGGCAGCATCAAAATCTACCATTTCTAAATGGATTCGACAATTGATTATTCAGGCTTACGGTTTGAAACAGAGCATTACTCTGTTTCAGATCAAAGCACATTCCACAAGAGCTATTGGTGCTTCTTGGGCAGTGCATCACTGGGCCTCTATGGCTCAAATCTGCAAGACCGCAACCTGGTCTTCAGTTCATACATTCAACAGATTTTATCAGGTGGATGTGAGAAGGCATGAGGATATCGCCTTTGGGCGTAGTGTGCTGCAGGCAGTGGTACAAGGTCCTCAGGTCTGATTGCACCCTACTTGGTTGTGGTTCCCCTCCCCTCAGGTAGCATTGCTCTGGGACATCCCATCAGTAATTACTGAGGCTCTGTGTCCCGTGATGTTCGAGAAAGAAAATAGAAAATAGGATTTTTTCTAACAGCTTGCCTGTAAAATCCTTTTCTTTCGATGGACATCACGGGACACAGAGGTCCCGCCCCTCTTCTAATACACTTATATTGCTTGGCTACAAAACTGAGGTATCCCTGCAAGGGGAGGGATTATATAGGGGGTTGAACTTCCTGTTTAGGGTGAGACCAGTGTCCAATCACCTAGTGATACCTATATGACCCATCAGTAATTACTGAGGCTCTGTGTCCCGTGATGTCCATTGAAAGAAAAGGATTTTACAGGTAAGCTGTTATAAAAAAAATCCTATTTTTCAGATTGTTTTCATACATGATGACACCTACTATATTTTAGAATAATGAAGCTGCTCTCACCGGTGCTTGTTTGTTCCTGCTGCTTCCACCATCTTGGTATGGCCAAGTAAACCAGCGGGGATGATGACATCCATCTGTCGGGTACAACAGTCGGTATCTCTAAAATACAAAAAGCAGAGGATGGTCTCAGGCACATGCAGGAAAATGTTAGGCAAGAGACAATGATCATTTATGTAACAGCAGCAGTCATTTGCCACCATGATGGACATGTTGGGCAACAGAGACAATGTGGGACACTAAGTTATGTAACGCACACAAACACAGGCCGGCCGCCATGCTGGACAGGGGATATTATGTTAGGCAAGAGAGAGAGAGACAATGTGGGACAAACTAAGTATAACACAGGCCGGCCGCCATGTTAAGCAAGAGAGAGAGACAATGTGGGACAAAACTAACTTAAGTATAACACAGGCCGGCCACCACGTTAGGCAAATGATGTTGTAAGAAGTGTATGTACAGCAATCACCGGCCGTGGGACACATATGAAGAAAGCAAGCAACAGAAATAGAGAAGAGCACTCACCGGCCGCCATGAGGGACATGGTGTAAGGCTCGCCATGTGGGGCAGCCATGTAGCAGGTGCAGCAAAACACATGTCTTTCATGAGGGAAACTGCACTCACCGCCGTGTGGAGAGGCCGCAACCTTATCCAGGTCCCGAGCTCTGCCCAAGCTGACGTCACTTCCGGTATCGGTTTCTGGTATCGGTGAATTTTCACGAGTACCGATACCCCTGAAAATGGCAAGTATCGGCACTGATATCGGTATCGGTGCATCCCTAGTTGTAATGGTTGGTCTGTCTTCCTTTTAATTGCCTTTTAATTGTCCTTTTCAGAGCAGTATACTACTTCCCTGCAGTACAGTACTGTCCAAACATTGCTTAAAAGGGTTGTTAACCCATTACTGTTTCCCTGGAAAAAAATTAACTTTTATAATTCTGAAATGTACATTTTTCAGTTTTTGTAAACTGATTAACTTGCAATGTATATGTGTGTCTAACTCTTCTTGTTACACTGAAATGTTCAATGTATTTTATGTGAAGCATAGTTTTTTTCTTTAGATGAAGTATTCTCTTACATAGTGGTTGCTCTGGTCTTAAATGCTAACATTTGGGGGGTTAAAGTACACATTACTCTGCCTTATATTAGATGTTATGCCTTTATTTTACTGTTGCATCTTCTGTTTTTTAGCCAGTACTAGAAGTGTTTATGAAAAGAGGCTGCAGCAGCTGTTGGAAAAAGTGAAAGTCCAAGAAAATGGTGATGCTCATGACGATCAGTATTCAGACAGTGATGATGAAGGTTGGTGCAGACTGCTACAAAACAAAACTTTCTTTGTCTAGTCCATCTAGTACACCTCTCACATTTTTATCAATATTTTTTTATATCTTTTCATGTGACAGCACTGAAGAAATTACACTTTGCTACAATGTAAAGTAATGAATGTACAGCTTGTATAACAGTGTAAATTTGCTGTCCCCTCAAAATAACTCCACACACAGCCATTATTGTCTAACCCACTGGCAACAAAAGTGAGTACACCCCTAAGTGAAAATGTCCAAATTGGGCCCAATTAGCCCCCCCCGTGTCATGTGACTCAGTGTTACAAGGTCTCAGGTGTGAATGGGGAGCAGGTGTGTTAAATTTGGTGTCATCGCTCTCACACTCTCATACTGGTCAAGTTCAACATGGCACCTCATGGCAAAGAACTCTGAGGATCTGAAAAAAAGAATTGTTGCTCTACATAAAGATGGCCTAGGCTATAAGAAGATTGCCAAGACCCTGAAACTGAGCTGCAGCATGGTGACCAAGACCATACAACGGTTTACAGGACAGTTTTCACTCAGAACAGGCCTCACCATGGTTGAACCAAAGAAGTTGAGTGCATGTGCTCAGCATCATATCCAGAGGTTGTCTTTGGGAAATGGAAGTATGAGTGCTGCCAGCATTGCTGCGGAGGTTGAAGGGGTGGGGTCAGCCTGTCAGTGCTCAGACCATAGGCCGCACACTGCATCAAATTGGTCTGCATGGCTGTCCTCCCAGAAGGAAGCCTCTTCTAGATGATGATGCACAAGGCCCGCAAACAGTTTGCTGAAGACAAGCAGACTAAGGACATGGATTACTGGAACCGTGTTCTGTGGTCTGATGAGACCAAGATGAACTTATTTGGTTCAGATGGTGTCATGCGTGTATGGCGGCAACCAGGGGGTGAGTACAAAGACAAGTGTGTCTTGCCTCAAGCATGGTGGTGGGAGTGTCAGGGTCTGGGCTACATGAGTGTTTCTTACACTGAGGAGCTACAGTTTGAGGGAACCATGAATGCCAACATGTACTGTGACATACTGAAGCGGAGCATGATCCCCTCCCTTCTGAGACTGGGCCGCAGGGCAGTATTCCAACACTATAACGACCTCAAACACACCTCCAAGATGATCGCTGCCTTGCTAAAGAAGCAAAGGGTAAAGGTGATGGACTGGCCAAGCATGTCTCCAGACCTAAACCCTATTGAGCATCTGTGGGGCATCCTCAAATGGAAGTTGGAGGAGCACAAGGTCTCTAACATCCACCAGCTCAGTGATGTAGTCATGGAGGCGTGGAAGAGGACTCCAGTGGCAACCTGTGAAGCTCTGGTGAACTCCATGCCCAAGAGGGTTAAGGCAGTGCTGGAAAATGGTGGCCACACAATATTGACACTTTGGGCCCAATTTTGACATTTTCACTTAGGGGTGTACTCACTTTTGTTGCCAGCAGTTTAGACATTAATTGGCTGTGTGAAGTTATTTTGTCAGGACAGCAAATTTACAATGTTATACAAGCTGTAAACTCACTACTTTACATTGTAGCAAAGTGTCATTTCTTCAGTGTTGTCCCATGAAAAGATATAATAAAATATTTACAAAAATGTGACTTTTGTGAAATACTGTATATAAGTGTGTGTATAAATACATATACTGTATATAATATGCTCAAAATAGGGAAGAGACATGAATGTCGGACAGTTTTTTTTCTTTCTTTATTCTTATATCTCCTTTGGTATACTGTGCCATTGCTCCAAAATTTGAGGTGTGTGTAGGAGTTTGTGTGTCCAATAGCAACCAATAAGTCTCCCTTTTCATTTCTCTATTTCACCATGGGTAATCAAAGTAGCTAATTAGTTGCTGTAAGAAGAAAAAGATTACAATACCACAGAAGAATAAGGAGACAAATAAGCCAAGAGCGACACACCTCAGAGGATATAGATGCAAAATGTGGGTTCAGTCAGATACACATTAGAAGCAAACACAAAGGGCTCGATAAATATTCCATACTAAAGCTGAACTCCAGAAAAAATGCTAAATACATACAGTGGGGGATATTATTTGATCCCCTGCAGATTTTGTAAGTTTGCCCACTTACAAAGAAATAAAGGGTCTATAATTTTTATCATATGTGTATTTTAAATGATAGAGACAAAATAGCAACCAAAATTCCAGAAAAAAAAACACATATACAAATGTTATAAATTGAGTTGCAGTTCAGTGAGTAAAATAAGTATTTGATCCCCAAGCAAAACATGACTTAGTACTTGGTGGTGAGGCCCTTGTTGGCAAGCACAGAGGTAAGATGTTTCTTGTAGTTGGTCAACAGGTTTGCACACATCTCAGGAAGGATTTTGGTCCACTCTTCTTTATAGATCTTCTCTAAATCCTTAAGGTTTCTTGACTGTCTCTTGGCAGCTCTAAGTTTCAGCTCCCTCCATAAATTTTCTATAGGATTAACCTTCCTGGCGGTCTGATTACGTCTGATTTTTGAATGTCAAAACATTGTTTTGCATGGAAATTAGTTTTTATATTGTAGACCTGTAATTCTTAGGAATAACTCGCTTAAATCTGTCCAAACAAGAGTCTAATAGACATCTGGGTATGTTAGTTTGAAACACTAAATCATAAATTATATTATAATAAATAACTATAAAAATAATATAATACATTTTATTCTATAATGTAATCATATCAAAGACACTGAAATTAGTCCAAACAAGGGTGCAATATTACTAGTCACTGTAAATATCCTGGGTATAATGGATACATTTTGAAACATGGAACTGCACAAAGTCCGTCACAATCAGGACAATTTGAACCTGGTTTCCTTTCTGATTTTCTTTCCACTGTCAACTCGCTTCGAGCAACACACCACCATCCTTGCAGGTGCTTACTTTTTCTCAGTTTGTGGGATGTAGTCCATGAAGTGATGACCATTCAGGCGTTCTGGGTTGACAATGCCAGCAGCGCGACATACAGCTGTATTCACAGCCATTGATGGAGTTTGGTGGTTCACAAAGATACGTTCATCAAATTTCCAAATAAAGGCAGAATGAATCACAGGCTTGTCACTCTTTTCTCAAAAAAAATGTAGGCATTCCAAAGCATTGCTCAAGAAGATGCCTGATGATCTTCTTGTAGTACCGTATATACTTGAGTATAAGTCGAGATTTTCAGTCTTTTTTTTTTTTTAGGCGGAAAGTGCCCCCCTCGACTTGTACTCGAGTCACTGCCGTCTGCTTACATGATCAGCGTGTCATGCAGACGGCGGCCAGCGTGTGATAATACAGTTTGGAGGCTATTCCAGCTTTCAAAAGCCGCACCTCCTCCTTTTGAACAGTGGAATGGCCACCGAATGGTATCACACGCTGATCAGAGGATGGAGATCGCCACACGGAGGCTGCACAGGACACAGGTAGGCTGCACAGGACACAGGGACACATGCACATGTACAGGACACAGGGACACAGGACACATGTACAGGACACAGGGACACACACAGCACATGTACAGGACACAGGGACACAGGACACATGTACAGGACACATGCACAGGATACAGGTAGGCTGCACAGGACACATGCACAGGACACAGTGAGGCATACAGCTGCAGATGGGCATTGTTGACCCTCTTTTTCCACTTACAGTAGCTGCTGCATTTCTCGCCCTCGTTTTATACTCGGGTCAATACGTTTTTCCCAGTTTTTTTGTGGTAAATTAGGGGCCTCGACTTCTATTCGGGTCGACTTATGCTCAAGTATATACGGTACTTTTTTTGCTGTTTCCTCATTGCTAGGTAGAATGTCATTGCTTGGTCGGCTCTGTCGATGCCTCCCATGGTGTTATTGTAGTCTATCGCTACTTGTGGCTTCATGATTTATTTCCCACCTTTTTGTACGTACCTTAACAGTGGAGGTATTATGAACTGTACTCATTAGGCACACATCTATCTTGTCACACCAATCATAGTGCCATCTTTTTGCCTTTCTGCCAGGAAACCATTTCTCAAGTCTACAGCTTCTTATTGCCAAACATTGGCGGCATGTTGCACCGGTTAGCCCTAACGGTTCCATAGGCATCTGTTTTTTGTTTTGCAGAAGAAACTCCTAAAGTTCAGGAGATGTATAAAAGTTGACGGTTGTTACGCAATAGCCCTGATTTAGCAATGGATCAATGAGTGATTGATCGGAAGATGTTGCCATTCCATAGTTGCTGTATTTTGGATTGAATTTTGTTCCTTTTCCAGTGTATAGGACTGAATTCTAAATGTAGCCAGTTGACGGTTCACATAGCATGTAGGATTTTACGCCAAATCGTGCTCTTTGATGAAATGTATTGTATCCAGCTGAGCCTTCCCTTGTAGGCCATTAGACTTTCATACTAGATGCGCCAGTAAATGGGAATCTTGGGGGCTCTGCATGATCTGTACCACAGTCAATAGAGCACCAAGTTCACACATTACTGAGCTCAGTCGCAGAATCATCACTGTCGTCGCTTTCAGTGTCTGATGACGAATTTCCCCACAAATGACTATCGCTCAATTCTGCAAGTGATTCTAATTCACTATCGCTGTTTTCTAGCTGGTCTACAACTGCTTTTGATGTAGAGGGACGCTTTTTGCATGCCATGGACGGTCTCAAGCTTCCAGGCAGAAAGAATGACAGAATGGTAAAAGTGCCGGCAGGGCACTGGACTAAGCACTAGGGACAAAACTGAGTTGAAATGATTTGATACAGTAATGTAATCCTAACAGATTACAATGTATTGTGTGTTTTGTACTTTTTTGAATTTGCTGCCGGTATGGCCCCCATGCATCGCAAAGCTCGCAGGGAATGGAACCCGGAACACTGATGCATCGGGCGGAGGACATTGTGGGATTCTAGGGACATGGTAAGTAACTGTACAAGGATACTGCAATGTAATCCAGTAGCTTGGGGTTACTGCTTTTGGTACCAAAATTAAACCCCGAGCCACTCTGGTTTACTGCCAGGGAGGTTAAGGTCTGGAGACTGATTAGGCCACTCTATGACCTTAATGTGCTTCTTCTTGAGCCACTCCTTGGTTGCCTTGGCGCTAGGTTTTGGGTCATTGTCATGTTGGAAGACCCATCCACGACCTATGACCAACCTTCTGGAAGAAGGTTCTCATCCAAGATTTTACAATACATGGCCCTGTCTATTGGCCCCTCAATGCGGCAAAGCCGGCCTGTACCTTTTAGCAGAGAAACAGCCCCAAAGCATCATGTTTCCACCTTGGTGCTTGACTGTAGGGATGGTGTTCTTATGGTTATAGTCAGTATTTTTCTTCCTCCAAAAACGTTGTGTCAAGTTAATGCCAAAGAGGGGGATTTGCCGTGTTTTGGAGGAAGAAAAATGCTGGCTATGACTGTATATGCAATACATATAAGGGGACTGCTTTACCTGCCAAAGGGTTTGTATTCCTTTCAATCCAGTTCTAAATTGTACAATGATCAGCTACACAGCACAGCTATTGTCTGGCAAGTCACAAGACTTGATTTCTTTATCATCCAATGAGGGACACAGGAATTCAGAAACACTGAAACAGTTCATGTTATATGCTGCTGCCCACGGGAAGTTTGAAAACTGGAAAACAGAAAAAATGTTGCAGGTTAGCCTCTGTATATCCTTGCTTTTAGGACCTTAGAATAACGAGAATAGACACAAATCCAGCCAGCAGCAAGGCTTGCTCGCACCACAACTGCTTTGCAGGCATCAAATTTTATTAATGGAGGGACTTGAGGTCCTTGGTTCACCTGGACAAGTGGTCTGAGAAGTCTGCTAAGGCAAGTAGAGCAACATCTAAGTTTGATGAGACCGCATTTAAGTCAAAAGTATACTTCCGCCAGGTAGCCCAAATTGTGTCAAAGTGATCTCCGTGCTCTTTCAGGTTGCAATCCATGCTTTGGCTTCTATTATCTTGGTTACTTTCCTGATCCAGTCCTCGTGACTAGGAACACGCGCACTCTTCCAATGGATCAGTAAGAGGTGTTTCGCTGCAGTAAATAGGTGGGTAAAAGTGCTACGCTTGTAATGGCCAAGTGGAAGGGTAGGGAACGTGGAGCAGGAAATGTAATGCAGCAAGGGGGGGGTTCAAACTTAACATATAGGGTCCAAAGCCCAGTCCCGTTAGTACAGCTGTGAGAAAGCTCCAATCAATGCGGTTGAACACTTTTAGTGTCGGTGAAAGGTACTCGATAATGGGGTTAATGTGAAGCGCCTATGGGCCCAATGAATGAGTTGAATTGCCCTGATAGTTATCCCTGGCCTTCCGACCTACTATGAATACCTGATGTTGGAACTCTTGCAAAAATCTTCAGGTCCGTGTTCCAACAGTGAAATGGGGTGGTAATTTTGAGGAAAGGTATCATCCTTTTCTGCTTTTGGGAGAACCATAATGTGCGCTAAAAAAGTTCCCTGCGGAATCTGGCTACCAATGCCGAGTGAATTAAAGTTTTTACACATAGGTGTAAGGAACAATGGTAGAAACTTCAAGTAGTGTGCCTTTGTGTAGCCATCAGGGCCAGGGCTTTTACCATTAGGTAGAGGTTTCACAGTAGCTGCCATTTCTGCAGGGTTGAAGGGGAGTTCTAGTTCGGCCTGTTCAGGTGTAACGTTGGGGTATTCAGAGGAGGAAAGGTAGTCATCTACACGGGAGAGTTTCAATGCTCTAGCAGCAGGAGAAGGTGGGAACCAGATTGCATAATAATTGCTGAACAAGAAGGGAATTTTGAAAGTGTGTAAGGCTAAGCTTTTGCAGAGCTCTCGGGAACATCCTGCCTGTGTGTTGTTTTGGAGGTAGATCCTGCCTGGTGTTAGCAGGGATTGCAAGCTATATCTATCATTTTGGAAAAGCTGTTTAACCCATAATTCTGCATTATAGTAACAGGAATGGTAGTGTTTAAATTAGAAGAAATATACACAAAGATA
Organism: Lithobates clamitans; assembly: GCA_037952925.1. Taxonomy (NCBI): domain Eukaryota; kingdom Metazoa; phylum Chordata; class Amphibia; order Anura; family Ranidae; genus Lithobates; species Lithobates clamitans. The sequence goes on along the minus strand of JBBGZY010000108.1, from coordinate 4,737,731 downwards.
TAGTGAAAATGTACATGCATTGGTAAGATTACCTTAAAACCACTAATATATAAAACCAACATATCCAAATGGTTTGTTAAAAATAAAGATTTAAAGTGGAACCATATCCAGCAATTTAAAGTGGTTCTAAACACAGAACGTTTTTTTACCTTAATGCATTTTCTGCATTAGGGTATAAAGCCTTATGTGTGAGTTCCCCACCCCAGCCCCCCTTACTTCCTGAGCCCGATCTTGATCCAGTCTTGTGCCCAAGAGCAGCGGCACTCTCTGTTCTCTCTCTCCTCATTGGACAATCATGGTAGCAGCAGAAGCCATCAGGAGAGAGCAGAGGACAGGGCCAAGCCATGATGTGTGTGCCAGTGCTTGCTATGGAGGCAGTCGGGGGGTGGAACCACGATGCTGGCTGGTGACCCCAGAAAAGGAGAATCGGGGCTGCTCCTTGCAAAACAATTGCACAGGCCAGGTAAGTATTATGTTTATCCAAAAAAAAAAGTACTTTTTTTATAATCATTTTAAAAGAGAAGTATGTTTGTTTTTTTGTTTTTTTTTTCCCCCTCTTTTATACTTAGGTGGCTACAGCATGGGACCAATGCTGCATCTGTCCCCTGGCTTCTCTACACTGAAAACCGAGCCACCGAACATCGCTGATGGCTCGGTTCTCACAGATCCCTGAGAAGAGAGCTGCTGACTGTCAATCAGCAGCTCTCCTCTCTGCTCCTCCGTGCTTACTGGAGCACTGAGCTGTGAAGGGGCAGGGATCGGCCATCTGTCTTTCAGCTGCTTGCTGAGACAGGCATCAGTCCAGGCACCTGATGGATCCAGACTTTATTGCCCACGCAGTGCCTGGACTGATTCCAGTGACGTTAGCAGAGAACGAACTTCAGAACGCTCTCTGCTGAAAATGGGTCACAGGAGTGCAAAACGATTTGCACTACTGTGACCCATAGGAGAAGCCCAGCCGATCAAGCTCAGGCTGGAGTTCTCCAAAGCCGTAATATTCAAGGCATATCTTGAACAATAACTGTTTAAGTTAGGGTGTTAGCTCTTAACTGAACTATCAAGCCATCAAATGCAGGTGTCATAATGGGTCTCATGTACAGCACCATGTCAACTGCAGATCAAACAAAGGCTAAAATAGCAGCTTCCTTGGCAGTTATGGATAGGAAGGTTTGGTTCCACTTTACCAATTCCATACCAGACACTTTCGCCCCTTCCTGCCCAAGACAATTTTCTGCTTTCAGCGCTGTCGCTCTTTGAATAACAATTGTGTGGTCTTACAACACTGTACCCAAACTAAAATTTTTATAACTTTCTTCCCACAAATGGCTTTCTTTTGGTGGTATTTGCAAAACATTTTTTGCAAAACAAACTAAAAATTACTGAATTTTTTGAAAAAAAAAAGTTTTTCTTTATGTAATAAAATTGTTTTCCCCTTCACGGATGGGCACTGATGAGTTGGCACTGATATGTAGAATTGATTGGCACAGATGGGCGGCACTGATGGGCACTGACAGCCTGCACTGATGGGCACTAATAGATGCCACTGGGCAGCACTGATTAGGTACTGACAGGTGTTACTGACTGGCACGGTGGGCACTGACAGGCATTCCTGGTGGGCACTGACTGGGAGTTGATGGGCACTGATTGACATTGTTGTGGCACCTCTCATGGGGCTGCGCTGATAACCAATGTGCTGATTATCAGTGCAGATCAGCTCTCCCTGTCGGCGTGAACCGAGGAAAGACGTTTACCGGTTCACGCTGTGATCAGTCACAGCTGATCACGTGGTAAGGAGCCTCCGTCAGAGGCTCCTTACTAAGGATGAGCTCCGGCATGTTCACATGCCGAACATCCCGAGCCCGCCAGGAAGTCGGCACGGCGCAGCGCTGCGCTAATCACAATCAGTGCAAGCAATGGGGGGGAAAGCGAACTTAGGACTTTAATTGGGACGCAAGGGAAAGTTTGCGCCCCCATCCTTAATATCATGAAAAAGAGGGGGGAAGGTTGGGACTTTAAATGAGGTGCGCATAATGCAGCCCAATCACACTCTGAGGTGCAAACATATGTATGTTTATTAAGGACCAATGATCCACATCGCATAAAAACGCATTGCAAACATTGGACATAAAATAATCGAATATAAACAATAAATCTATGTATATACAACCATTGGACATGGGTAGGTACAATTATGCATCTTAATCCCCCAACCAAGATAAGTGATGTGAAGTAAAAAACATATGAAAATTGGTCAATGTGTGTTTGATGCATCAAAGGTAGGCCCGACGCTGCGTTTCATGGACTTCAATCCACTCTTCAGGAGCCGAATGCATCTAAATTCTATAAAAAATGTATAAAATCAATATAGTTTCATGGGTCTAACAAAATCAACAGAAAAGGGGGAAATTGGGCATAATGGGTCATGCCAAGAAGGTTACTCACATGATAGCCAAAACTGGGACCTTGCGACAAAACAAAGCCAGGGGAGAGCCATGGAGCCTGGCCCGGGAGCTGAGAGGGGGACCTCAAAGAGGAACACCGGACCGCACACACCAACACCCCACAGTGGAGGGGACTTCTATAATGTAGGAAATATATAAAATGTATCTATGATGATACAAGTAACAAAAAACGAGATGGTATAAACTGCAGATATCACCAAGGTGATTGAAAAAAAGCACCCGGAAGATTACCTTGAAAAATGCATGTGATGTTTGAAGCCACATAGATGGGAGAAGATCAGGGTGTACATAGGTTGTATCAGCACCATCTCTGAATACCATGAAGCAGGGAGTGAGATGCAGCCCCATCATGAAACGCCAGCTCCCCCTCAGCTTTACGCAGGCACGACACAGTGGAGCAAAACCTCGGCAAACGCCAGAGAAGCTCGCCACATGTCAGCCCAGCTGATATACCGGACGTCTGTGTGTGTGCGCGACGCCCAAACAAGGAAGTCACATGCACAGTGCCGGGGGCGTGGCGCCGATGCACAGTGGAAAGATCCGCCCGCCCAGCCACCCACCCACAACCCTGTGGAGGGAAGGTAGATTACCTGGCGCTTGCCGAGGTTTTGCTCCACTGTGTCGTGCCTGCGTGATGCTGAGGGGGAGCTGGCGTTCCATGCTGGGACTGCATCTCACTCCCTGCTTCATGGTATTTAGAGATGGTGCTGATACAACCTATGTACACCCTGATCTTCTCCCATCTATGTGGCTTCAAACATCACATGCATTTTTCAAGGTAATCTTCCGGGTGCTTTTTTTCAATCACCTTGGTGATATCTGCAGTTTATACCATCTCGTTTTTTGTTACTTGTATCATCATTGATACATTTTATATATTTCCTACATTATAGAAGTCCCCTCCACTGCGGGGTGTTGGTGTGTGCGGTACGGTGTTCCTCATTGAGGTCCCCCTCTCAGCTCCCGGGCCAGGCTCCATGGCTCTCCCCTGGCTTTGTTTTGTCGCACGGTCCCAGTTTTGGCTATCATGTGAGTAACCTTCTTGGCATGGCCCATTATGCCCAATTTCCCCCTTTTCTGTTGATTTTGTTAGACCCATGAAACTATATTGCTTTTCATACATTTTTTTTATAGAATTTAGATGCATCTGGCTCCTGAAGAGTGGATTGAAGTCCATGAAACGCAGCGTCGGGCCTACCTTTGATGCATCAAACACACATTGACCAATTTTCAGATGTTTTTTACTTCACATGACTTTTATCTTGCTTGGGGGATTAAGATGCATAATTGTACCTACCCATGTCCCATGGTTGTATATACATAGATTTATTGTTTATATGCGATTATTTTATGTCTAATGTTTGCAATGCATTTTTATGCCATGTTGATCATTGGTCCTTATTAAACATACATATGTTTGCACCTCTGTGAGTGTGATTGGGCTGCATCATGCGCACCTCATTTAAAGTCCCAACCTTCACCCCTCTTTTTCATAATCACAATCGGTGAGACATTTCCCAATGTGCGGCTGCAGAGGTCGGGAAATGTCTCCCTATCTGTGATTAGCGCTGCGCCATGCTGACTTCCTGGCGGGCTCTGCAAGTTCAGCATGCGAACACGCCGGTGCTCATCCTTACTCCTTACCATGATCAGAGATGCGGTGTGTCAGAGTGACACACAGCACCACTGATCTCCGCGCTGCACGCCCCCACGGGCGTCATATCACGCCCAGTCAGGATAACTGAGCCTTTAGCAGAATGACGGCCGGGTGGGAAGTGGTTAAACAATTTATTCTAATAGTACTGAACATAAGCTGAGTATTCGTATATAGGTTGGTACCATCGCTGATTAGACACTTGCAAAGCTCTTGAGACCAATCTCCTGGGCATCTTCTCTATTACCCCACACCACAAGTCCTGAGTTTTTTAGGTCGATGGATCTCTTCTCGCTTACAGGGAACCCATTCTTAACTTATTTTACCTTCAGATTCTTCAATCAACTCTTCACGGTCTTAAACCACAATAGAAGCAGTGCATTCAGATTATTGCTGCCTTTGTAAAAGCTTGGGAGCCATACATGGACCCCACGGTGTGGGGACAGCTCTTAATTCTTCTTTGGGCACTGGACACTACACAGAAACAAGTGTAGTCAGCCACAGGGTGTTATACAGGTCCAGGGCCATGGTCCATCCCTATGGAGCTCTGCATTGTGCACAGGGTTACCCTGTGTCTCTGACCGTTGCTGTAAAAAACAGGGCTATCTTTGGAATTTATTTACTGTACAGTGTACATTTTCAAATGTTTAGCCTCATTTGGATAATCAAGTGTTGCATCTCACCACTGATCGCACACTTTACCATCAATGCTACCTAATGCCCTTAGAAGGTTTTCAGATGCTTCTTCTCACCCTTTCACCTGGTCTACACCCAGGTTGCTTCCTACATATTTATCCTATATTCCACACCCTAATCCGTAAGCAATGCACAGGGGATTATTCTCTCTTGTAGCTTTGGCAGAAACCAGTTGAAATGGAGCCATGACAAAAGCTCAGGTGAACATTTGCTCTGCTGAAATTTTGCACAACACACACGCCTCAGAGCGACAATACCTTTCTTGCATCGGAGCAGGACCCAATTTTTAACACTGGTCACTACATCAGACTCTAGTTCTATTTCAGGCACACAACAAGCAGCCTACCTGATACAGGCAGTTTTTTTCTGCAACTATGTCACAATTTTGTGGATAACTAACTGCTTTAATACAGCCATCTCTGTACAGGGCTCTAAAATTCCAGGCCTATTCTCCAGCTCCATCATTCAGTTGGGTGATTAACTTCCAAGAATCTGCTCTACAGGCTTCTCTTCACCTGGAATACTGGAGTCCAATTCTTGACACATTCCAAGCAAAGGTTTTCCCTCCAGAGAAGGTAATCTCCCTCAGAGTTCTTGTTCAGAAATTGAGGCTAAAGAGACGTCCCTCGGTTCTAGCCCCATGGTTGGCTCCTTTTTGAGGCTGATCCATTCGCCCAGTTTCACTTGACCATTCCAGCACATTGTCTTGTTGACCTGGAACAAGCATACTCCTTTTCTTGACTTTCCCATGCCCATGTCCAGCCAAGCATGGAATTGTCTAGCTTGGTTGACTTCCATCCCAGCTGTAACAATGGGAAAGTCTTTCCTTTCTTATCACTTAAAGGTTATAACAAATGCCAGTATTTCAGGAAGGGAGTCCCTCATGATCCAGGGAACATGATTATCAATGGAAGCCAAGCTCTTCATCAACATTATGGAGCTCAGAGAAATAAGAAAGGCTCTGCAACACTGAGCTCCTGCCAGGACACCTAATCGGGGTGCAATCAGACCATGCCATGGCTGTGGCCTATATCAGCAACTAAGGGGGCAGATCATCTCACTGTCAGACTCCTCGTCCAATGGTCTTTACAGTCCACAACCCTGGAGCGGACAACTGGATTACCTCAGCTGCCACTGCCTGGGTCAAGGGGAATAGGCCCTCGACGACATCTATCTGATATGTCAAAAATGGGGGACCCCAGATGTGGATATCCTGGCCTCCACTGTTAACAAGCTACCTTTTTGTTTGCGGCCAGGACCAAGGATCATCTAACTTTGGCGTTTTTGAATGCCTTGATAATACCCTGGTTTCCGTTAAGGCTAATCTATGCCTTTCCTTCAGTGTGAATTCTACCTAGTGTACTCTATAAAATAGAGCAAAAGAAGAAGCTGGTGATTCTCATTGCACCAAATTGGCCCAGAAGAACCTTGTACACGCATACTCGGACTACTTGAAAATTACCCCCTGACGTCTTTCCAACTGGCCAGACCTGCTGTCTCAGGGCCCTCCATTCCATTTTGTTCAGTCACAAGCTTTAATGGCATGTCTGAAACCTAGGTGTTAAGAGACAGAGGGGTCTCGGAGTCGGTCATTCCTACCTTGCTAAAAGCAAGAAAAGCCACTTCAGAAAGATCTACTACTGGAATTCCTTCTGTGCTTGGTGTGAGCACAGGCACCTAATCCCAGGGATTTCTTTGTTCCTCATGTTTTTGTCCTACAATTAGGACTTGACCAAAATTTGACCTTAAGCACTCTGAAAGGACAAGTTTTGGCCTTGTCCAATATTTCTCCAAAACATGTGGCCTCAATATCCTTTGATAAAACCTTTATTCAAGGTGTATTTCAGATCAGGCCCCTCTTGTTGTTTGGACCTCAACTTGGTTCTCTCTGCCCTGCAGAAACCACTATTTTAAACCATCAGGCATTTCCCCTGAGATTACCTTTCCTAGTGGCCTTTTTGGTTGCTCTCCCATCGGTCAGACGTGTCTTTGAGCTGGCAACTCTTTTTTTAAATGGTGCCATTCCTTATTCTTCACAATGACCAGGTAGTCCGCTTTAAGAAAAAAGATCTTGACCCATAATGACTTAATAAAAAATAATGTTCTTTAGCAAGGAACAAAAATTCCACATTAATAAATTATGCTACCAAAATTGGTGTGTGCTGTAAATTGCCTCCAGCATTGCTCCTGTTTCTTCTTGCCAGAGACTGCCATTTTCCTGAAGTCCAGAGCCCCTGAACAACAGTAAATCATAAAGCGAAACTAAACCCATCAATTTAAGTTTCAAAAAGTTACATTCCTGGAATACCGGGATTGCTGTCTCATTTGCTTGTGCTCTTAACCAAACTGTCAAACCATTAAATGGAGGGTGTCCTAAACTGATCACATGTGCAGCCCCATGGCAGTTGCAGATCAAACAATAGCCGCTTCATTGGCTGTAAAGGATAAGCAGGTTTAATTCCATTTAATCTTATCCACCAGTTGGTCCTCTGTTCAATCCTTTTCAAAGTTTTTTGCTAGGTGGATGACCAGTCTTTTACAAATGTTGCATCTTTCTGCTGCAAGGTTTTTACAGCAACATTATAAAGTTGGGTCTTTTGAGCTTGTTGGCACAGTTCTGTTTGCCTAGTTGATTGTCCACCCTTCTCATTCATTGCTTGGAGGCATCCCAGGGTCTATGAAAAGTCAGGCTCTGTCCTGTACTGTACGATTAAGATAGGAGGAATTTTCACTTGCCTGTAAATTCCATATCTTAGAACACAGGACATCCTTCTGTGCATTGCTTCCTACAAAACTGAGGACGAAGTGAGGTAGGGCTATAAGGGGAGGTGCCCTGAGGGCACGTCCTCAAAAGCCAGTGTTCAATAACCTGAAGGTAAAAGCCTAAAACCCAGGGTTTATGAATACACAGCTTGTGTCCTGTACTGGCCTTCAATACTCTGTGCTTATAGACAACCGTCACTAAAGCCAGTAGATGGCAGTAAAGGGGAAGGGTTTTTGTTTGTTGTATGATACTGCAAGGTTTAAAGTAGTATTAAACCCAAAAGCAAACATTTATTACTGTATATTGCAGCTTACAAATTTTTAGAGGTGATGGCTGTATTAGTTTCCTTCTTTAGGCCGGCTTTCTTCTATTTTCTTCTGGTAATTCAGCCAGCAAGTCTGTTTTTACCAAATTAAATAATTGTCACAGCCCCTGTTGCCACCTAAATATTAAAAGGTGGAGTGGGACTCCGATAACAAATAAGAGAATATGAAAGATTTAAACTACACAAATATGCAAAAAAATAATTTATTACAAAATCCCTTAAACCCCCCCCCCCCCCGCAACTTAAGTTAAAATTGACAGTTGCCATAAGCCTAGAAGATATGATTCCATTTATATGCACATGTGTTTGCAGGCAGGCTAATATAAAGGTTACCAGTAGCAACTCAAAAGCACAGAACAAACATGTCCTAACTGAAGCACATTTTAAACCACCAGGCTTTTTTTGGCACTTTGTTTACAAGTTTAAATCAGTATTTTTTGCTAGAAAATTACTTATAACCCCAAATGGCATCTCCTCACAGAGAGATGCCCCCCCCCCCCCCATGGTATCTCCTCACAGGGGAGAGGTGTAAAGGTAATCGGTGCCCTGATTATAGTACAGCCCGATCAGTGACACTAATCAGTGCCCATCAGTAACACCAATCAGTGCCCTTCAGTGCTGCCTTTCAGTGGCTACTCATCGGTAATGCCCACCAGTGCCACCTATCAGTGCCGCATATCCGTGCCCATCAGTGTGGAAAATTAGTGCCTCATCGGTGTCCTTCAGTGCTGCCTCATCAATGCCCATCAGTGCAAATATAATAAGTGTACACTGCACTAAATTGAAAAAGTATATGGTGCGGAGCAGCTACTTACAAGGTGACAACAACCAAAGAAACATGTGAAAATAAAAAGTAGCGCATAGATTGTGCCAAAAGTCTTCAAGAAAACAACTGAAAAAAACAAATATCCACAAACAATAAACATAACAGTGAAAAAACTTGTAAGTCTCTCAATATAGGTGAATAAAGTCCTATCGGTGAATGGGGAACAAATAACATGGAATGTCCCACTAAAAACCATGCGTGGATACGGGGAGGCAGATGTTATAACACGGGTGAATCAACAAATCATCCCCAAGTTGTATCTCACAACGACATGCGACTTGGTAAAGATGGTGTGTAAGAAAATCTTACCAGATACGATGGACTCCCTTGTCAGCGACAGGGAGTCACTCGAGCGGGTTGCCTCTCAGGGCCAGTGAACGGACATCACAGCTCTGCGAACCTTCTGGGTCAAACTCTGCGCGGATCTCCCGGGGCCGCCAAGTGGGTCCTCCCAAAGGATGGCCGAGGTGCGGATCAGAGGGAACAGTGCGTCACGTACAAAATCTGGAGTGAAGGCTGGTTGAATCTCTCAGTAAGTATGTGGAGAAAAAATAAACAAGCTCCACATAGTGTAGATGAGCAAAAATTATTATTATTATTATTATTATTATTGCTAAAAACGCCAGATAACAATAAAATGTGATCAGAGTATAAAATCGAAAATGGGCAACAAGAAGGATGCTGGAAGCGCCCAAGTATAAAATCGAAAATGGGCAACAAGAAGGATGCTGGAAGCGCCCAAGTATAAAATCGAAAATGGGCAACAAGAAGGATGCTGGAAGCGCCCTATAAAATCGAAAATGGGCAACAAGAAGGATGCTGGAAGCGCCCTATAAAATCGAAAATGGGCAACAAGGATGCTGGAAGCGCCCTATAAAACCGAAAATGGGCAACAAGAAGGATGCTGGAAGCGCCCATAAAATCGAAAATGGGCAACAAGAAGGATGCTGGAAGCGCCCATAAAATCGAAAATGGGCAACAAGAAGGATGCTGGAAGCGCCCATTAAATGCCCATCAGTGCCATCTCAGCACACATCAGTGAAGGAGAAAAATTACTTATTTACAACATTTACTGACAGAAACTAAAACTTTTTTTTTTCCCAAAATTTTCTGACTTTTTTTTCTTTAGCAAAAAATAAAAAACCCAGCAGCAATTAAATACCACCAAAGGAAAGCTCTTTGTGTGAAAAAAATTATAAAAATGCCATTTGGGTACAGTGCTGCATGACGGCACAATTGTCATTCAAAGTGTGACAGTACTGGAAGCTGAAAATTGGCCTGGGCAAGAAGGGGGTAAAACTACCAAGTAGGCAAGTGGTTAATGAATTGAAAAAAAAAAAACTGCGTACCCCAATTTTTTTGTAAAATGTTAATGTTAACACCTTTTCTCTCACTTTTTAAATAGCCTTTTTTTTTTCCTTTCCTTCCTTCAGACTACTAATTAAGGGGAGTGGTTAATTGGTTACAGGTGCTTCAGGTCCTATATAACTTTCTGTAGAACTAATTTCTGAGCTTGCTCATCCTGGAGCTTGCCACCTTTTTGCTTGCTGGAACTTAGGCCAAGTGGAACTTAGGCCAAGTGGAACTTGACTAAGTGGTAAGTTAAAAACCAGAGTTGAAAACAGGAGGTTATAAAAGGAAGCCCTCAAACCTGTAACATCTGAAATGTCCTGTTGTAGTATTGTTGTAATTGGGAAAACGTGTGCTAGCAAGATTGAAGGTTTGTGTGCCATGTGTATACAACAATGGAGTAAGCGCTCCAGGATGGATACCGCTGTGACAGTGTGAGCAGGTTGCTCTTCTGCAAGCTCCCATTAGCGACCTAGAGAAGCAAATTGCAACATTGGGCAGAACTAACAATCTTGAAAGGGGTCCTCTGCTCACTGAGCAGGCGCCTAATAGGTTTAATAGGGACGGTGGAGGCATTAAGTCAGGTAGGAAGATGTGTTAATGTAGTTAGAGGGAGTGGTAGGGGCTCACAGAAAAGGAAGGCCAGCCCTGCGTTTGAGCACCCTAACAGATTTGGCAAGTTGGGTAAAGATGGGGTGGCAAGCTGAGGTGGCAGCCCTAGATGTCATTGCTACCCCTAACAGCCGGGAGAGCAGCCCATCTAGTAGGAGTGGTGAGAGTAGTGCAGGTAGGCCCAGACAGTTGGTGGTAATAGAGGATTACCTCAACCGAATGGTTTGCTGTATTCCTGGTATCAGGGTTCAGCATGTGGTGGACCGGGTTGATAAATTACTGGGAGGAGCTGGGCATGGTAGGTGGAGGCTCCTTAAACAGATTAAAGAACTAGGCTGTAAGTTAAAGGGAATGACCTCCAAGGTGATATTCTCTGAAATATTGCCTGTGCCATGCGCAACATGGGAAAGGCAAGGGGAGATTAGGGAACTGAATGCATGGCTAAAGACCTGGTGTAAGAAGGAGGGATTTGGGTTTTTAGAGTATTGGGCTGACTTTTCATTGGGGTGCAACCTACAGTGGATATATAGGTCTACACACCCCTATTAAAATCTCAGGTATCTTGGATGTAAAAAAAGAGACAAAGGTAAATGAACTTTTTCCATCTTTTAATGTGACCTATAAAACTGTACAACTCAATTGAAGTAGGGGGGAAGTAAAAATAATAAACTAAAATAAAGTGGTTGCATAAGTGTGCACACCCTCTTTATAACTGGGGATGTAGCTGTGTTCAGAATTAAGCAATCACATTCAAACTCATGTTAAATAGGAGTCAGTACACATCTGCCATCATTTAAAGTGCCTCTGATTAACCCCAAATAAAATTCATCTGATCTAGTAGGTCTTTCCTGACATTTTCTTAGTCACATGCTACCACAAAAGCCATGGTCCGCAGAGATCTTCCAAAGCATCAGAGGATCTCATTGTTTCTAAGGCATTAGATATACCATGGAACACAATGAAGACAGTCATCATCAAGTGTAGAAAATATGGCACAACAGTAACATTACCAAGAACTGGACGCCCCTCCAAAATTGATGAAAAGACAAGAAGAAAACTGGTCAGGGGGGGCTGCCAAGAGGCCTACAGCAACATTAAAAGAGCTGCAGGAATATCTGACAAGTACAGGCTGTGTGGTACATATGACAACAATCTCCCGTATTCTTCATATGTCTGGGCTATGGGGTAGAGTGGCAAGACAGAAGCCTTTTCTTATGAAGGAAAACATCCAAGCGTGGGCCAATTTTTGCAAAAACACCTCTGAAGTCTCCCAAAAGCATGTGGGAAAATGTGTTATGGTCTGATGAAACCAAGGTTGAACTTTTTGGCCAGAATTCCAAAAGATCTGTTTGGCCTAAAACACTGCACATCGCCAAAAGAACACCATACCCACAGTGAAGCATGGTGGTGGCAGCATTGTGCTTTGGGGCTGTGTTTCTTCAGCTGGAACAGGGGCCTTAGTCAAGGTAAAGGGAATTATGAACAGTTCCAAATACCAGTCAATATTGGCATAAAACCTTCAGGCTTCTGCTAGAAAGCTGAACATGAAGAGGAACTTCATCTTTCAGCATAACGACCCAAAGCATACATCCAAACCAAGAAAGGAATGGTTTCACCAGAAGATTTAAATTTTGGAATGGCCCAGCCAGAGCCCAGACCTGAATCTTATTGAAAATCTGTAGGGTGATCTGAAGAGGGCTGTACACAGGAGATGCCCACTCATGATCTGACAGATTTGGAGTGTTTTTGCACAGAAGACTCTGCAAATATTGCCAAGTCAAGATGTGCCATGCTGATAGACTCATACCCAAAAAGACTGAGTGCTGTAATGAAATCAAAAGGTGCTTCAACAAAGTATTAATCCAAAGCACACTTACCATATATACTCGAGTATAAGTCGAGTTTTTCAGCACATTTTTTTGTGCTAAAAGTGCCCCCCTCGACTTATACTCGAGTCAAGCACTTTTCTGCAGCAAAAAATTTCATTTTCCGAACCAAATTTGCGGCCCCGTATCTCAGGGTCACTTGGTGCTAGGAACCCCAAATTTGGTGTGCAAACCCAGTGGAACTGGTACCACAACATATCCAAAGCTGGAGTTCCTAGCACTAAGTGGCCCTGAGATACGGGGCCCCAAAATCGGTTCGGAAAATGTCATTCTCTGCTGCAGAAAAGTGCTTGACATTTTTTGAACCGATTTGTGGGGCCCCGTATCTCAGGGTCACTTGGTGCTAGAAATCCCAGCTTTTAATATTTTATGGTGCTAGTTTCACTGGGTTTGCACGCCAAATTTGGAGTTCCTAGCACTAAGTGGCCCCGAGATACGGGGCCCCAAATTCGGTCAACTGTGTCCATCTGCAGCAATGTCATTTCGGGACACTTTGGGTTCAGAGACCCCAAATTTTGGCAGCAGCTAGGGGGCATCTAGGAACACTTAACTACTGAGTTTGAAGTTCGGGGGACCTATGGCTGCAAATGGGCACAGTGAGGCATGCAAATGGGCACAGTGAGACTGCAAATGCGCATTGTTGACCCTCTTTTCCACTTACAGTAGCTGTGCATTTCTCACCCTCGTCTTATACTCGGGTCAATAAGTTTTCCCATTTTTTTTGTGGTAAATTAGGGCCTCGACTTATACTTGGAACGACTTATACTCGAGTATATACGGTATACAACCATATTATTTTATTTTTTTATTTTTACTTCCCTCCACCTAAAAGATTTCAGTTTGTTGTTTAACTGAGTTGTACAGTTTATAGGTCACAATCAAGGTGGAAAAAGTTCTGAATGATTTATCTTAGTCTCCTTTTTTTTTTTTTTACATCTCATAACCCTGACATTTTTTCAGAGGTAAGTAGACTTTATATCCACTGTATATGCTAAAGATGGTTTGCACCTAAATGGAAGGGGGTCTGCTGTGCTGGGGCAGAGGTTTATGGGAAGGCTGGAGGAGTATTTAAACTAGGATTGAGGGTGGGGACAGTGAATTAGATTGTAATGGGTCAGACAGGGGTCAGCCTCTATTGGTGGTTGGAATGGGGGAAATGGTACCAAGGATCTGGGCTGCTCTCCAAGACGGGAATTCTTCATAAAGACTGTATGCGAACTTGCTGCAAAGTATATTCCCATGGGCAAGAAGTTTAAAGGGCTAAATGTTTAAAAAAAAAAGCTATAAATAATCAGAAAAGGGCTTTTAAGAAAATATAAAAATGAAGGAACACTCATCGTTTAAATCAGTGGTTCTCAACTCCTGTCCTCGGGACCCACTAACAAGCCAGGTTTGCAGGATAACTGAAATACATCACAGGTGATATCATTTGCTGCTCAGTGATTGCAGTATTCTAGTCTGCATCTTACCAAGGTAATACATAAAACCTGGCCTGTTAGTGGGTCCTGAGGACCAGAGTTGAGAACCACTGGTTTAAATGTTTCAAAGAATATAACCAAATATATACAAAGGAAATCAAGCACGCAAAAATTTAAAACAAACGACAGATTGCAAAAGATAGGACAAACCCAAAAAAATTCTTTAAATATATTAATAGTAAAAAGGTCAGGTCTGAGCATGTAGGCACTTTACAAAATAATCTGGAGTGGGTAAACCTAGACAAAAAGAGAAGGCAAATTTGTTAAACCCTTATGTTTTTTCTTTTTAAATAACAAACATGTCATACTTGCCTCCTCTGTGCAGTTGGTTTTGCACAGTTTTGGTGCAGTTTGGTTTTGCACCGACCCTCCTCTTCTGGGGTCCCTCAGCGGCGCTCATGACTCTTCCTCTTCTAGAGTGCCCCGTCGGAGAAGCGCTCTCCTTCGGAACACCCATGCGGGCGCTCTCCCAAGTCCTGCTGCTGCATCTATTGACAGCACACCAGCTCTAGCTGGTGTCTCCTGTCCTGATTGGATAGATTAATAGCAGAGCAGCAAGTCCTGCTGCTGCATCTATTGACAGACAGCAGGACTGTCAATAGATGCAGCAGCAGGACTTGGGAGAGCCCGGTGCCCACATCACTGGATTTGATTGGCAGCAGCGGAAGCCAATGGCTGCTCTGCTATTAATCTATCCAATCAGAACAGGAGACACCAGCTAGAGCTGGTGTGCTTGTCCCCGGGGCGAGAAAGACCATGTTCTGGTAAGTAAAATGAGGGGTCTGGGGGGCAACTGCGTGACATGTTTTTCACCTTAATGCATTCTAAAAACCACAAGTGTACAACCCCTTTAAATACTTTCTTCAGCTCTGTGTAAACAAAGGAGCATGGGAGAGCTCATGTCCATAATGAGGATGTTATTGATACAGCCCCAAGTGATCCACAATGGCTAAAAGTGATATGGTTCAAAAATATTTAGACCGAATAAAGGTGGATAAAGCACCTGGACCAGATGGCATCCACCCGAGGATCCTAAAAGAATTGAGCTCTGTTATTTCAAAGCAACTGTTTCTAATGTTTAGGGACTCGTTAATGACTGGAATAGTACCACTGGATTGGCATAGGGCCAACGTGGTGTCCATATTTAAAAAGGCATCAAAGTCTTTACCAAGCAACTATAGACCTGTTGGTTTAAAGCGAAGTTTGGCCTGGGTAAAAAAAAAAAAAAAAGTCAGCAGCTACAAATATTGTAGCTGCTGACTTTTAATATACGGACACTTACCTGTCCAGGGAGCCCGCCATGTCGGCACCCGAAGCCAACCTGTCCCTCTTCTCTGGGTGCAGGCGCCGGCATCATTACTAAGGGAAGCAATAAGTGAAGCTCTACGGCTTTACAGCCCGTTTCCTACTGCGCATGTGCGAGTCACGCTGCACTTACTTAATGGTCTGTCCCCCCCACCCCCACTCCCCCCAAAGGTGCCAACTGGGTTCTGGGTGGAACTCCGCTTTAACTTCTATAGTCGGGAAGATAGTGGAGAGTTTAATAAAAGACCACATAGATGAGTTCTTGATGGAAAACACTATTTTAAGCAACCGACAGCATGGATTCATGAAAGCCAGAAGTTGTCAAACAAACCTGATTTCTTTTTGTGAGGAGGAAAGTAAAACCTTGGACAGAGGGGTGGATGTGGTATACTTGGATTTTGCAAAAGCGTTTGACACTGTTCCCCACACACGGCTAATGTGTAAGGTAAAGTCTACAGGCTTAGAAAGATCAGTTTGTAATTGGATAGAAAACTGGCTAAAAGACATAATTCAAAGAGTAGTGGTTAATGATTCAAACTCTAAATGGTCTAAGGTTATCAGTGATGTACCTCAAGGTTTAGTGTTGGGACCCTTACTTTTTAATATCTTTATAATTGATTTGGGATCTGAGTTTAAAAGTACCATTTCAGTGTTTGCAGATGACACAAAGCTATGGAGTGGCATAACGTCCTTACAGGATGTCTCTAACTCACAAGCCGACCTCAATGCACTGTTTAATTGGGCAACTGTGTGGCAGCTGAGGTTTAATGTTATTAAATGTAAAGTTATGCTTGTGGGGCTAAGAATATGCATGCAAATGGGGGAATCCATAGTGGAGAAGGATCTGGGGGTTTTGGTAGATCATATTCTTAATAATAGCATGCAGTGCCAAGCTGCGGTTTCCAAAGCGAGCAAAGTCCTTTCTTGTATTAAGAGAGGTATGGACTCCAGAGAGAGATCATCTTGCCCCTGTACAAATCATTAGTAAGACCTCCCCAATATCCTAGTAAGGATGTTGGGGAACTGGAGAAAGTGCAGAGAAGGGCAACCAAACTGATAAGAGGCATGGAGGAACTTGGCTATGAGGAAAGATTAGAGGAACTGAATTTATTCTCTCTAGAAGAGGAGATTAAGGGGGGATATGATCAACGTACAAATACATAAGTGATCTATATAGTGAGTGAACATGGTGTTGATTTATTCGCTTTAAGGCCATCACAGAGGACAGGGGGGCACTCTTTATGTCTATAGGAAAAAAGATTTAATCTCCAAATACGGAAATGTTTCTTCACAGTAAGCTGTAAAAATGTGGAATAGACTCCCTCCAGAGGTGGTTCTGGCCAGCTCAGTAGATTGCTTTAAAAAAGGCCTGGATTCTTTCCTAAATGTACATAATATAACTGGGTACTAACATTTGTAGGTAAAGTTGATCCAGGGATAATCGATTGCCTCTCGGCGGTTCAGGAAGGAATTTTTTCCCCTGCTGTAGCAAATTAGATTATGTTTTTCTAGCCTTCCTCTGGATCAACTGTGGGCGAAGGATTGTGGATATGAGATTGTATGATTTATTTATTTTCTATTATATTGGTTGAACTAGATGGACTTGTGTCTTTTTTCAACCTAACTATGTAACTATGAATACTGTTTACATATGCATTCGCTTCTTCCTGAGAGCATGTAGGGATGGGGGCGCTTTAAACATTTATTTTCTTATTTTACGTTTTATTTTTACACTGTCCTTTTTTACATTTTTTTAAAATATTTTTTTAATCACTTTTATTTCTTTTACAATGAATGTAAACATCCCTTGTAATAAGGATGCTAGGGCCTCTTTATGGAGAGATCTGGGATCAAAAAGACCCCAAATCTCTCCTTTACCTTTTTAAATGCAAAAGATCATTTGCTTTAACCACTTGCGGACCACCCGCTGTCGTTATACGTCGGTACTTTGATATAGAATACCGTTGTTATGGCAGCAGATAGCTGCCATAACCCTGATATTTTCTGAAACGGCAGGCGGTCCTCTTGGCGGCGAGAGAGGTGCCCACCGCCCTCCCGCCATGTTCTGGTCGTCTCCACCACTTACCAGAGCAGTCAGTAGCGGCGGAGACTATCCGATGCTTTCCCCTCAGAGGCTGTAAGTCGAGTGAGGAAATGATGGCCCCCACTCGATTAAATGACGTTGGATGACGGACGCCATGTCAAACGTCACTTCCGCCCAATAGCCTAAAATACTTTTTTTTTTTAATTGCATTTAAGTGTAAATGTGAGATCTGAGGTCTCCCACATTAACATCTCACATTACCCGCTTGCCGCCCATCATATGATGGCCAGGCGGCGTGGTTCTCGTTCTGGGCAGGCGCCATATGACATCCCTCCATTTAAACAGGGAATGCGCACGTTCATGTGCGCGCATCCCTGTCCCTTCAGTAGCGGCATGTCACGGAGACACCGCTCGCCACCGAGGGGGGTGAACAGCCATTGGGCATGGCTGTTTACCATGTGATTGGCCGTGATGAAGTCACGGCCGATCACAGGTGGCACTGCCCTACTTTGCACGGCGCATACGCCCGATCACGTCAGTGGCGGCGTGTTCCCGGGAATACTACATGTCACCGATGCTGGTAAACAGCCATTGGCTGGCGGCTGTTTACCATGTGATCGGCTGTGATCCTTTCACAGTCGATCACTAAATGTCAACAAACCGTGGTAACGAGATGTTACCGGGTTCTCCTCCTCACACACCGATCGTGTGTGAGAAGGAGATTGCGGTAACATCTTGTTACCGCTTACAGTGTACACCAATCACACTGATTGCCCCCCCAATAAAGAGGACCCCCCATCAAAGTACCTGTCGCAGTCCATCCGAGTACCTGTCAGTCCATATGAGTACCTGTCACAGTTCATAGGAGTACCTGAGTACCTGTCGCAGTCCATATGAGTACCTGTCGCAGTCCATATGAGTACCTGTCGCAGTCCATATGAGTACCTGTCGCAGTCCATATGAGTACCTGTCGCAGTCCATATGAGTACCTGTCGCAGTCCATATGAGTACCTGAATACCTGTCTCCAGCCCATCAGAGTAACCGAGTGCCTGTCTCCAGCCCATCAGAGTAACCGAGTGCCTGTCTCCAGCCCATCAGAGTAACCGAGTGCCTGTCTCCAGCCCATCAGAGTAACCGAGTGCCTGTCTCCAGCCCATCAGAGTAACCGAGTGCCTGTCTCCAGCCCATCAGAGTAACCGAGTGCCTGTCTCCAGCCCATCAGAGTAACCGAGTGCCTGTCTCCAGCCCATCAGAGTAACCGAGTGCCTATTTGCACCCTATGCCTCATAGAATATACGTTGGGGTGTTTGCTTTCCGAAATGGGGGCGTTTTGTGGGTAATTCCACTGGGCTGGTGCTCAAGGACCTTCAAAAGTTTGATAGATGAGAATGGAATGAGATGTGTATTTTATGCTCCTAGAACGCCTGAAGGTACTACTTCAATGTTGGGCCTCTGTATGTGGCCAGGCTGTGTAAAAGTCTCACACGTGGTATCGCCATACTCGGGAAGAGTAGCAGAATGTATTTTGGGGTGTAATTTGTTGTATGCATATGCTGTGTGTGAGAAATAACCTGATAATATAACGATTTTGTAAAAAAAAAAAAAAAAAAAAAAAAAAAGAAGAATCTTCATTTTGCAAAGAATTGTGGGAAAAAATTACAACTTTAAAAAAACTCAACATGCTACCTAATATCTTGGAATGTCTACTTTCTAAAAAGGGGTCATTTTCGTTGGGCAATCAAATTTGTGGAATCGGACATGTTGGAAATTTTTTGAAAAATGAACGATTTTCTAATCAATGATGGGAGAATCGTGCGAGAAATGTAATCGGAAAAAAAAATGTGCATGTGCAAGAAAAGAAAATTTACGGAGTGAAAAGAAGATTCCTGGCCACAAATTCTTTTCTGTAGCAGCATGAGGTGAAATTGAAGGCTTAGTCGGCCGAATTTCGAAAATCAATAGTGACTTCATCGGATCACAAAAAAAACAAACTTTCTGATTTTGCAAAAAAATTTGTTTGAAATTTGACCATGTATGGCCTGCTTAACTTTCACAAAGACCAAATAATATACACAAATTTGGGTTATTTTTACCAAAGATATGTAGCAGTATACATTTTGGCCAAAATTTATGAAGAAAAATTACTAATTAGCAAAAGTTTATGACCGAAACAAAGAAAAAGGCATTTTTTTTCCACAAAATTTACGGTCTTTTTTTATTTTTTATTTATAGCACAAAAAAATAAAAAAAACACTAGTGATTAAATACAAGCATGACACCCAGAGGCATGATGGGACTTGTAGTTTTGCAACAGCTGGAGGTCTGCTAATTGCATATCCCTGCTCTAGGGTGTCTGAAAAAAATATATATAATGTTTGAAGATTCTAAGTAACTTTCTAGCAAAAAAAAATTTTTAACTTGTAAACAACAAATTTGAGGCTGGGATCACACCATTGCCGCATGCCGCTCCCAGCAGAGGTGCAGTGTGCCCTGGTTCACCGTTTCAGGTCCAATTTCAGCCCGAATTTTTGTCTGAATTAGGACCCTCAAATGGACCAAAAGACGCACAGGGCTTCTGTGAAAATTCGCAGCTGAGATATGTAAAATCTCCTGCTATTGCAAATTGGATGCGGAGAAATCCGCATCCAATTTGCAATGGTGTAAACCCAGCCTCAAAAATAGGCCTGGTCCTTAAGTGGTTAAAGACCAAACCTATTTTTTTACATTTGGTGTTTACAAGTTAAAACCTTTTTTTTTTTCTTTTTTCTTTACTAGAAAATTACTTGAAACCCCCAAACATAATAAATAAAATATATTTCTATATTAGGGATGTCCTGATACCACTTTTTTAAGACCCAGTACAAGTACCGATACTTTTTTCAAGTACTCACCGATACCGATTACCGATACTTTTACTTTTAATGTCACGTGGCAGAGGTTTTTTTTTTTTTTTTTTTTTTTTTTTTTTCAATTTATTTTTTTTTACAATGCTTTCTTTTTTTTTTATAGAGGGGGGAGGGGGTGGACGCTGTCTGTTTTTTTTTTTTTTTTTTTTTTTATTTAAATTTTTATTTTTTATTTTTTTTGCAATACTTTGTTTTTTTTTTTGTTTTTTTTTTAATCAGCCCTGTTGGGGGGCCTTGGTGAGATATCAGGGGTCTTAACAGACCCCTGATACCTCCCCCTTGAGACAGAGAAAGAGACAGAGGATAGATATTCCCCAGTCCCTTTCTCTGCAGCCTCAGCTGCACTGAAAATGAATGGAGAGAAGACAGCGGCTCCTCTCCATTCATGAACTGAGACATCGTAATCACAGGAGGTTACAGTGTTTCAGTTATGTGAATGGACAGAGTCAGCTGACTCTGTCCATACATAAAGGAAGGAGAAGTAAATGGAGAGAGACAGCAGAACGGAGGGGGGCAGCGGGATGGAGGGGGGCAGCGGAAGGGAGGGGGGGTCAAAAAGACCTCACATTTACACTTAAAAGCAATAAAAAAAAGCCGATAAGTTTTCTCATGGCGAATCCGCTGCAGAGACCACTTTTATCTTAAAGCGGACCGTCCGCTGTTTAAAAAAAATAGCTGCCACAACTCCGGTATCTGCTTCCATAACAGTATTTAACGTCAAAGTAGCAAAATAGATCGATGGTGGCGGTCCGTGGTAAGTGGTTTAAAAAAAAAAATTGTTCACTTCCAGCCTTGACCGGAAGTGACGTCATAACTTTGTTCTGGTCCTCCAACGCCATGGAGGCGTTTAAAGAGGCTCAACTAGCCAGCCACACCGTCAGATCGGTTCTCAGGCGAACCGGAGGAAACGGTATGTCCCCTCCCGCCGCTTCTGAAAGCATTCCAGTGGCTCATGAGAGAGCCAGCCACCGGTAGAAGTAAAACAATACCGGGGTTACGGTTGATATCTTCAGCCATAATCATGGTAAACCACTTCAAAGCCACAACGTGTTACATGCGTATTGCGGTCTTAAAGGTTCCTGAACTAAGCGCTACATAGTCTATGGAACCACTTATTTACAACAGTTTGCAATGTTGCATTCATGTGAATTTAAAGTACAATCCACAAGTTCAGATTACCCTTCACAAACAGTAAATCCCTGTGCAAACTAACAAAATAAATTTTTGTTAAAAAATAAGGATTTTTTTTTAAGAATGTAGTATAAAAATAAATATGTTTTAAAAATAATATTTTATGTGGATTATATTAATATACAACATAAATGATTTTTATATACCAAATAGAGAAAGATGCTACAGAAAAAGGAATAGGGTTGGACTTGTACAGTATGTCTTGACATCAGTTACTAACTAAAACCAGTAGATGGTGGTACAGGGATGTTTTTTCTGATATGACAGTGCAATGTTCATAGTATTTTTAAACACAACATTTTTAATGACCATTCTCTATCTCAGCTGACCTGGCCAATTACATTGTTTGCTGCCTCTTTTTCTTTAAATCGCTTAAATAGCTTTCCCTTCTTGCTTGAGTTAGTCCAAAATTTGCTGCACCATTTACTTTGGGAATTCTATGAGAGCCACCCTTTCGCACACGCTTCTGGGAGTGAAATTTCAGGGTTAAATTATGACGCTGCCTGCACAGGCAGCCAGAGTGGTGTGCATGCGTGGTAGCGCTTGAAATCTTGAGACATAGTTCCAAGGAGGTAGATTGGAGAAAAAGTGGACTGTGAATGAGATTATAATTGCGTGTTTCTCAACCAAAATTTGGGGAAATTGGTACAGAACAACCCAGCAGCTGTACTTGTAAACACAGCAAATTGAGGTGTTCTGTACTTTAATTACTAAATTCTATTAAAGTAGTTGTTGACCCACTTGATGTTGCTACCATCCTCTGTAATATTAAAAAAATTGCTGCACTGCATGTGTTTTCTGAAAAAAAATCCGCCGCTAAATGCCATATTTTTTAGCGACAATCGGTGCTCATGTGTCCAGCCGTCTCTCTCCTCAAGCTGACAGGAAAGTAGGCGAAGTTGAGAAACCCCTGCGTATGTCAGCCGGGAGGAGGAGAGGAGAAAGAGAAACGGCCGGTCATGTGACCACTGCTATACAATAAGGTATTTTTTTTTTTTAGAAAACACATGCAGTGTAGCACATCCTTTTAATATTGCAGAGAGGATGGTGGCAACAAAAATATCCTATGATACCAGCAGGGAGGGCGGGGGAGGAGGACAGACACAGGTGACAGGCTGCAGATGACAGAGGCACGTAAACGAACCACAGTGTCAGGGTTCAGCAGCCATGATATACCGTGGTCAGTTTACAAAGGGGAGGGTAGAAACTGGCAGGATCAGCCAGGTTTTTTGGGTGTTACAGGGGGCCAAATCACACTGCACAAGCACTGTGCTGTATAACATGTGTTAAAGGAGTAGGATCTTTGTTGGCCCCGGAAGATTTTATCCCCTTCCTGATCAGAGCACTTTTTGCGATTCAGCATTACGTGGTCATGCGACGTTGCACCCAAACAAAATTGATGTCCTTTTTTCCCCACAAATAAAGCTTTCTTTTGGTGGTATTTGATCACTGCTGTGGTTTTTAATTTTTGTGCTATAAGCAAAAAAAACGACAATTTTGAAAGGACAGGGGAAAAAAGTCTTGCCCTCAGAAAACAATTGTGGCCCCCGAAGGCTGAAGGGCAGAAAAAGGCTTGGCGTCAGAAGGGCAGGAGTCATGTGGGGAGCAATTTTTTTTTTTTTTTTTTTACATTTTTTTTACCCTCCTGAACAGCCCCAAAAGACCCAATGATGGGTTGACCACAGTGGGAGGAAGATTGGGGGCTGTCCTCACACAGTGTAAGGCAGTCTCCTCCAATCAATTTTGTGGAATTGTAAATGGGGGGGGTACTGGCTGGAATTTTGAAGACGTCCCCCACACAGGCTCCTTGTCACTGATCTGCCAAGGTTTACGGAGTATGTGTCAGCCATTCTGTCCTCCTTGAAAGAATTGGAGGAGCGTGCAGGTTCCGTCAGGGGAGATGGGCAGAGGGTTCTACTCTCACATTTTTGTAGTGCGGAAACCTTGAAAATTCAGACTCATCCTGAAACCCCTTGATGCCTTGGTTAACTACAGGAGGTTCTGTGTGGATTCAGTCTTCTCAGTGAAAGGCACTGCTCCCTTCGAACTGCCACATGGCGTCCATAGACCTGAAAGACGCCTACCTGCATTTTCCCATCACAGAGAGCCATCAAAAATGCCTCAGGTCAGCAGTAAGAACCGGAGAGGAGACGTTCCACCTCCAGGCTTTTCCCTTTTGGCCTACCCCCCCGCATCATGGCGGAGGTCCTAGCCTTTCTCTTTTGTTCATTGACAGACACAGCCTCCTTTATTCAGAACCATAGGGTTATATCGCCCCCTACAGGAGTAGGACACTAGGCAGACAAAAAACTGGGCTATGCCCATGGGCAGTCCTAGATGATATACACCCCCCTCTCTGTTACAGGCCAGTTTTTTCCTGCCTAGTCAGGAATAAGGACCTAGTTCCCTGTTGGGATCTCTTATCCTGGCAATTTTTTTTTATTTGTTTTTTTTCCTTTCCTGGATTTTTCCGGTCAGATCTACAATCAACTGCCAGGCTGGGCGACTGGCTGGATATTTGATCCAGTGGTCACCCTAGTGTGGCCAGCGAGCGTGTGCAGACCGCAGCTACGCGCTAGGTCGGCCGCGACATAGCCCCACTGGACGGGGGCTGGCTCTGCGAGTTAAACGTCTCGCAAGGTCGCTTATGACCGGGTGTCGGCTTGAGTCGCAGCATCCCTCATGGCCGACAGCCCCCCACTTTGGCGAGGAGGTTCTGTCTGGGGTGATGCACGCTTGGTCTGGTATGGTGAGTAAAAGGTCCCCCTCTCCCCTTAGTGTTTTTTTGTGGTGGACGCGGGCCCCTCCCCGGGTTAGTCAGTCCTGCGGGTCCCCTCTATCCCTGCACCCTCTTTTCCTAGCCCTGGAGGTCCCTTGGTGACCCCCCTCTTCCCCTGTGCTTTCTTCTCCCTTGGACGCCTTGTGTGTGCAGGTCGACATCTGAGGCAGCAAGCGCTACGCTAGTGGGGTTGAGTGTGGGGGGTCCCTCCTCTCTCTGCTGCAGGCTGTGGGGTGTCTTGGTGGTCCGGTATCACTACCCTTGTGGGGAGTGTCCCATTGCAGTGGTCACTCTTGTCGTGGGGCTCTCCTTTTTCTCTCTTATGGAGTCTCAGGAGCATGTTTCCCTGCCTGACCCCCTGTCAAAGGCTGCAGGTTCCTCTGGGTCCCAGTCATCCATTAACGCACTGACGGTGGCCCTGGAGTCCTTTGTGTCCCGGGTGGAGGTGGCTCTTGGGCGGCGAACTAGCAGGAAGTGTCCCCTGCCTTCCCCTGCTTCATCTGTCTCGTCATATCCTGAAACTGATTCGGCTGCCGTGGACGGGGCCCACCCTGCAGGGTCTGCGGCTGCGCTCCTAGACATCGGACAGTGAGGATGATTCCTCAGCCCCAGTGGCTGAGCACGAGAAGGCGCTGGTGGATGCACTGATTGCTTCTGTGCAGGAAACTTTAAAGGTGGAGGTGCCGGTCCCTTTTGGCACTCACAAGCCACCTCGCGCGGCAAAAGTGTTCCCTTATCCCTCCTTTTTTGACAAGTTTGTCTATAAAGATGGGGAGCGTCCAAAATGCCCCTTTGTGATCCCAAGGTGTTTCGCTGTGCGTTATCGCTTTGAG
Source organism: Lithobates clamitans (assembly GCA_037952925.1). Classification (NCBI taxonomy): domain Eukaryota; kingdom Metazoa; phylum Chordata; class Amphibia; order Anura; family Ranidae; genus Lithobates; species Lithobates clamitans. The sequence continues at coordinate 4,712,619 of JBBGZY010000108.1, read as the reverse complement.
GAAAGTCTGCTCAAAAAATGGACAACTCCGCCTGTGGTGGATCCCCCCCCCCCCCCCCGATTTCCTGGTTGAACAAAACCACTATGATTCCTGTTGAGGACTCTCCGACCTTTAAAGACCCGGCTGACAGGAAGGCAGAGTCTCTGAGCCGCACTATGTTCCCTATTGCAGGTTCGGCACTTCGGCCGATTTCGGCTATTGCTCTGGTGTCGCAAACACTGACAGAGTGGGCGAAGCAGTTGCGCTATGACCTGGAAGGGGACCAATTTCCACCTGCCTTCATGGAATTAGCGGACCAACTGGTCCAGGGGCTGCAGTTTGTCTGCGATGCCTCTTTGGACGCAGCTCCCTTGCTTTCTAAGCTATCTGTTTCAGCAGTAGTGCTTCAACGGGTATTGTGGCTGAAGTGTTGGACTGCAGGCTAGGCCTCAAAGAAAGCCCTAGCTAATATGTCTTTTCAAGGCGATCGTTTTTGCTCGGGGCCACTCTGGATGATATCATTAAGAATGTCAAAGGGGGGGGAAGAGTACATTTCTTCCACAGTCAAAGAAAGGGAAGGAGCCAAGGCCCTTCTTAGCACACAGTTTTTTTTTTTTTTTGTCCCTCAGGGTCCACTGACAAGGGCTCAAAGTCTTTCAAGCCCCCCTCGGGAGGTTCTAAGCAGCCATAGTCGGGCAAACAGAGAGCTGGTTTCTCCAGACCCCCAGATAAGGCTCCTTCGGCATGAAGAAGTGCTCTCACCCGCAGTCCGGGTGGGGGGACGTCTTCGCTGGTTTCCGGGCCTGTGGACCTCTCTGGTAAACCACAAGTGGGTCCACAAAGTGATTCTGTCTGGTTAAAAGATCGAGTTCCAGACTTGTCCCCCAAGCAGATTTTTTCCGTCCAATCTGCATCTGTCTCCAGACCGCATGTTAGCCCTCTGGGGTGCGGTACAAGGCCTGTCACTCCAGGGGGTGATTGTCCTGGTGTCGGAACATTTCCAGGGCTTTTATTCAAACCTATTTACGATCCCCAAAAAAGAGGGTACGGTCCGTCCGATTCTGGACCTCAAGGCCCTGAACCGCTATATGCGGGTGCGGAAGTTCAGAATGGAGTCCATTCGCTCCGTGGTGGCATCTCTTCATCAGGGGGACTTTCTTGCCTCCATCGACATCAAGGATGCCTACCTTCATGTTCCAATTTGTGCACAGCACCAGCGGTTCCTCTGCTTTGCTGTGGGGGAGGAGCATTATCAGTTTGCAGCGTTACCCTTTGGTCTCGCCTCCGCTCCTTGGGTCTTCACCAAAGTGCTGGCCCCAGTTTTGGCGCTGCTGCGCCTGCGAGGAATTTCTCTTCTGGGAGACCACCTGCAAGCAGAGTCCTCAGCGGCCCAGAGGGGCGACGTGGAGATCACTGTTCAGACTCTGGCAGATTTTGGGTGGCTGATAAATTACCAAAAGTGTTGACCCCAGTTCAGAAATTCGTTTATCTGGGTCTGACTCTGGATTCTGCTCGGGCCAGAGTGGTCCTTCCGCAGGACAAACTCCAGAAATTGCAGGCGGCAGCCCACTCGCTGCTGTCCAGCAGGTGGGTCTCCCTGCGGACTTGCATGCAGGTACTGGGCCTGATGGTGTCTACGTTTTGAGGTGGTCCTGTTCGCTCAGTTTCATATGAGACCCCCCCTGCAAAGGGAAATCTTGTTAAAATGGGACAAACGTGCCGAGTCTCTAGACAGATTCGGCTGAGTCGAGGACCAAAGGGTCCCTAATCTGGTGGCTTAGTTCCCCAGCTCTTTGGCAGGGGAAACACTTTCTCCCGCTGTATTGGACGGTGGTCACCTGAGACTCAGGGTCACTGGACGCTAGAGGAATCCAGGCTACCTATCAACATCTTGGAGCTCCGGGCAATCAAACTCTGCCTGGATCATTGGACGGATCGGCTTCACGGGCTCCCGATATGGATCCAGTCAGACAATGCCACGGCGGTGGCCTATGTCAACCACCAGGGAGGAACGAGGAGTGTGTTAGCCAGCATTCTACGATGGCCAGAACATTTCGTCCTGGCCATCTCCGCTGTTCACATTCCAGGGGGTGGACAACTGGCAGGCGGATTAACTCAGTCGTCAAGTATTGGACCAAAGGGAGTGGTCTCTCCATCAAGAGGTATTTCAACAGATCTGCCTATGCTGGAGATTTCCTGAGGTAGATCTGATAGCATCCCGAATCAACAGGAAGGCGGAGAGGTTTGTGGCCAGGTCTCGGGATCCTCTGGCGGATGCCTCAGATGCTCTGGTCACTCCGTGGGGCCAGTATCGTCTGATCTACGCCTTTCCTCCTCTCAAGCTTCTGCGCGGCTGTTGTGCAGGATCAAGGCCGAAGGAATTCCGGTCATTCTAGTGGCCCCAGATTGGTCTCATCGGTCCTGGTACGCCGACCTGGTGCATCTGGTCGCAGATGCCCCCTGGCGGCTGCCTGTCTGGGAGGATCTGCTATCCCAAGGGCCGATCTTCCACCCTGCCTTACTGTCGCTGTCTTTAACAGCCTGGCTATTGAAAGCCAGGTTTTGAAGGATAGGGGCTTATCTGCGTCGGTGATTCCGGCGCTGCTCAGACCTAGAAAGTCTTCTTCCAGGAAGGTATATTATAGGACTTGGAAGGCGTATATTTCATGGTGTGAGTCAGTGGGGTTTCACCCACATTCCTTTTTGGTGGCTCAGTTTTTGACTTTTCTTCAGAGGGGCGTTGAAAAGAATTTGGCCTTGAGTACTGTCAAAGGCCAGGTGTCGGCCTTGGCGGTTTACTTTCAACGATCCCTTCGCATTCCCTGGTGCGTACATTCAGGGAGTGCGACATGTCGTTCCACCGGTGCGATCTCCCTTGACACCGCGGGACTTGAATCTTGTACTTTTGGTTCTAAGGAAGCCTCCGTTTGAGGATATTCGAGAAAGTCCTCTGCTCACGCTATCACAGAAGGGGGCATTCTTGGTTGCTATTACTTCTGCTCGCAGGGTGTCAGAGTTGGTGGCGCTATCCTGTCGCACACCCTACCTGGTGATTCACAGGAACAAGGTGGTGCTTCGTCCTTGTCCTTCTTTCCTTCCAAAGTTGCCTCCGATTTCCATTTAAATTAAGACATTGTGCTGTCTTCTCTATGTCCCCGGCCGCAACATCCAAGGAAATTTGCCTTGCACACCTTAGATGTGGTACAGGCAGTCAGGGTGTATTTGGCGGCCACTGAGTCTTTTCGAAGGTCAGACACTGTTCATGATCACAGACGGGCCAAAGAAGGGGCTATCTGCTTCCTCAGTGACCATCTCTAGATGGATCAGGCAGACGGTGACTCTAGGCCTATTCTAGGGTCAGGTTCCTCCCTTCCTGGTGAAGGTGCACTCGACTCGGGCGCTGAGTGCCTCCTGGGCCTTCCGTCATCAGGTGTCATTAGCGCAAGTTTGCAAGGCGGCCACCTGGTCGTCGGTGCACACTTTCACAAAATTTTACAAAGTGGATGTGCTGGCATCTGCAGATGCTTTTTTCCGCTGCAAGGTTCCGCAGGCTGCGGTCCTAGAGGGTTTTTCCCTCGTGATGGTGTTTTTTTTTTTTTTTTTCTTTTTTTTCTTTTTTTTTTTTGCTGGTCAGGTGGGCTCCAGGTAAAGCCTGGGTCGAGGGCGTGACTTCCGCTGACACGATCGGATGTGAATAGCGGGATCTCCGAAATCAGCCTGAGACTCCTGAATAGCACCTGTGACTAAGACCCATAACTCGGAAACCGAACGCTCTCGGAGGCGGGATGAACAGCAAACAGTCGGCAGCGGACCGTCTCAACGAATTTGCAAGGACAGACAGGCAGGACGGTGGGCGAAGCCCCCCCACAGGCACGGAGTGGCGGACCACCACCTTTGGAAGCCCAGCACGCCCCAGCTTGAAAAGAGGAAGAAGCAGCCCAAGCTGACACTGGAGTAGATGAACTCGCAGCTAATGGAAGCCATCCAGCTAAGTAATGCAGGCCTGACAGGTAAAATGGATGAAATTAAAATTGATATTGGACTGATCAGGCAAGATATGCAGAGTATGGGAGATAGGATGGCAGAGGCGGAAAACAGGATATCTTTATTGGAGGATGCAGCTAATCCTATGCCTAAAAAAATAACAATAGCAGAAAAACAGATTGTTATATTGCAACAAAAAACAAACGATTTTGAGAATCGGATGCGCCGCAACAATTTAAGAATAGTTGGTTTACCAGAGAAAGTGGAGGGGTTTAACCCTGGGGACTTTATAGAGAAGTGGCTGAAAAACATGTTCCCAGATATGGAGGTATCAGCAGTGTTTGCAGTTGAGAGGGCGCACAGGGTGCCTGCAACAATGCCAAAACCAGGGTTCCCCCCCCAGACCTTTGCTAGCGTGAATGTTGAATTGCAGAGATAGAGACATGATCCTGTGGAAGGCAAGACAAAAAGGAGATTTTCACTATGAAAATAGCAAAGAGCAACGTTTTATGAGATAAAAAGAAAACTCAGAGAAGCAGGAATTGAATACTCTATGGCATATCCAACATGATTGAGGGTGGAGGAAGGGAGAAAGACTATGTATTTTAGTACACCGGAACAAGCCAGAGAATGGCTTCGGACTATTAAATCTGCATCTAGATATGGGGAAAATAGGTTGCTGAGGAAAACTTCCAGATAAAGACACTACCGAGAGGACTAATTCTTATTGGAAATGGGGGGGGGGGGGGGGGGGGGGGGATTTTTTTTTTTTTTTTTTTTGCTGTGAAGGGCACGGATGGAATGCACTGGATAAATGAATGTAGAAGGGATTGAGACAACAGTGATTGAGCAAGATTTGGCAGGTGTTAAATAGACATTAAGATTAGATTAGGATTACACACAAGAAATGGGTAAGATGAGCTTGAAGGGGAAGGGGGGTAGAGTGGTGGGAGGGGGAGGGGAGGGATGGGGGAAATGGGTAATAGAGGGGGGTTGAACACAAGAGGAAGGAATAATGGATGAGTGTGTCGATGGAGCGCCGATCAGCACAGAACACTGTCACGTCATCTATGTATAGTGAGCACTTGACCTCCCGTCTGTCTGGTCCTGGTGCAGTGATCCCTCTGATCTCTGGGTTCCGTCTGATGCTTCGGAAGAAGAGCTCTATACAACAAACAAAAAGCAGAAGTGAGAGAGGGCAGCCTTGTCTGACCCCAGACAAAATTGGAAAGGGGTCAGTTTTCCAGCCATTTACCAACACCAAACTAGAAATGTCATTGTACATTACATTCACATACGAAGAAAACATTTCCCCAAGACCAAACCTGCGCAGAGCTCTGCATATAAACTCGTGGAAGACGCGGTCAAAGGCCTTCTCCTGGTCAAGACTGACCAGGGCTGCGTGCACACGGCGGCCATGAATGTACTGGACTGTGTCCCGGACAAGCGCAAGGCTGTCCGCAATCCTGCGACCAGGAATGCCACAAGTCTCATCCGGGTGGATGATCTGTCCGATGAGACTTCAGTCTGTTGGCCAGGACCTTGGCGAGGATTTTGTAGTCCACATTCAGAATTGAGAACGGACGCCAATTTTTCAGATCCAATCATTCCCCCTTCTGCCTATACAAAATTGTGATCATCCCCTCCCTCATTCTGCCCTCCACCACCATTTCCTCGTACAGCTCGAGCAGGTCCGGGCCCACCGGGCCCACGAGATCCCACAGTGCCACATAGAGCTCAACTGGGAGACCATCGCAGCCCAGGGTCCTGCCTCGCCTAAAGGATTTAGCGGCAGTGTGTAGCTCCTCCAACACCAAGGGGGCGTTGACGGTTGATGAACCTGCAGGATCAATTTGGTTAGAGATACCTGACAGGAACCTGTCGGCCGCCTGTGTGTTTCTTTCGGGGAGTAGAGGTTAGTGTAGTAGTCGCTGATCACTTGCATCACAGCCTTCTTCCCCTTCTGGAGTGTTCCGGTCTCATCACGCAGCTCTGACAAGGGTGTGTGTCCAGAGTGAAGTTTCCTGAAAAAGAAAATTACACTTCTCACCTTTCCCAAGATTCTCCACCTTGGCACGGAAGACAATGTGCCTGGATTCTTCCTCGAAGTGTCCTTTCAGGCTCTTCTTGGTGTCCTCCAGGTCCTGCCTAACGTCCCAGCCACAGTGATGAAGGTCCTGCAGGGACTGCAACTGACACTGCAGTCTCTTGAGTTCCCTCCTCCTGGCACACACTTGCTGGCGTCCCCTTGCCTGAAAGAAGCTGCGCAGCTTAACCTTCACAAACTCCCACCAATCACTTACCCTTCCGAAGAATCTCTTTTCCTCCGTCCAGGTGGCATAGGCCTCCCAGAGTTCCCCCATCAATTCCTCGTTTTCCAGCAGGGTGCTATTCAGCTTCCAGGAACCCGGTCCGCGGGCGAAGCCCTCGCCCAGGTCACCCCGGAAGTGAATAGCCCTGTGGCCAGAGAAAAAGCAGGGGAATATGGAGAACTCACGATGCTCGACTGTTCTTGAAGTGAGCATGAAGTCTATCCTGGAACGCACCGATCCGTCAAGTCGGCACCACGAATAGTTCACGGTACCTTTCCCTATGGTTCCCATGGCGTCCTGCAAGGAGGCCTCTGAGATCATCTCCTTAAGCAGCCTAGAAGTAGCATCAAGTTTTGCGTATATGCTGGAGCTGCGCCCATCCTCCTCGATCGGACAGTTAAAATCACCGCCGATCACTACTGTTCTGGTGGTGATGAGTTGCGTCCGCAGGGTCTGGAAAAGGTCCAGCCGCGCATTCTTGTCTGGGGGGGTGTACACGTTGATGAGCCTAATTGGCTCTTCCACCCACGAGCCGTCTATGACCAAAAGACGGCCACAGACTAGCTCATGGATAGAGTAAGCCGTGAAGCTCCCACTCCTGACTAGAATGGCTACCCCTGCAGACTTGCAATCGCCACCCCCGGACCAGTAGGAGGGACCAAGGGTCCACTGGGAGGACAGATGAGTGTACCTACTCAAGGGAGGAAGGGCGCACTCCTGAAGCATGTAGACATCACTCTGCTGACTAAAAAGAAAGGTCAGAACCGCTTGCCTTCTAGATGTATTCTTGATACTCCTCACATTAATGAAAAAGATTGAGATCTCAGCCATAATGAAAAAGGGTATGAGGGTCCGAACTTACCTCCCCGGAGGTGGGGGTGGCTCTTTCATTGCATCATCTGCCTGTCCTGTGGTCTGGGCCAGGCCCAGCTCCTCAAGGACAGCCTCCATCATCTGCTGGTTGATGTTGACGTTGAGGGGGAGGTCAGGCTCCTGGTCAGCCATGATCTCCTCCTCCGCATACTCTAGGTCCTCCACTATTTGCTTTGGTCCATCGCTGTCGCGCTGGACCCCGTTGGGCCGTTTGGAGGTGGCGGGTTCCTCAGCTGTTGGGCTCTCTGGCTTCCGTTTCCAGTTTTCTTTTGGGCCACTGGTGGGGGTGGGGAAGTCCTCCAGGGAGGACAAGTTCGGGTAGGGAGGGGCTCCTCCGGCACAGAGGGGGTAGGGGTGTGCTGGAGGCAGGAGGGGGCGGGAGTGGACTTACCTGTGGCCTTTCGAGGTTCCTTTGGTTTTTCTGGCAGCTTCCTCCCAGTGCTGGAGGGTGGCTTACCCTGGATCAGGGCTCCAGCGTAGGTCCGGGTCCTCTGGGAGCAGTGTCTGAAGACATGCTCTGCCAATCCACAAAGGTTGCAGGCTTTGGACCTCGGACAGTCCTTGGTCTTGTGGCCTGTAACCCTACAGAACCTGCAAGCAAGCTCTGTACAATCCTTACCTGTGTCTCGGTTGCCCACACCTGTTACAGTTGGGTATGCCGGGGTAGAAAAGGATTCCTGCGGATGATCCCAGGGAGAAAGGCTGCAGGTGCTGGATGTCCCCCGAAGGGTCTTTCCTCAGTTTGCAAAGCACAGACCACTTGCCTATCCAGAAGCCGTTGGCATCGAGGATTTGGATCAAGTGAGGATTTGGATCGGGTCCTTTACCACGGTGCAGAACCTCCGGAGGTAGGTGGCTATGTCCTTTCCTGGGGTATGGGGGGTTCCTCATGGCCACCGTCACCCGCTTTTCGTCCCGAGTTATGGGGCAGTTTGCAATGAACTTACGGAAAGGGAATTCAGGGCCACTGGTCTTGACCATCTCCCATTATCTTCTGCAGACCTGAAATGACACAAAAGTTATGAAGAAAATACCTTTTGTGAAGGTCTGCATGGAAAGCGTCTCCGCTTTGCTGAACCCGTGTTCCACAATCATCTTCTTTCCGAAGATCTCCAGGGTCATGTCGGGGACTCTTCCGTCTACCTCCTTCAGCTGCAGCACGACCGTCTGCTATATTCAGGGCGGGGAGCCCGTCTGCAGGCTGGGCTGGTCTGGCCTGGCTGGTCCTGGTCGGCTGGTGCCGGCCGGGGTAGAGGTGGGGGCTGAGGCAGCGGCATTCCCGGGCTCGGAGGAAGTGGCTGGAACGGGGTTCTTCTTCTCCTTGCTGGCCTTCTTGTCGCTCTTCCCCATCGTCGAATAGTTGATGTCGCTTCGGGTGTTCTTAGACGGCTTCCTTCTGGTTCCTCGACGTCTTCGCTCTTTTCGTAGCCTTTACAAAGGCTCTAGCATCTACTGCCCGGAGGTAGTAATGCGGAGTGGGGGAGGAGGGAAGACCGCAATCTCGTTCCCTGTGGGGGCTAAGCCTCTAACCCAATAGCAGCAAGTAGGTGAAGCTGAATTTAATCAACGATCCTACCAGGCCGAGCAGAGGGTGCCCCACACGGTCCAATTGGCTTGGATAGATGCAAGTGGTTCTCAACGTCCTAGCTGTGAAGCAGAGACACCCCTAAGGGCTAAAGTCGATACTACACTTGATCTTAGCCAAAAGGCTGAGAAGCGATCCCTAGAGAAAGATGTCCGGGGTATAGGATTCAATCCCATTGGTTGACTCAGATTGGACCAAACAATAGAATACCGGACCAGATGGTAATGTTTTTGGAAGCTCATGGGCAGAAAAAAATGGAAGGGGTGCTCTGGGACACCTTTTGAGACGTACTTAAGAGGGATTACAAGATCCACAATATCCTATATAAAATGCACTAATAGACCGGAAAAGGAGGAATTGGCAGAGAGATGCGCACAGGCAGAAGCTGAGTTTATAAATGACTCCTCGAATATAAATCAGATAAGATGGGCAGGATTAGCACGCCAGTATAAAAATCAACTATCAGTTAATGCCAAACGTAAGAGGTTCCAGCAAAAACAAAAAAAATATTTGTATGGGATGTACAAAAAAATTTTGAGCAAGGACACCAAGTAAATAAGATCTTAAACTATTTGATAAAACAGACATCTTTATTGGTGATTTCAGAAGTGAGCAATGAGAAGGGGGAAATGGTGAATACAGCAGAAGAGATACTTATGAGGTTCCAAAGATATTATGTCAATATGTATTCTTCGACATTGACTTGCAATGGAGAAGAGATGAGGAATTCTAGGTCCTCTAGGTATTTCTCTAACTTAACAGAGGTACAAAAAGAGGGGATGGAGAAAGATATAGAGGAGGAAGAAGTGCGAGATGCCATTATTTCTATGGGAAAGGGTAAATCTCCAGGACCGGATGGTATACCGCTGGAAATGTACCAACGATATGTTGAGATTTTGGCAACAGCCCTGACCAAGATGTATAGCGAGGCAATTCGCCAGGGAGAGTTGCCCCAGTCCATGTATGAAGCAACAGTATTATTGATACCAAAACCAGAAAAGGATAGATCCGATTGTGTGTCATATAGACCAATTTCTTTGTTGATTATTGATTACAAGGTATTGGCAAAAATACTTGCAAAAAGGCTTAATGGAGTAATCTTATCCATTGTGTCGGAAGACCAAACAGGATTTATGCCCGGGAAATCTACTTCAATTAATATTAGAAGAACCCAATTTATGGCACAGCTGAGGGAGTTTATTCCGGAGACAAGTGCCTTGGCATCGTTGGATACGGCCAAGGCATTTGACTCCATAGAATGGGAGTTTTTACAGATAGTGCTGAAAAAATGGATTTGGGGAAAAATTTTGAAAATGGGTAGGAATACTATATAAGCAAGAAAAATTGGGAAAAAAACTGCGCATCAAAAAGAATAACGATAATATGTGCTGCAAAGTCCTATATGTGACACAAACACACAAACGTAAATAGGAAAAATATTGACTCGCGCATCTAAACAAATTACAATATATGTGACTAAATATTTAAAAAACAAAATTGCAGGAAACCATATGTGCATACAGTAAACTCAAAATAGGTACGAGGTTTAAATGGTCCAACCTCCCCCTAAGCAAGTATGATAGACCATATAAATATGCAACATTTGGTGCAGAAAGTAAACGTGAAAAAAAATGCAATATATAATAAAATAAGAAGTATAATAAAAGTCCACACACATAAACACCAAAGGGTGATGTTACAATCCAAAGTTTATCCAATTATTTGTGAAATCCTAGGTATATGGGTCCACCACCATGAATAAAGAGCCTGGCCGCTTACCAGAACCCCATGACCCCCCGTTACAGAGGGTCTAAATGGGCTTTGAAATCCTGCTGTTCAAACCGCCAAGGAATCAGGTGGGAGCTGTGCTAGGACATCAAGAACTTAAATGCAGATAGATGGATCCACAAGGAAAGGAGACTCATCTCTCAGCGAAGTATTATCATCTATATGATGTAAAGCATAAACTCACAGCTAAAAGCAACACAAACAACGCAGCGCGGCTGCTGAAGGGTCAGGTAATCCCATCACATCCATTAATAGAGACAGCGACTTGCTGATGGGAGTATATAGCCAACAGAAGGTGAAACAGATGACAAAAAGGGTAAATACAAGGTTATCCCTTTAAAGTAACATAGCAGTTCGTAAAGGGCCAATGATATAGGACCAATGATATAGGACCCCCCCAAAACGAGAAAGCTGCCAAGGGTGTTACGGGATAATCCAGGTAATCCCTCAGGATCGTGAAGCTGCCGCTGCAGTAACACACCAAAACTGACGGGATTCACTGATATCCCACCAGAAACTGCCTTATGGAATAACCCGACATTTGAGCATTTGGAAAAATTTGAGGGAAGTATATTTTGGAAACGGAACAAGGTAACAAGTATTGGTCAGCTGTATGATAAAAACATAATTTCTTATGAAAACCAGTGTAAACAATATAACCTAACAAGTAAAGAGTTCTATAGATTTTTGCAGCTTAGACAGGTATTACAGATACAGTTTAGAAGTAAGGAACTAAAAATATCTAAATACCCCCTCATAGGTATTTTGAGATCACAGGGACCAAAGGGATTAGTATCTAAATTATACTCACACTTGCTACAGAATAAAATAACTGGGGAACCACTGGGAGTAAGAGATAAATGGCAGATAGCTGTCCCAGACATGAGCGATTAGGAATGGGATGAAATCTGCTTCTCCCATTTGAAAGTATCCCCGGCAATGAATAACAGGATAATTCAGTTAAATATAATACATCAGACTTGACCCTAAATAGGTTATATACACCAGATTGCACAAGATTTTGGTAGGGAGGAGCGGACTTCCTCCACGTAATGTGGTATTGTGGTAATATAGGAAGATACTGGCAGCAGGTGGTCAGGAAACTGGAAAAAGTTATAAACTGATCTATCACGGTTACGATTGAACTTTGCTTGTTGGGAATATTAAGAGGGAGGGAGTAGATACACTAGGATGTTTCTGCAGGAAACATTATTTCTTGCAAGAAAACAAATAGTAGAGAAATGGATTCAGCCAAACCCACCGACATTAAATCAATGGGTAAGAGCAGTAAATCAGACTTTACCGTATGAAAAGATATTGTATGAACAAAGGGGAAATGTGCAGAGATCTGAAAATATATGGGCAAATTGGAATAGATCTTATTTAACATTGGATATAGGAATACCTGAAAATAGACTATAAGTGACTATAAGTGGATGAGAGAGAATGAAAGGAATTTGGAGAGAATGGCAGAAGAATTGGAAAAACATGGGGAATTGTATAGTAATGAAATACAATGTAAAATTATGTAAATTAACATGTAAGAGAAATTTGTAATAAAGAGTATTAAAAGGTGGGCTCCAGGTTGTTTTCACTGAGCTCCAGTTTGTCTGGTTGGCCTGGGTTTTTTTTTTTTTGGCTTCCCCACCCCCCATGTTTGGCACTGCTTTGGGACATCCCTATGGTTCTGAATAAAGAAGGCTGTGTTTGTCAATGAACGAAAGAGAAAATAGAATTTTTGACTTACCGTAAAATCCGTTTCTCTGAGTTCATTGACAGACACAGCACCCGCCCCTCTATGGAGTTTTTAATACTTCTGATACTGCTTGTTACATGACTGAAGGGCTGTAGCAGAGGGGGGGGGTGTATATCACCTAGGACTGCCCATGGGCGTAACCAAGTCTTTTGTCTGCCTAGTGTCCTACTCCTGTAGAGGTCGATATAACCCTATGGTTCTGAATCATTCTGAATAAAGAAGGCTGTGTCTGTCAATGAACTCAGTCCTATCCTATTTTCTGCAGCTCGGGCATCCGTGATTGCGTATCTGGAAGATCTGCTCCTGTTTGCTCCCTCCCTGGAGCAGTTGTCCTGGGATCTGCAGGTTGCAAGAAGCACCATAGAGAGCCTGGGGTGGCTCTTGAACCTAGAAAAATCTAACCTGGTTCCATCCCAAAGAGTCACCTTTCTAGGCTACGTGTCGCATTCTATGCAACGGAAGGTTTTTCTTCCTCAGGAAAAAAATCCAAAAAGTGGACAAAGCAATGATATTACAGAGCAGCCACCCGGATTTGGTAAGGCAGGCCATGTTAGCACTGGGCTTGTTGATGGCTGCGATTCCGTAATTGCAGTGGGCGGGGCTACACTTCTGCCCATTGCAACTTTTTCATTTTATTGTTAGAAAGAAACCATTTCCATAAAAAAATTAAAACCCTATATAGCAAAGGTAATAACAGTACTTTTAAAACTGTAAACACGTATAAAAAACATTTAAACCTTCTCTGACCAACATATGCTTCCCCTTTCAACCCTCCTGCCGGCAATCTGGCCCCCTCTTTGGGTGTTTTTAGAGACTTGGTCTTGAAAGATTTAAATTTAAAAATCAGGAAATTTGGGATGGAGCTGGCTTTTAAAAAGGGTCTTGAGTCCCTAAAAAAAAGGAATGATATAGTTGTCTACCCTGCTGATAAGGGGGGGGGAGAGCGAGAGAGAATCATCATCCTAGATCGTGAATCATATATGGAGGAAATGAATAGAATTGTATTGGATGTAGGCACATATTCTACATTACTCAATAATTCCACTTATAAGTATAAAAAAGACCTGAAGACCATCGTCGAAGAAAGTTAGCGAATGAAGATCCTTAACCACTTCAATACCAGGCACTTACCCAATTCCTGCCCAAGCCAATTTTCAGCTTTCAGCGTGGTCACTTTTTAAATGACAATTGCTCAGTCATGCTACACTGTACCCAAACAAAAAATTTATCATTTTGTTTCCACAAATAGAGCTTTCTTTTGGTGGTATTTGATCCCCTCTGCGGTTTTTATTTTTTTCTAAACAAAAGACCAAAAAAAAAAAAAAAGTTTTTCTTAGTTTTTGTTATAAAATTTTGTTAAATAAGTTTTTCTCCTTCACTGATAAGCTGCACTGACGGGCACTAATAAGGTGGCACCAATGAGATGGCACTGGTATGCAGCACTGATGGACACTCGTAGGTGGCACTGATAGGCAACACCTGGGCACTGAAAGGCTGCATCAATGGGTACTTATGGGTGGCACTAATAGGCGGCACTGCTGGGCACTGATGGCTGGTACTGATACATTGCACTGATAGGCATCACTGATGGCACTGGCAGGCATTTTTAATGAGCACTGATCGGCAGCTGCCTGGGCACTGATTGGCATATCCCTGGTGGTCTAGGGTGGCATACCTAGTGGTCCTGTGTGGTGGCCATCCCTGGTGGTGCTGGCGGCATTCCTGGTGGTCCTGGGCAGGCATCAGCTGGGGGGCTGAGTTGATAAACAATCAGCACAGACCCCCGTCAGGAGAGCCACCTATCGGCTCTCCTCTACTTGCGTCTGTCCAATAAACGGCTCTTCTCTACTTGCGTCTGTCTGATAAACGGCTCTTCCTGTTTCCATCGTGATCACCTGTGATTGGACATGGCTGATCATGTGGTAAAGAGCCGCCATCAGAGGCTCTTTACCAAGATCGGTGTAGCGGTGTCAGACTAACATGCCGCACCACTGATCGCCGTGCTGCGTGCCTCCCACGGGCGCGCATCGGCAGTTATCCTGAAAGACGTCCAGGATAACTGAACCACCGCCCGTCCGTCATTTTGCTATAGGCCGGGCAGGAAGTAGTTAAAAATAAAAAGGAAAAAGATTTCTTGGTACCGGCAGCCCCTCAATTGCACTTGTTATGTACTATTTGCCCAAAGTGCATAAAAATCCCCTTTAACCACCCTGTAGGCCTATTATAAGTGGGATAGATTCTATTACCTCTAGGGCAAGCCGGTACATAGACAATTACTTGCAGCCTCTGGTGGTGGGTACTCCATCTTATCTTAATGATACATTCCAAGTAATATTCTGGATGGGGTTGAGTGGAAGGAGAGCTACATCCTAGCTACGATGGATGTGGCTTCTCTCTACACTTTCATTTCCCACCAGCATGGCAGGGAAGCAGTACAATATTTTTTGAAGGATTCAACAATCCATACCTCACAACAGGAATTTATTTTGCAACTACTTGACTTTTCTATGGGACATAACTATTTTTGGTTTTAGTGTACATATTTGCAGTGCCATTGAGTGGCCATGGGCATTAAAGTTGCGTCCAGTATGGCCAACTTGTTCATGGCCAAATGGGAGCAGGATGTCATTGATGGCTGCCTGAGACCAGAGTTAGTTCTCTGGAAGAGGTATATCGATGACGTCCTCCTATGGGATGGTGATCTGGAGTCCTTAAATGGATTCATATCCTAGGTCAATGAGGATGGTCAGGGCATTGTCCTGCAATATAAGAGGAGTAAAGAAGAAGTACATTTCCTAGATCAGGGTACATAACAAATTGGTGACCTTGACTTATTTTAAAAATACAGTTAGGAATCGCTTTATTGATGTAAGCAGCTGTCATCATAAAGCGTGGCTTAAGGCCGTGCCAGCAAGTCCGTTTTTACATTTGAAGAGAAACTGTACTCTTCATGATGACTATCAACAGGAAGCTGGACTCTAGAAGAGACACTTCCTTGAAAAAGGATATGATGCGGTGGAACTAGACCGTGTCATTCTTGAAATGGATAACCGTGACAGATCTAGTATACTGGCACCCACTGTTGATAGAACAAAAATGGATTCAGCTGGGTTTACCCCTAAATTTTCCTTATTTACATCCTATTCCACTCAGCATTTTATCATTAAAAACATATTTCCGACCGTTACTTAGAGAGGTCCCTCCTCTAAGGTTGCAAATTGCCCCTAATGTAATAGAACCCCCTAGAAAATGCCATTTTTTTATTTTCAGATGAATGGATTTTATCCCCGTAGAAAGTGTTTGGTTTGTCAGACCAGATGTCTCGGAGGTAAGAAATATACATCCTTCCAGTGCAATTATCACTTGCCCATGTGGGCTTCAGTATGTTGGTCATACCATATGTACATTTCAAATTGGGATGAAAGAGCACATCGCCAACATTAAAAAGGGCTTTCCCAACCATAGTCTCTCTAAACATTTAGATCGGTGCCATGGGAGAGACCCAACGGGAACCTCTTTTATGGCTATTGATCAGTTCAATCCTCACTGGAGAGGTAGTCGTATGAGGAGAGAAATCTCCAAACTTGAAACCAAATGGACTTATTGGCTGAGAACTTATAGGCCTCATGGTTTAAACGTTGAGTGGGACGTTGACGCCTTTATAAATAATAGTTAATGCTCACTCTTGGGTTATATTTTTAATTTTATTTTTTAGGTTATAGCTTCTCAAGTATTTTCTATGAAGACTAATTAGTTTGGTTTACATGAGGAATAATGTATAGCGAGATTCTGCATTTGTAGGCATTATAATTATTGTTAATACAGCGATTTTTAACATTTTATAGTGATTGTTTCCAATAATAATAATAGTATAGCTATAGAATTATCGGTAGATGATATGTCCGCGCAATGGAGTCACCAGCTGAATATTATCTCACTTAAGCGTGGAATCCGGATGGATTCAATGCTTTGTTGTGGTGTCCCCATAGATATTAGCTGGTAATGAAAAACATCCTTTTCCGGAATGGATGCATGATCCTGCACGGCTTGGGTCGGCTCTGCAGTGATTAGCATCAGAGGAGGGGAAGGGTTGCCTAGCAATAAGGGATGGGAATGTATATAATCAGCGGTGAGACGTCCAGTCTCCGCCCCTACTGAAGAAGTCACGCCCATTTGACAACGCATATAGGGGGAGGAGTCTCAGTTGGTGAAGTTGTCCTGCGCTCATATCGTATTTTACATGTCTGAACAGCTCGCACTGCTCAAGTGCCGCACTTGTGGTATATGGTATATGACCCCAGTAAGAATACACAGATTCCATCAAGATAGAACCTCCTTGTGTTGGAGAAAATGTGGCCAAATAGCAACGATCACACACATATGGTGGGAATGCCCAATAATAATGGAGTACTGGAAGGAAGTGTTAAATAACATAAAAGAAATAACTGGAGAAGAAATAGAACAAAATATTTGGACTTGCCTCTTCCATATCTACAATAAACCTAAGAAACAATATAGAAAATCAATAATACCTAGCCTCCTGAATGCGGCCAAGGCCTTAATTCCCAAGAATTGGCTAAAAAGTGGAAAACCAGACATTAGAAACTGGCTAAAGGAAATAGATTATCACTACAAAATGGAAGGGGGAGAGAAAGGGGATAATAGTAGATGGGAAAGTTGGAAAAACTACTACAAAGTCTCGGATATTTATTTAGATAGGATAAAAGAAAGAATAGGTGCAGAGCCAAGTGGATAAATAAACAACATAAAGGAACGGACCAGACACAGGGGAGGGGGGGCGGGGGGAAATAAGAGGGACTGAGAGAGACTAAGATAATAATAGGGTTTATAATTATAGAAGGCGTTTTGTCGTCGGTTTTTAATGTTATTTAAGAATATCCTAGAAGGGAAAAATAATAAAGATGTGACGGAAACAATCCACAATGATGTGAAAAAGGAGAAGAGATAAAGTTTGACACATAAAGTTGAAATAATGTCTCTCGGAAAACTTTCGCTGAAGTGGATAAAAAAAAAAAAAAAAAAAGTGCCGCACTTGTGAGTATCCTGCTTAGATCGGGTGTTTTATATATATATATATATAAATGTGTATGTATATGTGTGTGTGTGTGTTTATATAATATAAAAAAAAATGGATATATAGATATATCTGTTATCCTTGAGGGAAACGCGAGACTGGTGAAGCCAGTAAGGAGGAAGATGGTGCTATAGAGGGATTACATGTAAAACAGCATGCCGGGTCGATCTATTGATTATCCCTTTAAAGGGGGCCTGCTGTGTCTTACCCACTGGTGAAACTGGTCAGATTGTAAGGTGAGCAGCTAGAGCACATTGGTGGAGGACAGCGCCAGCACCTTTGGATATATTTGTGCACTGTTTTGAGTGAAAATTGAATCCCTTGATGTCATTTGTTAATTTGGCAACCATTTGATATTTGGGACTATACACCTGGAAGTTTTTATTCACACAACCTTTAACCTGCTTTTTGGGTGTAGTCAGTTTTGCTGTGTTTAGAGAAAATAGAATTGTGTGTCTAGGATCCGATTTGAAACCCAGGTAAACGCAGGAAAAGGTGATCCAGGAAGCATAAAAGTTGTTTATACTTTCCAAATGATTACTCCTGCGTTTAGAAAGCTAAATGCAAAAATACCCGTATGAATGAGGCCTAAAGGACGCAGGTCCCACCTCCTGGGTGTTTGAGATCTACTCATATTACTGCTTTTCTACTAAACAAATGCATAATGGGAGAGGGAGGTTATGCCTGCTTGTTTGCCAGCGCCCAATTCGTCCTCTAGGCAGTAGTATAACCCAATTGTCTCTAATTTACTTCTGAGCATGTGTCCATTAATGAATGCTAAGGAATAGATTTTACGGTAGGTACACAAATACTGCTTTGTTATACAGTCTGTAAGGTTACTGCTGTGCTTTTTGTTTTACAGGTGCTCAGTTTAAAGACATAGCTGGATTGGGAAATGAGGTTAATTGTGATGGTGAAGATGGAGCCATTTTGAAAAACTACAGCCGCACCAATGTAAGTCTGTCATGTAGAACCCATGGTTAAGTAGCTTTCCTTTTTGGAAAGATGGACTTTTTGTGTCCAGTATTGAACTAGTCCACAGAAATGGTTCAAAATATTGTAATTCTTAAGATGGTATACTACTGTACCTCATTCCGCATTGTTATCAGTAAAATAGAAAAACATTGCTGTTTAATCAGGTCCACTTTAAGAGTAATATATTTAACCACTTCCCCTCACACATTAAAATCTGCTTTTTTGGCTATAAAATCAGCTGTGCACCCATTTTTAAGTTGGGATTTTGACAGCTCAAAACCAGAAGTGCTAAAGCTGAGCTCTTTGGTTCACATTGCTGCAAAGGAGATCAGGAAGCAGACGTACATCTGCCACTAATGATGTTATTTGGTTACAGCGCTTCTCTGTAGCACACAGTGATTTTCCTGTGGTGTGTGCTCAGACTCCTCCCCACAGCATGTTTAGTCACTCCTGTATGTGTTTTTTTTATCATCACATCTGATACCGTGAAATCTATGTTTATGGCATTTTCAATGCAAATGTCTTACCTCAATACCTGAATGAAATTTCTAAATATGATTGAAAATTTTCCAACACTTAGCACCTATATGTTTTGATCCTGCATGGGTGCTCACCTCAGCACTTTGTGCAACATGTGTAATTAGCTGCAGGGGGCTATACAGGTCCAGAACCGTGATCCATTCATGAACACAGACCCTTTAAACCACTCCAGGTGTATGCCCACCACGACCCTATATTGGGACCAGTAACATGGACAGTGGATAAGTAAGACGGGGTCACCCTGTATCTTTGACTGTTACTGTAAAACTGGGGTTGTGTTTGGAATTGACTTTACAGTGTAAACTCTGTGCGAAAACTCAATCGCTCAGAGCTTCGTCTTATGTGGATAATCAGGGTGGTGTTACCTCACACCACAGTTCACACACTTTACCGCCGCTCCCGCCTAGAGTCCTTTTAAGGTACTGGGGCACTTCCTCCCCCCTTTTTCCCTAAAGGACTTTGCTACAGGAAGGTCTGCAACCAGATAGCTGTGTATTTCTTCTCAGACATGCTTACCTTCTATTCCACACCATACTCCATTAGTACCCAACATACCTTCCCCCATAGCTATGGTGGAAACTAGGCAAAAGGGAGCTACAGCAAAAAAACTCAAACATTCATTCTCCAGAAAACTCACACTTCCCTTGCAACAGAGGAGGGCCTAATTTTAATGCCAGTCTCAGCATCTGATTCTAGTTGTAGTTCAAGCAGTGCAGCAAGTGACCTACCTGGCTAAGGCCCCTTTCACACATGGGGACCGTTTGTCCTTTTTCGTCCATCCATTGACGGATGAAAAACGAACATCGCAGAGCAGACAGCCACCCCCCCCTTGCCACCCTTCTCTGCTGCATCTCTTCTTATTTTTCTCCTGGCAGCCTCTCTCATTACATGATATGTGTGGTACTCTGAGGCCCTCTCCACGGTCCTTACTCTTCCTTGTAATCTATTGCGTTGTCATGATCTGGGCCATGTGCACCAGGTGGGAATTTATTCTCCGTTGCATTCTTTCTACTCATGATGTACTATTATCATTAAATTTCTATTCACCATTGTATTCTACGTATTATTTAGTTATACAGTCATGGCCGAAATTGTTGGCACCCCAGAAATTTTTCCAGAAAAACAAGTATTTCTCACAGAAAAGTATTGCAGTAACACATGTTTTGCTATACACATGTTTATTCCCTTTGTGTGTATTGGAACAAAACACAAAAAAAGGAGGAAAAAAAGCAAATTGGACATAATGTCACACACAATTCCAAAAATGGGCTGGTCAATATTCTTGGCACCCTTTCAAAATTGTGGATAATTAAGATTGTTTCAAGCATGTGATGCTCCTTTAAACTCACCTGGGGCAAGTAACAGGTGTGGGCAATATAAAAATCACACCTGAAAGCCGATAAAAAGGAGAGAAGTTCACTTATGCTGGCCATACACTATACAGAAAATCGGCCGAACACATTTTCGAAAAACGAACGTTCGACCGTGACCGCAAACGATCGTGCCATCATGTAATGACTGATAAATTGTTCAGTGGACATGAATAAATAATTTTTTGTTCGGTTTTTTACATATACCTAGTGCAGACAGTTCGGACGGGAAACACATTAACCTTGCAATTTATCGTACGTTCAGCAGAAATTTTCCAAACTTCCCGTTCGTTTTTTCCCCACAAAAACGTCACAAACGATTATCGATTTGTGCCCATTAACTTGCCGAAAAACTAACGAGGTGTCTATACGAACGATTTTTCGGCCGATTTTTCATATAGTGTATGGCCAGCATTAGTCTTTGCATTGTGTGTCTGTGTGTGCCACACTAAGCATGGACAACAGAAAGAGGAGAAGAGAACTGTCTGAGGACTTGAGAACCAAAGTTGTGGAAAAATATCAACAATGTCAAGGTTACAAGTTGTCAGGCTTTCACGTACCTGACTGATGAGCTTGATACAGCAGGGGAAGGTCTCCCTTATGTATCTGGTTCCCGGCCCCTGATAGTATAAACAGAAGGCACGGCAGCACAGAGTGGTATGAGACCCTGGCGGGTGGCTTGCAGAAATAAGGCCCAGGATCCTGGTGCAAGCAGACTGGAAGTCCTTGGTAAGCTGGAGCACAGGCAGCAGATGCAGAGCAGGAGCAGGATAGGCAGGTCCAGTCACAGGCAGAGTTGGCAACAGGCGGTCAGCACAGTACAAGGGAGCAGGCAGGTTCAGAGTCCAGGTCACAGGCAGGGTTGGCAACAGGCGGGCAGCGTAGTACAAGGGAGCAGGCAGTTTCAAGGTCAAAGGCAGACCGGGGCAGGTGCAGGCAGATAGCAGAGAGTAATCCAATAGACAAGCCGGGTATCAAACGTTCGAACAGGTAAACAGGAAGCACAGGTACTGGGAGCTGCAGATCGGACAGCACCGAGCAAAGTGCTCCAGCAGTTTAAATAGGGCGATTGGCGCCAAACGCTATGCGCGCGCCCGCACAACAGCGTGCCCATGCGCACCCCAGGGCGCCCGGTACTGGGTCTATTTCGAGAGCTTCTCTGACACAAGTCCATCTCCAGAGATCTAGATTTGCCTTTGTCCACAGTGCGCAACATTATCAAGAAGTTTGCTGCCCATGGCACTGTAGCTAATCTCTCTGGGCGTGGACGGAAGAGAAAAATTGATGAAAGGTTGCAACGCAGGATAGTCCGGATGATGGATAAGCAGCCCCAAACAAGTTCCAAAGAAATTCAAGTTGTCCTGCAGGCTCAGGGAGCATCAGTGTCAGCGCAAACTATCCGTCGACAATTAAATGAAATGAAACACTATGGCAGGAGACCCAGGAGGACCCCACTACTGACACAGAGACATAAAAAAGCAAGACTACAGTTTGCCACTTAAGTCCTTAAGCCAAAATCCTTCTGGGAAAACGTCTTGTGGACAGATGAGACCAAGATAGAGCTTTTTGGTAAAGCTCATCATTCATGTTTACCGAAAATGGAATGAGGCCTACAAAGAAAAAACACAATACCTACAGTGAAATATTGTGGAGATTCAATGATGTTTTGGGGTTGTTTTGCTGCCTCTGGCACTGGGTGCCTTGAATGTGTGCAAGGCATCATGAAATCTGAGGATTACCAAAGGATTTTGGGTCGCACTGTAGAGCCCAGTGTCAGAAAGCTGGGTTTGCGTCCGAGATCTTGGGTCTTCCAGCAGGACAATGACCCCAAACATACGTCAAAAAGCACCCACAAATGCATGGCAACAAAGCACTGGAGAGTTCTAAAGTGGCCATCAATGGGTCTAGATCTAAATCCCATGGAACACCTGTGAAAAGATCCTAAAATTGCTGTTGGGAAATGGCACCCTTCCAATAAGAAAGACCTGGAGCAGTTTGCAAAGGAAGAGTGGTCCAAAATTCCGGGTGAGAGGTGAAAGAAGCTTACTGATGGTTATAGGAAGCGACTGATTTCAGTTATTTTTTCCAAAGGGTGTGCAACCAAATATTGTTCAGGGTGTCAAGAATTTTGACCAGCCCATTTTTGCAGGAGTTTTGTGTGACGACATGTCCAATTTGCCTTTTTCCTCCCTTTTTTGTTCCAATACACACAAAGGGAATAAACGTGTATAGCAAAACATGTGTTACTGCAATACATTTCTGTGAGAAATACTTGATTTTCTGGAAAAATTTCTGGGGTGCCAACAATTTCAGCCATGACTGTATGTACTGCAATTATGTACGAAGACATCTGTTAATTGTACTACTTAGTCATTGTGTCTTATGCAATGCTTTTTGTTACCTACTTTCAATAAAAAAATATTGAGCAAGAAAAAGAGACCTCATTGCGTCTCTATGGAAAAATTTATGTAAATGGATGATCATCCATTTACATCCGCTTCCATCAACATCGTTTTTTTGGAATACATCAAAACCCTATTTTTCTTTTGTTTTTTTGAAAACAGATCGCTCCAGGACTTAAGTGGTTAAGGATTGCTTGGCAGATGTAAAAAACTGATGACAACCTGATGAAAAACTCTTCAAACTATCTATGCTTTTTCTTCAGTGTGAATTCTTCTTTGTCTGCTCAACAAAATAGAGCAAGAAAAGAAACTGGCGATTCTCGCACCAAACTATAGCCGTGGGGAGTGCCTACGTTTGTTAAGCTGGCTGTCAGCTTTCACATGAAAGCAATACTGATGGCTGTAAAGCCGCCTGATCACTTCCACTGCAGCAAAACAAACCCCTGAGCCCCTGTTATGTATCCAGGACTCCACGCGCCCATAGGGGTAACTATCAAGATCAGCTTGGTGGGAGCTGCCAGGTAAAGGGCAGGGAAACCAGCTAACATCTATTCGCTTTCCTACCCTTCACTATTGGCTGGGGACCACTGAAAACTAAAGAGAACCTGTCATCTTCAACAAAACAGAAAAAGTTACTCAAGCTCCCAAATGTTGAACCGCACATACACACACATACCAATGTAAACACATGGTGAGGGGTGCCTACGCACGAAAACGACAATTGCCCTACATGTTTCATATCGCCATGCACGCCCGAGCGAAAAGCCAGAATTCTAGTCAGAAAATATGTAATGTTTGGGGGTTTTAACTAATCTTGAGGCCTAAAAATGATTTTTTTTAACATGTAAAAAAGCATACATTAAA
The DNA here is from genome assembly GCA_037952925.1 of Lithobates clamitans. NCBI lineage: Eukaryota > Metazoa > Chordata > Amphibia > Anura > Ranidae > Lithobates > Lithobates clamitans. The sequence goes on along the minus strand of JBBGZY010000108.1, from coordinate 4,689,096 downwards.
AAGGGGATTAACTCCAGAGATAAAATGATAATTCTCCCACTTTACAAGACTTTGGTCCGGCCTCACCTGGAGTATGCTGTCCAGTTCTGGGCACCAGTTCTCAGGAAGGATGTATTGGAAATGGAGCAATTACAGAGAAGGGCAACAAAGCTAATAAAGGGACTGGAGGATATTAGTTATGAAGAAAGGTTGCGAACATTGAACTTCTTCTCTCTGGAGAAGAGACGCTTGAGAGGGGATATGATTTTAATTTACAGATACCACACTGGTGACGCCACAATGGGGATAAAACTTTTCCACGGAAGGGAGTTTAATAAGACACGTGACCACTCATTAAAATTAGAAGAAATTAGATTTAACCTTAAACTGCGTAGAGGGTTCTTTAAGAGCAGCAAGGATGTGGAATTCCCGTCCACAGGGGGGGTTTCAGCGGGCACCATTGATAGTTTAAAAAAAATATTAGATAGAAAAATATTAGATAAGCACCTGAACGACCACAACATACAGAGATATACAATATAATACTGACATATAATCACACACATAGGTTGGACTTGATGGACTTGTGTCTTTTTTCAACCTCGCCTACTTTGTAAATAAAAAAAAAATGGCTTTGGGACTTACGTGGTTATTAAGCACTCTGAAAGGACAGGCTTTGTCCATTTTTTCAAAGACCTCTGTCATTGTACTCCCTGGTCAAAACCTGTATCCAAAGTGCAGCTTGGTTCAGGCCCTTTGCAGCACCTTTTGCTTTCTTGGAACCTCATCTTGATTCTCCTACCCTGCAGAAACCACCCTTTTAACCAATCAGGGAATACCCTAATGATTTGTCCTGCAAAGTCACCTTCTTGGTTGCTGTCACATCTGTCGAACATCTGTCTGGGTTGGCAGCTCTCCCTTGTGAGCTGGTATCCAGTCGTCTTCTTCAATGAAGACGTAGTGCTTCATCTTTGTACTCTGCTCCAAAGCACCCAAAGAAAATTGCTCTTCATTGCCTGGATGTAGTCAGAGCCTACCTCAAAGCAACAGCTTATATCAGGAAGACTGAATCCTTAGTCATCCTACCTTCAGGACCTTGCAAGGGACATCCTGCTTCAAAGTCCACCAATACTAGCTGCAACTCATCAGAGCTTACACTCTAAAGGAAAAAACTTCTGCCTTTTTATAAGCTCACTCCACCAGGTCTTATGTAAGACCTCTGTACATATTGTTTTAAAGCTTTATCAGGACATCAAATCTTCTGTTGATGCAGCTTTTGGCCACAAAGTTCCTGCAGCTGCACTGTGAAGTTGGGTCTATTGATCCTTGTTGGGTCTGTTAGCACAGTTTGGTTTGCCTGGTTGTTGCCCACCCCTCATTCATTGCTTGGGGATGTCCTAGGGTTTATTGTACTCTTAAATTTTTATTTGATCTGACCCACAGCTTGTATTTAGATGTTTATGGTTGTAATTCACAGAAGAGAGAGATCGCATATGGCACAGTTTCATGGTTTTCAGCTCCTACCTGATAAAACCAAGTTGGTTTTGATTCATCCTTTGTTAAACATTGCCTCGATATTGTACTGGGAGTAGTCCTGTGCTGCTGGCTCAAGTACCCTTCTTATCCTATGTCATTCTCTTTTGACGCCAGAAGTCGAAACTATAGGGGAACCATCAGGATGATATTGGTGCACTGGGAGGAACATCCAGTTATGGGGACTTCCCGCAGAACCCCATTTGAGAAACCCTGCCCTGACTGACATTTTAAAGTGTTACTAAACACACACTGTTTAACTTGCATTATCCCTTCTCTTTCTGTATATGGATGATGGCACTGTAATGATTTTAACTCCTACCCGACCGGCGCACGCCGATGTACGTTGGCAGAATGGCACGGCTGGGCAAATGGACTTACAGGTACGTCCATTTGAATTCCCCGCCGGCGGCGCGCGCGCCGGCTGGGAGCTCCGTGAGTCGGGTCCCGCAGACTCGATTGCCGCGGGGATACCCGCGATCGGCTCACAGAGGACGAACGGGGAGATGCTGATGTAAACCGCATCTCCCCGTTCTGCCTAGTGACAGGTGTCACTGATCACAGCTCCCTGTCATCGGGAGCAGTGATCAGAGTAATGACACTGCTAGCCCATCCCCCTACAGTTAGTAATCACTCCCCTAGGACATACTAAACCCCTCCCCGCCCCCTAGTGGTTAACCCCTTCACTGCCAGTGTCATTTACACAGTAATCGGTGCATTTTTAATCGCACTGATCGCTGTATAAATGACAATGGTCTCAAAAATGTGTCAAAAATGTCCGACATAACGTCGCAGTCACAATAAAAATCGCTTATCGTTGCCATTACTAGTAAAAAAAAAAATTAAAAACGCTATAACTTTTGCGCAAACCAATCAATAAACGCGAATTGCGATTTTTTTTTTTATTTTTTACCAAAAATATGTAGAAGAATACGATCGGCCTAAACTGAGGAAACAAAAGTCCTCTGATACTGCTCACATGTTCTAAAAAAAAATGTATATCCTGGATTATGGTTAACGGATTATGAGAAGTTAGCATTCTTTGACAAAACCTTGGATCCATGGATCACGTCAACCTTTCTCTGGTAATGAATTGATGGTTATTCTATGGGCTGGACTGGGTGCACTCACTTACCCTTCTTTTCTCTTATCTTGGTTATAAGGTATTTTACTTGATATATCGAGAAATTGGTGAAAGAATTTGGTTGGTGAGAGAAATGTTTAAAATCAAATATCTATTTTTTGGCAAAAACATGAGGTGGAGAGACTTCTGCTAGTCATAGGCTCTCAGCCCCTCAGCCCATGTCACAGGCAGGTGAAGCGTCCATCATCTAAGATGTAATATACCGCCCTATTGTGTTTTAGCTGACTAGTGGGCATGGAGGAGGGGGGGTGGACTGTCATTTACCATTGTGTACATGCCCACATGTATGACTCTATAAGCCACATGGAATGCTCAGGGTAGAAAATACACTAAAAACTGAGCATGTACACTAGCTGCAAACAGTACTCTACAAAATCCCCAACAGCAGTGGGTACATGGACAGAGGGGAGAGGGAGAACAGCAGAATCAACCAGGTTTTATTGCAGAATATAGAAAACAAATCCCATAGTGACCTAAATGACAGTTATCAGCCTTGCCATTGGCAGGCAAGTGGCAATATGGCCAAACGTCCCAGCTATTAGTGGGAGGCCTCGTAAACGCCCTGGTCGTGCAGAGGATTGAGCAGCAGCTCCCAGTCCCAGGTCTGGTGGCGGTCGTGCCATGGTGGTAAAGTATGAAACAAAAATAAAATGGCAGCCGTATCTCTGTGTCCGTATGTCTGTTTTTTTTGTTTTTTTCTCCCTGGCTCCAGTGGATATGGTCTTGGTGGCTGGAACGCATCTCCGGTGTGCTGCTTTGGAGGTTTCCAGGTCCCATCTGCGCATATGCTTGCCGCGAGCGAAACCGAGGCTTGGTCCAGCAAGATGGCGGCAGTCATGCATGCGCGCGGCCGCCCTCCGGGGGTGACGTCCCCGGCGCTGCGGGGCACTGTGACTTCATCAACGGTGGCTAATTTAAACAGCTGTCAGGCTGATATTCCTTGGGTTATACTGCGGGCTTATGTGGCGGTTTTCACCAGGAACTTCTGGCTTGCTGCTAGGTAAGTGCTGTATGCTGCAGGCTCTCTGGCTGCTGGCTGAATGCTGTTACACTCTCTTATCTGCTGTGATGGTTCCCTTGCAGTTTATTCTGACCTGTTTTGCCATTGATGTGTCACTGCCCCCCTCTGGCCAACCCTTATGCTTCAGGTAGGATTGGTTTCCTTTCTTCCTGTTTGGCTTAGATTCATCCAGGAGCTGTTAACCCTTTTCTTTTCCTCTCAGCCCTTCTAGGTCTAAACACCAACACATGGCACACGAAGATAAGGACCAATCCTAGGTCTCAACGCCATCACTCCTCTTCAAGCTCCAGATGCCATAGATTGTCCTCTAGGTCTAGATCCAACAGAGACTAGCCCAAAACCACATCTGGGCGCCGCTCTGAAAGGAAAGCTTGCTGGGGATGTGGGGCTCAGGTCCCTGAAGACAAGTCGCTCTGTGAGCCATGCTATACTAGAGCCATGAGAGAAGAGGGTGGAGACCAACAGGTGGAATCATTGGTCAGATGGGTGGTCCGTGAGTCCCTGAGTAAATTAGATTCTGACCATACCCACAACCTCGCTGCCGACACAGTATCAGTCCCTACTGGGGATGATCTTGAGGCTCCCGCCCATCTCAGCCTAGCCATTCCTCAATTGAAGCCTCAGACAGTGAGGTGGAGGTAGATGACCCCGGCGTGGGTTTTCAGTTTGCCTTAGTACCACAGCTGGTAAAAGCAGTAAAAGAAGCTTTAAAAAGGGGGGGGGGAGCCAGTAGATGCACCCTCCAAACAGAGGAAATATTTCAGACACCTCAAGAAAAACAACGCCCTAACTTCTCCTTGGGTGAACTTGGCGAAATAACTACAGATGAATGGTGTGGAAAAAAAATTCCTTGCTAACCAAAATATTTAAAGATGTATCAGTTTAAAAGTGAGGATATGATCTAGAGTCAGCTCCTCTCATTGACGCAGCCCTTAGATTGGTGAGACATGTCACACTCCCACTGGAGGATACAGTATCCTTTAAGGATGGCCTGGAGAGGAAAATCAATACTGACATCAAGTGGATCTACATTACAGCAGGTATGGCCTGCAAACCAGCCCTGGCTCTCGCAGCCCTGTCCAAAGTGATGGAGGCCTGGATAGACGATGTGGATGCCTCCCTAAGGAGCATCTTGGAAGAAATGGCCAGAAGTTCAGCTGTACATGAACTGAAGCTGGCGGCGTCTTTTCTGGGGGGAGGCTTCCCTTGACATAATTTTGGTGGCCCGGGTTATGCTTTCGTCCATCACGGCCAAGCAGGCCTTGTGGCTGCACCCGTGGATAGCCAACCCTGCCTCCAAGCAAGATCATCGCCTGCTAGGCTAGAAAAGAGCCTAGCCAAGGTTCGGATTGTGCGAGGTACGCTCGCCGATATAGACCTGGCCTGTGAGTTCAGGAAGACCCGGAAGAGAAACCAGCCCACAGGCCAGAAGTTCTCAAAAGGAACACCTTCCGGTGGACGAGAAGCCTCTAAGTCCTTTTGATATTGGACCTGCCCAGGCAGAGCGAGTCAGGGCTCTCTTACTCCATTTTCAGCATGTCTGGGCAGCCTCGATCAAAGATTACTGGACCGTCCTCAGACCATGCCTGGACATTCAGCAGCCCTCCCACACTCCGTTTTGTACCCACATCCTTGCCTCACTCGGAAGAGAAAAAGCAAGTCCTTTGTCCTACGCAGACTCTCTAGTGGCTCAGGGCGCGGGCATACCAGTTCCAACCGACAAAAGATTTCAAGAGGTCTATACGCCCCTCTTCATGGTTCTGAAGAACAGCTCCTGGAGACCAGTTATAGATCTTACCCACTTGAATTCTTTCATCAAGAAATTCAAAATGTAGACACTACTCACAATATGTCAGGCAATCCAGCTAGGCGATTGGCTCGTGTCCATAGATCTGAAGGACGCCTACTTCCATGTCCCGATGGCAGAAGAGTTCCAGAAACTCCTTCGCTTTGCTGTAGATCAAGTCCACGTTCAATTTACCGGTCTCCCATTTGGGCTTACGACATCGCCTTGTGTATTTTCAAAACTTTTGGCTGTCGTGGCACTGATCAGGACCAGAGGTATCCGTCTGCTTCATTATCTGGACGACCTGCTTTTGCTATTTCGGGACAGGGAGCAGCTGCTAGTCCACAGATCTCAAGTCATCTCCACTCCGCTCGTGTTCAGCTGGCTATTGAACATGGAGAAGAGCCACCTAGAACCTACACAGTCCCTGATATCCCTGGGGGCTCAATTCAATACACTCAGGAGCACCATCTCCTTGCCCCTGGAAAAAAATTACAGCGATTTGAGACAGAGTTTGTCTTGCTATGTCCTCATCTCCGGCCTCCGTGTCTGAAGATCATTGGCACCATGGTGGCCCCAACATCTATGGTGAAATGGGCACAGTGGAAAATGTGGCCCTTCCAGAAGGGCTTCCTCCAACAGTGGAACCCAGGGCTCCGAGATGTCACTTCATCGCGCCTGTTTCTTGGATCACGATCACAACAGATGCCAGCAACAGGGGCTGGGCGCGCTCTGCCTGACAGAGGTAGCCCAAGGCAAATGGAGTTTTCCTTCTCACAGGAAAGTCTTGAAAGTTCTGGAACTCCGGCCAGCGTTCTCTCTAAAGGCCTTTCACCACTTTCATGGCGGGAGCCTCGGTTCTCCTGAATCTGGACAACACAACAGCAGTCTCATACATCAAGAGACAGGGAGGCACTTGCAGTCTCTCCCTGTTGAAGGAAGTAGAGCCTATCATACCTTGGGCCCAAGTGAACCTGGCAAATCTGACAGCTGTCATCTCCCCGGAGATCAGAACGTTCAGGTGGACTTTCTTTCGAGGGTATCTCTAGACAACGAATGGGCTTTTCACATCGAAGTCTTCAAGTGGGTCCTTTCTCTGGGAATCATCTTGGATGTAGACCTCTTCGCCTCCCCATGCAATTTCAAACTGGAGAGGTACTACACAAGGCGTCGTCCCCAGGCCTCCGGGGTAGATGCCCTGACAGACCAGTGGAGATTTCACAGTGCCTATGCATTTCCCCCAGTTCCTGTCATCCTCCATTTCCTGTCGAGACTCAGGTGGGAAGAAGCGGAGATAGTGCCAATAGTCCCGTACTGACCAAACAGGCTATGGTTTCCCCTGCTGATGCAACACTGCTTCTGAGACCCAGTTCTTCTGCCCTCCAGGGCAGATCTCCTATCGCAAGGGACAACTCTACATCCATGCCTGGCCCATCTGCACCTGATGGCTTGGTTTTTGAGAGGGGAAGGCTGGAGGCCCTAGGTTGTCCAAGCAGGGCTATCTTCACGTTTAATGACAGAAGAGCAGGTACCAACACTTTTTTTCTGTTTTTTTTTTTATTATAACAGGTGCCTTGTCCTGTCCTCATGACGTGGGGGAACTCCTTACACCTGATGGTCTTGTCGTTTCATTATTATGGTTACTTAGTGAATGCTATATTGATTAATTGGCTCCAGATGATAAATGTGAATAAAAATTATAATATACAGTGGGGACAGAAAGTATTGCGAACCCCTTACATTTTTCACTCTGTTATATTGCAGCCATTTGCTAAAATCATTTAAGTTCATTTTTATTCCTCATTAATGTACACACAGCACCCCATATTGACAGAAAAACACAGAATTGTTGACATTTTTGCAGATTTATTAAAAAAGAAAAACTGAAATATCACATAGTCCTAGGTATTCAGACCCTTTGCTGTGACACTCATATATTTAACTCAGGTGCTGTCCATTTCTTCTGATCATCCTTAAGATGGTTTTACACCTTCATTTCAGTCCAGCTGTGTTTGATTATACTGATTGGACTTGATTAGGAAAGTCACACACCTGTCTATATAAGACCTAGTCGGGGCTTTATGGCAGAGTGGCCCGATGTAAGCCTCTCCTCAGTGCAAGACACATGAAAGCCCACATGGAGTTTGCTAAAAAAAAAAAAACACCCGAAGGACTCCAAGATGGTGAGAAGTAAGATTCTTTGGTCTGATGAGACCAAGATAGAACTTTTTTGCCTTAATTCTAGGCGGTATGTGTGGAGAAAACTGGCACTGCACATCACCTCTCCAATACAGTCCTAACAGTGAAGCATGGTGGTGGCAGTATCATGCTGTGGGGGTGTTTTTAGCTGCAGGGACAGGACGACTGGTTGCAATTGAGGGAAAGATGAATGCGGCCAAGGACAGGGATATCCTGGACGAAAACCTTCTCCAGAGTGGCTTCACAACAACTCCGTGACTGTTCTTGAATGAGCCAGCCAGAACCCTGACTTAAACCCAATTGAGAATCTTTGGAGAGACCTAAAAATGGCTGTCCACCAACGTTTACCATCCAACCTGACAGAACTGGAGAGGATCTGCAAGGAGGAATGGCAGAGTATCCCCAAATCCAGGTGTGAAAAACTTGTTGCATCTTTCCCAAAAAGACTCATGGCTGTATTAGATCAAAAGGGTGCTTCTACTAATTATTGATCAAGGGTCTGAATACTTGGGGCCATGTGATATTTCAGTTTTTTTCTTTTTTAATACATTTGCAAAAATGTCAACAATTCTGTGTTTTTCTGTCAATATGGGGTGCTGTGTGTACATTAATGAGGAAAAAAATGAACTTAAATGATTTTAGCAAATGGCTGCAATATAACAGTGGAAAATTTAAATTTTAAATATAAATTTAAATATATATAATTTGATTTTGTATCGTGATGTGCATTTGGTTTGAAGAAGGGTGTTATCTTAAACTGCCTTTAAACTTTCACACAGACTAAATAATATACACTGATTTGGGTTATTTCCAAAGAAATTTAGCAATATACATTTTGGCCTAAATCTATGAAGAAAGATTTATTTTCCAAATTTTATAACCAAAAGGAAGACATATTTTTTTATTTTTTAACCAGTAGGCATCTGCGATATAGCCGAAAGACTCCAATTGCCAGGAGGACGTCCCTGGACGTCGTCCTGTTTACTTTCACGATGCCCGCTCCCGCGGGCGCGCATCGGGGAAATTCTGTGCTGGCCGTGACCCTTGGACACAGCCAGTCACAGATCGCTGTAAATGGCCAATCACAGCGGCCGTTTACAGCACGATCGGAGCGTCCAATGAGAGATGATCTCAAGTGTGAACATATGAGATCATCTCTCATTGCCGGCTCTCTCTCCTCACACAGAGACAGCGCGGGAGGCAAGAGGATCTGTGCTGCAGCGTGAGTGCCAACGGTTTTGTGAACATACATTTTACCAGTGAAAACACGCACATCAGTGCCCATACAGTGCCACAGTGCTCATCACTGTAAGTGTCACAGTGCCATCTGTCATTAGTGCCATCTGCCAGTGTCACGTGTCATTAGTGCCACGTACCAGTGCCATCTGCCAGTGTTACGTGTCACCTGCCACATCAGTGTCTCGTGTCATCTGTGCCACGTATCAGTGCCATCTGTCACCAGTGCAATCTGCCAGTGTCACGTGTCATCAATGCCACATATCGGTGTCATTTGTGATCACTAAGAATGTCACAAAGATTATTTTCAGCCGAGGAGGCATACAATATTCTTGCGGCCGACGAGAGCCGACGGGGAGCTCTCTGCTTCGGATTCCTCATATTCAGATGCTGAGTCTGATGTGGACTATGAGCCTGTCCTAACCATTGGTACACTGACAGCCTCAGAGGAGGAGGATGAGAACCCGCCAGACGAAGGCGTACTGGTGAGGAAGCAGTGCCATCCACCAGCACTGCAATGACATCCACCAGCACCATAGTGCCATCCACCAGCACCGCAGTACCTCGGCAAAGGCCACGTCACCTCCCTATTCCCTTCAGAACCCCTTATGGCTTCCTCCTAATTCAGGAGAAGCTATCATTCCTCCTTTCACTGCCCAGCCAGGAGTCCAGGTGGACACAGAAAATTTTTCACCAATTGATTTTTTCAACCTTATTTATCTATGGGGTCATTTTGTGGGCGTTTCCATTGTCCTGGTGCTCCAGGGCCTTCAAAAGCGTAATAGGTAGTCAACAAGTTAGATGTGTCATTTATGCTCATGGAACACCTGATGGTGCTCCCTGCATTTTGGGCCTCTCTCTGTCCAGCCTGTGAAAAAGTCCCACACGTGGTATCGCCATACTTAGGAGGAGTAGCAGAATGTATTTTGGGGCGTCATTTGTGGTATACACATGCCATGTGAGAGAAATAACCTATTACAATGACAATTTTGTGGGAAAAAAAATTCTTCATTTTGCAAAGAATTGTGGGAAATGACATCAAATGCCTCACCATGCATCTTACTAAATACCCTGGAATGTCTACTTTCAAAAAAGGGGTCATTTGTGGGCTATTTGTACTTTCCTGGCTTGTTTGGGTCGCAAGAAATGAGATAGGCCACCATTACATCAGGTGTGATCAATTTTTTATGATTTGCACCACAACTTGTAGACTCCATAGTTGCCAACAGTCCCGATTTTCCCGGGACAATCCCGATTTTGGGACCCTCGTCCCGATCGGAGGCTGTCCCGAATCGGGATTTGCCCAGGGGAAATCGGGATTTTACCCTTTTATTTGCAGCTGGCTTCAGCAAAATGGCCGCCGGAGCCGCCGCCGCCTCTTGATCGCTCCCCCTTGTGTTCAGTGGAGATAGGAAGGAGGCTCGATCCGTGCAGCCAATGAATCGGCTTCTCCTCTCGCACGGATCGGCCCCTCCCCTCTCCACTGAACACACTTCACCAGAGCAGGCTCGGGGCGGGGGCAGGGCTGGAGGCGGTGCAGCTTTATATTTTATCTCTACTTTGCCCCATTCATATAGACTGTGCTCTGCGGGAAATGGGCACACCCCACTTCAGCAGAGCAGGCTAGGTGTGGGGCAGCTCTATATTTTATCTCGACCTTGTCCCTTGCCCGCCCCCCTTCTCTAGAGCAGGCTAGGAGCGTATTAGGGGCGGGGTTGGAGGCGGTGTTGACGATAATGTAATGTGATGATGATGATGATGTACTCGCACCGCCTCCGCCCTCTCGAGTCTAAAATTTTCCTCAACTGAAAGGAAAGGCTGCGCACACGCGGTAAAGCCACGGTAAAGTCGCGCATGTGCGGTAAAGCCCCGCCGTCAGCTGTGTTCTGACGTAGCTGCACAGAAAAGGACGTGGGTCGAGAGACTGCATAGGTCGCAGGAATTTTTACAACAGGTGCCGCTCATGCTGTAATAGATATGTGCTGCCGGGGCCTTGGGGTCGTTATGGGAGGGGAGGGTCTTCACTGAGGGGGTCTGCATTGATGGGTGTCTGCATTGATTAAGGGGGAACTGCACTGATGGGGGGGGGGGTCTGCACTGAGGGGGTCTGCACATAGGGGGTCTATACTAACTCTGCTGGGGGCACCTGATGCGAGGAGGGACTCTGCTGGGGGCACCTGATGCGAGGAGGGACTCTGCTGGGGGCACCTGATGCGAGGAGGGACTCTGCTGGGGGCACCTGATGCGAGGAGGGACTCTGCTGGGGGCACCTGATGCGAGGAGGGACTCTGCTGGGGGCACCTGATACGAGGACAGACTCTGCTGGGGGGCACCTGATACGAGGACAGACTCTGCTGGGGGCACCTGATACGAGGACAGACTCTGCTGGGGGCACCTGATACGAGGACAGACTCTGCTAGGGGCACCTGATGCAGGGACAGACTCTGCTGGGGACCCCTGATGCAAGGATGGACTCTGCTGGTGGCAGGTGACACGCTCAGGGATCCCACTGATTCGGCATTATGGTGAGTTGAATGATTTAATTTTATATTACAATGTAATAATAGAAATAATCCTCTTCAATCATCCTGATGCCATAACAGTCATGGTGCCGGGATGATTGAAGTGCTAACACCAGGTGTTTGGAGTATCTTTATCTGCTGATTGTTAAACTTTCTAGAATACACATATTTCCATTGTTTAGTATCGGGGGCTGCTGTCCCTTCATTCCTCTCTCCCCCTTTCCCTCTCCATCACTCTGCATCCCTCATTCATCTCCGACTGTAACCAAACCCCCTTTGAGCTACGCCCATTTAAGCCACAACCACTATTTTGTGTAAACCACACCCATTTTTCTCCGCGCCGCAGTTTTATTTTTTGTTGCTATGGCACACCTACAAAAGCATGCCCCCCTAATTATTATACAGCTCCACCTACAACCAAAAAAGTGTCCAACAAATTTTTTTTTTGCAATGTTGGCAACTATGAGACTCTCTAACTTTCACACAGACTGAATAATATCCACTAATTTGGGTTATTTTTACCAAAGATATGTAGCAGTATAAATTGTGCCCAAAATTTATGAAGAAAAATTAATAATTTGCAAAATTTTTTCATTTATAGCACAAAAAATATAAAACCCAGAGGTGATCAAATACCACCAAAAGAAAGCTCTATTTGTATGAAAAAAAGGAAAAAAATCATTTGGGTACAGTATTACATGACTGAGTAATTGTGATTTAAAGTGTGAGAGCACTGAAAGCTGAAAATTGGTCTGGTCACGAGGGGGGGGTTTAAGTGCCCAGTTGTCAAGTGGTTAATTACCAGTATTTATTTTGTTTATATAGTAAAAAAAAATAAAAGCGCAGTGGTACCACCAAAGAAAGTTATATCTGTCGCAAAAAAAATGTGGGTACAGTGTTGCACAACTGAGTTATTGGCATTCAAAGTGTGATGGCACTGGTGAAAAAAATGATAATCACACTTCTTTTTTTTTTTTTGTCTTGGGAGTCTGCAGAGCATTGCACCCATGGTCAGTGGGGCTGCTGTTTTAGTAGCCTGTTACATCCTGAGAACAAGTGTAACATGTTACCAATGATGAATGTATTTTTTTTTTTTTTTTTTTTACAAAAAAGTTTATTTAGGTTTTCCAAAACAAACCGTTTAAAATGGATTAGACATAGAGACATCTTACACAGTTCTCTTACATTTCTTAACAAATGCAGGAGTAGTGGTCAAATCAACAATATGTTAACAAGAACATTGCACCCATCTCAGGTGGAGGTATAAAAGGTCACATTGATTACCTTTAGTTCGTACATTTTAATCCCACACTCTCATAGGTAGACACAAAAATCTATTGATGAGGACCAGTTTATATCAATTATCATGAGCCCCGACCCGGGAGCCTCAGTCAATAGTTAGATGTTTTGCCTTCAACCATGCTGCCCAAATCTTCCCAAATTTTTTGGGGCAATTTCTTCCCATATATGTCATTTTATATAATGGTAACGCCCTATTTATCAAGGACTGCCAAAGCTGTCTGGTGGGTGGCTGGGACTGATTCCACTGTAATAGGATTGCCTTTCTAGCATACAGTGTGGCATAGAAGATAAATAGTTACTTCCCCCATGAGACCTCTAGGAAGTCGCAAATACCTAACAAAAGAGGGATTGGGCTGTATGGAATCATCACTCTCCCAATAGAATTAATATCAGCAAGTATATTTTCCCAGAATTCCCTTACACCAGGGCAGGACCAGACTGTATGGAAGAAGTCAGCGTCATCCGAACCACACCTAGCGCACCTCGCTGACCTATCAGGGTAAATTCTCGCTAAATGTACTGGAGAGTAATATGCACGGTGAAGAAACTTCAGTTGCATGAACCTATCTCTAGCCGAGATTGTAAGGGGTAAATATTGCTGAATCCCCTCCTCCCAGTCCTCATCTGTCAGCTCCGGAATATCCCCCCGCCATAACTCACACAGCTGGGACACTCTAGATGTGTCGTGGGACGCAAATATATTGTACAGTGTGGACAGCGTTTTCCCAGTATCTGGGGATTTAGGTGTATTTTCCACAGGCGACCCCTCCAGATTAAGCGGGCCAGGGAATTGGGACCGGAATGCATGGCGCAACTGAAGGAATCTGAAGAACATATGATTCGGGAGGTCCTTATCTCTTTCTAAGGCATCAAAAGAGACCAGTCGGCCCTGTGCTACTATGTCCCCCAAAGTTTTGACCTCATATCTAGCCAACACGACCGGGTCAGGAATAGAGCGAAAGTGATGCAGACGAGGGTTGCCCCATAAAGGAGTCGCAGGAGACCAGTCATTGGGTCCCATGAGCTGTTTTTGGACCGTGTCCCAAACCTTAAGGGTCGTTCCCATGGGAAGAGTCACCCGAAGATTGGATCTGGGGCCTCTATAAACCAAATTCCCCAACTCCGCAAACGAACCAACCAATGTCGCCTCCGATGAATGTATTCTTTAGGCTGCTTTCACACTGAGGCATTTTTCAGGCGTTTTAGCGCTAGAAATAGCACCTGAAAAACGCCTCCCATGCCTCCCCAGTGTGAAAACTCAAGTGCTTTCACACTGGGGCAGTGCTCCTTTGTTGGACGTTAGAAAAAGTCCTGCAAGCAGCATCTTTAGGGGTGGTTTGAAATGAATGGGTAGCGGTGCCGAAGTGCCTACAAAGCCGCAACACAGGCGCTTTTAACCCTTTGGGCGCTAGCGGGGGTTAAAAGCGCCCCGCTAGTGGCCGAAAAGTGGCGCTAAAACTAGTGGTGCATTACCGCTAACGCCGAGCACTTTCAGTGTGAAAGTAGCCTTAATCTGCTAATGTCCTGTTGTATAATAAACTGCTATTTTATTATTTAGAAAATACAGCTTTTAAGATTCTTCATCCTTTTTTGCATCCCTGTTGCTCCTCTCCAGTGATGGCTCCATAGAATTTTTCAGATTTGGCCATGCCTGCAATAATGTGTGTTGAAACATCCACTTGTAGTCTCCATCAAAAGCCCAACAACATATAAGGATAAAGTGATTGCTGAGCCCAACACAGTGTAAACCCCTAGCCCTATTGCTCCCAACGGGGAACTAGTGAATAAAACAATACAATGAAAAGGAAAATAAAAAAAATGAAAGTTTATAAATGGCATTGGCTGTAATAATGTCCATATGGGCTATGGTAATGTCCATAAAGGTTCATGAGACGATAGCAACTTAAGAAGGCAGCCCCGTTGAGGGAAAGAAGCAATCCTCTGGACAATCTGGACATGAAACAAAGGCGCCACTCTAATTGCAGTAAAACACAGGGAGTTTAATAAAAACTGTGAGAGGTACTCACAAAGGTACATTGTAAACAGGAATGTTGGGAAAAAACTGCTGGATATCTTGGAAGTGGATCTGATCTGGTTCCTTGATCGCGGTGGTCTCCGGAGGACAGGCTGCGTCGATGGCTGCTGAAACTTCTTGGCGTTTGTATGTTGGATGGGAGGAAATAAGTGTGTCAGGAGGAAACTTGCGCAGCCACAGGGAGAACATACAAACTCCAAGCAGGTAGTGCCGTGATTGGGATTTGAGCCAACAACCCTAGTGCTGTTTAAAGCGTTCCCGATTCCGGAAGTGACCTCATTCCCTTGGTTGACAGCGTGCGTTCCAACGACAGGAACCTTCGGCATCCATTGGCGCAGCCTGTCCTCCGGAGACCACCGCGATCAAGGAACCAGGTCAGACCCACTTCCAGTATATCCGGCAGTTTTTTGCCAACATGCCTGTTTACAATGTACCTTTGTGACTACCTTTTACAGTTTTTATTAAACACCATGTGTTTTACTGCACTGGTGTGGAGTGGAGTGGCGCCTTTGTTTCATCTCCAGATTGTCCATCAAAAGCCCATGTTTCAGAGTGGCATTTCAGGAGCACAACTGGGAGGTGGACAGAGCATTGTCGCCATATAACATGTCTGTTATATGGACAAGGACTTTCATGGTAGGTTTATCAGCTATTATCCTAATGAAAGCTGCAGATTTATAATATTGACTTCTAAATTGCATCAATTTTGTATTTTTTAATTGGATTAAATTTGTATTTGCAGGTGTTCACTTATAATGATGCTATATACATTTGTAATTCAGTGCGATCCAACATTATAGGTTTTTTTTCCATGAATATGTTCAGTTTTTGTTTATATAGATATAAAAAAATAAAAATGCCATCCGTATAACTAACACACGCTACACAAAACGTTTTATTTTGTACCCTTTTCAATTCACCAAAGAAAATCCAAAAAGTAGCTGTCCATGCTTTTATTTAATGATCAGAAAAAAACCTGCTGTCGCACTTTGAATGACATTTGCACGGTCATACAACACTACTCAAATGAAATTTTTTTCTTTTTTTCCCCACAAATAGAGCTTTTTTTGGTGGTATCTGAACACCCCTGCGGTTTTTATTTTTTGTTAAAAAAATTGAAAAAGACCAAATAAAAAAAAAAAAAAAAGTACCGGTATATATTTTTTATATTTTGTTATAAAATTTTGCAAACAGATAATTTTTCTCCTTCAGTGATGTACGCTGATGAGGCGGCATCGATGGGCACTGATGGGTGGCAATAATGGGCACAGATTGCTTACACTGATGGCAGCACTGATAGGTGGCACTGATAGGTGGCACTGGTGGGCATTGATAGGTGGCACTGGTGGGCACTGGCAGGTGGCAATGACAGATGGCACTGGTAGGCTCAGATGAGGCATATGTGCCTCCTTCCTCTTCGGGACCAATGTCCCTTTAACATAAGCCGGTGATTGGCTTTTTTTTCTCCTCGCGCTGACAGCAAAAACGAAACCGATTACCAAGCTTTTGTTTACATCATGTGATCAGCTGCCATTGGCTGACAGCTGATCACATGGTAAGGGGCCGGGATCGGCCCCTTACTCGGATCTGTGATCATCCGAGTCTCTGTGACTCGGTGATCACAGCACCCGCACCGTGCGCCCTGCAGGGTGTGCGTGCACAGGGGTGGACGTCCCATGACGGCCTCCCGGAAATTGAGGTCCGCGCTGTGGCCGTCATTCGGCTATGGCCCGGACCTCAAGTGGTTAAAGGAAAATCCTAATGGATTTGAATAACCATTTACATTTTAATTTGTTTACTACTACTTTGGCCTCATGCACACTAGATAACCTAAAAATGCCAGAAGTGACCACTTGAAGTGTTTATTACAGGTACTTATATAGAGCCGTCAATTTACTCAGCACTTTACATATGTATATTGTACATTCACATCAGTCCCTGCCCCCAAGGAGCTTACAATCTAGGGTCCCTAACTCGCAATCATACACATGCTAGGCCAATTTCTAAAGGAGCCTACTGGCATGTCTTTGGACTGTGGAAGGAAACAGGAATACCCAGAGGAAAGCCACGTAGGCACAGGGGGGAAAAAGCAAACTCCAGGCAGGTAGTGCCATAGTTGGGATTCAAACCGATGACCCTGGTGCTGCTATATTTTTTTTTTTATTGCGCCTTTATGCGCGTTTGATAGCATTTACAAGCGTTTATTTTTTCTAAACATCCCCGTTGGCTCATTTTACACGCCCAAATGGCCACATACATTTCAAAGTATTAGTTATTTCCAGGCACAATTTTGACTGAGAGAGCGCTGTGAGGTCCCATTCAGATCTGGTGTTTTGGGTTTTCAGGCAGAATCGCTGAGGTAGTGGCAAAACTCATGTTTGGGTGCCATTCATTTTTAATGGCACCTAAATGTGGTGCGGTCTTGCTGCGATAAATCATGCTTCACATTGCGTGAAGCTTGTCACCCATAAAGCAGCAGAAGGGGGTTTATTTAATTTTTTTTTATCTGTATTTTTATTTTTTTAATTGCCGATGCATATAATTTTTTTCTTGAAATTGTAAAATTTTTTTATTGTGAATATTTTTTTTTTAAATTGGATACTTATTCAATTGCATATTTCTGACCACTGTATATGAAAAAAGACAAACCGCTGAATAAACAATGAATAAGCATTTTTTCAGAAAATTTGAGCATTTGGGTGTTTTTTCACCTCCCATAACACGACTTTGGAGGAGGGTTTTTTCTGCCTGTGAAAACTTTGTTTAAAATCTTTTCTTTTTACAATAACAATTATGTATAAGATGTAGAGTATTACAGGATGGGAAATTTAGACCCCTTTCACACTGGGGCGGTTTGCAGGCAGTATTGCGCTAAAAATACTGCCTGCAAACCGCCCCTAAACAGCCTCCGCTGTTCAGTGTGAAAGCCCGAGGGCTTTCACACTGAAGCGGTGCGCTGGCAGGATGGTGAAAAAAGTCCTGCAAACCGCTTCTTTGGAGCGGTGAAGGAGCGGTGTATATACAGCTGCAAGAACGATGGTACAGCAACGCTAAAAATAGCGCTTTTGTACCGCCAACGCCCCCACCGCCCCAGTGTGAAAGGGGCCTAAGTCATGCCTTTGACTCATTCAGTTGTTTGTGTAATTTCAACTTTCAGCTCTCTAAGTAACTTTTTATAGTATAGCAGCCATTAGCCTGGCTTGGTTTGTTTGGATAGAAATTGAAATGGGAAATATTTCATAGTTACCTGACTAAATAAATGTTTTATACATAAATATTTGTATACATTGTCAGGATCAGAATTTTTAATCAATTTAAAAGGCTTTTTTTTAGCAAAACGTCAAAATAAACAGGAGAAACGACAGGCTTGTCTCGCAATACAGGTGCGCATATCCGAAAAAGTTCAGTCTCTGCAGCCACAGGCTGGGGTGCACAGTACACAGCTGTAACCAGAGCAACAGTCTTTTATGCAGTTTAGATCACCCCAGCAGGTACACAATCCAGCAAAGGATCTTTTCAAACCGCATGCTGCTGTGTCTCACCCCTACTCAAACAGTTCTCCCAGCAGGATCATCTCAGAGGCAACAGGTGTCCCTCCAGCATCAAGCTCTTTTCAGCTCTGAGGCTTCGTGCACACTGGATGTTTTTACAGCAGCTGTTTTTGGCTGTAGACGTTTTTTTCTACAGTCATTAAACTCCTCCATGTTATCCTGTGTCCATGCACACACAGGCTGTTTTGGGCAGTGGCGTTTTTGAGCAGTAAAAAAACTTCAAAACTAGTGGGTTCTGAGAGATGTTTTTCAGCTGTAAAAACGCTCTAACGCTGATAAATGCTCAAAAACATCACTCACCAGCGTTTAACGTTTTTGATCCATTAAAGAAAATTTTTTTTTTTTTTATTCCAAAAAAAACGGTAACGCTGAAAAAAGCTAATAAATGCTACTGCAAAAACGTTGAAAAAAGTTAAACTCACTGCAAAGCTACTGGCATTTTTATAACGTTATTTTAACGTCCAGCATGAGGCCTGATAGCAACACACCAATTCCCCTCTGACCAGGTGCCTAATAAGCAGGCCTGAAAGGGAAGCACTTGCCCTGCTTTATTAACCCTCTGCAGACTGACTCTCTACAACATATATAGGTATATCAAGGCTTTTTGTTCCACCTATCATATCCTTTCAGTACAATACAATCTACTTATATGTGATGTTTGTAGTGCTCCTTTTTTAACTCAGTCCCTTCTGAAACAACTGTCCTTTTATGTTTCCTGATATAAAAACTGGTGCCATAGGTGGGGATATAACTGCTTTGCTATAGGGATCCAAGAAATGTCCAAATGTAAAGCTAAAAGTAAATATTTGTGTAAAATTAATTCCATTATTTTTTAAAACATCTTGCAACAGATCTATTTAAAAAAAAGTCAGATTAAAAGTAAGAGTTTTCTATAACATTTTTATGCTACTAAAATTTGAATAGAACCTTGTGAGCTGCTATATAATACCAAAAAGCTGCCGCCACTGACCACACTTCCAAATATCTGACATTACAAAATGATTAAAAATAAGTGCAGCGCTATACAAATATCCAATGTGCATATACCAAAATTTATAAAGTGCAATAGTCTATAAAATTTTCACTGGTGGTATACAAAAAAGATTTTGCCATAAGACTAGCAATAAAGTGCAATGTGCTCCTTATTCCACACAGTGTCCTCGTGAATTCCAATAAGTAGTGCAAAAAAGCAAGCAGTCCATTTAGTGATCTGTGATATCACTATAAATGAAGGTAATATCTTCACGTTAATCCATCTCTGTGCATATATAGCTATCCTAGTGTCACCGTCACCAGTTGTGCCCTCACCTTATCACTATAATGAGAAATTTAGTTCCAAAACATCTGGGGTGCCAAGGTTAGCCATCATTAGACTAGGGCAATTAACCAACAGGATACCATCTTCAGGGACATGCTTTGTTGGAGCACTTACAAACATTACTTAACATTTGTTCTTTTGTGTTGATTTTCCTAGATCAAAACGTCACAAATCTCCAGAATGGCTCTAATTTCTGTCCAAAAAAGCACAGAATCCTGTGGCTAAAAGCATAGACAGCTGAAGCTGCATGTAAAAAAATGCCTTAGAACAAAAGGAAATACCCCCTAAAATGGGACCACCAACCCTGAAGTATAAAAAAAATATCTTTTAATATAATTATGATCTAGGATAAAAGAGCCTAGGATAAAAAGACGTATGACGTCTACACATTACATAATTGCATCAAACAAAAAACAAAACACCAATACAAAGAATGAAAACAAATTAACATGTATACTCTCTGAAGGGTGGTGTACCCTAATACCGACGCGTTTCCAGTATATTGATACCTTCATCGGGGGATGAGAGTTGAGTATATTTACATATGTTTTAATTCCATTGGAATGATTCCATGTTCAAAGAACAAGAGAGGCAGTTAAACCAAAGGAAGTGTCAGATGGACATCAGGCCGAGGTAGTAGAAGGCTTGAAATACAATGCGTTTCCAACATCTATGTGGCAAAAATTGTGCTTGGCAGCGATGAGGCTCCACCAATAAATGGTAAGTGCTTATAAAAAGTACTTGGGACAAAATAATGCTAGAGCTTTAAGTGTAGACTGCATAGTGGATGGATAATATCCAAACGTCCCTGGTTCAATGTGTCCTGTGAATATAGGGGTCCTGTGTGCAGCGGTCCCCCTCGGTGTCAGTGCCTTGCACTTATGCTCTTTGAAGGAGGATGTCTCTTTAGTGGGACTTTTGACAAATTCATCAAAGATGTTACATAGTGGCAGGTTCTTTTACCACAGTGGGGGCTTCTACCTCCTCAATCGGAAGTGCATCTCAATGCTCTATCCAGGCCTCCACTTCTAAACCAAAATTCAGTCCTTCCCTTCAGCGCAAGACTTGGAACACAAAATCCACCAAGTCTACCTCAAAGATCTCTTCCCAGTGAAGGAATGTCCTCACTCTTAAGGGTGGGGGGACATCTGTTGCAGTGTTCCTTTTTGTGTCACAAACATCTCAGACTTGTGGTTTCAAATAGGTACAAAATAAGAGTTTGAGACTCTACCCCCTCACCACTTTTTTTTCTTAAACCAATCAAAATCTGCTCAAAGACTGTCGAATTTGAAGCCCACCCCCAACTATCTGTTGTCCCAGGGAGTGGCCTTTTCAGTACTTCTGAATGACAGGTTCAAGGGATTCTATTCAAAACTGTTCCTGGTACCAAACCCAACAGGGGCTATTTCTCCCCTCATCTTTCGGGACAGCACCTGGGGAGAGCGTAGCTCCACCCATTTTCCCAGGAAACACTGCAGTCAGTTTCTTTGTAGACCAGTCACTTCAACCACGGCCTCCGGTTGTAGTGTTTCCTCCGCCATGGTGGAAGCACTGCAGGGAACCAAGGGTGTGCTACGCTCTCTCCAGGTGGGGATAGTATGGGGCATACCTGTGGTGTAGTCTGTTATACAGGCCAGCCCACACCCCCCCTTACGGGAGGGGGGGTGCTCCGGTGTCTCCTCTTTATACCCGGCGAGGGTTCAGGCTGCTGAGGGGGACCCCGCTCTCTTCAGACCAGTGGCTGTGGACTGGAAGGAGGGACGGTGAGCTCCACAGTGGTGAGAGCAGCGTCTTCTCTGTTTTCAGTCTCCATGTTTTCCGAGTGGCGAGTGTCCTTTCCAGCCGGGGGCGGGAATTCTGGTGGTGCGCACGGGTTCCGGTTGTTGGAACGCAGGGGTACGAGGCGGCCTTAAACTGGTGTCATTTCCGGTCCTTGCAGCAGCCAGATGCCACTAGGACCTCGACAGCAATGTATCCAGAGGAACAAGCGGCGGTGGCAGGAGCCACTAACACCAGTCAGACCCAGGTAAGCAGGGGTAGAAGTCCCTGTATATTTTCCTTTAGGGGTCTTGTGTTTTCCTTCTCTTACTCCCCTGGGGGGAAGGAAGGGAGTCTGCATCACTCTCCTTGGACCAAGCGTTAAGGAGAAGTGTGTTGTTTTTAGCATGGTGACTCGGTGGGGGTGTCACTAGGGTTGTAAAACTGTGGTAACAAACACGGGCTAAAGAGTTAGCTCTTCTATTTGGCAGCTGGTTATTTTTTTCTCTAAGGGTTACAGGGCTTTAACTGTGTATCTGGGTTTATTGTTTAGATATGTTTTTAATGGAGTGGGCTTTTGGTGTATTTCAGACAAAAGCCAAGGAAAAAAAGCATTCCTCCCCTTCTGAGAGGAAATGCCCATCTTGCAAAAATACACTTGGAGTCTTGGACCAAAGTGTTATGCGGGACATGTATAGCAGATCTAGTTAAGGAGAAGACTTCCTCAGCTACATATGCTACTCAACCAGGAGAACTATTAAGCTCCTGCCGGAAAGAACTTGTGGACACATTTGAGACGTTCCATTTTTATCTGGACAAAAGCATGGCTGCACAGCCTAACAGTAGAGGCAGCTCGCCATCCTGTTCTCCTCCAAGTATTTCTGCACCCAGAGGGGGCAGTGATTCAGAGGACGAAGAGGGAAGTGTTTCCCCAGGCTCTGAGGAAGAAGAGGATGAAGAGAGAGGTTGCTTCTTCACGCTATAGATTATCTTTAGAAGAGCTGGATGATCTATTAAGGACTATCCATACAACTTTAAACATTAAAGAGGACAAAGCCCAGTTGTCTTTACATGATAAAATGTTCCAAGGCATAGGAGAAGTGGGTATTTCCAGTACATAAATTTCTATCTGAAACTGTGAAAACAGAGTGGAAGGACCCGGAAAGGGCTCCTTTATTCTCTAAATCTCTCAAACAGAGATTTCCTTTCGTGGAGGATAGCACTCAAGTATGGAATAAAAAAACAAAAGCTTGATCACAGGTGTCAAGGAACACCTGGCTTTTGAGGATATGGGTGTCCTAAAAGACGCCATAGATAAAAGGGCAGATTCCCTATTGAAAAAAGCCTGGGATTCAACCCTAGCCAATTTAAAACCAGCTGGCGTCAACTGTGGTGGCCAGGAACCGGAACCTAGAGCATTGGCTTGAACAGTTGAAAACCCATATTGAAGCAGGAACTTCCTGCAAGTACCTGTTACACGCTGTCAGTACTACAGAAAGCAGTAGGATACATGGCAGATGCCTCTGCTGAATCTATAAAAATGTCTGATTCTCGGCCCTGGTAAACTCAGCTTGTAGAGCACTATGAGTTAAAACGTGGTCAGGGGATACTGCCTCAAAGGCAAAGCTATGTGGTCTTTCTTTTGAGGGGAATTTAGTGTTTGGCCCTGATCTTGAAGACGTACTGGATAGGATGGCAGATAAAAAGGCCTTCCCAGTAAAAAAGAAGGTGATCCCTTGAAAATTTTCGTGCTTTTCGGCAAGCCCAGGACACAGACAGGTTACAAAATACCCTGGAGGTCCCAAAGAGGGAGGGGCAAATCAGGGGTACTATTCTGACCTCCTGGCCAAACCACAAAAAATTAGGGACAGTCCTCCGACTGTGGGAGGAAGGCTGCAAGCTTTTTTCCCACAGTGGAAAACAACCAAGTCAGTTTGTCCTCAAAACAATATCGGAGGTCTACAGACTGGAGTTCTCTCAGTTCACACCAAGTCGGTTTTACATAACTCAGGCTCCCCGAGACCTAGAAAAATCTCTAGCAATGTCATCTCTCCTACAACAACTCATTCAACAAGAAGTGATCTTAACTGTTCCCCCCTGAAGAGGAAGGACGAGGGTGCTATTAGCATGTATATCTAGTAAGGAAACCATCGGGGAAATCAAATCCATCCGATACAAGAAGTTCAGGATGGACACAATTTTTTCAGTAAAGAGTTTTCTGACAGGCTGTTTTTTGGCGTCCATAGATCTGAGGGATGCGTACCTTCACATGCCTATAGCACCAGCGTCACAGAAATACCTGCAGTTAGCAGTCAAGATGGGAGGGTCAATCTCACATCTACAGTTCAGAGCCCTTCTTTTCGGGCTGTCTTCCCTGCCAAGGATATTCACAAAAGTTTATAGCAGAAGCCTTAGCACCCCTCAGATTAAAGGGAATATCGATCGTACCATACCTGGACGACCTCCTGCTATTTGCCAAAACAATCTGTTGGAGAAGGATCTGAAAGACACTTGGAGATTCTCGGCTGGATCATCAATAAAAAGAAATCAAACATGATCCCATCTCAAACAATGGGGTTTCTCAAACAATACAGGAAAGAATTTTTTTCCCAGAAGAAAAAATAGAGAAAGTCCAAAATGCAGTAAAAAGACCCCAAACAAATCTGCCAATCTCAATCAGGGTAGCCATGTCAGTACTAGGACTCCTCACAGCATCAATACCAGTAGTGCAAAAGGCACGTCTCCATGCAAGAGATCTCCAGCAGGCAATTCCGTGGAATTGGTCCTATGGGGAGTTTCTGGAGAGGTTGATCAAGATGCCCCCTCAGGTTCTGAGGAGAGAGCTGTGGTGGTGGAGGAGACAGTCAAACTTGGACAAAGGCCTACTCTGTGGTCAACCTCCTTTCTACCGGAAATGTCCAGACGCAAGCTTTTGGGGTTGTGGCGCCCATCTGGAAGGACAGATGCCCAAGGAGCATGGACAAACAGAGGCCAAGAGATTGGAGGGAATTAAGGGCCATTCTTCTGGGACTATGGGTCTTCAAGGATCAAGTCTGAGGTCACCACATTCAGGTGTTGTCTGACAATGCCACAGCAGTGGCCTACATATCAAGACAGGGATGCACGAAAGGTATAGTGTAACTGTCCTCGGCCCTTCAGATTCTGTCCTGGGCAGAAGGCAACCTAGCATCCCTGATGGCGGTACACCTAAAGGGAGATCTGAATCTAGTAGCAGATTTTCTTAGCAGGGAAACAGTACTGGAATCAGAGTGGAGTCTGAATTCAGAAGTATTCCAGATGCTAATAGGAGAATGGGGAGCCCCCCAGATCGATCTGTTCGCATCCCAGGCCAACGCAAAGGTGAAGGTTTATTTCTCCCTGAACAGGCGAGATCAAACGGACGGACTGGACGCGATAGCGCAACAGTGGACCCTGCACTTGGGCTACACCTTTCCCCCTTTCCAGATGATCCCGTTGGTACTCAAACTGCAAAGGGAGGCTACAAGCATGATCCTAGTGGCTCCATTTTGGCCCAAGAGGGCATGGTTTTTAACCGTACAGAAGATAACAGTGGAACCCTACTGGTTTCTTCCATTACGAAGAGACCTAACTCTGGGGCCTCTTCAACATCCCAATATCGAGCATCTCAGATTGACAGCTTGGTTACTGAGGAGCAAATCCTAAAAAGAAAGGGCTTGTCTAATAAACTAGTCTTAAAACTATTAAATAGCCGAAAAAAGGTCATTAGGGCAATTTACTTTAAAGCATGGAAATTTTTGCAATTCCTGTTGTGCGACTAAAGTTTTTTCACCACAGGAAGATATTTCTGTTCTAGAAATCCTCCATGAGTCAATGGAGAAGGGGTTGGCGGCTAGTACTTTAAAGGTCCAAGTGGCCGCTCTATCGTTTATTCCTGGAGAGACAGTTATCCCAGGATCCGCTTATTATAAGATTTTTTTTTTTTTTTTAAGGCATTGGCCAGAGCTAAGCCAGTACCTTTTTAAGTTTTTTCCAAAATGGGACTTATTGGTGGTATTACAGGGTTTGACGAAAAAACCCTTTGAACCTCCGGAGGAAGCAACAATCAAATTTTGGTCGCTCAAATTAGCACTTTTAGTGGCAGTTAGGTCAGCTAAGAGGGTGAGCGAAATGCAAGGCCCAACACAAGGTTTCAACAGTTTTTCACAGGAAATGGTTCTCCCAACCTTTTGGCCTACACCATCCGGCACGAAGGAACGAGCTTTTCATAGCCTGGATGTAAGAAGGTGTATACTGCACTAGAAGTCGCAAGAGAATTCAGAAGATTGAAATCACTGTTTATATTCTCAGGCCTGCATAAAGGGTACAGTGCTTTTAAAAACACCATAGGAAGATGGCTGCGAATGGCTATCAATGAAGCCTACAAAGCTTCAGGGGTATATCCTCCCGCAGGGGTAGTAGCCCATTTAACATGGGCAGTAGCAATGTCCTGGGCGGAACGAGCAGGGGCTTCTCAGGAATGGATCAGCAAGGCGGCTATGTGGACAAGTTTTTCCACCTTTACCGGCCACTACAGGTTAGACTTGCTCTCAGCGTCAGAGCAATCATTCGGCAGGAAAGTCCTGCAGGCGGTGGTCCCACCCTAGAGTAAGTACTCTCTTATCTCCAGGTGCTGTCCTGAAAGACAAGGTTAGAAAACCTTAGTTAGACTTACCGGTAACGGTAAAAGTCGTTCAGTACAGCGCCGATGACCCGCCCTAATTATGTTATAAAATGTGGTGTTATTGCTATGTTCTGCTTATCTAATTTCAGCACGGCTGGAGGTACTCTATAAACAACTGAGGCCATGGTGGAAGTAACCGCCGGTCTATAAAGAAACTGACTGCAGTGTTTCCTAGGAAAATGGGTGGAGCTGCGCTCTCTCTCCAGGTGCTGTCCTAAAAGACTCGTAGAAATACCGTTACCAGTAAGTCTAACTAAAGTTTTCCTTTCCCAGACCAAAGAACCCTAAACAAGTGCCTTCAAACTTTACATATATTGTAAAGTATTGAATCAAGGTTTAGTTATTGCCTCTTCTTTTTTTTTTTTTTTTTTTTTCTTTTTTTAATTCAATCATTTTTATTGAAAAGTGTTTTTTTTTTTTTTTTTTTATAATTCCATAATACAACTGAGACATTTCAGAACACACTACATACATATTATCCAGGTACAGCTTTAATACACACCACATTTAATAAGCCATAAACTCCCCAAAACCATTTTTTCACCCCCTTCCCTTCTCTCTCTCCAAAGGATTCCACTCCCCCTACTCCAAAACCCACTCCCCTCTCACAATATCCCTCTCATACGATAAAACTCCTTTCCAAATTGGGGTCCAAAACCTCTAGGCATCTTCTCCAAATAACCTCAAATTTCCCTTGGCATCCTCAATGTAAAAAGATAAATTTCTCTCTTAACATGGTTTCTTTTATTTGTATTCTCCATTCCTCCACTGTCGGTGGATCTATGGAGATCCATTTTTGTGCTATTAGTTTCCGTGCGTGAAACAGACTTCTTGCCATTATAACATAAACACACTCCAAAAAGCTAGATTCCTCCATTTTATTTAATGCCAGGGTCTAATGGCAGTTTAATCCTAACAGATTATTAACAGTCTTAATTATATCCTGCCAATATCTGTGACATTTTGGGCATCTCAATAGCATATGTATTAAGTGTGCCACACCACCCCTACATCAAAGACAAAGAGGGGAGTATCTAAGTTACCAGTTTCTCAAGGGTATAATATGACCTTTGTAAAATGAACAGTTGCGTTAATTTTTGTGTAGTGGACAACGATACCTTTGGTACCACGGACAGAGCCATTGTCCAATGGTCATCTGACAGCGGTCCCAGGTCTCGTTCCCACTGGGCCCTGAAGGGAATATCTACGGATTCTTTAAATTTATTATGCAGTACGCAGAGTCGTGATATAAGACCTTGCTTTTGCCCTCTATCCTTCAATAATGAAATTATTTTAGAATGATTTTAAATTCAAAAGTGCGTGCCTGAGCCTGTAAGACATGTCTGAGCTGCAAATATTGGAAAAACCTCTGTTTTGGAATTCCAAATTCATCCATTATTTGAAACAGTTGCTCCAAATATCTCAGCCCGTGTTTTTCCATAGTTCAAACCGTTCTAGTTTCTGCAATTCCTCACAATTTGCATTATTCCAAATTGGGGTATGGCAGATATAACCCGTAACATTAGTAATATTTTTCATCTCTCGTCAAACTTTATCAAAGAGTTTGCCTGTCATAAACTTTTTATCCCTTTGCAGATTTTTTTGTCTCCAACAAGGAGATCAATGTATATCCCCTGCATAGCAGTAATAGCAGGCCTTGTATATGGTCAGACTCCACAACCTCCGTCCAGCCAAAAAAATTTCTGTATTTGTGTGGCTAAAAAGTAACTTTTGATGTGTGGAATAGCAAGTCCCCCTTCGTCTTTGGCTAACATTAAGCTCGTTAATTTTATACGTGATTGTTTTTTCTGCCATATAAGTTCTCGGAAGAGAGATTCAACCTTCCCAAACCAAAACTGTTATCCAAATAGAATTATGAATTATGAATACAGTAACTGTGGAGTCCAGATCATTTTAATCATATTTGCTTTACCAATCGCTGTTGGTGGAAGTTTGCGCCAACACTTATCCCTAAATTAATCAATAGTGGTTTGAGATTCAAATCAACATAATCCCTCACTCGTCGTGTCACCTCAATCCCCAGATGCTTCAATTTATGTTTTATTTGAATTTGTGCAACTTGATCTGGTAAGGAGATATCCGGATCGTGTAATGGCATCAATGTTGATTTCTTCCAATTAATACAGAATCCCGAGAACTGCCCAAACCTAGATACAAGTGTCACGAGTTCCTCCAAGGACTCTGCAGTTTCTCCCCAAAAAATAAGAGCGTCGTCCGCATATAAAGCAATTTTTTCCTCCCTTTCTGAGTGGGGAAACCCAACTATCCCTTCTGCCTGTGTTATGGAAATAGCAAATGGTTCTATTGCCAAAGCAAACCGTAATGGGGACAGTGGGCAGCCTTGTCTGGTCCCTCTGGATAGTGAAAAGAATGGTAACATAGTGTTAATTCTCAACCTTGCCTAGTTATTGCCTCTCTAAGACCAAAAGAATACCTAGCATCTACAGACATCCTATCTGCATAGTCCCATTTAACCACCTCATTGGTGCTTTCTGCACTACCTAATTTGAGATACACTTCCAGTGTGTCAGACTGTCATTTGGTTTATCCTCTAGTCCCAGACTTTTCACAGAAGTGCTCGCACCCCTTCTTGCCATCTTAAGAACTCAAGGCATTCAGGTCACAGGGTATTTAGACAACCTTCATGTCATAAACCAGCGCGACCAGAAATGTGTGGACTGCAAAAGGGAAGACCAAAACGCATGTAAAGTAATAATAGTAAGATTTATTAAAAGGATAAGTAATAAACAATAAAGAAAACCAGCAAACAACCACGGTGACACACAATAACTCTCTAAACCAAATGTGAATACAGGAGTAAGATATAATCATAAATGTAAGCAAGCCAGGGTCATACACAAGAGATCAGATAGAACAGGAAACAGGACGGGACAGGGAGAGGACAACAGGAGGAAGGGATAAATCTGCAAGACAGGGGTCCAGGGATGGATGCAGGGTTCAGGAACACAGGACAACAAGGTACAGGATTCAGGAATACAGGTCAGGGCTCAAAGAAAATACCAAGGCGAATGTGTGATGATCTGCCGGGTATATATACACACCTCCTCCAATTAGTCTCAGGTGACGCCTGATTGCAGGAGATGTCAGCTCCAGACTGTCGAGACACCCGCTGGTGGACATCAGAACTGCGGCCCAAAGATCTGACAGCGACACCAGCAGGTGAAACCTTTCCTGACAGTACCCCCCCCCTCAAAGGAGCGACCTCTGGATGCTTCAACTAGTCGCAGCTGTAAAAAGTTCATGGCATCAAGCTGGGCAGAGGCGCATCAAGCTGGGCAGCGGGCAGAGGCACGTCAAGCTGGGCAATGGGCATAAGCACATCAAGGTGGGCATCAGGTCACCCGACTGGAGAGCAGGCGCTGGACCATCAGGCCAAAGAGCGGGCACTGGAACAAAAGGCTGGGCAGCAGCGAGCTGGGCGCCAGGAACCGATTCAGCAAGCACCACATTGGCAGGCCAGGAAATGGGCACCGGTACATCAGGCTGGACCATGGGCGCTGGAACATCAGGCTGGACCGTGGGCACTGGCACATCAGGCTGGACCGTGGGCACTGGCACATCAGGCTGGACCATGGGCACTGGCACATCAGGCTAGACAGTGGAACATCAGGCTGGACAGTGGGCACTAGAACATCAGGCTGAACAGCAAATACTGGAGCATCAGGCCGGACAGCAGGCAGAAGGTTGGCAGACAGGAGCAGATCTGGCGTGGATGCAGGCTGGAGCAGATCGTCTGGCGTGGAGACAGGATTGGATAATGGCAGGATTGTACGGGTTGGGAAAAAAACTTGTTTCTTTTTGGGTTTGGCCACTGAAGCCTTGTAGGGGACTGTAGGGCTGTAAATAGGGGGTGCAGCTGATGGTAAGAAAGAGGAAGCGGTTACTAAGGGGAATCTTTGTGGAATTGCTGCAGGCAGAGGGGAGGCAGATGAGTTAAAGGCAGGATAGGTGCAGCAAGTGGAAACAGGATACTGATATTTAGTTGGTAGCAGGGTATATTGAACTAACTGTGGTTGCTGTGGGTGATGGAGAAAGACCACTGAGCAGGCAGGTCTCTGGCAGCAGGAATGGGCTTTTGCAATCTGACTGAGGCTGAGTGTAATTGATCTGACCATGCCTGTAGTAAAGGTTGAACAAAATTCAGCTTACATACTGCCTGTCTAACCAGGGACTGCACTGCGTTAATACACTCTAAAACCTACTGAGAACATGAGGAATAGTGCTCAAAGAAACTGGGTCATCCTCTAATAACCACACCGGAGACACAACTTGAAGTTTAAGGGGAAGAAAAATCATCACTGCCTCTTGGAGTACTGGACAAGGCTAGCTCTCCACACACCTGAATCAGAGGCTGAACATCCCCAAACAGCATATGGCCCTGATCAACTAGGGAATGAGCCAGTCGGATACACTCTAGTAGCTGGTCACTGGCCCACTCTTTCAATATATGGCGTCAGTATTCCCCATCCTCTGTCACCAGCAGAGAATAATAAGTAACTTCCTCTGGATGCATGTTAGCCAAGGTCAGGATTAGCATTGGTATTATGTCATAAACCGGTGCGACCAGAAATGTGT
The DNA here is from genome assembly GCA_037952925.1 of Lithobates clamitans. Classification (NCBI taxonomy): domain Eukaryota; kingdom Metazoa; phylum Chordata; class Amphibia; order Anura; family Ranidae; genus Lithobates; species Lithobates clamitans. The sequence goes on along the minus strand of JBBGZY010000108.1, from coordinate 4,658,393 downwards.
GACCTGCAATAGGGAAGACCAAAACGCATGTAAAGTAATAATGGTATGATTTATTAAAAGGATAAGTCATAAACAATGCAAACAACCACAGTGACACACAATAATAACTATAAACCAAATGTGAATACAGGAGTAAAATATAATCATAAACGTAATCAAGCCAGGGTCCTACACGCAAGATCAATCAGAACAGGGAGAGAACAGGAGGAAGGGATAAGTCTGCAAGACAGGGGTCCAGGGATGGATGCAGGGTTTAGGAACACAGGACACAAGGTACAGGATTCAGGAATACAGGACAGGGCTCAAGGAAAATACCAAGGCAAATGTGTGAGCATCTGCTGTTTATATATACACACCTCCTGCAATCAGTCCCAGGTGATGCCTGATTGCAGGAGATGATGGCGGCTCCAGGCTGTCGGGAGACACCCGCTGGTGGAGACCAGTACTGCGGCCCAAAGATCTGACAGCGCCACCAAAACCTTTCCTGACACTTCACCTCTCGCTTCCAGTTATTGGCAAAATTTCCACAGGACTAGTCAGATCCCCCCAGGTTTTGGGTTGGGTAATCCACTTTCAAAAATCCACCATGCCAACTTTCCCCTTGCCTGGAAAACTTGGACCTCATTCTAGACAAAGCCCAAACAAAAGTCTTCCTTCTACAAAACAAAATTGTCTTTCTCGCATCTCACTCTTCACACTTGAGGTCAAAGAGAAATCCCTCCTATGAGATTCTTCATGAGAGTCCCAGGTTTTATGATGGCCTCCTTCAAGGCTGTTCCATTTACCCAATTCTATTCAAGGATTCTCCAAGACAACATCTTGTTGGTGTGGAACAGACATGCTCCCTCACTTGACCTCCTTATGCTTCTATCCAGCTAAGCAACCAATTCCCTATCCTGGTGGATTTATAACCCAGCCTTTACAATAGTTTCTACCATACCAGCAATAGGTGCTAACTGCTCAGGCTGGGAGTGATGCAAGCCCTCTCTGTTTAGTGGCATACATGAATCACCAAGCGTCATGTAGCCCTGACTGCAGTTGGCCTGATCATCTCAGGAACAGACTCACTGTCCAGCTATCTCTGTTGTTCACATACTAGGAGTGGACAATTGTAAGACGCATTGCCTCAGTCATCACTGCCTGGATCAAAGCATATGGGCCCTTTACCCTGACATCTTCAACCTGATATGTCAAAGATGGGGGACACTGGAGGTGGATATCATGGCCTCCAGGTTCAAAAATAACTTACCTCTGTGGCCATAACCAAGGATTCTCTAGCACTGGCACCGGATGCTCTGATAAATACAGGGACTCAATAAAAGTTACCGTATTTATCGGCGTATAACACGCGCCGGCGTATAACACGCACCCCAAGTTTAGGAGGGAATTTTAAGGAAGAAAAACTTACATTAAAATGCCCATCAATGCAGCGTTATCGGTGTCCATCTGCAGCTTTTTCAGTGTCAGTGCAGCCTTGCTCCAGTGTCTATTGCAGCCTTGTCAGTGCAGCTTTGCCCCAGTGCAGAATTGTCAGTGCAGCCTTGCCCCAGTGTCCATTGCAGCTTTGCCCCAGTGCAGCCATGTCAGTGCAGCCTTGCCCCAGTGCAGCTTTGCCCCAGTGCAGCTTTGTGGGATCGCCGCGATCCCTGCCGACATACACAGCCGTGTGTAAATTCAAATATGGCACCGAGACTGCAGGGACTCGGCGGAGCCGAGATACACATACCCGAGAGTCCTCGGCTTTTCTCAGCGCCGCTTAGTCCCGCCCTATGGGGGGGGGGATCGGCCTATAACACGCACCCACGATTTTCCCCTGATTTTAAGGGGAAAAAAGTGCGTGTTATATGCCGATAAATACGGTAATTTATTCCTTTCATCCAGTGTGAATTCTGCCTTGACTTCTCCACATAATAGAGAAGAAACTAGTGATTCTTTTTCCATCAATTAAAGAAAAACCTGGTACATGGACATACTCAAACTTCTTGGAGACGAGAAAAAACAAATGCAGGTGCCTCTGAGTTAGACTATAAAGTGTGTATTAATAAATACACATAGTAACTTACATCTAGGTAAACAAGGAAGGGTACTTCTGTGGGTAACTGCACTGTGGGGCATCCATCACACTGGTCAGTAGAAGGTATGCTGTCTCAGCCGCTCTGTGGGCTCTACCGGCCGGCAGGAAGATGGTATGGTGAAGAGCTGGAGAAAGGCTTGCAACACTTCCTGGATCGCAGTGCTAAAGGGGATGACCTCACAGGCTTGATCGTGACATATGTCAATGATATATTAGATTATATAAGATGTGTATATAGCAACTCACAGAACATGGGATGGTGTTCCGCAGTGTAGAATTAGATTATATACGTATATATTATTGTGAGTGATTAGATAGGGAAGATAGGTCCTAAAACACATGCATCATGGTACCAATGTCAGATACATTCTTACTGATCTGGGAATCCCACCACCCCTGATATGTCATGCTCATGGATCACATGACAGACTATGATCTGCAGAAAAAAAGGGGGGGATTAATATTATTATGTTATACACATTATGAGTTGCTATATACACATTTTATATAATCTAACATATTATTGTTTTTTTTTCCTCTCTTTATATCATACATTCATAATTCATATTTATATAAAATCTTCTAATTTTTTATCAGACAATATCTGGTTATAGCCCATTTTTCCTAATATTTACTCTATCGCTAGTGTGATATAATTTCCATCTATATTACATTACATTTATTTTCATATCACAAATGCTTACTGCCATTGCACTTTTGAATGCACATATGGAATATGCGGAATGTACATGTGTGTGTATTTTTTTCTATCCAAGAATGTATTTTGCCTCTATCCATTTATGGTTTATGGTTTAAAAATGATGCCTGTAGCAATATAAACTTTCCACTAGATGGCAGCACTAGGTATATATAAATACTAGTACACCCAGCTCATCTGAACTAGCTTGAAAAAGGAGCACACATTCCTCCCACCACCAGGGTGAGCCAGCCCAGAAACATGTCACGATCAAGCCTGTGAGGTCATCCCCTTTAGCACTGTGATCCAGGAAGTGTTCCAAGCCTTTCTCCGGCTCTCCACCCTCATACCATCTTCCTGCTGGCCGGGAGAGCCCACAGAGTGGCTGAGACAGCATACCTTCTACTGACCAGTTTGATGGATGCCCCACAGAGCGTTTACCCACAGATGTACCTTTCCTTGTTTACCTAGATGTAAGTTACTATGTGTTTTTTTTTTTATTAATACACACTTAACTCAGAGGCGCCTGCATTTGTTCTTTCTTGCATATCTTGGAGACTGCTTCTGCTTCCCTGCTAAGGCTGGCCCAGAATCAGACTATATTTTAGGATCTGTTTTAGTACCGGCGCCACATGTATATTTGTTTGTTCTTGGAGACAACAGCTGGCCTCTTGCAAGCAGGCCAGACTTGCTGTCTTCTCTCAGGGCCCCAAGTTACATTTTATCACTACATTACAGTAACACTGGCTTTAATAGGATGGCTGTTAAAGTACAGGTCTTGAGGTACATTCTCACATAAAAGCAATGAACGCCACTACCAGAATGTTATTCTATCATAGCTGATGAAGGCGAGGCCGTGCTTTTGAAACGTGTTCTGATTGGCCAGACAGCATGAGGGCGGCTCCCCAGTTCGACAGCCCTGGACCACTCCCACCCAGAGAGACACAGCCAACGTCTCCATGAGGCTTGTCGAGGCTCCAGCTGCGGCTAACAAGGTGCTTGTGGATTCCTCAATAGACTTTCCGGTGGTGCTCTTGTGACACTGCTCATGGAAGCTCCCACCCGCTCTAGCACTCTACAAGTGCTCCCAACATTTTTCACGCAATTTTTTAGTGTTCTTTTATACTCTTATACTGAATAGATTCCTAAACTGTTTAAAGGATTGGCTTGGCGCTTCTCTCTCCTCCTTTTGCTTTCCTGTTATTCTATCATACCTGGAAACCCTCCTTTTCCTGGTGTGAACACATGCACTTCAACCCCAGAGATCACTCTTAAAAGACAGGTTTCGGCTTCGTCCATTGTCTTCCAAAAACACCTTGGACTAACTCCTGCCCATTCCTCTGGGTTGGTAGGGGTTTCCTGGGCATCCTGACATCAAGCCTCTGTTGCCCAGGTGGACGTCCAGTCCTCTGGATACAGCTTTTTGCAGCAAGTTTCTTGCAAAAGCACTCTGAGTTGGACCTATTTGTCCTTGTTGTTTTTGGACCTGTTGGCACAATTCTGTTTGTCTTGTTGCCATCCTAATTTATTGTTTGGGGATGTCCCAAGGTCTATGAATATAAAAGCCTGTGTCCTATACTGTACGATTAAAGCGTGATTCCGGCCAGCTAAAAAAAAAAAAAATTCAAGTCAGCAGCTACAAACACTATAAGTAGACTTACCTGTCCTGGGTGCCCACGATGTCGGCCGCCTGAGGCCAACCCGTCCCTCGGCTCTCAGGTCCTGGCACCGCCTTCCTAGGTAAGGGAAACAGGCAGTGGAGCCTTGCGGCTTCACTGCCAGTTTCCTACTGCGCGCACGGCGCGGTGATCTGTGAATGGCCCCCTGGTTTTCTGGGAACGCAGTTCCCAGAAGGAAACGGGGCCACTCAGCTAGGAGCAGAACACACCGCGGAATAGGAACAGGCAGATTAGGAAGACTGCCTAGCAACAAGGGTTCGGGTAAGTTTAAAAAAAATTTTTTTTTCAAATGTTTTTTTTTTTTTTTTTTTTTCCAGGGTGGCCCTCTTTAGGTTAAAAGGAATCTTGACTTGCCTGTGTTATCCATATCTTTGAATACAGTTCAGGCCATGCTCCCCTCAGTTTTTATTACTCTACTTTGCTTCTAAAAAAACTGGGGACTGATGGAGTGGGGACGAGTTATAAGGGGAAACCCAGATGGTGTGACTTTGAAAGCTTTGCTAGTGTCCAATTACCAGTAGGTACAAGCCTATTATAACCCAGGGTGTATGAATAGCAAACCTTTGTCCTTTACTATACTCAAAGATATAAAATTTACAAGCAGAACAAAATGATTTTTTTCCTGATCATAATGTACACAGTCTTATTTAATTATTACGACTGGCTTATATGCAGCTACCTTTAGGTGATTGGACACTGAAAAAAGAGAGGCTGCAAAGACATCCCTCCAAATAACTCCTCCCACTCCAGCCTAGTCTGTTTTTTTGCTAGGGTCCTTAGGTGGCGGATATCTTCTCCCTTCTGAGAGAAGCCTGCCTTCGATTTTTTTTTTCGATCTCTTTACTGGATGATTACTTTCAAGATGATTTCATCATAGCCACAGCAATTTTTGTCAAGTAGCTTCCAAATCATTGGACTCCCCTGGAGAGACTTGGGGAACCGTGCCTGAACCCAGCCTTGGGAAAGGCCGGGCTGGCCTGTAATGTTGCTTCACACTGGATCTTGTGAGCGCTCCTTAGCACATGTGCAGTCTGTGAAGCTGGTTGCAGGGTGCTTTATAGGTTTAGAGCTGCTGCTTTTTTTCACTGAAGGGTGAAGCTAGGCTGGGGTTAACTCCACCTTATTACTGATAATGAAGTGGTAAGTACAGGATGGAAGCCTGTTAAACATTCATAAAGGATGCTCCTTTAATTCCTTTTTGGATCTGAAAAATTACTGTTCCTGGTTGCACAGTCAAGCTGTCCAGGATGGGCGGGGTTAATGGAGTTTGGCACTTGTCCTGCTGGAGAATGCTTTCCTACTTAGCAATGTTATGCTGTATCTTGCATAGCGCAAACAAGATTTGTGCATGTGCCGATGAAGGATACTGCACATATGTGCTCTGACTCTTCCTGCTTGGATTCAGGATGCCAGTTGAGCACCATCTCTTGGTTCTTCTTCTGGAGGGCACGCTTAAAGCAGATTACTCGCTGATCCTGGGTTACTGTGGCCTGTCAGTACTTGCACTAAAGCATTCTCCCCCTTGCACCACTGCTGCAGAGGTAGTGAGTACCCTATTATGGACATTTTATGATGGCTCATGACCGACCTTAAACGGAAAGATAAATGGTCAGGCTCAGCCTTTAGCTCCCTTGAGGTTGTAGTAAATTAGTTCAGGGCCCTGGTACCCAATTCTATGATGGTTGCACCCATTCTGCTTGTTTCTTTCTCCGGTCATTCAGAAGGCTCTTTGGATATCCCAGTGTCATTCTAACTGTCTGCATAGGATTTTTTTTTGCTTTATTGCCTGAGTTTATCGGCAAGTGTTTCTGGCCTTGACACCTAGACTACAGGGGTCACAGCTGTGGCCTCCCCTCCAGCATCAGTCTTTGACTTTGCCCTCGGGCCAGATGCTAGCGAAGGAGGTATTAGCTGGGGAATATTCCTCATCTTTTCAGACATCTGATCAGGATTACAATCCTGGTACAGAAATTTCTCAGAAGACTATTGCTGCACTGATTGGTGCTCTATGTCCTTGTATAGTGTTGGCCCAACCTCTGCTCATCCAAAGGATTCTGTCATGGAGCCAGCCAAGACCTTTCTTGTTCACGCACTTGCTTGTTTTATATTGAAGGCTGGCTTCACCCAAATTCTCATGGAAGTCTATGGGGAAAAGGTGCTCCAACCCACAAGAAAAAGCCTAAAGCTCCTACCTGTACACAACGAGAGGGGTCTTTTTTCTCTCGCCAAACATTGACCTTAAAACCACAGATTAACACTCCCTTTTGTCACAGGGCCTGGACACCTAAGTTCACCAAGCCTATTCAGAAGTCCTCCCCTACCACAATGAAGGGGTGCTCTCACTCCTCAGAGTGAGGAATCATTGGTTTGTGTTGGAGCCAGTCTATATCCTGTCTGGATTGGACTGGATCCAATTTGACATTTCAAAAAACAAAATCTTCCTTCCTCAGAAGAAAATGGCTTCCCTAGGGTCCTACATGTGGATCTTCAGGTCAACATGGCACCTCTGCTTCTCCATGAGGGTTCTAGACCGAATGGTAACCCTCTCTTGAGTCAGTTGCCTTTGCCCAGTTTGACTCCAGATCGTTTCACTCCAACATATGCACAATGTGGAGCAAGCAAGGCCAGTCTTTGGATCTCCCAATGCTTCTCTCCTGACAACTCTCCATGGCATGGTGAATCTCCATCCTGCCCTTGAATTTCACATAAAAATGGTGACAATACATGCCAGCCTTACAGGCTGGGGTGGAGTTTACAACTCTAGAACTGAGAGCCATCAGATTCTCTCTACAACATTTGGCCTCCCTTTTGCAAGGTCACCTAGTGGGAGTGCAGTCAGACAATACCACTGCAGTGGCCTGCATAAATCATCGAAGGGGTACCAAAAGTCAAGCTGCCCTAAGTGAAACAAGTATGCTCCTTTCCCGGTTGACCTGTTTTGGTCATCCACATCACTGGAGTAAACAATTGTCAGGTGGACTTCTAAGCCACCAATACCTAAACTTGGGGGAGTGGTCTTTGCCTACCAAGATCTTTCAAAATCAGTCCTGGCCTCCAGGTTCAGTAACAACCTGAACAAATTTATAGCCAAGACCAGGGATCCTCCAGCCTTCACAGTAGATGCTTTGGTGATTTCTTGGACTTATTTCAAATTGGTTTATGCCTTCCCTCTAATGAAGATTCTTTCTTGATTACTGCACAGTATAAAGTGACTCTCATTGCACCAAAGTGGCTCAGAAGACCTACTAAGAGTTATGAGCCTTGACCTCTTCCGGATTAAACCCATGTTCCATCCTGCTTTAACAGCATGACTGTTTAAAACCTCAAGTCCCAAATTTTGGAAAAAAAAAAATGTAATGTCTTCATTAATTTAGGCCAATACGTATTCTGCTACATATTTTTGGTTAAAAAAAAATCCCAATAAGTATATATTGGTTTGTGCAAAAGTTATTGCATCTACAACAGGGATCTCAAACTGGCGGCCCTCAAGCTGTTGCAAAACTACAAGTCTTATGAGGCATAACAAGGCTGATAGTTACAAGCATGACTCCCAAAGGCAGAGGCATGATGGGACTTGTAGTTTTGCAACAGCTGGAGGGCCACTAGTTTGAAAACCCCTGGTCTACAACGATCTATCTGATATTTTTAAATTTTTTACTAAATTTTTTTTACTAGTAACAGCGACTCCTAGTGGGACTGCGATATTGTGGTGGACATTCAGACACTAGCTGCCACTTGACACTTTTTTGGGGGACAAGTGACACTAATACAGTGATCAGTGCTAAAAAATATGCACTGCCACTGTACTGACACTGGCAAGGAAGGGTTTAACATCAGGGGCAATCAAAGGGTCAACTGTGTGCCTAGCTAGTGTTTTTGTGTACTATGGAAGGCCCTTTCACTAGGGGAAGACATGGATCCTTATCCCTGCTTCCCAGATCCATGCCTTCCATACTGAGAGAGCGCCGTTCTGCCTTTGAACCGAAAGATCGGCGGGTGCCGGCAGACATCGACTCTGTAGTACCCACTGCTTAGCTCCTGCTGTGTATAATCAGTACGGGAGCCAGCCGCCATGCATTTGCACTGGCTACCCGGAAGAGTGAATTTACACACACACATACACATATTGTAATGTCGGGGACCATTAGCTCTCATGGCAGATGCGTTTGTCTGTGATTCAAGCCAGTCAGGAACTATATTTAAGGGCATGGTAGCCCATTTTTATTAAAAAGGCAAATAAAAGTCTAACATAAAGGTTTCTCATGCAGAGCCCACCTGGCTGTCTTTAGCCGTACCTCTGCCCTTTATCCTGGTCACACAGACCACAGGATTACTCAATGTGGATGGCTTCACTTTAGCGCCCACAGCTCCGCTCTGGCCTTAATCCTCAGGCCGTTGCACTGCCTCTTGCAGTCACACGTTCTGAATGCCTCCTGCAGCCCCTCTGACTCCTGAAGACCTCCTGTCTCTCTTGGTGTGGAGCAGTCTCCAACTGGGAACACTGAGGTCTTCCTCATTATAAGTGCTGTGCTCACCTGAGCACACACACCCTGCTGGTAATCTACAAAATCTGGACACTGTCGGAGATCCCGTCCCACCCAAGACACTATGGAATCTCCAAACTACAGAGCCCCATGCTGGAATACCAAAACCTGGAGAAAGCTGCGAAAGCAGTTTTCTCCAGTCCACATCTATGCTCTGCAGTCTTGCACCAAACAAATGTGCACACCCTGTGTCCCCCAAACTATCAATTTTACCGTTACAGCATCTCCTAGTGTCACATATCCCTCCCCTTTAATTCAAACCCGAAGGGGGCGGAACACACCAGCCCGAATCCTTGACTCCACCTCTGCGCCAGCTGTTCGCTGCGTAGGCCCAATCTGTTTTCCGGGTGCGTTTCCAGGCACGCCCTACCCTGGATCGCAGCGGGGTCCTACAGTTCTGTATCATCAGCCTACTCCCTCTGTCCTTGGGGTTTCTGAGCTCACATTTCTTTTCTGGTGGCCCCCTGCCTTCCCTGCTACTTCCTTTCAACTCAGTTTCTGGATTCTGTAGGGAACCTGCTCCTGATGAGGAATCACCTTTGCCCTCACTTCGTACCTGTTTTCCCCATCAGAATAGGTCTCTAGGGTTTACCAACTCCTTTGCCATTACCCTTGACCACCAACTCCCCAGAGCTCAACATTTTGTGTATCATGCTCATTTTCCAAGAAATTATTCATGGTCATATCAAGGCCATTATTTACATTAACATTCAGTAATACCCTACCATTTCTCCAATTACCGATACCGTCAGTTCTTTCTTGTTCAGGGTTTGGTAGGGCCAGGCCCGAGGAGGGACAACACACAGGTTAGCAGCTATCCCCCCTATGAGACCTTCACAAGACTTCACTTCACCTGTTGTCCCAATCTCTGTGGGCAAATGTCTTAACAACTGACATTGAGCAAGGCATGACCCATTTCTAGCAGTATCAATCTTTGCCAGCTCACACTTTTCCATGTCACAATTTCTGTTCCTCTCCATACTATATTTGAGAGCGTCTCCGGGTACCCCAACTTGTACCTCTCTACAGGTGACAGACAATCTCTGCTTTTGCCACGTCCATATCTGGCCCTTCCTTCTTAGGAGGTCTAGCGAGTGAGGCAGTATGCACATCATTTACTAAACCCTGCTCTGTCGCACCTCCGACCACACTAGCAGACCTGTCCATCACCGCATCAGGCGGAGAGACCTCTGATGTCTCCAGCAGCCTCCCAGAGCGCCTTCCCTACTGAACCATATCCGGAAGCGCCCTCACAGGAAAGGGGAGATTACTTGCCACATTAGAAAGCACCATACCAACCAGTTCCACTGATGATTTAATGTTAACCGGCACAGCCTGTACTACCTGGCTCCATCCATTGGTACCACGCAGCACCACCACATCCGATTTGTAATGGAGGCACCCAGGTATACAAGAAATGTGCTTTCACTAGTCCAAGCAGTTCCACTAGCATACTCGTCATTTCAGTGCACTCCAGATCAATATATAAGACCTTAGTAGGGACATTTCCTTTATCAGAGACGTGCAGGGACTCATTCACTGCAGCTTGAGAGGCCGAGACATTTAATGGAGCCTCCACCTCACTGGAAGTACCCATCACAGCCTGAGGCCTCTCTGAAACACTGTCAGACGCATGTCTCCCACTCATGCCCTCTAACTCGCCAATAAGCTTCTGCAAGTCAACATTCATAACTTTGTCACCTTGACACTTTCAGACATTCAGTGGCTGGGCTGTGATCACCACATCTGCCATGCATGTGCCCTGATCTGGTCCTTCTGACTGGAGGGAAACAACCCTTGCAGGGACCAGCGCACCCTCAACCATCGGTCACTCTGCAATCTTCCTGTCGCTCAACATAGCCTTGTCCAACATAGCTAGTAATTGTTTGGCCCAACTGTCCCAATCCATTGTGTTTCCATTATGAGGGCTCAGCAGTACCTCATCTGCTCTAGGAGGCACCTGGGATTCTGCACCACCAACAGTACCTTTTGTCAGTTCTATATAAATCACATTTTGACAACATGCTTTTACTCTTTGCTATTGCTTCATCAAACAAGGCAGGCTGCAATACACCATCACCACCTTGCCCTGGGGGCACCAACACACTCAGTTGTGTACCTTCAGCTTTGGCCAGCTGACTTAACCCTTTACCAACTGGGTTACACATATGGTAAACAGACTGCTCACACAAACTCACTGCATGGTGTCTGTTCCACCAGAGCAAATTCAGTGCTGTCCTGGAAAATCTCTGGCTCAAACGCATGGAGAGCCCCTGAGACTTCCATGGACAACCCTGTGGCTCTGCGTCTGGTTGCCAAGGGAGACATCCCTCTTTCCTCATTACTAGTGAACACATCACCATAAGTACATGTATCATCATCAATACCTTCAGCATTTATAGACATAGCAGTTTTATAAGCTTTATCAGGCTGTCTTTGGTCATAACGCATGGCACCCTGTGTGTGCCATGCACACCACCCTTTCCTCTTCAAAGGGAGTCTTTTGCTTACTAGGGCGGCTCCACAGTTGTCCTGGGAAACCACATGCCTCACCACTGTGGGCTCCTGGGAGGTTTCCCTGGGCATCTCTGCAGCACCTGTCACTGTCTCTAGGGAACATGGCACACCAACTGCTTTGGTCACCCCAAGCACATCTCTCCCACACCTCTGCTGGATTACCTTAGGTGCATACAGGGTCCATATGTCCTTTTCAGTCCTTGACCAGGGTTTTAACCCATGTCTCCCCACTGCTCTGGGTAGAACACTGCAGAAAGTCCATTTTCTTTATCGTACATCATAGGACACAGAGCCTCAAGTAATTGGTGGGTTATGGGCCTACCTTCAGGTGTTGACACTGGTATAACCAATACAGGAAGTTGACTCCCCTATATAACCCCTCCTCCTTCCAGGAGTCCTCAGTTTTTTCGCCAGTGTCTAAGGTGTTGGTCACGAGTAAAGATGTGCTCTGAGCAGCTCCAGGGAGGGATCCATGCTGGATTTAAAAAACCTCCACAACTGGATCCATCCTCGCCACTGAGGCCATAGGATGGTACCTGGGCCTTGCATTGAAGAACGAGGTTTTGCCTGTAAGCTTCTCTTTGAGATCTGGACCATAGGAACCAGGACTCTTTGGTTTTTCATATTACCTAAAGTTGTTCCTGAGGGGTGCTATACAGGTCCAAAGAAGCGGAACCACTATTAAAAGGGCCCCAGTCTTTGAAGGTTTAACTACGCTGCCCTCCGTGATGGGTGAAAGTTGGATCTGTCTGTTAAATCAGCAGTATCCTGCAGCGAGGATAAGGTAAGGGGAGAAGCCTAGGAACTGTAAAAAGTCCACCTATGCCTTTTTCTCCAAAAAATACATATATATATATAAAATGTATAACTGTATGCCCTAAAATGTCTCCTCTAGAGTGAGTATATTACACTTACCTAGTACGATGCTTTTTCAGCAGCTCTCTGTCTGGCTATAGCAGCGGGTGTGGTCCCCCTGCAGCCAGAGGGGAGTTCTTAATTGAACAGATGGTGTTCCTCTTCTGAGGGATCTAAAGGGGTTACAGCAGTAGTTTATGAACATGCATAACCAGCCATTTGCATTTCTTTGTATAAAGTCTTCCTTTAAAACTAGGAGCTTAACAAACACTGCTGATAAAAATTCCCCTCCCCCTCCCCTCTCCTCCTGGAGAGGTGCGGTAACAGCTGACACTTATGTGTAATCAGGTTCTCACCTGAGGCTTAACACAGACGCTCTCAGTTCATATGCTAAAGACAGAAGTCTGTCACACTAAGACACAGGAGCGCTGGGCATGTAAAGGTGTGTAAACAGGCATTTCCAGCACAGGAAATTATGGTACTCAGCATCAAAGGCTGATCCTTATGGTGACATTGTTTTTTTTTTGCTAAAACTATTGTTCAGCAAATACCATAATTTGTTAAAGTGCTTCTGCTGTTGTGCTTAGCACATTTCATTTCCAGTGTACCACAAAGGTACCAAGGATTCCACCCCCAGGCGCTGGGAACTCCAGTCATGCCTCCACACTGTCATCCTCTCCCAAGATACCTGACATGGCAAGCCAGGGTGAATCATTGGAAGCAATTGGTGGTGCAACTGCTTCTCACACTTCAGCCCCTGTGTATGTGATTGAAGATGCATTCTCCTCTGCCCTGTTGGGCTTAGAAGGAAGATTAGCAGCTTTAATCGCATTCTCCATCCAAGAGGATAGGAAGCATGCTAGATCCCCCTCCCACACCTCAAACCCCTTTTTCCAAGGGAACAGTGGGCACAGGATGAGGTGTTATCCTCAGGTGATCACGGGGAAAAACAAGCCAAATTTTCCTCTAAGGAGGAAACAGTTGACGCAACCTCACAATCTGACAGATTGATGTTACAACTCTTACAGAGATGGTTCATTCCACTTTTTATACTACTCCTAACAGAGTAAGCTGAAAGTCCAGGTCCCTTCTTTGTTTTGTTTTTTAAAAAACCTTTTACAGTGCTTATTTATGCTGAATGGGATCATCTGGATAAGCATTTTTTCCCTTCAAAGAGTTTCTCAGTTCTCTATCATGGAGGAAAAATTCACAAAGGTTGGAAAGTACCAGCAGTAGACGCTGCGATTTCCAGCATCCATAAAGATGCATAATTGCTTAAGCATCTAACAGATAAGGAGTTGGATTTTTTTTTGTTAAAATCCTCCTACCAATGGCGCTATGTTTCGCCATAGATGCCATAAAAGACCCTATCCACCAGATGTCTCGCCTTGCGCTTGTGCTAAAACACATGCTTAGGACCCTGTGGTTAAAAGTGTAGGTCAGCCAAAGCATCTTGCAAAAAAGGGTGTCTGATTAGTTTCCCTTTTCATTGGGGAAGGTTTGGTGAAATACATCCAAATGATTTCTAGCAGTAAAGCTCTTTTGTCCAGTAGAAGGTATAAATGTCCTTTTTATTTAAAGTGAAGCCACAACAGCTCACAGGTTAAGTACTCTGACGGCCAGTGTAGCCATGGGAGACTTCCTGACAGACGTGGGTTCAGATCCACATGTTGGCGTTCACTAGTGAAGGAGCCACTCCTCACAGGTGAACTACTCTGACGGCCAGCGTAGCCATGGGAGGCTTCCTGAAAGACATGGGACCTCGTCCTCACGTTGGCTCCTTGTGACCTTGGACAAGTCACTTAAACAGATTCCTTCCCCTGCGCAGGGGCAGCTGTCTCTAGGCAGCGGTGACGGCCTCCACCGTCAGACTCTAGGGCATGATTTCCAAGAAATACTGTTCAGATCTGTGCGACTTCAAGGTAGTCCCTGCACTACTTTGGTACCACTTTGATGCGACTTGAGGTCCATAGACCTCCTAGAATACACAGGCATTGTTTCCTGTCGCATCAAAATTGCGGCCAGACGTATTCTCGGCGGCAAAAGATCACAGTAAAATCGCGCAACTTTGGGGTTGCAATAGTGGAAACTGAGCCTAAGAGGAGAAAATATTCAGCCCCTGTATACATGATTGAAGATGCGTTTTTCCTCCGCCCTGCAGGGCCTAGAAGGAAAATTAGCGACTTTAATTGCATCCGCTATCCAAGGATGGGAAGCATGTTAGATCTCCCACTTGAGATCCCTTATGAAAGGAACAGTGGGTAGAGGATGAAGGATTACCCTCAGGTAATCAGGAAGAAAGGCAAACCGAGTACTCTGCAGAGGAGACAACTAGAGTTGAACTTTTTTTCAGCCTCGCAATCTGAGAAATTGCTGGTACAAACCTATGGCAGAGATGATTTGTGCCTCTTTCAAGCTACCTCTAGTAAAGTCAGCCAATAGTTCTGTTTTTTCTTAGGTTCCTTGGAACCTTCACTGCCTTTTTAATGCGTTTCCTGTACATGTACAGAGCCACGCAGAAATTCAACAGATCCATTCTAGATCTAAAAGAATCTAAATCAGTTCCTGAAGATCCGCTCCTTCTATGGAGTCGATCAAGTCATTAGTTTCTATCCTGCAAGGAGGAAAACTTCTGGCGCCTATCGGCATCAGGGATGCATGTCCATATAGTTCCCGCTCACCAAAGGTTTCTGCGGTTTGAAGTAGAACAGCAGCATTTCAGTTTATAGCCTTGCCCTTGGGGCTAGCTACAGTACCTCGAGTGTTCACAAAGGTGCTAGCCCCACCTGTAGCCAGGTCAAGGGCACAGGGCTTAAACAGTCTTGGCATACCTAGACGATCTATTGCTAATAGACCAATCGCTGTTCGGAGTAAGGTGTACGCATTACAACCAGTTACCTGGAAAGGTCTGTGTTGCGTTCTCAACCTAGTAAAGTCTCCATTAAAATCACTAAAAAAGGGCTGCAGTATTTGGGTCTGATCATAGATACAGCCCAGAAAAAGGGTATTCTTGCCCAGAAAGAGAAAAACAAAAAAAACACAACTCCATAAAAGAGTTGGTGCGGATGGTCAGGTCAAAAGGAGGTCCCTCCATTCGCCTTTGCATGAGGTTGTTAGAAAGGATGGTGGCTTCATTCGAAGCAGTTCCCTTTGCCCAGTTCCATTCAAGAATGTTGCAAAACAGTATTCTGCTTGGAGCAAAACGATCCAAGCTTTGGACTTGCCAATGCGGCTGTCCCCAAGGCTGTCCCAAAGCCTCAATTGGTGGTTACTAAGAACCAAGGACAGTGTTCAAGTACCGAAAGAGCCTTGCCCATCCTAGAGATTCGGGCAGTGCGTCTGGCTCTAAAAGCCTGGACTTCCAGGTTAAGGGATTGTCCCAACAGGATCCGATCCGTCAATGCCACGGGTGTGGCCTATATCAATCACCAAAAGGGGCACCAAGAATCTCTCAGTGCAGAGAGAAGTGAACTATATTCTAACTTGGGCAGAAAGAAATATTCCGAGCCCATCGGCAGTCTTCATTCCGGGAATAGAGAATTGGCACGCGCACTACATGTGCCGCCAGCAGATTATTCCCAGGGGAATGGTCTATTCACCCCGACATGTTTCGGGCTGTTTTTCAACAATAGGGACTCTGGATGTAGATCTTCTAGCATCCAGTGCAACATAAAGTTAGTCAACTTTGTGTCCACAACAAAGGATCCATTCGCATGCAGAACAGATGCGTTGGTGATACTGTGGGATCAGCGCTTACTGATCTATGCATTTCCCCCGATTCAGTTGCTGCCTCGACTTCTTTGCAGGATCAAGCTGGAAAGAAAACCGGTAATTCTGGCAGCACCAGCATGGCCCAGAAGGTCATGTATGCAGAGGTCGTAAAGATGGCAGTGGAGGATCTGTGGTCCCTTCCACTAAGGCCAGACCTGCTCTCACAGGGGCCGATATTCCATCCTACTTTACGAATGCTAAATTTAATTGCCTGGCTATTGAGACCCACATTCTGAAAAGACGTGGGCTTTCCAGGCCAGTTATTTCTACTTTAATGCTAGGAAGCCAGCTTCTAGAGCTATATATTGTAGAGTCTGGAAAGCTTATGTTTCCTGGTGTGAATCCAAGGGTTGGCACCCTCGGAGATATATTAGAGGCAGAATTCTTGCCTTTCTACAAGTAGGCGTAGAGATGAAGTTGGCCCTGGGTACTATTAAGGGCCAAGTCTCAGCCTTATCAATTTTATTTCAAAGACCACTTGCTACGCATTCTTTAGTCTGGGGTTTCATGCAAGGAGTAATGCGGATTAATCTGCCAGTTAAATCACCTTTAAGCCCTTGGGACTTGAATTTAGTTTTGTCAGTGTTACAAAAACTGCCATTCGCACCATTACAGCATATTCCCTTAGTCCTTCTGACTAGGAAGCGGATATTTTTGGTTGCTATATCCTCAGCAAGGAGGGTTTCAGAATAGGCTGCTCTTTCCTGTAAAGAGCCATATTTTATTCATGAGGACAGAGTGGTGTTACGCCCTCGTCCAGGCTTTTTGCCAAAAGTGGTTTCAGGCTTTCATCTGAATGAAGATATTGTCCTGCCATCGTTTTTTCCAAAACCATGTTCCAAGGAAGAAAAGTAACTACATTGTCTTGATGTGGTGTGAGCAGTGATGATCTATTTAAAGAAAACTGCTCAGATTCTTAAGACTGATGTCTTATTTATTCTGCCAGAGGGTCCTAAAAAAGGACAGGCAGTGTCAAAATCCACTGTGGCTAAGTGGATTCGGCAAAATATAATTCGAACTTATGATTTAAAGAGAAAGATTCCCCCTTTTCAAGTTAAAGCGCACTCTACCAGAGCGGTTAGTGCTTCTTGGGCAGTGCGTCACCAGGCCTCCATGTCTCAGATCTGCAAGGCCGCGACTTAGTCTTCAGTGCATACATTTACCAAATTTTATCAAGTAGATGTAAAATGGAATGAGGATATCGCCTTCGGGCGCAGTGTGATGAAAGCAGCAGTATAATTCCTCAAGGTCTGGGGGTGCCCTACGGGTTGTGTCTCCCTCCCCTCAAGTAGCATTGCTATGGGACATCCCACCAAGTAATTACTTGAGGCCCTGTGTCCTATGATGTACGATAAAGAAAATAGGATGTTTAAAACCGCTTACCTGTAAAATCCTTTTCTTGGAGTACATCATAGGACACAGAGCTCCCACCCCTCTGTTTTATGGGGTGAGAGTATATTGCTTATATTGCTTGGCTACAAAAACTGAGGACTCCTGGAAGGAGGAGGGGTTATATAGGGGAGTCTACTACCTGTATTGGTTATACCAGTGTCAACACCTGAAGGTAGGCCCATAACCCACCAAGTAATTACTTGGGGCTCTGTGTCCTATGATGTACTCCAAGAAAAGGATTTTACAGGTAAGCTGTTTTAAAAATCCTATTTTTACACCTTCTGCAGATCTCCCCACCGGACACGCTGCCACTTCACTGGGATCAGTCCCTCAAACTGCCACAGTCTTACCATATCCTGCAGCAGATAACTTTGGCTTCATTTAAAGCGGGGTTCCACCCAAATTTTGAACATTATCTCTATGCATTCTCTTCCATGCCTAGATGCTGACATGCTGTGTAAAAAAAAAAAAATGTAAATCGCCGTAATTACCTTTTTTTTTCTAATCATCTTTGCACTTCCTGGTTTTCCTCCCATGGGAGTAGGCGTGTTTCTAGCCTCTCCCAGACCTCCCACAGTCCCCTGGGAGCCAGTCTCAGGCTTCCCAGCATGCATTGTGCAACAGCATCATCACAACATCTCGGTGAATGCTGGGAGCACAGCATTCACCGCATCCAGGAAATACATGCTTGTGGGCTTCAAATGCCCACAATGAAGATGGGAACCGCCTTCAGTGAATTTTATAAGTTATTCTTTACAACGAAATCGGACACAGGCGGACTTATTACACAGAACATGTGAGTAGATAATCATGAGAAGAAAAGTTTGTGAATGAACTCCAAAAAAAAAAAAACGATAGATAGGTGGACCCCCCGCTTTAAGTGCGCTGTCTCACAGATGCATCCTTACAAGCTACTGCCTCTTTGTGGCCACAAGGTGACACTGCAGCCTTTCCAGACTCGCCGGTGGTGTTCCAGAGCCTTGGGCAAGTAAACATCCCATGCCCTAATTGACCACACTCCAAACATGGCACTGGACGCTGAACTTGAAACTCCTTGACGATGACTGGCTCTCACTCGTTGCTATGGGATACCACTTCTGAGGACACCGCTGGTCACAATCATCAATAGGCAGACTTTGGATTACTTGATCCCTCTGTCTTGGACGCCACTGGTAACGTTCTCTCGCAGGGGAGTTCCAGAATCCATCAACCTCCCGTCCAGCTTGGTTATTCCACGAACATTTCTGTGACAAGGGGCACTGGGCAACAGCATGTCCCCACTCACTACAACGCATGCAGTGCAGAGGTCTCCTTGCCTCATGTTGTGGCACTTTTGGGCTTAGGCTGCCAGGGACAACGTTCTCTTCCACTTCCCCTTTAACTGGGGGTGACATGGCTGATTTACACATGGATGAATTTTTTGGCTTGGCTGGAACATGTGGGGAAATACCCTCCAGCCATAGTAGCCTGTCTCTTGCTACAGCAAGGTTTCCTTCTTTTTTCTGCTTTGACCGCCCCATCCTTACGAGTTGCCATGTGCAAGACCGCAACACAGTTCACAGCAGAAAAAAAAGTTTGACTTTTCATTGATGGGTACGCCACCTGCAACACGCAATGCCTTTTGCCTGGCTGCACTTCCACACACAGCCAATAGTTCCCGACTTGAATGCACTGGAGCAAGTACCCAGGTTCCACCGTCTTGTACCCATATCCAACAACCACTTGTAATATCAGGGATCTTTAGCTCTCGTGGCAGATGCGTTTGTCAGTGATTCAAGCCAGTCAGGAACTATATTTAAGGGCATGGTAGCTCATTTTTATTAAAAAGACAAAGGGGGGTGTGGCCGAGCAAGGTATGTAAGAGGACGTGCAGCCGTTTGCTCCGCTGAGTATCCTGCAGAATCCGAGCCATAGCACCTACAGCCTCGGGACAGACACCGATGAGCACCGTGGAATCTCAACAAAAGGCCAGTATTTTTGTGTCCCATATTGTCCAGATGCGGACAGGGCCCGCGAATCCCACCAGACACCCCGGTCCAAGATGGCAGCCTCCCGCCCTGCTCTGCAAAGGAAGTGGCCCAGCTTCTCTTCGGTAATAGGGAGAAAGACACTCCATCTACCCCAGGGCCTAGCGGACATGATCTGGAGGAGGACAACAGGGATCCGGATGACACCCCTCTGATCCTGGCTCACCCACCTGCTCTGTCCCCTGTGTCCCACAGCCCCACACAATTATCCAATATGGCGGCGCCCAGCACACAGATCAACAATGACAATACTGATCCTGAGCCAACAGGATATACAGGCTGCGGTCACTGTCTGCAACTCCTCTATTACTAACCTAGCAGGGGAGGCGAAAAGCATGAAAATAAAAATATTTGTGCGGCAGGATATGCAAAAGTTGCGTGTACGCACATCAGCAGTAGAAGGGCGCATTAGCACACTTGAAGGATGAATGGCAGCCATTACAGAGGGATGTTAAATACACTCCATGGCAGCAGCCAATGCATCTAGGTTGAAAGTTATTGAGAACCGCCTCAGCAGAAACAACGTACGCGGTGGGAATCCTGGAAAAGGCAGAAGGCAAGAATCCTGTGGCGTTCATCGAAGCATGGTTAGCTGACACGTTTTGGAAAGACGCTTTTTCATCTATGTTCATGGTTGAGAGAGCTCATAGGGTCCCAACATGCCCGCCACCATAGGGTGCACCCCCGAGACCCTTCCTGTTCCGTCTGCTTAATTACAGGGACACCATACTGTCTAAAGCCAGGGTTGCTCCTTCTCTCAAAGCGGATAATGCAAAAATCTCGCTGTTCCCTGACTTTTCCGGGGAAGTACAAAGACAAAGGGCGAAATTCCTGGATATCAAGAAACGTCTGAGGGCAGTGAATGTTCAATATTTTATGCTATACCCGGCAAAAATTTAAGGTACTCTCCAATGGATCATCTCATTTTTTTGACAATCCTACTTCCGCCATGCACTGGCTGGACAGGGAGGAACGTAATCTGGTGCCGCACCAGCCTGAAGGTTGAAAACAGAATTTTTTTTTTTTCATCGGTGCAAAGCACATATGTGCTGTGCGCTGGGGCAGGTAACATCTGTTTGATCTTACGATCTATTGGTCCCACTCCGCACTACACGGCTAATCTACCACGTTCTGGGACATACATTAAGGTATCAAGTTTGACGCTCGTTATCTGGTCTATTTACCTCTCGGCTACTTTATTTCCCCCCAGCAACCTGGTCCTGAGCGGGACTTATCCTCCTCATGTTGAGGGGCATCCTATGATTACTTGGGTCCTGTTGACCCGAAACTACGTTTTTGGTTCTCTTGTTCTCTTACAATTTTTATTTCAAATGTTTTTTACTTTTCTTTTCTCTTTTCATTTTTTTTCTACAAAGGAGTCTGAAATGGGTAAATCCACAGTTGTCTATTCTTCAATTTAACACTAGAGGGAGCACGAATTGTGTTATTACTGCTGTTTATAATGACATACTACATTATGGGCCTGTCTAGCCCTGCAATACAGAAGACAAGCCAATAATACTCCCCCATATTCTGTCTCTATGTACGTTAATTGCCAATGCTAATAAGGGACTACTCTTCCTCTCATGGAATGTGAGGGGTTTGAGTGATGGGACAAAGCGAGGGGCAATGTTTCATTATTTAACTAGAATGAAACCACATGTCGTGTGTCTCCAGGAGACACACTTACAACCTGACTCTGTCCACCTGCTTAAAGTTCGTAATTTTCCCGTACAATTTTATTCTACCTACTCCTCTTTTTCTAGAGGAGTAAGCGTGCTGATTAATAAGAATATCTCTTTTCACTGTATGGAGCAGCAAATTGACAGAGGGAAAATTTGTGTTCCTGTTGTGCAGCCTGGGGGGCTTCAGATGTATTATTGCAGCAATGTATATTCCTCCTCCCTTTAATTCAGATCCCCTGAAGAAATTAGCACAATTTATGGCATTGCACCCCGGGACCCCCGTTTTTAGCTCTGGAGGACTTCAATAGCATTATTGACCCACAACTGGACAGGGTGTCCACCCGCCCTGGAGCTGAAAGGGTGATGCCCCGCACATCCCCCTTTGCCACTTTAATATCTGAGCTGGGTCTGCGGGACATCTGAAGAGGGCGTAACAAGGATGTACAGTGCTACTCCTGCCACTCTGCTTCTCGTGAAGGCCTCTCTAGAATAGACATGGGTATAGGATATGCTGCTCCCACATGTTTTGGATGCAGCCTATGAACCCCGCCTCCTCTTGGATCACTCTCCATTTTGGGTGCGGGTGAATACTGCAGCACCATCTGTCAGACCGATGTGGAGAGTTAATTCGTTTTGGTTAACCTTACTCCCCACCTCAGACCCCATGGTGAGCTGAAGGAATTTCTGATGTTCAATCTGCTAGTGGAGCAGTAGTATGGGACGCTATAAAAGCATTCTTAAGGGGTCTCCTCATACGGAGATATCTGGCATAAAGAAAAGATCTAGAGAATGGGAGGACGCGGTCTGCCTTGAGTTACAACGTAGAGAGATGGCCCTGGTAGGGGATCCTACTCCAGCCAACCAAATTAGCTGGAATGAGACCCAATCCTTATATAACAAGGTGGTATTGTCAACAGCTGGAAAAAAAAAAGATATTTCCTTCAACAGAACTATTTTGAGGAAGGAGAGAATACAGGTCACTTACTGGCTATACTCGCTAAGGCGCAGCCGGATTCCACCTCCATTACTGAGATTAAAAAAACCTAATGGTGAGGTTAGCACTTCTAATACTGATATTTTAGATATGTTTCAGCAACTCTATGCAGACTTATACACCTCTAAAACTAACAATACCCCCTCTGACTTGGCTCAGTTTTTGGGGGACTGTGCCATTCCCCAGGTATCCGCAGCCGAAAAAGAAGCACTAGATTCCCCGATCACGATAGAGGGGCTTACTGAGGCATTGGCAGATGCACCAACCCACAAATCTCCTGGATCAGATGGGCTGCCTCTCTAGGTATACACCAGGTATGGGTCGATTCTCCTACCTTCGCTACCTTACAAGAGGTGGCTAAAACGGGTCATCTACCTGACTCGATGAAGGAGGCCTAGTGGTCCTTCCCAAGCCAGCCAAGGATAGACAGATATATGGTAAACGTTCCGCGCTACCCCCAACTGTGATAAACCAATGTGAAATTTAAATTAGTGAAAATCTATTTTAAAAGTGCATAAAAAAACACACAAAATCGCAAATATATGAAACATGAGGTTTTATACAGTATAAAGAAAAAAATTCAGTGCGCTACTCAAATAATAATGTGAATATAAAGAAATGAAAAAATTATATATAGTTCATATGGAAAATGATGGTATCATAAACCGGAGGTGTGATTCCTCTTTAAATCTTCAGTAAATCTTCTATGGATCTTCTAAGACAGTGCAGAAATAGGAAAAGGGGGCTGCTTACCAGATTTGATGGATCCCCACCACAGAGATCATGCGAGCTTGAACAAATTCTCTCGGGGTCAGGAACAGCTGGTCTTTGAGTAGAGACAGAATTCCCTCCATGCCTGGTAGCTGAAATTTCAGAGGCGGCAATCTGGAACACTCTCCTCCATTAGCTGCTCCAGCAAGACCACTCGTAGCAGAAAATGGTATATTTTAAAAGAAAAAGAGGCGCTTCATTGTGCAGTAGTTTAAAATACTTTAATCCATTAATGGACAACTGACATCAAAGCATTGGCAGAGTAAAACACAGTAGCAATTAAAAAACACAGCCGACGCCGAAGCCGATCAGCTGAGAGTGTGGTGACGTCAGGTCCTCTGGCTCCACCCAAGGCATGTTTCTCCTAAACGGGCATCGACTGGGAGAAGAGGCTTTTTTTCTTTATAAGGATAAACAGATACCGGACTCATACCGCCCCATATCGCTGCTTAATATTGATGTCAAGCTGCTGGCTAGGGTCCTTGCCAACAGACTTGCGGGTGTTGTCGGGCGGCTTGTACATCGTGATCAATCCGGATTCATTCCGACATGGCCCACAACATCCAACGCCTCTTCCTCAATATCCAAACTCCAGTAGATAACACCGGGGGTAGGGCCATTCTGTCCTTGGACGCTGCCAAGCCTTTTGACAGCGTTGAATGGCCCCTATCTCTGGGAAATCCTGGCTGGCTTTGGCCTGGGGAATGCTTTTATCAACTGGGTGAAGGTACTTTACTCTGAACCCCGGGCCAGGGTACGAGTTAATAACTCCCTCTCCCTGCCCTTCAAGTTACACCGGATACTCGTCAGGGCTGCCCGTTATCTCCCCTTTTATTTACACTAGCAGTAGAGCCACTTGCAATGTTAATTCGCAATAATGGGGACATTGTGGGATTCCGCAGGGGCCAGCTGGAGGACGAGTTGTCCCTTTACGCTGATGGTGCCTTACTATATTTGGCGGCCTCCGGTGACTCACCGCGGACCCTGATGGCAACCATTACGAAATTTGGTGATTTCTCCGGATTTACCATTAATTGGTCCAAATCCATACATATGCCCCTAGATCCACTAGTATCACCTCTCCCCTCAGAGGCGTCCCAAATTGGCAATGTTAACACTTTTAAATATTTGGGAGTAATGGTATCACCGGACCCTACTGAATACTTAATCTAGCACCCCTAATTGGAAAGACAACGTGTTAAATGTCAGGGATAGTGTAAGCTCCCACTATCAGTGGTAGGGCGGGTAAACCTGATCAAAATGATCTGGGCTCCGAAGCAATGTATCCAAAAGGCATCTATATAATGGTAACTAGACTACTATACCTGGCCAGGAAACTCATAGCATGTTATTGGCTTGCGCCTAATGTGCCTACAAAGGCCCAGTGGATTGCGTATGTCAATTCCCTCCTCCTTAGGGAACAGTTGGCATGCCAACACCGAAAGGCTCAAAAAAATTGACCTTTTTATATGGCAAAACTGGTTGGACAACCCCAACCTTGCTCCCACTCATCTAATAATGGATAGACCGCTGCGGTTATAGACTCTAATGTTGATAGGACCTCCTCCTGAGCTTGAGGCCTCTCCTATAATGCATACGCTGTGCAGATGGTAACTTATGTGGTAAAAAGGCCCATAGACAAGCCTGGAGGAAGGAGCTTATTCCTTATAATATTCTATTTTATTTTTTTTCCTATTATTCTAAATTCTTTTTTTTTTCTTTTCTTTTAGTTTGGTTTGTTCTAAGTTCTACGAAAAACAAGGTTATATGTGCCTAACACTAGGTAACTGCATCATATGTACGTACATGAATTGTGCACATAATCAAACTGTGGGGAAATATGATTATCCCCTTATTGTAACCTAGTTACCCATTATTCTTGTCAATAAAAAAAAGTTTTGATTAAAAAAAGCCAAATAAAAGTCCATAACATAAAGGTTTCCCACGCAGGGGTTCTTCTCCAGCAAATAAACACAACCGAAAATGCTAGCCCACCTGTCTCTCTTTAGCAATACCTCTGCCCTTTTATCCTGGTCACACAGACCACAGGATTCCTCAATGTGGATGGCTTCACTTTAGTGCCCACAGCTCCGCCCTGGCCTTAGTCCTCAGGCCGCTGCACTGCCTCTTGCAGTCACACGTTCTGGCTGCCTCCTGCAGCCCCTCTGACTCCTGGAGACCTCCTATCTCTCTGGGTGTGGAGCAGTCTCCAACTGGGAGCATTGAAATCTTCCCATACCCTCATTATAAGTGCTGTGCTCACCTGAACACACACCCTGCTGGTAATCTAAGAAATCTGGACACAGGATTGGAGATCCCATCCCTCCCAAGACACTATGGAATCTCCAAACTACAGAGCCCCATGCCGGAATACCAAAACTTGGAGAAAGCTGCAAAAGCAGTTTTCTACATTCCACATCTATGCTCTGCAGTCTTGCACCAAGCAAATGTGCACACCCTGTGTCCCCCCAAACTATCAATTTTACTGTTACAGCATCTCCTCCTGTCACAATATTTTATATATATATATATATATATATATATATATATATATATATATATATATATATATATATATATATATATATATATATATATATATATATAATGTGTACATATATGGGTGTGTATATGTGTGTGTATATATATATATATATATATATAATTATACACATATACAGTATCTCACAAAAGTGAGTACACCCCTCACATTTTTTTTGTAAATAGTTTATTATATCTTTTCATGTGACAACACTGAAAAAAATGACACTTTGCTACAATGTAAAGTAGTGAGTGTACAGCTTGTATAACAGCATAAATTTGCTGTCCCCTCAAAATAATTCAACACACAGCCATTAATGTCTAAACCGCTGGTAACAAAAGGGAGTACACCCCTAAGTGAAAATGTCCAAACTGGGCCCAAAGTGTCAATATTTAGTGTGGCCACCATTATTTTCCAGCACTGCCTTAACCCTCTTGGGCATGTCGTTCACCAGAGCTTCACAGGTTGTCACTGGAGTCCTCTTCCACTCCTCCATGACGACATCACGGAGCTGGTGGATGTTAGAGACCTTGCTATTCTCCACCTTCCATTTGAGGATGCCCCACAGATGCTCAATTGGGTTTAGGTCTAGAGACATGCTTGGCCAGTCCATCACTTTTACCCTCAGCTTCTTTAGCAAGGCAGTGCTCATCTTGGAGGTGTGTTTGGGGTCATTATGTTGGAATACTGCCCTGCTGCCCAGTCTCCGAATCATGCTCTGCTTCAGTATGTCACAGTACACGTTGGCATTCATAGTTCCCTCAATGAACTGTAGCTCCCCTGTGCCGACAGCACTCATGCAGCCCCAGACCATGACACTCCCACCACCATGCTTGACTGTGGGCAAGAAACACTTGCCTTTGTACTCCTCACCTGCTTGCCGCCTCACACGCTTGACATCATCTGAACCAAATAAGGTTATCTTGGGCTCATCAGACCACAGGACATGGTTCCAGTATTCCATGTCCTTAGTCTGCTTGTCTTCAGCAAACTGTTTGCGTGCTTTCTTGTGCATCATCTTCAGAAGAGGCTTCCTTCTGGGATGACAGCCATGCAGGTCATTTGATGCAGTGTGCGGCATATGGTCTGAGCACTGACAGGCTGACCCCCCACCCCTTAAACCTATGCAGCAATGCTGGCAGCACTCATAAGTCTATTTCCTAAAGACAACCTCTGGATATGACGCTGAGCACGTTTACTCAACTTCTTTGGTCGACCATGGTGAGGCCTGTTCTGAGTGGAACCTGTCCTGTTAAACCTCTGTATGGTCTTCTTTATGTAGAGCAACAATTCTTTTTGTTCAGATCCTTAGAGTTCTTTGCCATGAGGTGCCATGTTGAACTTCCAGTGACCAGTATGAGAGAGTGAGAGCAAAAACACCAAATTTAATACACTTGCTCCCCATTCACACCTGAGACCTTGAAACACTTAACGAGTCACATGACACCGGGGAGGGAAAATGGCTAATTGGGCCCAATTTGGACATTTTTCCTTAGGGGTGTATTCACTTTTGTTGCCAGCAGTTTAAACAATAATGGCTGTGTGTTGAGTTATTTTGAGGGGACAGCAAATTTACACTGTTATACAAGCTGTACACTCACTACTTTACATTGTAGCAACTGTCATCATTCACAACATCATAAACTGACAGCTACTTATGCAGCCTCTCTCCTGAGAAGAGTTGGCAGGTGGGCTCAGTCTTTTCTTTCAGTAGACTGAAGGCACTTCAGGAACCACTTTAACCACTTCTGCCCCGGAAGGATTTACCCCCTTCCTGACCAGAGCACATTTTACAATTTGGCACTGCGTCGCTTTAACTGCTAATTGCGCGGTCATGCAATGCTGTACCCAAACGAAATTTGCGTCCTTTTCTTCCCACAAATAGAGCTTTCTTTTGATGGCATTTGATCACCTCTGCGGTTTTTATTTTTTGCGCTATAAACGGAAAAAGACCGAAAATTTTGAAAAAAAAATATTTTCTACTTTGTTATAAAAAAAAAATCCAATAGACTCAATTTTAGTCATACATTTAGGCCAAAATGTATTCGGCCACATGTCTTTGGTAAAAAAAAATGTCGATAAGCATATATTTATTGGTTTGCGCAAAAGTTATAGTGTCTACAAACTAGGGTACATTTTCTGGAATTTACACAGCTTTTAGTTTGACTGCCTATGTCATTTCTTGAGGTGCTAAAATGGCAGGGCAGAACAATCTCTCCCCCCCCCCCCCCAAATGACCCCATTTTGGAAAGTAGACACCCCAAGGAAATTGCTGAGAGGCATGTTGAGCCCATTGAATATTAATTTTTTTTGTCCCAAGTGATTGAATAATGACAATCATTAATAAATCACCGGGACCAGATGGCTTGCATCCGAGGGTACTTGGGGAACTCAGTCAGGTGATTGCCAGACCGTTGTTCCTAATTTTTACAGACAGTCTATTGACTGGAATGGTACCAGCTGATTGGAGAAAAGCCAATGTAGCACCAATATTTAAAAAGGGCCCAAAAAACATCCCTGGGAATTACAGACCAGTTAGCCTATCATCAATAGTATGTAAACTCTTGGAGGGGATGATAAGGGACTATATACAAGATTTTAGTAATAAGAATGATATCATTAGCAGTAATCAGCATGGATTCATGAAGAATCGTTCTTGCCAAACCAATCTATTAACCTTCTATGAGGAGGTGAGTTGCCATCTAGATAAAGGAAGGCCCGTAGACGTGGTGTATCTCTAATTTTGCAAAAGCATTTGACACCGTTCCCCATAAACGTTTACTGTACAAAATAAGGTGCGTTGGCATGGACCATAGGGTGAGTACATGGATTGAAAACTGGCTACAAGGGCGTGTTCAGAGGGTGGTGATAAATGGGGAGTACTCAGAATGGTCAGGGGTGGGTAGTGGGGTTCCCCAGGGTTCTGTGCTGGGACCAATCCTATTTAATTTGTTCATAAACGACCTGGAGGATGGGATAAACAGTTAAATCTCTGTATTTGCAGATGATAATAAGCTAAGCAGGGCAATAACTTCTCCGCAGGATGTGGAAATCTTGCAAAAAGACCTGAACAAATTAATGGGGTGGGCGACTACATGGCAAATGAGGTTCAATGTAGAAAAATGTAAAATAATGCATTTGGGTGGCAAAAATATGAATGCAATCTATACACTGGGGGGAGAACCTCTGGGGAAATCTAGTATGGAAAAGGACCTGGGGTCCTAGTAGATGATAGGCTCAGCAATGGCATGCAATGCCAAGCTGCTGCTAATAAAGCAAACAGAATATTGGCATGCATTAGAAGGGGGATCAACTGCAGAGATAAAACGATAATTCTCCCGCTCTACAAGACTCTGGTCCGGCTGCACCTGGAGTATGCTGTCCAGTTCTGGGCACCAGTCCTCAGGAGGGACGTACTGGAAATGGAGCGAGTACAAAGAAGGGGATCTTAGTTATGAGGAAAGGTTGCGAGGACTGAACTTATTCTCTCTGGAGAAGAGACGCTTGAGAGGGGATATGATTTCAATTTACAAATACTGTACTGGTGACCCCACAATAGGGATAAAACTTTTTCGCAGAAGAGAGTTTAATAAGACTCGTGGCCACTCATTACAATTAGAAGAAAAGAGGTTTAACCTTAAACTACGTAGAGGGTTCTTTACTGTAAGAGCGGCAAGGATGTGGAATTCCCTTCCACAGGCGGTGGTCTCAGCGGGGAGCATTGATAACTTCAAGAAACTATTAGATAATCGCCTGAATGACCGCAATATACAGGGATATGTAATGTAATACTGACACATAATCACACACATAGGTTGGACTTGATGGACTTGTGTCTTTTTTCAGCCTCACCTACTATGTAACTATGTAACAAAAAAAAAGTTACAAAAAGTTGTCACTAAATGATATATTGCTCACACAGGCCATGGGCATATGTGGAATTGCACCCCAAAATACATTCAGCTGTTTCTCCTGAGTATGGGGACACCACATGTGTGGGACTTTTTGGGAGCCTAGCCGCGTACGGGGCCCCGAAAACCAATCACCGCCTTCAGGATTTCTAAGGGTGTAAATTTTTGATTTCACTCTTCACTGCCTATCAGTTTCGGAGGCCATGGAATGCCCAGGTGGCACAAAACCCCCCAAATTACCCCATTTTGGAAAGTAGACACCCCAAGCTATTTGCTGAGAGGCATAGTGAGTATTTTGCAGCTCATTTGTTTTTGAAAATAAAGAAAGACAACTTTTTTTTTTTTTTCAATTTTCAAAACTTTGTGACAAAAAGCGAGCTCTGCAAAATTCTCACTATACCTCTCAGCAAATAGCTTGGGGTGTCTACTTTTCAAAATGGGGTCATTTGGGGGGGGTGGGGGGTTGTGCCACCTGGGCATTCCATGGCCTCCGAAACTGTGATAGGCAGTGAAGAGTGAAATCAAAAATTTACACCCTTAGAAAGCCTGAAGGCAGTGCTTGGTTTTCGGGGGGTCCCATACGCAGCTAGGTTCCCAAAAAGTCTCACACATGTGGTATCCCCCTACTCAGGAGAAGCAACAGAATGTATTTTTGGGTGTAATTTCACATATTCCCATGGCATGTTTGAGCAATATATCATTTAGTGACAACTTTGTGCAAAAAAAACTTGTGCCACAATATAAAATATTCCATGGACTCGACATGCCTCTCAGCAAATAGCTTGGGGTGTCTACTTTCCAAAATGGGGTCATTTGGCAGGGGTTTTGAACTGTCCTGGCATTTTATGCACAACATTTAGAAGCTTATGTCACACATCACCCACTCTTCTAACCACTTGAAGACAAAGCCCTTTCTGATACTCTTTGTTTACATGAAAAAATTATTTTTTTTTGCAAGAAAATTACTTTGAACCCCCAAACATTATATATTTTTTAAAAGCAAATGCCCTACAGATTAAAATGGTGGGTGTTTTGTTTTTGTTTTTTTCCACACAGTATTTGCGCAGCGATTTTTCAAACGCATTTTTTGGGGGAAAAAACACACTTTTTTAAATTTTAATGCACTAAAAATGCCCAAATTTTTGATGAAATAAAAAAGATGATCTTAGGCCAAGTACATGGATACCAAACATGACATACTTTACAATTGCGCACAAACGTGCAGTGGCAACAAAATGAATACATTTTTAAAAGCCTTTACAGGTTACCATTTTAGATTTACAGAGGAGGTCTACTGCTAAAATTACTGCCCTCGATCTGACCTTCGCGGTGATACCTCACATGCATGGTGCAATTGCTGTTTACATTTGACGCCAGACCGACGCTTGCATTCGCCTTAGCGCGAGAGCAGGGGGCAACAGGGGTGCTTTTTTTTTTTTTTTTTTTTTTTCTTATTTTTTTGCTTTTTTATCTGTTTTTTAAACTGTTCCTTTCATTTTTTTTTTTTTATCATTTTTATTGTTATCTCAGGGAATGTAAATATCCCCTATGATAGCAATAGGTAGTGACAGGTACTCTTTTTTAAAAAAAAATTGGGGTCTATTAGACCCTAGATCTCTCCTCTGCCCTCAAAGCATCTGACGACACCAAGATCGGTGTGATAAAATGCTTTCCCAATTTCCCAATGGCGCTGTTTACATCCGGCGAAATCTAAGTCATGAAATGCTCGTAGCTTCCGGTTTCTTAGGCCATAGAGATGTTTGGAGCCACTCTGGTCTCTGATCAGCTCTATGGTCAGCTGGCTGAATCACCGGCTGCATTCTCAAGTTCCCTGTTGAGACAGGAGAGCCAGAGAAAAACATGGAAGACGGTGGGGGGGGCATTCCCTCCCGCGGCTTGTAAAAGCAGTCTAGAGGCTAATTAGCCGCTAGGATTGCTTTTACATGAAAGCCGACCGCTGGCTGAAAAGAATGATACCTAAACCTGCAGACATCATTATGGTATAACCACTCAAAGTCGTGAATGGCGTACCTGGAGACAAAAAAATGGTTAACAATAAAACACAGTAAACGGTAAGTAAGTATAAAAAATTGCATACCTGAAAAGCAAACGTGATAAAACATAATGACAATAAAACATTGCAGAATAGTATACAGTAAAAAAGAGCAGAACAATAGAGAGAGAGAGAGAACAATAAAACAACTATTTTTTAAAATTCTATATATATAAATTTTTTTTTTTGCACTTTTTTTTTTTGTAACTAACTTTTATAACTGTAACCGGTTCCAGGTTCGGGTCTCTCAAAATGCGATGGCATCTTGGAGACCCTGTGAAAGTGCGCCTAGTCTGTGCAATGCCTGTACCCTACGCTAAGCCTCGGTTCACACCAGAGGCGGCACGACTTGCAGGTCGCCTCACCGAGGCGACCTGCACACGACTGCCGGGGCGACTTGCAAGACGACTTCTGTATAGAAGTCTATGCAAGTCGCCCCCAAAGTAGTACAGGAACCTTTCTTCTAAGTCGGAGCGACTTGCGTCGCTCCGATTAGAACGGTTCCATTGTACAGAACGTGTACAGGCCCTCGTGTGAACCGGCTCTAATACTCAACTAGTGCATGGTAGCGTTCAAAACATTCACCAATGCAAAGACCAGGATTGTCAGGACAGGAGGGACAATAATAGCGGGTGTCACGCCTATATCCGCGCTTGCTGCAGACACAACATCTTTTTTGGAGGGGTTTGTTGGGTAGGGGTACTCGGGAGGACAAAAAAGAAAATGCCTCTCATGCAGCCGACTGCATTTGGTTGGGGATGTGAATGGGGGAATTACCGGCGCTGCATAAGTGGTGGTTCCCAATTAGGATTGGCGAATGCAGCAGGAAGGGCATTATGGGCACGACGGGCCTGTTTGTCTTCTTGGTGGCAGCAGGACACTACTTGTGCTTGCCACCTCACCAGCTTGAACTGCACTTATGGGACTCGCCACGTCACCAAGTGTTACTGCAGTGCTGGTTTGACTATGACCGGGGTGTACTAGGCCGCTGGTGCTTGCCAGTTCACCAAAACGCTACCAAAAAAACTTTGCGAACGCAGGGATCAGGCCTGACTCTGCGAACGCTGCAGTTATGCATTTAGTGTTTTGTAAGTGACAGTGATTGATCGATACTGCACTTGGGTGGGCTGCAAACACTTCTCTCCAACCTCAGGAAGTTTTCCACTACCAAACGGATCTCAACCAGTGTCAGTCTGCCCCAGTCAGCTCTTTAGAGCGAGCTGTGGGAGAACTAACACTGGGAGACACTATGACAATACATATTAAAATACATCTTCATAAAATTTCCACAACACTCCCCCACTTCTGTCTGACCAGTTACTTAGAAGAAGATGCATTTATAATGAGATCTGAGTGGCAGTGAAATAGATCAGAAAAATCTGCTGGCTGCAATGAAACACAGTGATTCCTGTGATCAGGGCTGCGCCACCTTATTTAGGTTCGGAAGGAAAGAGAGGAGATGGGACAGTGGGAGACAGATTACAATACAGACTACAGTGATCGGTCGTCTGCGAGGAAACATGGTACAATGATTCTTGTGATCAGAGCTCCTCTTCCTTAGCATTCCAAGACCGAGAGGAGAGGGGTCTGTGAGAGAGACAGGTTACAGTACTGAATACAATAAATTGCCAGCTGCCAGTAAGTACAGTGATTCCTGTGATCAAAGCTGCTCTGCTTTATCAGCATTTAGCGGGAGAAGGAGGAGAGGGCCAGTGAGACATTACTGTACAATGGGGCCACAATTAGAACAGGATCAAATGCTACATGCACTTAGTCCTCTTGGTAATTCAACAATATTTTTGTAGTTTTGTTGATACTACTTTAACAGTAATAAGTTCTAATTGCTTTGGATGTTTCGAAGAAGCTAGGCATAAGATTGGTGTGCCATGTGTTAAATATGGATGGTATTCTGTACAACCACAGAGCTGGAATGTTTTCATGTCACTTGTTCCTAGTTTTACTGTGAATTTGTGAACACTTCCCCATGGGAGAATGGTGGTAATTAGAGAACAAAGCGTGGATTCACAATGTAAGAGCTTTACTAGAATGTTTGGGGACCAAGATGTAATGATAGAGAGGCTTGTTCTGCTGACTTTGAATTCTGAATATGCACTCATGTAAAATGGGTGCTGCTCCCATGGTACACTTCTCCCATGCTTCCCACTGTATTGGAAGTGAAATCTCATCCCTTGTACGATTTGTTGAATTCTAAGACATGTTCTCTTAATCGTACAGGACATGGGAAAAGTGTATTTTTGATGCAATTCAATTGAAGTCTATTGAACTGAAAACGCACCGTGCTGCGTCCACCTAGGTGGTAGGTTTGCGTAGTAGCCAACATTTCAAAATAATTTATAGGGACACATGTCTGTTGTGCATCCAGCAAGCCATTGTAGGAGTAGAATGAACTTTAATTAGGAGCGGGGCATTCTTTTAAAATGGGAGTGGCTCTACAACAGACATATTGTTTAAGCTATTGTGCAATTTAATTTTTTTTTAATCCAAAATAATTTAATTTTAAATACTGTACATACAGGAAGATTTATCATAATGACAGAGACTCAACCAATAAGTAAAATTATTTATGTATTTTTTTCGATAGCTACAACTTTTAGCCTGTACCATCTATTTAAAGTGTGACATCACAACAGCTCTTGAAGAAAATACAGTGTTAAACACCATACTGCAAATTATATTTGGTATAAAATATTTAGAAAACATATTTTGACACGAACAGCTCTGCTGAGTACTGCAAGTGTTGTGGCTGCTGATGGGTTGAAGGTTGCAGAGTGATGGAGCAGTGAAAAGAGGATTGGGGGGTGAAGGGGTCATGAGGAAGGGCACCGGGCAGGGCTGCTCCTGGGCTTTGTAAAAGATCTGGGGCACCTTTTGGGCACACTAAGGAGAAGATTATAGAGCATGGAGCATGCCATGGTGAACAGTGGGTTTGGCCAAATTATCAGTGAGAGGGGCTAAAAGGGGCATGGTTGCATAACCTAATGCCTTGTACACACGATACCGTAGGATTTTCTGATGGAAAATGTGTGATAGGACCTTGTTGTCGGAAATTCCGACCGTGTATGGGCTCCATCAGACTTTTTCCATA
The DNA here is from genome assembly GCA_037952925.1 of Lithobates clamitans. Classification (NCBI taxonomy): domain Eukaryota; kingdom Metazoa; phylum Chordata; class Amphibia; order Anura; family Ranidae; genus Lithobates; species Lithobates clamitans. Next base: position 4,623,775 of record JBBGZY010000108.1, on the reverse strand, counting down.
GGAATTTCCGACACACAGTTTGAGAGCAGGCTATAAAATTTTCCGACAACAAAATCCGACGCACAAAGTGCCACGCATACTCAGAATAAATTAAGAAACAAAAGCTATTGGCTACTGCCTCATTTATAGTCCCGACGTACGTGTTTTACGTCACCGCGTTCAGAACGATCAGATTTTCCCACAACTTTGTGTGACCGCGTGTATGCAAGACAAGTTTTAGCCAACAGCCATCTGAAAAAATCCATGGATTTTGTTGTCTGAATGTCCGATCAATGTCCGACCGTGTGTATAGGGCATTAGCCTACTAACTGTAAGCATTGTCAGTCGGGGAGAGGGAAGTGTTAGATGTATTAGCAGATTTAGGTACACTAACAAATTGAAGCCAAACTCCAGCTAAAACTTTATAAGCAGTTACAGCAGTTTTTTTTTCCATTTAGGATACAGGTTTTGCATAAATAAAAGCTGATCATTGTAAGCACCCCTGTCGGTGATAAATGGTTTGTCTCTCATGGGGGCGTGTCTGGACGTTCAACAGGGAGGACGTGTGCTACTCTAGCTCAGTCTAGGCTGATTACATCCAAAGCCATCTCTACCCCTCCTCAACCCATCGAGGCTATTTACACACCTTAGGGGTACCTGGACACTCTTGGCTACGGCCCCTGGGGACTATCTAACCTTTTTGACTCCTGGAAGCGGTTCGGGGCCTACGGCTCAGCCCGAGCCTCGGACGCCCGCCGCCATCTTGGGCCCTATCTAACACTCGGAGCCTCCAGCTCTCCGCTGCTCTGGACCGGAGACTTCCGTAAAGCTCCCACACGGCACCCTGTCCGCACTCGGGATCCCCCCGTCACAGTATCTTCCACCCGGAGATCCCTCCTCTGACAAGCCGACCTCCGGAGGTCCGACGCCATCCCGCGGCCTACCGCTCCGACCTACTCTGCCTCCTGCACAGCGGTGAGTACCTGGACAATCTACCATCTATCACCTACCTCTCGGTCGGCCCCCCAACAGAGGGAAATCTTGTTTCTGGGCCCATAAGAAGCCACCCGAAGCCTCCGCGCTATCGGTGCTCTCCCGGCCGGCCTAGACTGTCAGGAAGGTCCGAGGCTCCGGCCTACCCACGGAGGTCGGCGGCCATCTTTGTACTCCAACTACTCCCTACCCACATTTGTGCCTTCACTTGCTCATTGTAGCCAATGCTCATACTCATTTAGACTCTGCTTCAATCAGATCTCCCCCTGATCTATAGCTGAGGTGGAACTTTCAATACCCGCAAAAAAAAAAAAAAATTTATTTTCTCTTTTTTCATTTTTCTTTGGTTTTTCATGAAAATCTCCACAAGCAACCACAGTATGTTGAAATATGACTGACACTGAGCAAATGTAAGTGAGAAGTGCCCCACACGGCTACCGGCCTAACAGTTCCAGTTATGCCTTCCAAATCAGCTAAATCTCGTTCTGCAGCAGGTAAAAGATCTGGCAAAAGGTCACTGTCTAATTCAATATCTGCAGGCTCTATTCAACAATATTTGTCTAACGCACGCGGCACTCAGGCCCGAACCTCGAGACTAAGCGCCTCTCCCTCATCTCACATTGCCTCTGTGAGGGGAAGCTCTCCAGCCTCTTCATACTGCTCTGACCTCATGGATGACCCAGGTTCCCCTGCTGGCTCCGAAATGACTACGCTGATGAGTGGTCTTAAAAAAGAACTTGCAGGCATGTTTCATAACTTGGAAAAGTCTATTAAAAAAGAGATAACTGCAGTTAGGACTGACATGTCCCACATCTTGGTCAGAGTAGAGGAGACGGAGCAACGGCAAGACACCCAAGCTCTAGCCATTAAAGAACTGCAGGACACTGTTACCCAGCTAGCGTTTGCTCATCGGGCCTCCCTATACAAGCTCGAAGACCTCGAGAACCGCAATCGAAGAAACAACATACGGGTCAGAGGCCTACCCGAGGCTACTGGAGATAGTGACCTAGAACCATCAATACGGGGCATTTCAACACCATTATGGGTAATCCTGTCACCGCACCACTCCGCTTTGACCGGGTACACCGGGCTCTGAGACCCCGCAATACTAACTCTGACCAACCTAGAGACGTTATCTGTCGCTTACATTACTTCGAAGATAAAAATGCAATTATGGTGAAGATGCGGGGCCTGCCTAGCATAGATTTCGACGGGGCAACCATCACCGTATTCCCAGACATCTCCAAGGACACCTTAGACCGTCGCAGAGCTCTAAAGCCGCTTCTTGACCTCTTGCGTACAGATGGGATCACATACAGATGGGGCTTCCCAGCCTGCCTGATTGCCACAAAAAATGGCCGATCCCACACACTAAGGTTCCCGGAGGAACTTACAACCTTTTTGCAAGCTCTTAATCTTCTGCCCTTGGAACTCCCAGGCTGGCAGGACTCCATTCCTAAATTCTCGAATCTTGCAGTTTCAGTCTGGAAAAAAACCCCTTCAAAGGCAAGTCGTTCCTCTCTCCCGGGCTCTGCACAAAAGAATGGTTGAACTGCGCAACTTTGTCCTTTGTCTTTTTTCATTCAACCACGTTTCACCAGTACAGATGCTTATTTTCCTACAGCAAATTGATGCCAAGTCAGATTTCAAATGTAAACTTTTTGTACACTTACCTGACTATTTTTGGTAAATTCTGACCTATGATTAGTTAGACCACTGATCTCCTTTCGTGTTTTTTTTTTTTTTTGTTTTTTTTTTTTTTGTTGGTTTGTTGTTGCATCAGTAATGGTCTACAATTTATGCTGCTCAGTAGGAATCTCAATGTTTAAGCTGATTTTTGTTTCTGCCTACATGACCCCTTATTTTTATTTAACTGGAACTAATTTTTTATTTCTAATTACAAGTTAATTATATGTTATAGGCAGAGTGCTGTTGGGGCACGTTTCTTATATTGCTCCTCCCCGACAACATAACCCAGTCCCCCCCTCCTTCTGGGGTTGACGAGTGCGTGCGACCTTAAAAATTATTTTGCGCAATCCCTGTTTAAGGTTTTGGATGGCCGCTCGTTCTCTCTTTCCCCAATGGGACCACTGCAGATTTCTGCGTGTTATTCATGCGTTTCCCAAAAGTTCTTTAATTTATGTGTATGATTTTTCTATAAGCTTACTTTTCCCTCCTTCTCTTTTTTTCTACTCTTTACTTCACTCTCTCTTCCTCTTTCTTCCCCCCCCCCCCCCCTCCCTCTCCCCTGCTGGCATACATGGAAACATAGGCTGAAGTATTCTACCTAGATGTAACAATGACTACATTGAAGCTTCTATCATATAATGTTAGAGGTCTTAATGTCGCAGCTAAACGGCACCAAACATTTCGTGAACTAAAACAAGCCGCTTGTTCTATTGTTTTTCTTCAGGAAACACATCTAACCCATACAACACCGGTTAAACTGACCTCACCTCATTTTCCGCAATGGTACTATAGTTTATCTGACACTAACAAAGCTAAGGGAGTGGCCATTGGGTTTAGCAGAAGCATATCCTTTTGTTTGTCTGACATGCTAGCAGATGATTCAGGCCGTTTTCTTTTTCTCCAGGGTTTCATCGGTAATACCCAATGTACTCTAGCAAATGTTTACTGCCCAAACCAAAATCAACCTACTTTTTTTTCAAAAATCCTAACCAAATTATCACATTTTGCCAAAGGTCTTACTATATTAGCAGGTGATATCAACATGTCCCTAGACCCTATACTAGACACGTCCCAAGGAAGATCTAATATCTCTTTTAAACGCCTGAAATTTGTTAAGAGAGGACTCTTGGACCTCCAACTTATGGATGTCTGGTGCCTCCTCCATCCCAAAGAGAAAGACTTCTCACACTTCTCCACAACACATCACTCATATTCCAGAATTGACAATATATTTCTAGATCATTTTCACCTCCCCCTCTTACAGTCTGCCCACATAGGCACCGCAACAATCTCGGATCATGCACCTGTTTCGATGACGCTGTCTATGCCTTCCTTAGCACGCCGCACTAATAACTGGAAACTCAACGACTCCCTTCTTACTAATGAAGCCGAGGTTTCCATAATGTCCTCTCATCTTTCACAATATTTCAAGGAAAACAAACCCTCTGATACTTCTCCTTCCATTGTCTGGGAAGCTCATAAGGTCATTATTAGAGGACGGTTTATTGAACTTGGTGCTAGATTGAAAAGGGAGCATGGTCAGCGACTCGAACAGGTCCTACAACAAATAGCTGCTCTTGATAAGCAACATAAACTTTCTCTCCATAATGAGCACCTCCAATCACTCACACTCAAACGAGAGGAATTAAAATCTCTTCTTAACTTAGACACTAAGAGAAAATTTCAACGCTTATCACAAAAATACTATGAATGGGGAAACAAACCAAGTAGGTTATTGGCCAGGTCATTAAAAGCTAAACAAACGCAGTCCTTTATTCCCAAAATTAAACTACAGTCAGGAGAGCTCGCTCATGCAACCCCAGACATTGCCAAGGCCTTCAAGGAGTTTTACGCAGATCTCTATTGTGTCAAAAATGATTTGTCCTCTTTACCTCAGAAAGAGAGACGTAGACGCATGCTCTCCTACTTAAAAGAAGCTAAACTACCTAAATTACCTACATCTATTTTTAAAGAATTAGAGGCAGACTTCTCGGTAGAGGAATTTCAAGCTGCTTTGAAGTCCACTCCCTCTGGTAAAGCACCCGGCCCGGACGGGTTCACTATTCTATACTACAAGACATTTAGTGACATTCTGCTTCCCCGTCTTGCAGCTTATGCAAACTCAGTTTCTCAATCCTCAGGTTTACGCCCAGAATCCCTCTCCACTCACATTACTGTCATTCCTAAACCTGATAAAGACCCTACCCTCTGTAATAGTTATAGGCCAATTTCATTAATAAATACTGATATCAAATTATTTGCCAAAGTAATGGCAAATCGCCTACTCCCCCTACTACCTAACTGGATCTCCAAAGACCAATCAGGTTTCATTCCCAATAGAGAAGCAAAAGACAATTCCCTCAGAGCGATTTCCCTAATTCAGTATGTTCGGAGAAGCGCCCAGCCCACCCTACTCCTATCCACTGATGCTGAAAAAGCGTTTGATAGGGTGGACTGGGACTATCTTAAAATGACATTGAGACATTTTGGACTGGGTCCTAAGATGTTCTACCGTATTTTATCCCTATACTCTAACCCCACAGCACAAATCAGAATCAACGGGACGCTGAGTGACTCTTTTGCTTTACATAATGGTACAAGGCAGGGTTGCCCCCTGTCCCCCCTCTTTTTTGCCATTACCTTGGAACCTTTTCTAGCGACAATTAGGAACAATGATAATATTCAAGGCATTCGAGTTGGTAAAAGTTCCCATAAATACGCAGCATATGCTGACGACATATTATTTTTTATTCAACAACCCCGCATCTCCATACCTAACCTAATGTCAGCATTTTCCATCTTTCAGTCAATCTCTAATTTCAAAATAAATCTATCCAAATCAGAAATTTTAAACAGTAACTTCTCCCAATCCGAGGTGTCTTCCCTGAAACCTCTCTTTCCCTTTAAATGGGAACCAAAACATATGAAATATCTAGGTATTTATCTCACTCCCAACCTTCACTCCCTTTTCCGACATAACTACATTCCATTGCTCAACAGGATTAGGGAAGATCTACGAAAATGGTCCAGTTTATCTCACACCTGGCTAGGTAAAGTAAATATTATTAAAATGAATATATTGCCCCGCATACTCTTTCTTTTTCAAATGCTCCCACTAGGGGTTCCAGTGGGGTTCTTCACTATTTTGCAAACCATGATCTCACGTTTTATCTGGAGGAACAGCCACCCCAGGATATCTAGAGAGATACTATTTCGCTCCAAGATGTCTGGGGGACTTGCACTACCTAATTTTAAGGCGTATTATCAGGCGGCTGTACTTTCTAGGATAGCCGACTGGAAGTATGCTCTTGACTCAAAATTGTGGGTTCAACTTGAATACCTTTTGAGTGGCGCTGACCTCTCGGTAGTTCCTTGGATACCCCGCTCCTGCAGGAATCTTGACCGATCCACCTCAGCTCTCACTATATCCTCATTGGCTATATGGGACGCCCTACATAAAAAATTCTCATGGGGGTATAACTCCCCTTTAACACCTCTCCTTAATCACAAATATTTTCTACCAGGTTTATTAGATCCCGGTTTCCAATCTTGGAGACCAAGAGAACCTCTCTTACTACATCACGCCCTCCGTGGCAATACACTTAAACCATTACATTTGATCATTGATCCCAAACCTGCCTCGTTTCTCGACAAATGGAGATACCATCAATTACAATGTTTCTTAAGCTCTCTCCCTCATCCGCTTAGAGGTTTGCAAGATCTAAATCGAATAGAAGAAATATTCTACCCAAAAGACCCTCCCTTACATAGTATTTCTCTATTTTATAAAGCTATTATTGCCCTTCAAAATCCTGGGTTTCCACCCTTTTTGGTAAAATGGGAGACTGACCTGGGTTCTCCCATCTCAGACAATCTAAAGGATAGGGTCTTACAATTGGCCCACACTTCCTCTCTTGCTTCTAAGATGGCAGAGGTCAACTATAAACTGCTCACTAGGTGGCATTACACCCCCGTTAGACTTCACAAAATGTTCCCCGCCAGTTCCCCATTGTGCTGGAGGAACTGTGGGAACGAAGCCACTCATGCACATATCTGGTGGTTTTGCCCACTCATTCGCCCCTACTGGATGGCCATCTGCAACTTGATTTCACAGATTTTGGAGATCAATCTACCCATGGACCCATGGACTGTCCTTTTTCATGCCTCTACAACCTCCATAGGCTCATATAAACGTTCACTCATTCCTCATCTTTTGAACACAGCCAAAGCTTTAATACCCACCTTCTGGGGCCAAGCAGCAATTCCGCCTATTAGGACCTGGTTGCAGAAGGTTGATGAAGTTCAACTCATGGAGAGTATTACCCATAATATCAAAGGGACTTCAGAAAAACACTCAGCCACTTGGGCTCCTTGGGTAGATTTTCAGTCCACCCCCTCATATAAGGATATTATAGTACAGATCTCATAAATTTATTACTTATATATCGTCACAAAAAAAAAAAAAAAAAAATTTCGATCACTCAACATTTCGCACATGTATGCCAACACCCCACCTTACCCTCTCCCTTCCCATCTTACTCTCTATCCTATTTTTTTTTAACAACAAGGTTGGTCTTTATTAAAGAAGAATGGCATACACAGTAGAATCAAACAGAATAGTACTTGGCCACAAGATAATGCACACATGGTTTACAGGAAGAAACAATTACATAGAGTATAACATAAGCAATTGACTTGATCTTATCGATGGAATTGGGGGGAGTGGAAAAGGGGGGAACTGGAGGAAGGGAAGGGGGGGGGGGAGGGGGGGAGGGAAGAAAGGAGGGGGGGGGGAAGGGGGGGAAGGGGGGGGAAGGGAAGAAAGGAGGGGGGGGGGGAGACCAGCAATACCAAAACACCCCATGTAGCATTAGCACCATAGTATTTATATACTCAACATCCGGGGTCCGTCCAGGGACGCCACACTCTCATATACTTCTTAGGGCACCCTCTACTCATATAGGTCAGTTTGTACAAAGGTAGGACGGCATTGACTGAATTTTCCCACGCCTTTACTGTGGGAGCGTTGCGAGAATTCCATTTCAATACAATCCCTTTCTTGGCATAAAATAACAGCAAAGATATCAACAACTTGGTATATCTGGGTCGCTGGTCGTCATCGTGAATACCTAACAGCGCTAATTCGGGGGTTAATGGGAGTTCTAGTTGAAGACGTGCATTAATACTTTCCATTATTGTGGACCAGTAGATCAGCAGCCTAGGACAGGACCAAAACATATGCATATATGAACCATCCGGTGATTGGCATCTGGGACACTCCGGGGATCTATCGGGGTATATTCTGTGCAGTCTCTGAGGCGTAAGATATGTCCTATGAAAAAACTTGGCCTGTACCAATTTGTCCCTAGAGGATATCACAAGCTTAAAGCTTTCCTCAAAACTTTCTTCGTAGGATTCCCTATCCAAGGCAGGGATATCCGCACTCCACCTAGTCCAAAGCATCTCCATCTTGGGAGAGTCCTTCTTAATAAGAGTAAAATATAGAGCCGACAGGGGCTTGGACAGATCTTCCTGGGCCAACAAGTCCTCAACCGCATCAGATGTGAGATCTGGCGGGGTCGGGAACTGCGCACGGAAGGCGTGCCTCAACTGATGGTATCGGAACAACATCCACCGAGGAAGGCCAAACATCTCACTCAAATCTGAGAAGGGGCGGATAGAGCCGGCTACCACAATATCTTTTAGCAGTTTAACATTATACCTGGCCCAGACCTGTGGGTCCGGGATTGTCCGGAAATGTGGAAGGGAGGGGTTCCCCCACAAGGGGCAGAAGGGCGACCATCTACCTGGGGATATAAATCTCTTTCTAGCCAGGCTCCATACTGCTAACGTAGTTTTGGTAGATATCGGTAAGGAGGGGTAAGCTGAGACTCCCCGATATATCAAATTCCCCAATTCCTTGAGAGACCCTACTACAGTCGCCTCTAGGCAGACCGCAGCATTGGTTTTAGATTGTTCTAACCACCATCTGACCGTGACCAAAATGGCCGCCCAGTAGTAGATCAGCAGGCTGGGCAGTGCCAACCCCCCCCAAAATCCACCGGGAGCTGCAGAGTCGACCTAGCCAGTCTAGGGGAGGAGCCCCTCCACAAAAAGGAACCGATACAACTGTCCAGCTCCCGGAAGAGGGAACGAGGCAGCAGGACCGGGCAGTTCCTAAATAAATAGATAAACTTAGGGAGATAGATCATCTTGAGAACATTGATACGCCCTAGCAGATTAAGGGGTAGGTTGGCCCACCTGGAGCAATGTTCCTTGAGGCGCAACACCACTGGTTGAATATTAAGGCGCTGGAAGGACCGGGGATCTCTCGCTACCTTGATTCCCAAATACGTAAATTCCTCCACCCATCTCAGCGACGACTGCACCGCGGATTGTCTGGCTTGCGCATCAACCGGGAACAAAACTGATTTACTCCAGTTGATCCGGACTCCAGAAAATCTCCCAAATTTGTCAAAGGCCGCTAACGCAGCCTGCAGGGAGGGGCCAGCGTCTTGCAGGTATAACAAAGTATCGTCCGCATATAGCGATATTTTCTCCTCCAGAGGGCCCACCCTGAATCCTTTAATATTATCAGCCTCCCTGACCAAGACCGCCAGGGGTTCTAGGGCCAGAGCAAAAAGACTTGGAGACAGAGGGCAGCCCTGTCGGGTTCCCCTCTGGAGGAGAAAAAAATCTGAGAGGGTATTGTTGACCCTAATCCTAGCCTTAGGGGCCCTGTATAAAAGCTCAAGCCAATGTAGAAACTTAGGTCCAACCCCATATCTCCTCAACACCTCCCATAGATACTCCCATTCTACGGAGTCAAAAGCCTTCTCCGCATCCAGAGAGGCTATGACTCTTGAACCTGTGTTTTGATGATGAGTGGCCAGATTGAGAAATAACCGCCGGATATTGATATCCGTGCCCTTGCCCGGCATGAACCCGGTTTGGTCTACATGGACCAGATCTTCTATGACCCCACTGAGCCTGCGTGCTAGAATTTTCGCCAATAACTTGGCATCAGCGTTTATCAGGGAGATAGGCCTGTAAGAGCCACATTCCTCCGGGTCCTTACCAGGTTTGGGCACCAACACCACTATCGCCTCAGACCACGACTCCGGAAGAGAGTCCAGGTCAAGGGACTGTTGTAACAATGAGGTGAACTTAGGGGCCAAAAATTCTTGGTATGTGGAATAAAATTCGATAGGGATGCCATCTGGTCCTGGCGATTTGCCTGCCTGCATACACCCCAATGCCTCCTGCACCTCTTCAAGAGAAATGTCCCTATCCAGGTCCTCGCTTTTAGCTGTTTCTAGAGAGGGGAGTGGAATCATGTCAAGATATTCCAGAAGTTCAGTGGTGAGGAAAGTTGCCCTAGAAGAGTATAGCGTTTGGTAGAATGTCAGAAATCTCGCCCTTATATCTGCTGAGTCGGTCAAAATGCGACCATCCATATCTCTCACTCTGCCAATGTGGGTCACAGGATGCTGCCCTTTAGCTAGCCATGCTAACAGCCGCCCATTTTTATCTCCAAACTCAAACACCCTCTGGGCACTGTCAAGCATAGCCTTCTTTGTAAGATCAACCCTGAGCAAGGACAAGTCCCTCAGGGTATCCTGCCAGGGGACATAGGTTCCCTGAGTGGGAGCCCGCACATACTCGGCCTCCCTCAAACGTGCCTGCTCCTCCAGGTGCCTCAGAGACTGCCCAGACCGCCGCCTCTTGGCAGCAATACGCGCCATATATGATCCCCTAAGCCAAGACTTAAGGGTGTCCCAGACCACTAAAGATCCAGCCGATCCTATATTCCCAGTCCAAAAATTGCATAGTTCCTCCGACATCTCCTCCTGTATATCAGGGTCCATAATCCAATATTTGGACAGCCTCCAAGCCCTGACACCTATCTCCTCAGAGAGCCTAAATGTAACAGACACCGGAGCATGGTCCGAAATGCCACGTGAGAGGATCTCCGCAGAGGTCACTCTCCGCAGCAAAGCCCCCGATGCAAAAATCAGGTCTATACGAGACAATGACCGGTATGTGGTAGACGGGCATGTATATTCCCTGTCAGAAGGATGGAAATGACGCCATACGTCTGTCAAGTGGAATGTGGAAGCCCAACAGGAGAGCCCCAGCTGCGGAGGGCCAGAGGCATGCAGTCTGTCCATAGTTGGAGAGGGAGCCATATTAAAGTCCCCAAGAAAAAGTACATTTTCAACATTATAAAGTGTGACCTGCTGCATCAGCATGTGAAGCACATCTATATCAGCGGGGGGAGGTAGGTACAAACCCACAATCACAACCGGAACCTCCGAAAGCAGGGCATGTAGAAGCACGTACCTACCCCCGGGATCAATTTTGACATCTATGAGCTGAAAAGGCAGGGATCTATTTACCAGCACTGTAACCCCTCTAGCGTAGTTAGAGTAGGGCGCGTGGTAGTGAGCACCCACCCAAGCACGCTTAAGGCTCAGGGTACGGGAGCCCAACAGATGTGTCTCCAAAAGAACACACACCTGTGGGCGGAGCTTCTTTAAATAATTCAGTACCAGCGAGCGCTTTATAGCTGAATTAAGCCCCCTCACGTTCCATGCCACCACTAAACACTTAGCCATATGTACAAACACATAATTATGCGCACCATGTCCGTGATCAGAGGAGGCACCAGCCGGGGCAGCCAAAAAATGGCAACCCTCTATCCTATTTACTATCCTCCTTTTTTTTTTTTTTCTTTCTCCTTTCATTTTCTTTCCTACTATCAAGTTCTCTGCATCTCATGCTTTCTGTTCGCTTAATTATACCTCTCTTATCTAACTGATGCAAGGTTTTTCATCTTGTTTTTACATTTTGATTTCTGTGTTTACACTGAGTCTTTTTTCTACTTAATTACTACATTGATTATCATCCTCCTTTCTGAATATACAGAACTGTTTAATGTATCTCAGGCTTCTTGACACTCACTGTATATATCCGAGCATTGAAATTGACTTTGCTTCTCATAATATTTGTACCCAGTTTGTGACATAACTGTTTATTTTTGTACTTATTTTCTTTAATAAAAAATTATTAAACAAAAAAAAAAATGGTTTGTCTCTACACTTTAACTGATACATTTGCAAGAGAGCTTGTTCTGTTGAAATAAAAACACGTATTTACCTGGTTCACCAGGCAAAAATGGAGGAAAGCAAGCCTAAAAAAGAAAACGAATGCAGCCATCACATCTAAGGATTGGTAAGCTGCAGTATAATGTTTGCTTTTGGGTTTAATTCTGCTTTAAAGAGGACATTTATTGTAGACCCCTTTCACTAATGTATACAGTAGATCTTAAGCACATCTGCAATCTACTAAGGGTTATATGCTGACTTTTCATTTGCAATAAGCAGAAGCTCTATCTTTAACTGTATATGGAGACTGAGATGCATTTTGTTCATGTCACATTTGGAATCCTAAACGAGCATTGGGGCTACCCCATAATGACACTGAAAATACAATCTATATCGACAGTAAAGATCTATACTTGGAAGAACGTACATTTTGGGTGTATTTTTATGCCTAAAAAATGCTTGGATGTACACCTGTTTAGTATAAATTTTATACTGTACATGTTGTTTGTAAACATTTTTGTATTCTCTTGTGAAAACTTTTAATAAATATTGAAACAGGACATTAATGCCTCGTTTCCACCGAGCGGATCGGTTCGGTACGGTACACTATTTTGAGTGTTTCCATTATGAAAGCGGCCCATACAACAGAAACGTACCGCTCCATTCAGGGTCCTGCTTCAGATGTGGGGCCATAGAAATTGGAACGGTTGTTAGGGCGGAGCTACGATACATTCCACTGATTGGTGGATGTGTGAGTCCATGCTAGGCATTTTTTGTAAACCCACGTATGACCCCTGTTGGAAACGCTCACCTGAATAGGCCGGACCATTCTAGGCCTTCCAAACTGTACCGACCCGAACCGATCCGCGTGGAAACGAGGCATTATTAAAATAGCCATGGACTGCTTAGCAGCCAGCAACTGCTAAGACAATGAGCACTTTGGCTAGAAGTGTGAAATGTACAATATGTTGTATATAGTACAGAAGGCTGTAACACGCAGAGTGTAGGGAGTTAGTGGTATGTAATGTACAGAGTGTTGCGGTTAGGAGTACGCAACACAAAGTCCAAGGTATAGGTGTGCAAAAAAGCATGAGAGTGAAGGGTCAGGAGTGTGTAAGGTACAGAGTGCAAGGGTCTGGATGTGATGCACACTGTGCGCAAACACACCCCTGCACTGTTATACAGCTCCATTTACTGTCTATTGAGAACACAACTTGGAGGTAGGTGCTGCATGCTTTGATCCCTGGGGCACAGACATCACAGGACAGTAGAGTTGACAGGACAGGAATAGAAAGTTTAAAAGCCGACTCAGGTAAATGAAAAATTCTCCTGCAGTGGGGCTGTGCCCACACTGTAAGGGTTAATTGCTTATTTTGTCTAGACGAGGGGATAAACCGTTTTACTTGCCTCATCCTCTGTTCCCCCGGCTGGACACACTCCCCCACACTCTGTTGGTGGACTGTCATTCAGTGTCCTCATTTCCAGTGCAGGGTTATGGACCCTACAGGGACCGGTCTGGTTGCCGGGAGGAGTGGAGGATTGGGTAAGTAAATCTTTTTTTAATGCTTCCCTAGACATAAATGAGCAACTAACCTTTGCAGCCCCACTGCAAGGGATAATATTTTTAATTTCCTGGAGTTGGACTTTAAAAATTAGACCTTGCACTATTTTCATGGGCAACCGCTTCGCTTATACCCTATTTTTTCCACATCTGCCCCATGATCAGCACTTGAATAATAACCCCTTTCTGCCGAGCATACGCAGATGTGCGTACTCTGCTTTACAGGGTTATACCGGGACGATGCCTGCAGCTGCAGGCATCATCCCAGTACCGTTGTTTAGAGCGGGTGATTGGCTATCCGAGTATAACATCCAATGTGGCTAAAAGCCGTTCGGCTGTTATACCAGGGGAGCGGGAAGGGACGTTCGATCGGGAGGCCCGGTGACCAATCGGCTGCCTCCGGCGGCTGGGGGCGGGCTGGAACGAAGCCGTGATCGGCTTCGTTCCAGCCTCCTAATCATAAACACGGAAGTGACGTCATGGCGTCACTTCCCGTTTACTCGGCTGCCAATGGCGTCGGTTTAAAAAAAATACACAGTATTCAGAATCACCGTTTTCGGCGATCTGAATACTTTGACGTGCAAAGGAGGGACCCCCCATCCCTCCATAAAGAGTTCCTGTCACCACCTATTACTGTCACAAGGGATGTTTACATTCCTTGTGACAGCAATAAGTCATCAAAAAATGTTTAAAAAAAAAAAACACAATTTATAAATATAAAAATAAACAAAATAAATAAGGAAGAAAAAACATTTTTTTAAAGCGCCCCGTCCCCGCGAGCTCGCGCAGCAAAGAAAACTCATACAGAAGTCGCGCCTGCATATGTAAACGGTGTTCAAATCAGAGCGAGAACAATAATTCTAGCACTAGACCTTCTCTGTAACTCTAACCTGGTAACCTTTGTCGCCATTCCACGAGTGCGTGCAATTATAAAGCGTGACATGTTTGGTACCTATTTACTCGGCGACCATCTTTCACATTATACAAAAAATTGGGGTAACTTTACTGTTTGGATTTTTTAAAATTCGTGAAAGTGTCCCTTTTCCCAAAAAATTGCGTTTAAAACACCGCTGCACAAATACCATGTGATATAAAATATTGCAACAATCTCCATTTTATTCTCTAGATTCTCTGCTAAAAAATATATATAATGTTTGGGGGTTCTAAGTAATTTTTTAGCAAAAAATACGGATTTTAATTTGTAAACAAGAAAATTTCAAAAATAGGCTCAGTCATGAAAGGAATAAAGTACCCTAAAAGTAAATATAGAGAAACTTGTTAATCCCTGCTAGTAGTAACATGGCATGTCATTACCAAGACTTGCTTACGTGATTCCACTGTCTGAAGCTCTGTTTTTGGCTGCCATGGAGAGAACTCACCAGCCTCAGCCAAATAGGTGCTTGTTGTCGCCAGGGGCCACACTGAATGCAATAGTAAAGCACAGTATGGACTGAACAAAAACCTCCAGCTAATGTCTGCTGACTCGCCTAAAGTAGGTTTGGTGGGATCAAAGTAACTCAACTCAGTACTGTACAGAAATCCAAGCTGTGAGGGGCCCAGAAGGATAGTTACTAGTTAGTCACATACTGCAAGCAGCTGGTGGTGGCGGTGGCTTGTGCTCTGAGCACCTCTCCGGGAAAGATGCCCCACTCCATGCCCCCCCTCCACTCTCAGCCTGCACAGATGACACTACGCATCAAAGCGAGATCTAGGTCAGTGGCGTGTATGAACTGATGTTGCTGTGCCAAGAACACTGCAGTATGCAACAACTTGGTGATCCCCTGATGCCAGGACACAGTTGCCAACTGTCCCAGATTTAATGAGACAGTCACACTTTTAAATAAGTTGTCCTGCCACCACTGTGTATGAAATCCCACACTTCTCTTTTAAGAACATACAGTTGTGCTCATAAGTTTACATACCCTGGCAGAATTAGATTTCTTGGCCATGTTTCAGAGAATATGAATGATAACACAAACTTTTCTTTCACTCGGGGTTAGTGTTTGGCTGAAGCCATTTATTATCAATCAACTGTGTTTACTCTTGTTAAATCATAATGGACAACAGAAACTACCCAAAAGACTCTGATCAAAAGTTTACATACCTTAATACCATGTATTGCCCCCTTTAACATCAATGACAGCTTGAAGTCTTTTGTGGTATATGTGGATGAGGCTCTTTATCTTCTTAGATGGTAAAGCTGCCCATTCCTCTTGGCAAAAAGTCTCCAGTTCCTGTAAATTCTTGGGCTGTCTTGCATGAACTGTACGTTTTGAGATCTCCCCAGAGTGGCACAATAATATTGAGGTTAAGAGACTGAGATGGCCACTCCAGAACTTTAAATTTATTCTGCTGTAGCCAATGACAGGTTCACTTGGCCTTGTGTTTTGGATCATTGTCATGTTGAAATGTCCAAGTACGTGGGGGCGCATGCGTGGCGCGATGCGGGACAGACGTGAGTGCTGAGAGCTCCGTCGGACCGGAATTGCCAGGCCTAAATCCCGGGGCTATTTCCAAACAAAACTGCCTGAAATACACTAACACCCCTGGAGAACACAGCGATGCATGCAATCTAGCAAAAAAAAGTAAAAGCCGCCCTGGACACTCAATAACGAACTATCTGCCCAGTCTGGAACTAAAGCAGAGAAAGATGTCCCAAAATGGCGCCGGCGCACTGGCTGCCTCTAACAGCTCCACCCCACAACAGCAACTTTCTTCTAAAGACTGTGAGTACAATCCCCCCTTGTCTAAAGCAGACCTAGATGCAAGTCTCTCAGCTGTATATGAGAAGTTAGCTAATAAAATACAGCTTAAACTCCACAAATCTACAAAAGCTTTAACACAGGAGATTGCTAACATTGGAAGCCGTACTGATATATTAGAGACTAAGCATGATGAACTCTCTCTTGCACACAGTGACCTCAGGAGAGATTATGAAACACTTTCTGACAGCTTTTCTTACATGCAAGCACACGTGGAAGATTTAGACAATCGAAATCGCAAGAATAACATTAGAGTCTGTGGTATCCCAGAGTCCATCACAGAGCTCTTCCTTGCAGTGTCAAAGGTCTTCCACACGCTCCTTCCTGACAGACCCATGTCAGCGTTTGCATGCAGGATCCACAGAGCGCTTCGCCCTAAACCACCTCCAGATAGACCTCCTCGCGACATTATAATGTGCATGAAGGACTTTCTTACCAAAGAAGATATCATGAGGGCATCCAGAAACACACCAAGTATTGAGCTGGATGGCTTCAGATTGCAAATTTACCCTGACATCTCTCCAGCCACCCTGGATCGCAGACACAGGATGAAAGAAGTCACTACAATTCTGCAAACAGCCAGAATTAAGTATCGATGGGGCTTCCCTTTTAAGTTGTCGGTAATGCATAATGGCACCACACATACAGTCTACAACATCATAGAGGGGAAAAATCTACTCGTCAAACTGGGCCTGCTGGAACCTGAACCCCCAAACCGTCTTCCTGTAACACCCCGTTCTTCACCTATCTGGTCCACTCCTTCTTCACGTCGTAATTCAAGAGATCAGAGAAGATGGCGCCAACCCCCTCAAGATCAAGCTTAAAGGCAATTTTTCGTTTTTCCCCTTTTTTTTTTTTTTTCTTTTTCCCCTTTTTTTTTTTTTAAGAGAGGGAAGGAAAAGAGAAACAAGTGCAGCAGCTGGAACTGGGCACCATAGTCTCAGACTTTGAATACTCTCACCTGAACTATCTTATTTCAGTCCATTGTCCATTGGAAACGCTAGATCCCTTCATATAAAAAACATGCTGCTAGCTCAATTTACATTATGGGGGGCTCCACCACTCCTCCTTCAAACTAATCTAAGCAAATCTTAACTTTCCCTGTCGGATAAAATTTCGAACCCCCCCAAAATTAGGAAAGACATATATTTTCATCCCAATATTTAGGGAAATAGAAAATAGGAGGAGGGATTGTGGGGGACCCCCCCCCCCCCTTCTTTTTTTTTTTTTTTTTTTTTGCTTTTTCTACCTTTGTCCTCTGGTCTCTTTTTTTTTTTCTTGAGAAAATATATTCGGCTTAAAGAGCATACTCTCATCCTCGGCCTAGTGTGGCCCCCCCATTGGATTGGGGACTGTGCTGGGCCTGGTTTGAGAGTTTAGGACTCCTTTGTCCTTCTTTTAATTTTGTAAGGTCAGTCGACTTCAAATCCTCTGGCTCCCTTATGGTATATTACAAATTTCACTTTTTTGCCCTTATGGCAGTAGTTCTACTTAGAATGTTCTCTGGAAGATTTCATCCCTGTCTTTGAAGGTTTACCAAAGAGGAAATGCAATTTACTGTACTACAGATGTTCTCTTATCATAAATCACAGCCTTAAACTACATTACTTACTGTTTACCTTTATGTATAGCATTGATTACAATTATAGCCTCCTATATCCCACTAATTATATACCCGTAGTTCAATACTTATATAGGTTCTTCACTGACCTAATCTATATAATTTGCTCATTCACCTCCCTTAAAAATGGGTCTTAACATTTTTTCACACAATATTCAAGGGTTTAACTCCCCACACAAACGCAAAAAAGCATTTAGACACTATAAGAGACTGGGTGCTGACATTATCCTCCTCCAGGAAACACATTTTTCCTCGGAGAATCACCCCCATTATTTTACAGCCAACATTACTTCACTACATTCTCTAATAAATCAAGGGGTGTAGAAATTTTTATTCGCAAATCTATCATATTCGACATACAACACATCTATAGAGATGTAGATAGCCGTTATATTATACTAAAAGGCACAATGAACAAACGTTCACTTACAATCGCCTGCATATATGCTCCTAACGAAGCCCAAACGTAATTTTTCAACAAATTTTTTGAAACTCTAGACCGCTTTAGCTCCCCCCATATGATAATGGGAGGAGACTTTAACTTAGCAGCACACCCCTCTCTGGACAGAAGCAGAGTCCCTCTATCCTCGAAGGCCTTCTTCAAGTCAATCAATCGCTCACTCAGCAAATTTCAACTGATTGACTTTTGGAGAGCTCATAACATTGGCGTAAAAGCTTATACCCATTACTCTCACCCGCATGATTGTTATGCCAGGCTCGATTGTATTTTCAGTACTCCCATCCTTCTGGCAAACTCCTCGAGGGCTCGGATCCACCCTTGTCCATGGTCCATGAACCATGACATGGTTGCATTTGAAACTTCTCAGTCTTGCCCCTACCCCATTTAACTGGCGTCTGAATGACTCCCTCCTATCTGATCCATCCATACTCCAAAACATCCACACGCACATTGAGGATTACTTTACTAACAACTCAACTGATGACATCTCCCCTACCTCACTCTGGTCAGCGCACAAGGCGGTTCTTAGAGGTCACCTGATTAGTATCGCAGCTGCCAAAAATAAAGCTAAACTTACAGAAATTAAGTCCCTCACTAAAGACCTAGATCTTTTATATATCAAGCTAGACCAATCTCCCTCTCCCGAGATTATGATTCATATCCAATCTAAGCGTCAAGCTTTAGACTCCATTCTCTCAACAGACACTGAAAAATCCCTTAGATTTTCCAAAGCCAAATTTTTGCTACATGGCAATTCTACTTCTACCATATTTGCTAAAAAACTTAATCAAGAACACAAACCCCCTCATATATACAAGCTACGAAACCAAACTGGTAACCTGGTCACTCGCCCACATGAAGTCTTAGACATTTTCTCTTTTTACAAAGATCTTCTTTCGGGTCCTCAATCTCAACCCCATCATACATCGATCAATTGGCTGGATAACATACATCTACCTACCCTCAATGACCAACAAGCCTCCACTCTCAGCGATCCCTGCACAGATCAGGAAATCACTAATATTATTAAATCACTCAAAACATCGACTGCTCCTGGCCCAGACGGTTTCACGACATATTATAAAAAATTTGCACCCCTTTTAGTACCCAGACTAACCAGACTCTTCAATCATATCCTTATGGGTGGACAATTCCCTGAAGATATGCTTTTAGCGAACTTATCCCTTATTCCCAAACCTCTCAAAGACCACACCTTACCTCAAAACTTTCGCCCTATTTCAGTCCTTCATAATGACTTGAAAATCTTCGGCAGACTTCTTGCAGACAGACTAGCGTCAGTTATCACGTCCCTCATTCACATAGATCAATCGGGATTCATACCAGACAGACAAATTACCGTTCACATCAGACTGGTTACCAACATAGTCCAAGATTCTAATCTTTCCTCCCACTCGGTCTGCCTACTCAGCCTCGATATTCACAAGGCATTCGACAGAGTAAATAGGTCATACCTGAACCATTTACTCCCTAAATTTGGTATCACTGATAAATTTATACATGGCTTTAACGCCCTCTATCACCTCCCCCAAACCAGAAATAAAATCCCAGGCCTCAATTCAGACTTTTATTCCTTAAGCAGAGGCACTAGACGGGGCTGCCCCCTCTCCCCACTGCTATTTGCGTTGGCCATAGAACCCCTAGCATAAGCAATAAGAAACAACACTAACATTAGCGGTTACTATAAAGACTCGAATTCAAACTAAGCCTTTATGCAGATGACGCCTTATTATTTCTCACAAACCCACTCACATCTATACCCAATCTCATCTCTGAACTTAACTCTTTTCGTACCCTGTCAGGTTTGGGTATTAGCATGAACAAGTGTTCGGCCCTTCCTATCAACCTCTCCCCTGACTTGATCACCATTTTACAACAAAATTTTAACTTTATATGGTTCACCAAGTCACTTAGGTATCTTGGTGTTCACATCACAACCCACTACAAATCACTATATAAAACCAATTATTCTCCCCTTTTCTCGCACATTAGCTCTCTACTTAAAACATGGTCCACGTATCATATCTCCCTCCTTGGTAGGATCTGCACCTTTAAGATGACTATTCTCCCCAAAATTCTATGTAACTTCCGTGCTTTACCCATCAATGTTCCCAAAACTAGAATTGAAGCTCTACAAAGAGAGATTAATACATTTATCTGGTCAAATAAAAGACCAAGATGTAGTTATACCCTCATGTTTAGGCCCCAAAACCTAGGCGGACTTGGCCTCCCCAATATCTGGCACTACTTCATAGCAACCAAACTTACACAAATGGCCCACTGGTTTGCACCTACCCCATACATCCCATGGTTAAACTTCAAAACATCCTCTGTCTCCCCATATCACTTACAAGGCCTACTATGGTGTAATCTAAACCATTACCACAAGATCCTTAAATTAAACATCATAGTAGCTCACTCTCTCCAAACATGGTTCAAAATTAACAAAACCATTAAATTTTCTTCAGATACTCCTCCTCTAGCATTCTTTTTAGGTGACTCTAGACTATCACAAAACCACAATAATAGCAATTCATTCCCTCATTGGCGCAACAATAATCTGACCACTCTGAAATCTTTAATTTCAAACAAGATGTTCTCTACTTTTCCTGCACTTCAATCCAAATACAATCTCCCCTCTTCTGAACTTACAAACTATCTTCAAATCAAAAACTGCTATACAGAACATTACTCATTAACCAGCTGCCAACCGGCCCATAGCCAAATGACGGCTGCAGGGCAGTTGGATAACTCTGGGATCACGTACTATGACGTGATTCCAGAAGAACCGCTTCCACGCGCCCCCTGGGGCGCGCACACGGGAACATCCATGACCACTGGGTCCAGAGGACCCGGCGCATTGCGGATCAAGGTAAATGGCCGCCGATCGCGGACGTTTACCATGTGATTGCTCCGTCGGTTCCTCTCTCCCCTCTCTGTATCGATCGGTACAGAGGGGGAGGGATTGGATGGGAGCAACGCTGTGGGCTGGATGTGTAGTGCCCACAGTGCTGCTCAGTGACATGTGCAGTCACATCCATCCATCCCCCCATGCTCAGCAATACCCAGCACTACTCTGCAATACTCTGCAATTCCCTGTGCAATACTCTGCAATTCCCTGTGCAATACTCTGCAATTCCCTGTGCAATACTCTGCAATTCCCTGTGCAATACTCTGCAATACCCCGCAATACTCTGCAATGGCCTGCAATGCCCTGCAATACCCCGCAATACTCTGCAATGCCCGCCATACCCAGCCATACTCTGCAATACTCGGTGATACCCAGCCATACTTTGCCATGCTCAGCCATACCCAGCCATGCTCTGCTATACTCGGCCTCTGTATGTGGCCAGGCTGTGGAAGTCTCACACATGTGATATCGCCGTACTCAGAAGGAGTAGGAGAATCTCTTTTGGGGTGTCATTTTTGGTATGTACATGCTATGTGTTAGAAATATTGTATAAATGAACAACTTTGTGTTAAAAAAAGTGTTTTAACCACTTCCCGCCCACCGGCCGTCATATGACGTCCTTGACTTTGTGCGGGGATATTTGAATGATGGGTGCAGCTACAGGCATCATTCAGATATCAACTTTTTCAGCCGGCGATTCCCTACACCATGAGAATGATCATAGCGGCTGTTCCGCTGCTTGATCTTCTTACGGGAGGCGAGAGGGGACGCCCCCCCGCCGCCCTCAGGTGCTTCTACCGACTCACCGCTACGATCAAAGCCAGGATCGTTTTTTTTTTTTTAATTTCAGGCTTCCCAGCCTAGAGGTGAGATGTGGGGTCTTCTTGACCCCATATCTCACTGTAAAGAGGACCTGTCATGCCATATTCCTATTACATTAAGGGATGTTTACATTCCTTGTAATAGGAATAAAAGTGATCAAAAAATGTATTTTTTGGAAAAAAGCGTCAAACTAAAATAAAGTAAAATGAACAATAAAAAAAAATGTTATTTTTGTCCCCGTGTGCTAGCACGCAGAAGCGAACGCATACGTAAGTCCCGCCCACGTATGAAAATGGTGTTCAAATCACACATGTGAGGTATCGCTGCGATCGGTAGAGCAAGAGCAATAATTTTGGCCCTAGACCTCCTCTGTAACTCACAACATGTAACCAGTAAAAAATTTGAAAGCGTCTCCTATGGGGATTTTTAAGTAGCGAAGTTTGGCGCCATTCCACGAGGGTGTGCAATTTTGAAGGGTGACATGTTAGGTATCTATTTACTCAGCATAACTTCATCTTTCACATTATGCAAAAACATGGGGCTAACTTTACTGTTTTTTTTTAAAGCACAAAACTGTTTTTTGTTTTTTTTAAAAGACGCGTTCAAAAAATTGCTGCGCAAATACTGTGCGAGATAAAAAGTTGCAACGACCGCCATTGTATTCTCTAGGGTCTTTGCTAAAAAAAAACATATATAATGTTTTGGGGTTCTATGTAATTTTCTAGCAAATAAATTATGATTTTTACATGTAGAAGAGAAATGTCAGAATTGACCTGGGTGCTTCAGAACGCCTGAAGGTGCTCCGCGCATGTTGGGCCTCTGTATGTGGCCACGCTGTGCAAAAGTCTCACACATGTGGTATCACCGTACTCGAGAGTAATAGCAGAATGTGTTTTGGGGTGTAATTTGTGGTATGCATATGCTATGTGTGAGAAATAACCTGCTAATATGACAATTTTGTTAAAAAAAAAAAAAAAAAAAAGAAAAAAAAATCTTGATTTTTGCAAAGAATTGTGGGAAAAAATGACAACTTCAAAATACTCATCATCCATCTTTATAAATACCTTGGAATGTCTTCTTTCCAAAAAGGGGTCATTTGGGGGGTATTTGTACTTTTCGGGCATGTTAGGGTCTCAAGAAATGAGATAGGCCGTCAGTACTTCAGGTGTGATCAATTTTCAGATATTGGCACCATAGCGTGTGGGCTCTATAACTTTCACAAAGACCAAATAATATACGCCGATTTGGGTTATTTTTACCAAAGATATGTAGCAGTATAAATTTTGGCCAAAATATATGAAGAAAAAATTACTAATTTGCAAAATTTTATAACAAACGAAAAAAAATTCATTTTTTTTTTACAGAATTTTCCGGTCTTTTTTTCTTTTATAGCTTAAAAATAAAGAACCCAACGGTGATTAAATACCACCAAAAGAAAGCTCTATTTGTGTGAAAAAAGGACAAAAAATTTCATTTGGGTACAGTGTTGCATGACTGAGTAATTGTCATTCAAAGTGTGAGAGCACCGAAAGCTGAAAATTGGTCTGTTTATTAAGGGGGTTTAAGTGCCCAGTGGTCAAGTGGTTAAACCTCCAACCCCCCACAACTTTATTTGAACACATTTTTATAAACTCCTCGAGAGATAAGGGCTTGATTTCCTTGCTTTATAGACATAATAATAATAGTACGATGCCTGAAAAATCCAAACCAATGCTACAATGGGAATCTGATTTAGGCAGTGTTATTCCCATAGAACCTGGAACACGATGACAGATAACCTCTGTAAATGCAACCTTGTAGTCTCTTTCAGGGAAACACCAACAAAACTATTCTCAAGACTATATTTGACCCCCTCAATCCACTCCTTTTACCCGTCAGCCTCTCCAGGATGTTTTTAGAGGCTGCCCCGAACCTGGTACATATCTCCATATCTTCTGGAGCTGTAAACACCTTGAATCAGTGTGGAGGGCTGCCGCTTTGAAAATCGATTCAGTTGAAAAAAAAAAAATCAACCTTTCACCACAAATTTGCATATTATATGCAAATATCACAGACATACCACCTTCATGTGTTAGATTCTTTACTCCGTTCTATTCAATGGATGATTGCTCTCAATTGAAAATCTAACAATTTACCGTGGTCTCAGGTCCTTTCTAGGATGGAATTGCTTAAATTGTCTGAAAGAATCCATCATACTCTGCATGATAGTATGCACACTTTCAATGCTAAATGGATGTATTGGTCGAATAACTAATCGTTATTCTATCAAGACTCACTAATCTCTCACCATCACTATAAATATACACAAACCATTTACCTTTATTATATCACTAGGTGAACACACTCTATATACACTCTACATCTTGATATATGTGATTTTTGTCAGACTTTTTCTCTCTACTGGTTATTTATTGTATATGCTTATAGAACATCAATAAGAATATGTTCATTACTTCGATGTACATTTCACAGGATACTGCCCTCACTGCTTTGTAACCTTTTCATGAATCTTCCAAATAACTTTTGTAAACTGAAATGTCCAAGTACGTTCCATGCGCAGCTTCCTGGCCGATGAATGCAAATGTTCCTCCAGTATTTTTTGATATCGTACTGCATGCATCTTGCCATCAATTTTGGCCAAATTTCCTGTGCCTTTGTAGCTCACGCATCCCCAAAACATCAGCGGTCCACCTCCATGTTTCACAGTATGATAGGTGTACCTTTCGTCATAGGCCTTGTTGACGCCTCTCCAAATGTAGCATTTATGGTTGTGGCCAAAAAGCTCAATTTTGGTCTCATCAATCCAAATGACTTTGTGACAGAAAGTTTGAGGCTTGTCTCTGTTCTGTTTGGCATATTGTAAGCGGAATGCTTTGTGGCATTTGCGTAGTATTGGCTTTCTTCTTGCAACTCGACCATGCAGCCCATCTTTCCTCAAATGCCTCCTTATTGTGCATCTTGAAACGGCCACACCGCATGTTTTCAGAGAGTCCTGTATTTCACCTGAAGTTATTTGTGGGTTTTTCACTGCATCCGGAACAATTTTCCTGGCAGTTGTGGCTGAAATTTTAGTTGATCTACCTGACCGTGGCTTGATTTCAACAGAACCTCTCATTTTCCACAGTTTGAACACTGCTGATTGGCATTCTCAATTTCTTGGATACCTTTTTATATCCCTTTCCTGTTCTATACAGTTCCACTACCTTTTCCTGCAGATCATTTGACAATTCTTTTGCTTTCCCCATCTCTCATAATCCAGAAACGTCAGTGCAGCACTGGATGAAAGCTGCAAGTGTCTGTCAGGAGTCCAGACACTCATTGATCTTTTATACACACACACTAATTACAAGCAAACAGATCACAGGTGAGGATGGTTACTATTAATAGGCATTCAACCCCCTTTGTGTCAACTTGTGTGCATGTTATCAGGCCAAAATCACCAGGGTATGTAAACTTTTGCAGCAAAGAAAGACCCGCTCCAGGTGTCTGATTCCAAAGGATCTCCTCCCTCTTCAGGTGTGGGTGTGGCTCAATATGCAACCATATGCAGAAAAAACAAAAATAACAAAAATCAGGATGGCTGCACTGCAAGTGCTTTTTCTGCATATGTAAACTTTTGATCAGGGTCATTTGGGTAGTTTCTGTTGTATTTATGATTTAAATGGCTTCAGCCAAACACTAACCATGAGTGATAGAAATGTTTTTTACACTTTTATCTAAGTGTAGCTGAATAAAGTGTTACTTGCTTTTACTATTTATCACACTGACCCAGGCACCCTCTTTCTGCTGTTTTTATGAGCACAACTGTATAAACTTAAAGCATATCTAATTCCAAGTGCAATTATTCAGTATATTGCAATTGCAGTTTACCCGTCAGTAGATGTGGGGCTGCATTTGTTTTTTTGTTTTTGTTTTTTTGATTTTTTGTTTTTGTTTTTTTCGAGCGAACTACAATTTTTGCAAGTACAAGAATAATAGCTGTTGATATTGCAAAAATTTGTTGCACTGATCTAAAATATGAAACAAGCCTTCCCAGCTACAGTATCTTACAAAAGTGAGTACACCCCTCACATTTTTGTAAATATTTTATTATATCTTTTCATGTGACAACACTGAAGAAATGACACTTTGCTACAATGTAAAGCCATGAATGTACAGCTTGTATGACCGTGTAAGTTTGCTATCCCCTCAAAATAACTCAACACACAGCTATTAATGTCTAAACTGCTGGCAACAAAAATGAGTACACCTCTAAGTGAAAATGTCCAAATTGGGCCCAAAGTGTCAATATTTTGTGTGGCCACCTTTATTTAATTATTTTTACATTATTATTATATTTATTTGCCTTAACTTATGTCACAGTACATGTTGGCATTCATGGTTCTCTCAGTGAACTGTAGCTACCCAGTGCCACTCAAGCAGCCCCAGACCATGACACTCCCACCACCATGTTTGGCTGTAGACAAGACACACTTGTCTTTATACGCCTCACCTGGTTGCCGCCACACAGGTTCCAGTAATCCATGTCCTGTCTGCTTGTCTTCAGCAAACTGTTTGCAGGCTTGTGCATAATCTTTAGAAGAGGCTTTCTTCTGGGACGACAGCCATGCAGACCAATTTGATGCAGTGTGTGGCATATGGTCTGAGCACTGACAGGCTGACCCCCCACCCCTTCAACCTCTGCAGCAATGCTGGCATCACTCATACGTCTATTTCCCAAAGACAACCTCTGGATATGATGCTAAGCGTGTGCACTCAACTTCTTTGGTCGACCATGGGGAGGACTGTTCTGAGTGGAGTGGAAGTCCAAGTTCAACCAAAAAAAAAATACAATTCCATTTACACAAACCTATACCCACAGTTGATCCAGAGGAAGGCAAAAACCCCCAGCAAAGCATGCTCCAATTTGCTACAGCAGGGGAACAAATTCCTTCTTGATCCCCCGAGAGGCAATTGCATTTTCCCTGGATCAACTTTACCTGTAAATGTTAGTACCCAGTTATAGTTTTATGAGATACTGTATCTTCTACAGGCTGCCTCCTAAAGATGAAGAAAAGGGGAGGTGTTTGTGGTTCAGATCAGGAAAGCAGTAGGGTGACAAAGCCAATGCTGCTCCTCCACAGGTACATTGCAGTGAGTGAGCATTGACACCCTAACACTCGTATTTTAGTATTGTCAGAATTGACTGGGGAAAGCCTTAAAGGAAATGAACACAGCCAACATAGCATTTTGTTTCGGGTTTAGATATATCTATATGAGCTATAAAGCCAGCTCACAGTGATCCGACATGTCGACTTGCCACACAAGTCGCATGACATGTCAGAATCAATGGGTCCCTAAGAGAGTCATCTTAACTGGTCAGAATTGTGTCCGTCCAACTTTGAAAAAGCTTCCCGCACTACTTTGGTCCGACTTGGGCACGATTTCAGCCCATTGTTTGAATGGAAGTCAGGATCATCATAACTGATCCGACTTGTTGCAAACGACTTGTGATCTGAGGTTCTGGCATGGATTTAGAGGGGAAACCCACGCCAAAAAAATTTAAAAAGAAAAACCGGTGTGGGGTCCACCCCTATAATCCATACCAGACCCTTATCCGAGCATACCAGTCAGGAAGGGGGGGGGGTGGGCGACCACACCAGGCCACATGCCCTCAACATAGCGGGGTGGGTGCTTTGGGGCAGGGGCCTCTTTCGGACAACCCTGGGCGGTGGTTGTGTGAGTCTGCGGGCAGGGGGCTTATCGGGATCTGGAAGCATTAACAAGAGGAGTCCCCAGAGCCTGCCCCCCCATGTGAATGAGTATGGGGTACATTGTACCCCTACCCATTCACCCCTAAAAAAAAATTTAAAAAGTGTAGTGTCAAAAAGCATCTCTTATTTTTATTTACAAGTCCTTTATTAAAAGTGAAGAATGTCCCCGTCTTAGCTCCAACGTGTTTTCTTTCTCTGGTTCTGCCACCAATGTCTTCTTCCTCCGGTCTTCTCCCTCCGCTGCAGTCTTCTCTTCTTCTGCCGACCCGGTTCTCCACTGGCTCCCGCCTTTGTGTCATCTCTGATATCTGCCAGTTCTTATATAGCCATGGGGCATGGCCATCCGGTAACCTTGCCATGAGACTCCACCCTTGTGACATCATGTGACGTCACAAGGGTTGAGGGATATGTCCCGTGGCTATATCAACTAGCAGAGATCGGAGATGAGATCAAGGCTTGAGCCAGCATTTTTGGCATGGGGTTCCCCCTCAAGATTCATGCCAGACTCAAAGGGCCTGGTATGGTCGTATCCCATTCATTGAAGTCGCTTGGAAGTTGGACATGAAATTGCAGGACAAAGTTGGATCGGGAAGTCGTACAACTTTTATGTGGGATCAGTGTGAACTAAGCCTTAAAGAAACAGAGAATACATTTTGGCCCAAGACCATTAATTTCCCTTTAAATGTATTATTGTTGCTATAAATAGCTTAGTAAATAATTTTATTAACCTCTTTGTGCCTGCGCTATAGCCGAAAAACGGCTACAGCGTGGCGCTCAATTGCCGGGAGGGCATCCCTGGACGTCATCCTGTTTACATTCCCCGTTCGCGCCCAAGGGGGGGGGGAATCTGTGTTGGTCATGTCCCTTGGACACGGCCAATCACAGATCGTGCTAAATAGCCAATCACAGCGGCCATTTAGCACTCGATCGGAGTATCCAATGAGAGATGAGGGAGAGGAGGGAGAGCGAACGGCTGCAGCGGTGAGTAAAAAAATCACTAACGCAACACAGTGCCATCTGTCCCCAGTGTCACCTATCAGTGCCATCTGTCCCCTTCGCCATCTATCCCCAGTGTCCCCTATCAGTGCCATCTGTCCCCAGTGCCACCTGTCAGTGTCATGTCATCAGTGCCACCTGTCAGTGTCATGTGCCATCTGTTATCAGTGTCATGTCATTAGTGCCATCTGTCAGTGCCACGTATTAGTGCCATCTGTCAGTGTCACGTGCCATCTGTCATCAGTGCCACGTATTAGTGCCATCTGTTGTCAGTGCCACGTATTTGTGCCACGTGGCATCGGTGCCACGTATTAGTGCCATCTGTCATTGTTACGTGTCATCAGTGCCATCTGTCATTAGTGCCACGTATTAGTGCCATCTGTCATTGTCACGTGTCATCAGTGCCATCTGTCATCAGTGCCACGTATTAGTGCCATCTGTTGTCAGTGCCACGTATTTGTGCCACGTGGCATCGGCGCCACGTATTAGTGCCATCTGTCATTGTTACGTGTCATCAGTGCCATCTGTCATTAGTGCCACGTATTAGTGCCATCTGTCATTGTCACGTGTCATCAGTGCCATCTGTCATCAGTGCCACGTATTAGTGCCATCTGTCATCGCCACATATTAGTGCCACGTGTCATCAGTGCCACATATTAGTGCCATCTATCATCAGTATCACGTGTCATCAGTGCCACATCAGTGTCACGTGCCATCTGTCATCAGTGTCACGTGTCATTGTCCTGGTGCTCCAGGGCCTTCAAAAGTGTAATAGGTAGTCAACAAGTTAGATGTGCAATTTATGCTCCTAGAACACCTGATGGTGCTCCTTGCATGTTGGGCCTCTCTATGTGGCCAGGCTGTGAAAAAGTCCCACACATGTGGTATCGTAATACTCAGGAGGAGTAGCAGAATGTATTTTGGGGCATCATTTGTGGTATACACATGCCATATGAGAGAAATAACCTATTACAATGACAATTTTGTGGGAAAAAAAAAAAAACTTATTTTGCAAAGAATTGTGGGGAAAAAAATGACAACATCAAAAACCTCACCATGCATCTTACTAAACACCTTGGAATGTCTACTTTAAAAAAAGGGGTAATTTGCGGGGTATTTGTACTTTCCTGGCTTGTTCGGCTCGCAAGAAATGAGGCCACCAGTATATCAGGTGTGATCAATTTTTTTATGATTTTCACCATAGCTTGTGGGCTCTAACTTTCACAAAGACCAAATAATATCCACTAATTTGGGTTATTTTTACCAAAGATATGTAGCAGTATAATTTGTGGCCAAAATTTATGAAGAAAAATTAATAATTTGCAAAATTTTGTCACAAACTAAAATTTTTTTTTTCCAGATTCAAAGTGTTTTTTTTTCAAATTTTTCGGTCTTTTTTCATTTATAGCGCAAAAAAAACCCCAGAGGTGATCAAATACCACCAAAAGAAAGCTCTATTTGTATGAAAAAAAGGACAAAAAATTCATTTCGGTACAGTATTACATGACTGAGTAATTGTCATTCAAAGTGTGAGAGCACTGAAAGCTGAAAATTGGTCTGGTCAGGAGGGGGTTAAGGTGCCCAGTTGTCAAGTGGTTAAGCTATGTGTGTATTTACTTTAGGTTTATACTGTGAATGTTCCAGTGCCCAGACGATCTTCTTTACCAAGCTCAACGAGAACCTCCTCTGCAGGCCAATATACACATGTAATTTTGCAGAAAATTCTTCTATTTGATAATATGTGCATGTCACTGGGTGAACTATCTTGCTGAGATTGTATTGTTTGTTTTACATTAATTCACAAGTCTTATGGACAACAATGGCGTAAAGCTCACCATTTTTTTAGTGTTTCACTTGACTTTTATAGTGGTGTTGGTGTTTACTTTTTAGCACTTTGTATTTCCATTGTACATTTGCTCCATGTACCTGCAGGTACAGACAATATAATTGTCAGTAAGCTGCCCTAGAAATCCTACAAAAAGCTAGATTTTTTGCAATGGCAGACAGTTGCATTGTTTCCTCAGTTTTTGTATTTAAGCCAGACAATAGCTGCTACATGTAAGAATGTGGAGCTGCATAATCCTAGAGTCCTCTAAAATGTTTTTTTAGATAACTGCTTGTATTTGTTGCTGAATAATTTGTTAAATGAAAAACATATTTACCATTTCAGATTCCCGCATGTATTGCAGCTGAATTTAACCAGACCATTGCAACACTAGGAGATGACTTCAGCGTAACAAAGATGTTAAAACAGGAAAGTAGAGTTCTTAAAGTGGATTGATGCCCAAACAGCTAAATTCAGTGTTGACATACATTAGCTTTGACTTTGTGTAGATAAAAGATGCTATTTTGTTTACCCACTATTTTCATGAATGTACAACTGCTGTACTTCACATCCAGAAAAGTGACACCACAATTTACCACTGCAGCTTTGCAGCTTCTTGTGTCACCTGCCTGCTCCCTCGACTATATGTCTAGGTTCACATCTATTCGGCTGCGCTTGATGCGTCTTTCAGGCATGTTTTGCAGTGCGTTTTGCGTTTTTAAACTTTTTTTATGCTTTTTTTTTTGCATACAGTTTTCATGCTTTTTTTTTGTTACCTTTTTTTCTTCTCTTCAAACACACTGTATATAGCTGGTTGCTAAAGAGGGGGCTGGGAAGCCAGCCGCTGCATCCTTAACCGATGAGTGATCAGCTGTCAGCCTGGTTCCCCACTGACAGACCAAAAAAAAGGCGTGAGCCCCCCCCCCCCCAAGGTCCATACCAGGCCCTTACCAAGCATGCAGCTCGCCAGGTCAGGAAAGGGAGGGGACGAGCGAGCGCCCCCCTCCTGAATCATACCAGGCCGCATGCCCTCAACATGGGAGGCGGGTGTTTTGGGGCGGGGGGGCTCTGCGCCCCCCCACCCCAAAGCACCTTTCCCCCATGTTGATGGGGACAAGGGCCTCTTCTCGACAACCCTGGGCTGTGGTTGTCAGAGTCTGCGGGCAGGGGACTTATCGGAATCTGGAAGCCCCCGTTGACAAGGGGGCCCCCAATTACAGCCCCCCTCCTGTGTGAATGGGTATCGGGTACATCGTACCCCTACCCATTTACCCCAAAAAAGCATGGAAAAGAAAAGGCCAATTTTTGACCAGTCCTTTATTAAAAGAAGCCCCGAGCCGCCTTTTTCCAGAGCTGTCGTCCTGTGCTGTCTTCTTCCTCGCCGCCGGTTACCCGCTAAAAACAAAAAAGGCCGCTCTTTTCCTGAAGCTGTCTTCCTCCCTTGTGTTGTCCCCCGCTGTCTGGCATCTCTTATATACCCGTGGCCATTCAATGTCACTCAGCCCGCCCCTTGTGATGACACATGACGTCACAAGGGTGCCAGACAGCGGGGGAGACAACACAAAGGAGGAAGACAGCCTCAGGAGAAGAGCAGCTTTTTTTGTTTTTAGCGGGTAACCGGCTGCGAGGGAGAAGACAGCACAAGAGGACAACTTGGGGAGAAGACAGCTTGGGGTTCTTTTAATAAGACTTGTCAAAAACCGGCTCTTTTGTGTTTGTTTTTGTTTTTTTTTTCTTTTTGGGGTGAATGGGTGGGTAGGGATACAATGTACCTGATAACCATCCACATGGGAGGAGCCAGCAACTGTGGGCCCCCTTGTTAAAGGGGGCTTCCAGATTCAGATAAGCCCGACAACCACAGCCCAGGGTTGTTGGGAAGAGGCCATTGTGCCCATCAACATGGGGGCAAGGTGCACCCACCCCCCCCAATGTTGAGGGCATGCAGCCTGATATGGTTCAGGGGGGTGGGGGGGCATGGGTCACTTGCTTGTTCCCTCCCGTTCCCTCCCGTTCCTGTCCTGCCAGGCTGCATGCTTGGATAAGGGTCTGGTATGGATTTTGGGGGCACCCCACGCCATTTAAAAAAAAATGATGGGGGTGGCTCCCCTTCAAATTCATACTACATCCACGCCTTTTTTTTTCGTTTTTTTTTTTTTTTTTTGCCATTCAGCTGTCAGCAGGGGAAGCCCACTGACACCTGATGACTCAACGGTTGTTAAGGATGCAGCGTCCGTCTTACCGGCCTCCTCCTTAGCAACCAGCTATATAGTGCTTTAAACAGAGAAATAAAAACCACAAAACACATCAAAACCCTTTTCAAAAATGCACTGGCCACAAAACGCATAGATGTGAGCATGTACCATAGGAAACCATGTTAAATGGACTGGTGCGTTTCTACAAACTGCAGAATGTACTTAAAAACGCATAGTTGTGAACCTAGGGTAAGTGAGCGTCACACTAGAGTATCTGCACACATTCTCCCAGTGCTCTTTTATTCAGTAAGTTGTCTAACTCCCTCTCCTTATAAACTCAAATGCCACATTAGAATAACAGCACGGTAGAAGAGAGACACTACAAAATGTCTCAATCTTTCTAATTTCTGCTGTGCAAAATAATTGGGGTAGATGGCAAGTCATGTTAAGTTTTATACTCTATATGTAATGATGTGGTTAAATGCACCATTAATAAATATAAATATATATATTATATATATTTTATACTACTTTAGTGGAGATTTCATTGTATCATAAGCCAATGTTTTATATTGTCTTATCTTTCCCCAAGCCTTGCATCATAAACTGAAAAGCTGTCCATCAAAATACTTTCTTATACTGTACTTTCGTACTAAGCTTCTACCTGGATCTAGGTTTATGCCTATTATTCTGTTTCATACCCACACAAAAGATGAGACCGTGTCACCTATTTTGTCAATGGACAGTTTTTAGCCAGCTTAAAAGTATTCTGGTTTTATTCCTTCATAATGGATCCGATACACTTGGATAGAACTATGTTGTAAGACTGTAAAAAGGTAGAACTTTATTGTATGCATTTGAGTAACAGAACCCTTTTCTTTTGAGCAATATATTAAGCATTTGCTGTTATTAACCTAAATGCTTAGAATTCAGACACCATTAGTTTTCTGTGATAGGCTGCCTGCCCCAGTTAGATGGTTGGTATTTGAATAAAAAATGTTAGATGCAGAGGGTGACCTACTTGCAGGTGTGAGCACAAAAAAAAAAGCTGTGAAGACACTTTAGCTTAGAGTGGTAGTTGAAACACAGTGACAGTAGTCTGTGACAGAGCTTCGGAAAAGGCCATTGCAAAGCTCTTGCACAGATTTCCACAGATCACAAAGAAAAATAAATGGGCATGGCATGGTTTGGAGACTGCACTGTAAAATTACATTGGATTGATTACATCTAACATCATCTGGTGCCTTTGCTTACTAGTAGGCTACTGCCTCGCTCCACAAAACCTATGTTTAAAATCCCAGTCATTTTGGGGGTAAATGGTATGAGCATGTGATACTCTCCTTGGCTTCCCTAACACATTGCTGAGAGTCCAGTTGCCTAATTGGAACAATGGCATATGGGATGAGCATGAAGTGTGGTGTCAGGCAGTGTGCAAAAACGGTCTTTCAGGTTAAACTGATTTTTCCACAGAATTGGTAGCATTGGTGAATGGGAAAGAAAATAGTGGTATTTACTAGTTTTTTCTTTTTTTTTTCTCTTTCTTTCTTGGGGATAAAGAATTTTTTTTTAATAAATGTATAGGTTGATTTTTGCTTGTGTTTTTATATATTTATATAGATCAATGAGGATGTCTTATGACTTTGCCCCTTGCTTTGTTCAGACTTGAATCTGCTGATTAGCATGTATCTGCACAACTGAGTGAAGCAAATCTTCCAGCCCACACTGCCCTTGTGCTGTGTTGGAGGGCAAGTCAGGAATGGAATGTTTCCTCACTTTGCTGGGTAGACAGTTTTCTTATCAGAAAGATTTGAATGGAGTCAGGAGCATAGTGACCAGACACCACCACAGATACTATATTGTAGTACCTTATTCAAACTGATGTGCCAGCTCCACTGATCAGGATATCTTTTAGGCCCCTTTCACGCGAGGCGGATCCGCTTCCACGGAGTCGGCCTCGGTCTGCCGGCTCAGCGGGAGATCTCTCTGTTGATCTCCGCTGAGCCGGCGGATGACAGGTCAGTCTCTGCTCACTGAGCAGGGAGGGGCTTGTCAAGCGCCGCTGCTGCCTATGGAGAGATCGGATGAAAACGGGCAGCATGTCCGTTTTCATCAGATCTCACCCGATCCGCCAGCGATGAAGCCGAACGTAGAGGCATCTGTCTGCTTTTAGCGGATCGGACTGGTTCCAATGTCAGCAGACATGTCTCCGCTGACATCCATCGCTCCATAGGCTAGCATGGCGCGCCCGTTCAGGTCCGCCATCAAAACTGACAGGCGGACCTGAACGGTCTGACCGTGTGAAAGGAACCTAAGACTGCATTCACACCTGAGCGTTTCAAAGTCGCGTGTTTTTGCTGAGGTTTTTACTGCAATTGTGCCGCGATTTTGTTCAGGTCGCCAATTAAAAGGCATAAAAACGCCTGTAATCTACCCGAAAGAAGCTCATGTTCTTTTGTTGAGCTTAGGGCGTTTTTCAGGGGTTTTGCTTCAGGTGACAAAACGCTCAGATGTGAACACGTGCCATTGAAATGAATGGGATTTTGCTTGTTGGGTGTTTTTTAGGCCTTTTTTTGGGCATTTTACGAGCATTTTGTGAGCTGAAAATGCCCAGGTGTGAATGCAGCCTTAATTTGACACCAACGCGGGAGTGATTTATTTTTTTCATTTATTTTTACTGGCACCGACATGGGAGTTATTTTACTTGCCCTATTGTATAGTGACTTTATGCTGAGCCCAATAATTCAGCTGCTCTGTAGGCAGCCACCACAGCAGGCTTGCCTTGTTTCTAAGGGTCATGGTCTTAACTAGGTTTGTCTCATCATAGATGTACAGCATTAGCTTCTTGGCCAACTAGGAATAGACTGAACATTTTCACATAAATATTTTGAGCCCTAATGTGGTCAGGAATTTTTGGTCAGGCTAAGAGAATGCTAAATCTGCATATGTAGATATTACTAGAGTGCATATTACTGTTAACACTTAAAGCAGTTGTAAAGGTAGAAGGTTTTTTATCTTAATGCATTCTATGCATTGAAGTGGAAGTCTACCCTAAAACTTACATTCTCCCCTGCAATCATGTGAGCCAAGTTCAGCCTTATGCCTCAAAATGAAAAAAGCAGTTTTTCTACTTCCTTCTGAGTCTGAGAGCATAGTCAGGTTGAAAAAAGGCACAAGTCCATCTAGTTCAACCATAAAAATAAATAAAAAATATCAAACAAACCCATATACCCAATCCTATACCCATAGTTGATCCAGAGGAAGGCGAAAAACTCCAGCAAAGCATGATCCAATTTGCTACAGCAGGGGGAAAAAAAATCCTTCCTGAACCCCAAGAGGCAATTGGATATTCCCTGGATCAATTTTACCTATAAATGTTGGTACCCAGTTATATTGTGTGCCCCTAGGAAAGAATCCAGGCTTTTCTTAAAGCAATCTACTGAGCTGGCCACAACCATCCCTGGAGGGAGTCTATTCCACATTTTCACAACTCTCACTGAAGAACCCTTTCCGTATTTGAAGATGAAATCTCTTTTCCTCTAGGTGTAAAAAGTGCCCCCTTGTCCTCTGTGTTGACCTTAAATAAATAACTCAACACCAAATTCACTATATGGACCTCGTATACATTTGTACATGTTGATCATATTCCCCCTTAATCTCCTCTTCTCAAGAGAGAATAAATCTAGTTCCTCTAATCTTTCCTCAAAGCTGAGTTCCTCCAAGCCTCTTATCAGTTTGGTTGCCCTTGTCTTCACTTTCCTCAGTTCCCCGATATCCTTTTTGAAAACTGGTGCCCAAAACTGAACTGCATATTCCAGATGAGGTCTTACTAATGATTTGTACAGGGGCAAAATGATATCTCTCTCTGGAGTCCATACCTCTCTTAATACAAGAAAGGACTTTGCAATTGCATGTTGTTATTGAGCTTATGATCTACCAAAACCCCCAGATCCTTCTCCACTACGGATCCCCCCCCCCCCCCAGTTGTACTCACCCTAGTATGTATGATGCATGCATATTCTTAGCCCCCAAGTGCATAACTTTACATTTATCAACATTATACCTCATGTGCCACATAGTCGCCCAATTAGACAGTGCATTGAGGTTGGCTTGTAAATTGGAGACATCCTGGAAGGACGTTATTCCACTGCATAGCTTGGTGTCATCTGCAAAGACTGAAATGGTACTTTTAATCCCAGACCCTATATAATTTATAAAGATATTAAAAAGTAAGGGTCCCAACACTGAACCTTGGGGTACACCACCGATAACCTTAGACCAGAGTAAGAATCATTAACCACTACTCTCTGAATTCTGTCTTTTAGCCAGTTTTCTATCCATTTACAAACTGATGTTTTCAAGCCTGTAGACTTTACCTTACACATTGGCCGTGTGTGGGAAACTGTGTCAAACGCTTTTGCAAAATCCAGCTATACCACGTCCACAGCCACCCCTCTGTCCAATGTTTAACTTACCTCTACATTAAAAGAAATCAGATTTGTTTGACATCTTCTGTCTTTTGTAAACCCATGCTGTCTGTTGCTTAAAATATTTTTTTCCAGCAAGAACTCCTCTATGTGGTCTTTTATTAAACTCTCCATAATCTTCCCGACTATAGAAGTTAAACTAAATGGTCTATAGTTGGTAAAGACTTTGTGCTCTTTTTAAATATAGGCACCACATTGGCCCTACGCCAATCCAGTGGGTACTATTCCTGTCATTGAGTCCCTAAAAATTAGAAACAATGGCTTTGAAATGACAGAGCTCAATTCTTTTAGGATCAGTGGGTGGATGCTATCTGGTCCAGGTGCTTTATCGACCTTTATTCTGTCTAAATATTTCTGGACCATATCACTTTTGAGCCATTGTGCATCATTTGGGGCTGTGTCAATACCATCCCCATTATGGACTTGAGCTTCCCCATGCTCCTTTGTACACACAGAACTGAAGAATATATTTAATAAATTTGCCTTTTCTTTGTCCTCAGTCACCCACTCTAGATTGTTTTGTAAAGGGCCTAAATGTTCAGACCTGACCATTTTACTATTGACCACTTCAGCCCCGGAAGATTAGGCTGCTCAATGACCAGAGCACTTTTTACAATTTGTTACTGCGCTGCTTTAACTGCTAATTGCGCGGCCATGCAATGTTGTACCCAAACGACATTTTTTCCCACAAACAGAGCTTTCTTTTAATGGTATTTGATTGCCTTTGCGATTTTTTTTTTTTTATTTTTTTTTGTTTGTTTTTTGCGATATAAACGGAAAAAGACCGGAAACTGGAAAAAAAAATTCTACTTTTTGTTATAGGAAAAATTCAATAATCTCAATTTTAGTCATACATTTAGGCCAAAATGTATCCAGCCACATGTCTTTGGGAAAAAAACAAACAAACAATAAGCATATATTTATTGGTTTGCGCAAAAGTTATAGCGTCTAGGATACATTTTCTGGAATTTACACAGCTTTTAGTTTTGACTGCCTACCTCATTTCTTGAGGTGCTAAAATGGCAGGGCAATACACCCCCCCCCCCCAAATGATCCCATTTTAGAAAGTAGATACCCCGAGGAAATTGCTGAGAGGCATGTTCAGCCCATTGAATTTTTTTTTTTTTTTGTCACACGTGATTGTGTAATTTATTTCTTTGTCATTTTTCAAAGTTGTCACTAAATGATATATTGCTCACATATGCCATGGTTATATGTGGAATTACACCCCAAAATACATTCTGCTGCTTCTCCTGGGTACAGGACCCAGAAAATCAAGCACCGCCTTCAGGATTTCTAAGGGCGTAAATTTTTGATTTCACTCCTCACTACCTATCACAGTTTTGAAGGCCATAAAATGGCAAGATAGCCCAAGCCCCCCCCCCTCCATGACCCCATTTTGGAACATAGATACCTCAAGCTATTTGCTGAGAGGCATGTTGAATCCATGGAATTTTTTTTTGACAAGTGGGAAAATTAAACTTTTTTTTTTTTTTTGCACAAAGTTGTCACTAAATGATATATTGCTCAAACATGCCATGGACGTATGTGGAATTACACCCCAAAATACATTCTGCTGCTTCTTCTGCATACGGGGTTACCACATGTGTGAGACTTTTTTGGGAGCCTAGTGGTGTACAGAACCCCGAAAACCAAGCACCGCCTGCAGGCTTTCTAAGGGGTAGTGATTTTACTCCTCACTACCTATCAGTCTGAAATGTCCAGATAGCACCCCCCCCCCCCCCCAATGACCCCATTTTCGAAAGTAGACACCCCAAGGTATTTGCTAAGAGGCATGGTAAGTATTTTGCAGCTCTCATTTGTTTTTGAAAATGAAGAAAGAAAAGAAATGTATTTTTTTTTTCTTTTTTCAGTTTTCAAAACTTTGTGACAAAAAGCGAGATCTGCAAAATACTCACCATGTCTCTCGGCAAATAGCTTGAGGTGTCTACTTTCCAAAATGGGGTCATTTGGGGGGGGGGTTGTGCTATCTGGGCATTTCATGGCCTCCGAAACGGTGATAGGCAATGAGGCGTGAAATCAAAAATTTACGCCCTTAGAAAGCCTGAAGGCAGTAATTGGCCTTCGGGGTCCTGTACGCGG
This sequence comes from Lithobates clamitans, assembly GCA_037952925.1. Classification (NCBI taxonomy): domain Eukaryota; kingdom Metazoa; phylum Chordata; class Amphibia; order Anura; family Ranidae; genus Lithobates; species Lithobates clamitans. Next base: position 4,584,499 of record JBBGZY010000108.1, on the reverse strand, counting down.
ATAGGCTCCCAAAAAGTCTCACATATGTGGTATCCCCGTACTCAGGACAAGCAACAGAATGTATTTTGGGGTGAAATTTCACATATGCCCATGGCATGTTTGAGTAATATATCATTTAGTGACAACTTTCTGTAAAAAAAAAAAATAATTTCCCCACAACTTGTGGCAAAATATTAAATATTCCATAGACTCAATATGCCTCTCAGCAAATAGCTTGAAGTGTCTTCTTTCCAAAATGGGGTCATTTGGGAGGATTTTGTGCTATCTTGACAGTTCATTGCCTCCGAAACTATGATGGGTAGCGAGGAAGTGAAATCCCCATTTGACGCCCTTAGAAAGCCTGAAGGCGGTGCTTACTTTTCGGGGTCTTGTACGCGGCTAGGCTCCCAAAAAGTCTCACACGTGGTATCCCCGTACTCGGGAGAAGCAGCAGAATGTATTTTGGGGTGTAAGTTCACATATGCCTATGGCATGTTTGAGCAATATATCATTTAGTGACAACTTTGTGCAAAAAAGAATTGTAATTTGTGGCAAAATATTCCATGGACTCAACATACCAATCAGCAAATAGCTTGGGGTGTCTACTTTACAAAAAGGGGTCATTTGTTGAGGTTTTGAACTGTCCTGGCATTTTATGCACAACATTTAGAAGCTTATGTCACACATCACCCACTCTTCTAACCACTTGAAGGACCAAGCCCTTTCTGACACTTGTTGTTTACATGAAAAAATATATTTTTTTTGCAAGAAAATTACTTTGAACAGCCAAACATTATATATATTTTTTTAAAGCAAATGCCCTACAAATTAAATGGTGGGTGTTGCAATTTTTTTTTCACACAGTATTTGCGCAGGGTTCCAACACAATTTTGTTGGATAAAACGCGCTTTTTAAAATTTTAATACTCTAAAACACACTATATTGCCCAAATGTTTGATGAAATAAAAAAGATGATCTTATGTTGAGTACATGGATACCAAACACGACATGCTTTAAATTGTGCAGCGGCAACAAACTACATACATTTTTAAAAGCCTTTACAAGTTACCACTTTAGATTTACATTGAAAGTCTACTGCTAAAATTACTGCCCTCGATCTGACCTTCGCGGTGTTACCTCACATGCATGGTGCAATTGCTGTTTACACATGACACCAGACCGACACTTGCGTTTCTCTTTGCGCGTAAGCACGGAGGACAGGGGTGCTTTATTTTTTTTTATTTATTTTGCTTTTTTATTTTTTTTTTAAACTGTTCCTTTCATTTTTTTTTTTTTTTTAATCCTTTTTATTGTTCTATCAGGAAATGTAAATATCCCCATGATAGCAATAGTTAGTGACAGGTACTTTTTTTTTTTAATTGGCATCTATTAGACCCTATATCTCTCCTCTACCCTCAAAGCATCTGACCACACTAAGATCGGTGTGATAAAATGATTTCCCAATGGTGCTGTTTATATCCGGGGAAACCTAAGTCATAAAATGCTCGTAGCTTCCAGTTTCTTAGGCCATAGAGATGATTGGAGCCATTCTGGCCTCTGATCAGCTCTATGGTCAGCTGGCGGAACCACCAGCTGCATTCTCGGGTTCCCTGTTGGGACAGGAAAGCCTGAAAAAACCATGGAAGACGGTGGGGGTGTGGGGAGACGTTCCCTCCCACTACTTGTAAAAGTAGTCTAGAGACTAATTAGCCGCTAGGATTGCTTTTACATGAAAGCCGACTGCTGGCTGAAAAGAATGATACCAAGATGATACCTAAACCTGCAGGCATCATTCTGGTATACCAGTACGTCGCTGGTCTTTGTTGGGCATACATTGTAATGTTCTTTTTTTCATGCAGCCTGTGGGCTGAACGAAAAAAAGAGATTGATCTGTGGATATGCCCACCATTAGAATACCGCACTTCATCTACCCACTTGTATTTTTTTTTTTAACTGTGGTGGTGAAATCACCTCCTACAGTGCTGGAGTCGCTTTTTTTACGTATCGTGGGAGCAAACGCTGTTGCTGTCAGGATAAATAAATCAGTGCTGCAGCTGAATGGCCTACCTCCTAAGCAAATGATGGTTAACAATAAAACAAAGTAACATTATAGTATAACAGTAAGACATACCATACCTGCAAAGCAAATACAATAAAACATAGTAAAAATAAAACATTTCTAAAATACAGTAACAATAGAGAGAGAACAATAGATATAGAACAATAGTGAGCGGACAATAGAGGGCGAACGTGAGAGAGAAGAAAAATAAAACAACTATTTTTGGCTTTTTTATTCTATATATTTTTTTTTTTTTGTATTTTTTTTTTTTCACTTTTATAAAAACTGTAAACTGTGAACATTCCAGATTAGGGTCTCTCAAAATGTGATTGCCATTGCATCTTTCGAGACCCTGTGTTAGTGTGCCCTAGGACTGTACAGTGCTGTACCCTATGCTAATACTCCACTAGTGTGTGGTAGCGTTTCAAACAGTCACTGATGCAGAGGCCAGGTTGGTCAGGACAGGAGGGACAATAAAAGCGGGTGTGACGCCTAAATCTGCGTTTTCTGCAGACACAACATCTTCTTTGGGGTGTTCTTTGGGTAGGGGTACCAGGGAGGACATACAGAAAATGCCTTTCATGCAGCCGGCTCACTGTGTTATGCGTTGGGAAGGTGGGGCATACAATCGTCTGGAAACAGAAGGGCTGTGACAATCTCTTCCTGGAATTTTAGGAAGGATCCAGTTCATTCTTGAAGCTTTGTATAGCACAAAAGCGTTCAGCAGAACCAATTGAAATAAGTATACAGACACTATACGCAGCAACATATTCAACCCATTTCTGATAAGAATATGCATATATATTTTTTTCTACATGGGGATTTAGTCCTGCCAGCAGCATCTTCGGAGCGGTGAAGGAGCGGTGTGTATACCGCTCCTGCCCATTGAAATCAATGGGACGGCTCGGCTATACCGCCGGCAATGCGCCTCTGCAGAGGCGCTTTGCGGTGGTATTTAACCCTTTCTCGGCATCTAGCGGGGGGTAAAACCGCCCCCCTATCGGCCGCATACCGACAGTAAAACGCTGATAATAATAGTCTTAATAATGAGTCTTTTGAACTGTTCATTTTTTTCCAGAAGTTTTTGGAAAATGTGGAAAAAAAATGAAAATGCATTTTTTTCCACAAAGTTGTCCATTTTTAAGATATTTTCAACACATAGCTTGTACATAGCAAAAATGACACCCCAAAATACATTCTGCTACTCCTCCTGAGTATGGCTATACCACATGTGTGAGACTTTTACACAGCCTGACCACATACAGAGGCCCACCATTGAAGTAGCACCTTCAGGTGTTCTACAAGCATAGATTACACATCTAATTTCCTGACAACCTATTATTTTTTAGGCCCTTATATTTCTAACACCTAGCATTTACATACCAAAACTTACACTCAAAAATACATTTTTATTGAGGAAAGGGTAAAAAAAAAGTATTACCTGTCCTTTTAGTAGTGTCCCCAGAATTGGTGCAGGCAGGGATGTGCTTAGCAACAATAGTAATTATCCAGGCAGCAGGCAGGAATATTGTCTATAGTCTTGCTACAGCGAATTATTTCCATAGTCCAGGTAGCAGGCAGAGGTGTGGTCAGTTTAGGCTGCAGGGGTAGAGGCTTCGACCCACCCAAATCTCTGTGAAGCCTCCGGACTCCAGACCCTAATCCGGAAATTACGAAACTCGAAAACAACTAAGAAAATTTTCTCCATCCGGAAAAACATTTCTGGCCCCCTCACATGTGAGACCCCTGTGTCCTACAGTAGCAGGGCAACAGATCAGTCCAAGCAGTAGGCAAAAGCATAGACCATAAAACAGGCCAGGGTCAGATGACGTCCAAGCGGTAGGCAGAAGCATAGTTGATAAAAACAGGTCAGGGTCGGTTTACATGGAAGCAGTCCAAGTAGTAGGCAGAAGCATAGTTGGTAAAACAGTCCAGGGTCCGTTCATATGTAAGCAGTCCAAACGGTTGGCAGAGGCATAGTCAAAACACAGGCCAGGGTCAGTTCACGTAGAAGGCAGTGGCATGGTTATTTGAGGAATGGTCAGCACAGATGATGAAAATGGGGAAATGGTTAAGAATATGGGCTAATATTTTAGGGATGTGTGATATAGTCTGAAGCATTCACCAATGCAAAGGCCGGGTTCGGATGGACACTGGGGACAATGGTAGCTGGTATCTCTTCGAAATCTTTATTGCTGCATACTCGACATTTTTTTTGGTGTGAACGGCCTGCTTCAGATGGTGGAATGTGGTCCGGGAAGTGGCATTCATGAAGTTGGCTAACAGCATCAGAGCAAAGGTTTTCTGAGGGGGGGGGGGGGGTCTTTGATGGTAGATAAGGGACGTGACAACTTCTTCTATGATTTTAGGAAGTGGGCAGGGCTTTCGGTGGATTTGGTGTAAATTTTGTAGGCATTATAAATGGCCAAATGAATTAGAGTGCTACTTTCTTGTACCAGAAACGGGACCTCTTTATTGCTAAATAGGGCTGAAGCATTTGGTTGTTGAAATCCACCCCCCATGTACAGATTGTAATCTTGTGCAAATTTTGGCTATACAATGTGACCTCGTCTTCACTGAACTTCAACTGTAGTGTCGTCATGGATGGTGGACATCATGTACACATTCCTGGTATCCTTCCACCTCAAGGCCAGCACTTTGTTGCATCTCAAAGTTGCTCTTTCTCCCCTTCGCAATTTCACTGTGGCTTGTGGGAAGCCCTTCCTATTCTTTCTGGAGGTTCCACAGGCCAGGGTTTGTGCGAGGTATAGGTGTTTGAAAAGGGGCAGGCTGGTGTAGAAGTTATCCAGGTGCACTTTGTGGGCACTGATGGCTGACAGGTGCACTTTGTGGGCACTGATGGCTGACAGGTGCACTTTGTGGGCACTGATGGCTGACAGGTGCACTTTGTGGGCACTGATGGCTGACAGGTGCACTTTGTGGGCACTGATGGCTGACAGGTGCACTTTTATAAGCACTGATGGCTGACAGGTGCACTTTTATAAGCACTGATGGCTGACAGGTGCACTTTTATAAGCACTGATGGCTGACAGGTGCACTTTTATAAGCACTGATGGCTGACAGGTGCACTTTTATAAGCACTGATGGCTGACAGGTGCACTTTTATAAGCACTGATGGCTGACAGGTGCACTTTTATAAGCACTGATGGCTGACAGGTGCACTTTTATAAGCACTGATGGCTGACAGGTGCACTTTTATAAGCACTGATGTGACTGTTGGGTGACAGCTGTAATGGGGGGGCGATGTGACAGGTTCTTTTTTTTATTTGTTGTGTTAGTGCAGTACAGTACAAACACAGATCGGTAACTCACTGCTCCTGGCTCTTCTCTCCTTACACTGGAAACGGTGTGTGAGGAGAGAAGAGCCAGTAACAGCTAGTAACCGGTCTTTGTTTACATTTAGTGATCGGCTGTGAATGGATCACAGCCTATCACGTGGTTAACAGCCGCCAGCCAATGGCTGTTTACCCTTGTCGTGACAAGCAGTGTTCCTGGGAACACGCCGCCACTGACGTAACCGCGCTGCACGCTCCCGATCGCACGCATTCGCAGTCTAAAGCAGGGAATACCCATTTGTGATCGGCCGTGACCGTGAAATAACTCTTATATAAAAGAGTTATTTCAATAAATATACTATCACACCAACGTAGTGCAATAGTATAAGGAATGATATGACAATCACAGGAATATATATATTGATATGAATCTACACCTGGGAACTCCCCTTAATCTAAACCTTAAAGTCACTATACTAGATTGCAGGGCCCTGCAATGAAAAGGGCAGTCCAGACGTCTTCAGTCTTCGCTAGCTTTTATAATTGTAATCCGTATAGGGGGGTTCCTCCTGTGTGCTGTGTAGTATAACACTAAAACAATTGTAATCCAAATGAGTGACTAGGTGTCTTTATATGAAGAAACAAAACATCTAACATCCGCTTTTGAACGCTGAAGTCTATTTGGATGTAATAATCTCAGACTTAACTTGTTCCGTGGGAATATCAGTCCCAGCAACACTCTGTACGGTTCTAACTGGGTATCAACCCTCTCACCACACGGAATCCAGGCAGGTGGATGTCTCCGGCTCAGCAGTTCTCAGTTCCGTAAAGAAGCACCACCACGCCGTCACACTGTTCCGTCACAAACGACCGGGAGTCCTCGGTTAACTCCCCACGGGTCCTCCGGAACAATCACGTCTCTTGTCCAGCTCGCTGCGATGGCAGGATGCTGCAGCTGCTCCGCGCCTTTGCCAAGTAGGCCGCAACCCTGTGGGACACACACACCCACAGAGTCCCGCTGGCAGGCCCCAGAAACAAGAGACTAAAATGGCCGCTGCTTACCCTTTTATATCCCCCCACAATGCAGTTCAGTTCTGACTGTGTCCAGAAGCATTGTGGGTGGGTCAGAGCTACAGTTCCCAAGTAAACAATGAATCACTTCCGTGTCACTAAATCCTGAGACATAAACTTATTGTATTTTATCAATTGTCCACAAGATGGCACTAACACAACTATTGTACTGAATAATACACATATAGCTAGAAACTGTTGTCAGTGCTACACTAGCTTTTCAGTTAAAGCTTTTATTATATTACATCTATATATTTTTTTTTTATTTTTTATTGTATGGCTATATGTATTGTTGTGCATAACCGTCGAAAATCGCAAGTACCTGGTTATAGTGGGCGGGACTGTAATAGCTTTTACTTTCCTTGTTTTATTATAAGTATTACATCAAAAAATTCTTAAAGCAGCGGCAACACCAATTCGAACATTAAGATTTAGCTCGTAGTGACACTAAGTATAGGCTTACGTGGATAACCGCACACATAGGGCTTATACACAGACTTCGGTCTGCAACAAGCATAGACAAAATGGCCGCCGGACTCCGGTCCGCAATGAACACAGGCAAAAAGGCCACCAATGCTTTACAGGGGCAAGCGCAGAATGAACTCCGCACACTATAAAAAAGGGGGGAAGTACAGCAAAGGTCAAAGGTAATTGCTGCACAGTAGCACAGACTGTGACTGCCTGACACCCCTGCAGGGGTTAAAGAAGCTGGTGAGTATGTGCACATTAAGAGCACGGGATTTAAAACACTGTCACCAAGAAAAAAAGCATTAGAGGACTGCATGGAACACACCTGTCCATTGAAAAAATCAAGTTATCAGCACTTTCCTGTCACGTGTGCACCTTATCTGGACTATCTATAAATACTACTATTTTATTAAGCAATAGTCACTTATATCACCCATCCCCCACCTCCCCTTTTCCTCCCTCACCCCCTCACCCCCCCCCCCCTCCCCTTTTCTCATGTTGTTTTTGACTATATTCAACAATGTATGCCATGCTAAACGTGTATCATAGTGGAACACATTATTTTTACACATGGTAGTAATATTCACCTATTTGGACAGCCTGTCATTACAATTTCATTTTATTTTATATATTTTATTATCATTTTTATTTTATATATATATTTTTTTTTTTTTTGTAATTTTTTTGGTTTGGGTTCACCTGCATTATCTGGTATTTACCAGCTAGTGATAGTTCTCAGTAATGCAGCCAATAATCCAATCATCCCATCATCCCAATATGCAGTTTAGTACGTCCCCATTTAAACTAAAATAGTGTTACTTAGATTTTATATTTTTTAAAAGCTCTTTTCTTATTGTTTATAGCTGTTTTAACTTTCGCTGTGAACCGCATAGGTTTTATTTTTAGCCTTTTTAAACTTATTGCCCATGGGAATATACTTTGCAGTGAGTTCACAAACAGTCTTTTTGAAGAATTCCCATTTCTGTTCTGTCACTGATGCTAATATTCCCTCCCAGTCTAAGTCCTGGAGAGCAGCCTTCATCCTTGGAAAATTTGCTCTCTTAAAGTTAAGCGTTTGTTTTCATCTTTCCCGTATGTGTTTTTTTTGTTTACAGTGAACATCAAATAAAATCATGTTATGGTCACTGCTACCCAGATGTTCCTTTATATGAACATTCATAATAAGCTCTGCATAGATGAGATTACCAGGTCCAACAGAGCATCATTCCTAGTTGGGGCCTCAATAAACTGGACCATAAACTTGTCCTGTAATAGGTTTATAAATGTTTACCCTTTAACTGATCCAGCAGTGCCATTACTCCAGTCCATTTCCGGCTAGTTAAAATCCCCCATTATCACCGTACCAGCCCTTGCAGCCCTTTCGATCTGTGCAAGGAGCTGAGTCTCCACCACCTCAATAACATTGGGTGGTCTTTAACAAGCTCCAATGATTAACTTTGAACTACGCACATCTATATGCAGTTCCACCCAACACACAGCAAGTGGGTGTGGTTCCTGAAAGCTAGTGACATCACTTCCTGGGAGGGACCCTGTTGCTGTGTAGCCAGTGGGCGTATCAGCGACTTTGAAAAGGTACCTGCACTACTTTGATACGACTTTTATCCAGAGAGTGTAAAGTTGGATCAAAATTGCATCAGTCGCACTCTAAATCATGCAACTGTGGGGTCGCAATAGTAGAAACGTACACTAAGGCTCTATTTCCACTAGTATGACTTGTGTGACTTTGGGCACATAGTTACATGACAAGTCACAGCCCATCGATTTTAATGGCACCCTTTCCCATCTATGCGACTTTGAAAATCAGTGACTTTGAAAAATTACCTGCACTACTTTGATCCAGAGTGTAAAGTTGGATCAAAGCTCCACTCAAGGTTGCACTCTGAATTATGCAACTTTGGGGTCGCAATAGTGAAAACGTGACATGACAAGTCACAGCCCATTGATTTTAATGTGTACCAGAGAGTGTAAGGTTGGATCAATGCTACACTCAGTCGAATTAAAGTCACACTCCAAAGTTGCACTCTGGCCTTAGGCTACATTTCCACTAGTGCGACTCCAAAGCTGTGCAAATTAGAGTGCGACTATGAGTGCAGCTTTGGTCCAACTTTACACTCTCTGGATCAAAGTCGCATCAAAAATTGATTGGACACAGCTAATCACATGGTAAAGAGTCTCCGTCAGACTCTTTACTGAGATTGATGTTGTGGTGTGTCAGAGTGACACGCCACACCACAGATCGCCATGGGTGCGCGCCGGCTGTTGTCCTGAAAGGCGTCATATAATCATCCATTCAGGATAATGGAAGTGGTTAAATGAATCGAGGTATTGACCGATCAGATCGATTTGAAAAAAAAGCTTATCGTATATACTCGAGTATAAGCCGACCCGAATATAACCTGAGGCACCTAATTTTACCACAAAAAAACGGGAAAACTTATTGACTCGAGTATAAGCCTAGGGTGAGAAATGTGCAGCTACTGTAAGTGGAAAAGAGGGTTAACAATGTCCATTTGCAGCCTCACTGTGCCCATTTGCATGCCTCACTGTGCCCATTTGCAGCCATAGGTCCCCCGAACTTCAAACTCGGTAGTTAAGGGTTCCTAGATGCCCCCTAGCTGCAGCCAAAATTTGGGGTCCCTGGACCCAAAGGGTCCCGAAATGACATTGCTGCAGATAGACACCTTTGACCGACTTTCGGGCCCCATATCTTGGGGCCACTTGGTGCTAGGAACCCTACATTTGGTGTGCAAACCCAGTGGAACTAGCACTACAACATATCCAAAGCCGGGGTTCCTAGCACCAAGTGGCCCGGAGATACGGGGGCCCCAAATTTGGTACGGAAAACGTCAAGCACTTTTTTGCAGCAGAGAATTACATTTTCTGAACCGACTTTAGGCCCCAAATCTCGGGGCCACTTGGTTATAGGAACCCCTTTGGATATGTTGTAGTGCTAGCTGCACTGAGTTTGCACACCAAATTTGGGGTTCCTAGCACTAAGTGGCCCCGAGATACGGGGCCCCAAATTCGGTTCGGAAAATGTCATTCTCTGCTGCACAAAAGTGCTTGACTCGAGTATAAGCCGAGGGGGGCATTTTCAGCACAAAAAAATGTGCTGAAAAACTAGGCTTATACTCAAGTATATACGGTATATGCCTAGCGAAATGGTACCCGAGCCTCACAAAGAAGACACAAAGGATCCTACGAGGTTTTGCCTGTAACGCACCCTTCAGGCACTGGACCCTGCATAGTGGAACTGTGGACACTACAGACCTAAGGCATGCCTGCAACGTGCTGTACAGCTCCAAGGGAGTGGACCCTAAAACATAAAAGGGTACCCAGTCCTTGAAGGTCCTCAATTGACTGAACCTGCTGTGATGAATGATGATTGGGCTTTTAGTTTCTAAGGCTGCCCTGCGCCTGGACGGGTAAGTGAAACCCCCTTATTTACTTACTGTGTGTGCCCCAGTGGTTGTAACAATCGGTCAAACTAGCTAGAGGCTGGACACCTGTGGGCGGTGACCACGGGGAGTTTGGGCTAGCTGCGGTGTTTGCAAGAGTACCTTTTCCTTGTTGTCTTGGCTGTTTTTTTCTTATGGATGGCAGCGCATGAGGGTGCGCCATTGCGCATCTCAGTTCGCCATGGTGCAAGTGCGTTCGCCAGAGTGCATGAGTGTTCGTGGCTGTTGGCGGCCATAGCTCACACGGTTTCGCCACAAATGATGTGTGCACTATTAGTTGTGCATGCGCCATAGCCTGACCTTGGCGCACAAAGATTTGCGTCATATGTGAATACAGTCGCACGCATTAGCGGGGACACCGCACGTGTGTGTGCACGTATGCGCAGAGCGTCTTATTTAAACAAAGAATGGCTGACACGTGGTGCTTCCAGGGGACAGCTGTGGGACACAGAGCAGGCTTAGAACCATTCACTTTCAGTAGTTCATTTCTCCTTAGCTGGGTCACGTGAGTCACCAAGTGTTGGTTGGCAGGCTAAGGTGCTTGGCAGGATTGTTGCATTAGGGCTTGGTGAGCCCCATTAAAGGGTCTCCCTTCTGGGGTGTGTAAATACTAAACCCCGGTGCTCCCTATTTGTGGCTTGCAATTTCTTCAAAAAAGAGGAGCGGGACTAACACTACAGGGAAGGGCACATCTGTGTTGTCAGTAGCTCCCGAGGAGCCAAGTCAAAAGCCTAGTGTTGTATCCCCTGAAAGACCAGAGGTTTGCGGGCAATCTGAGCCGCTGCGCCTGTGTGGAATTTTGCCTACAGTCAACGCTGCTGCTTCACCCTTCATCACCAAAGATTTACTGTCCTCGGCTCTAGACGTGTTAGAGGACAGGATTGCTGGCATAATTGCCTCCATCTCACAGGGTGTTGAGCAGCGTGACAGATCCCCCTCCCCTGATCCTCTTAACTTGGCACAAGAATGGATTGATGATGGGGAAGAGCTAAATGCCAAGGATTCTGTGGAGGGCCTGGCAGATAAGCCTGCTTCTGAGCAATCTGGGCAGAAGATGTCCAGTTGGTATCAGCCTCTATCTTACCGAGATGGTTCGATCTGCCTTTAAGTTACCTCCTGCAGAGGTTTCTGAGCCCCCCTGGTCCACTTTGGGGTCCCTGAGGCTGCCTGGGAACATCTTGAAAGTATTTTTGTTCCTCCTAAGAGGTTTTCCCTTTTATATCCCATGGAGGAAAAGTACATTAAGTGGAGCATTCCACTTCCTTAAACAAGAACTTGTCCAGTGGATAACGCACAGGACTTGAAGGACCCTGTTGATAAGAAACTGGAATCACTAATAAGGGCTTCCTTTTCTTTGGCCAGTTCAGCTATTCAGCCAGCTGTGGCAGCAATTGGAGTCTTCCAGTCCTTAAAAGATCAGGTCAGACGGCCTAACAGGCTTAACCAAGAGGAGGATCCTGCTGAAAGCAGAGCATATATACCTCGAGCACTGTGTTTTGCTGTAGATGCCTTAAAGGACCCAATACAGCAAGTCTCTCGTATGGCTCTCCTGTCTGTACAAATGCACAGACTTCTATGGCTTAAGAACTGGTCAGCTGAACTTCCTTGTAAGACGTTATTGGCCAGGTTCCCCCTCCATGGGACTTGGACAAATATATCCAAAAGATTTCTGAATCGTTTAAAACCTCAAGGACCGCTTCCTCAGGTGTCTCAGTGCCAAGGCAGTTCCGCCGCCAACAAGGCGCTAGAGCCAAGGACGCTGCTGCACTTTGCGGACATTTGGAGAACAGTGGTTCAGGACGAGTGGATCACCATGACAGTATCCCGTGGTTACAAGCTGGAATTGCTGGGGGTTCCCCCTCAGAGGTTTCTAAGATCCAGCGTTCCCTCAGATCCTCCAAAGAGAAAATTGTTTCAGGCACTAGATCATTTAGTGCATCAGGGACTGATTTTACAGGTTCCTGTATCCAAAAGGGGCGCAGGGTTTTATTCGAACCTGTTCATGGTTCAAAAACCAAACTGGGACACAAGGCCCATTTTGGATCTAAGATCCCTGAACCAGCATCTATTAATCCAGTCTTTTCGGATGGAGTCAGTCTGTTTGATAGTCTCCTCCCTCCAGATGGGAGACTTCTTAGCCTCCATCGATATCAAGGATGCGTATTTACACATATCTATCTTTCAGCCTCATCAGAGGTTCCTGCAATTTGCAGTAGAGGAATGTAATTTCCAGTTTGTGGCACTGCCCTTGCCACAGCACCCCCCGGGTGTTTACAAAGATCCTAGCACTAGTACTGGGTCTTTTAAGGGCCCAGGGAATCTTGGTGCTCGGATACCTGGACAACCCCCTGCTCAGAGATCACTCACTACAGGCTCTAGAACAGAGCATAGCCTGCACAGTGCAGTATTTAGAAAGCTTGGGCTGGTCATAAATACCAAAAAGTCAGCCTTGAGGCCAGCTCAAAGTCTGAAGTATTTTAGGTCTGATCCTAGATACGGTTCAGGCAAGGGTATTTTTGCCTCCTGTAAGGATCTGTGCCCTTAAGGATCAAGTGCGTCAGATAAGGGGCGCCAAACGACCCTCCATTCAGCTTTGTATGAGTCTTCTAGGAAGGATGGTGTCCTCCTTCGAGTCAGTGCCCTATGCACAGTTCCATTCCAAGCCTATACACAAGACTTCTTGTCGGCTTGGAACAGGAGAGGGCAAGCCCTGGATTACCCCATGTTCTTATCTGCTTGGGCGCGCTTAAGCTGGTGGTTGCAGGATCAGAACCTGTGAAAGGGAAGATCCTTCCTCCCGGTGCCTTGGAGAGTACTGATCACAGACACCAGTGTTCGGGCTGGGGAGCTACCCTAGAGGGGCTCACAGCTCAGGTGAGATGGTCAAGGGCAGAACAGAGCCTGCCCATCAACATCCTGGATTTTCGGGCAGTACGTCTGGCCCTACAGGCCTGGATTGTGGAGTTTCAGAACTGCCCTATCAGGGTTCAGTCCGACAATGCCACTGCAGTGGCGATATAAACCACCAGGGCAGTTTCAGGAGTCGGTCAGCTGGGCAGAGGGATATGTGCTGGTTTTATTGGCGGTCCATATCCCGGGAGTAGGGAACTGGAAGGCAAATGGACGCTTCCACGCCATCCCGGTCTACTGTCTCAAGGTCCTATTCCACCCTAATTTACTGTCTCTAAATTTGACAGCAGGGCTATTGAACCCAGGGTGCTGAAGGATCATGGCATCTCGGGACCAGTGGTGTCTACCCTAGTAAATGCTAGGAAAGCGGTCACTAGGAAGATCTAATATAAGATCTGGAAGACTTATAATGCTTGCTTTGAAGCCAGAAAATGGCATCCTCAGAAATACGTGATTGGGAGAATTCTCTTTTCTATAATCGGCTGTGGAAATCAGATTGGCTTTGAGTACAATTGGAGGTCAGATTTCAGCCCTGTCGGTATTCTTCCAAAGGCCTTTTAGCCTCCCATTCGCTGGTCCGAACCTTTATGCAGAGGGGCAACTCGTTTGCTTCCCCCAGTGGCGACTGGTGAAGTCTTAGGAAGACCCGCCCTTCCTTTTTGACCCCTCCCACTTTTCGTAAGCCCCACACCTTATAAAAATCCACCCATTTCGTCTCCTGTATTCCACTTGCTTCCACGCATAGTGTCAGGAGTATACAGCCCCAGAATCACAGGACGGAGTATACAGCCCCAGAATCACAGGACAGAGCATGTGACTCACAAATCAGGGTATACAGATTAGTATCACAGCTCATGGTATACTATAGATATAAATAATCTGTTTTTAAAGTGTCTTGTATATGCCCCCTGCAGACATAGATACGGTGCGGCTCTGTCTCTCCTCGGCTGGGGTTCCCCCGTTGGGCCTCCCCTGGGTGTCTGGCTTTCAGATTCTTATATATTCAAACTAGCTCTTACCATTCCCTGAAGAAGCCAATGCTTTGGCGAAACATGTAGGAAACTGAGCTCTTGCTTTGAAGGCCGTCCACCTTTGGCCCACCCTACTGCACTTTGGTCATGTATTTTATATATGTCAATCTCAGCTAATGATTTTATTGTTTCCTGTATGTATTGAATTCTGAATTTTGTGAAATAAAGTATTTTTGTATTTTTACATTTGCTATCTTATCTCTTTATCTTTGCTTTCTCTGGCACCGCGATAATCCCTCGTCCTCCCCATTTGATTAATCACTAATGTATTTTGGGATGAGGTGCTGTATCCAAATTAACTTGTCTAGCCACACTTCCATTCTCTTTAATTCCTAGTTGGAGCATTCTAAAATTTGGCTTAATGATTTTAAAGTGATTGTAAAGTAAAAAAATGTTTTTTAAAATAAATAACAAACATGTTATACATACTTGCTCTGTGCAGTGGTTTTGCACAGAGAAGCCCCAATCCTCCTCTTGGGTTCCCCACCAGCGCTCTGGGCCCCTTCCCCTTGCTAAGGGCCCCCATAGCAATCCGCTTGCTGTGGTGGCACTTGTGCGTGCTCACTCCCCAGTCGGCTCTCTGTGTCCATAAGACACAGAACATGGCTTAGCCCCACCCCCCTCCTTGCTGGCTTTGATTGACAGCAGTGGGAGCCAATGGTTCCTACTGATGCATCTCAGCCAGTCACTAAGGAGAGACCTGGGAGAGCCTTGGGTCTTGTGCATATTGCTGGATCAAGATCGGGCTTAGGTAGGTAAGAGGAGGCGTTGAGGGGGGAGCTGCACACAAAGGGCTTTTTACCTTCATGCATAAAATACATAAAAGTAAAAAACCTTCTGCCTTTACAAAAACTTTAATGAAAAAAAAAAGGAAAAAAAATGCAAAATAGATTTGCAGAAAATATATTACAAACAGACGTCAGCAGCAGTCAAATAAAAGGGTCTTAAAATATAAAAAAACAGGAAAGTGTAGAGTTTAGTTTACTTGAAGTACAAGTCCAATCTGATGTTGCAGGAGTCATTGGCCCTAATAACTTATTATCCCTAGTTCATTTGGTAAAATGACAGCTCACAGCAGCTCATACAGACATTTATTATTGATTTATTACAGGTACTTGTATAGCACCAACAAACTACGCAGAGCTTTACATATATATTGTACATTCACATCAATCTCTGCCCTCAAGGAGCTTAAAATCTAAGGTCCCTAACTCGCATTCATACGCAAACATACTAGGACCAATTTAGACAGAAGCCAATTAACTTTTCTGGTCCCTGGATAAGAGTGATGAAGAGCTAACTCAATCAAAGGGTGAGCTTTTTTTATTTTATATTTTTTTTTAATAGGTGTGCCCTTAAAGCCATAATAAACCCCAAACCAAAAAATCTAATTTAGTGTAGCTTTCAAATCATTTAGATGTGGTGATTTATTTTTTTAAGTTTTTTTTTTTCCCCCCTCTATTTTCACCTGGTGATTCGGCCAGTAACACATCATCTGTTTTAGGGTGGCTACGCTCTGGATGAGGGAGCAACAGAGATACCTGTAGCATTGTAGCATTGCCAGTCTGGGGGGAGGGTGATGTTGGATGTACTAGCAGATTTAGAAGCACTAACAAATTGAAGCCAAACCCTAGCTAACCCTTTTTAAGCAGTTACAGCAACGTTTTATTTCCATGTGAGATAAAGTTTTTACGCAAAGGCTGATCATTGTTAGCACCCCGTCAGTGTTAAATGAGTTGTCTCAACCCTCTAACTGATACATCTGCAGGACAGCTTATTCTGTTAAACAGACTTCGTGGCAGGATCACCAGGTAAAAATAAGAGGGCCTAAAAAAAGAAAACGAATGCAGCCAACACATCTAAGAATTTCTAAGCTGCAGTGTATATTGTTTACTTCTGGGTTTAATGCCAACTATCCTAGGTACAACTGTATTTCCATATGACAAGGTTTCACAATTGGAAAAGCCGCATATATTTTATCAAAATTAAATTCTGATTTAAAACACTTTCTGAATTAAATTTCTGATCCTAAATTAGATCTACTGTATGTCTGGTGTATATTTTTCCTAGGCGGTCTAATGTATCATATTAGCCTTCTGGATCCAGTAATATATGTGTATTTGGGGTCTGAGTTTTTTTTCTTCTCCTTTAGTGTAACCATTTTTTACGATAAAATCATTACAATAAGAATTATAGAATATGCATGAGTTTTGAGAAATTTAGATGTATGAGGGTTCAGCTATATGTCAATATCCCATTTCTGTAATCTAGATAATTTATACAGTGCCTGGACAAAGTCAACCAGTGTCTATGGTGCTCCCCATTGGGTAAAAAAGGGGTCAGGGCCAGAAGTGGTAAGCACCAAAATGTTTGCAGCATGTAATGAAATAGTACTAGTAAAAAGTTTAAAATTTGGTGCACAAATTTGGAGCTAACGGTGGCAAAGGAAAAAATGGTACTGAGTTGGTGGTGTCACTGACATGGAAAAAAAGTCCGTGTCAAGGTGACCCCGAAGTGGAAAATATGTCCCTGAGTTGGTGATGTGACTGGAATTAAAAAAAAATATCCCTGGGTCAGTGGTGTCTCTAAAAGAAAAAATTTCCCTGAGCTGGTGGTATCACTTCCCAAGTGCACAGAACAGCCCAGTGTACAGAAAAACTCCCCTCCTCCCACTCATGCCCCCCAAATACAGAGCTTCACCTTCCGCAGTACAAGATGCACCCCAATCCTCTCACCCCCCCCCCCCCCAGTACAGAGCTCTGCTTTCCTCCAACCCCAGTACACAGAGCACCCCCCTACTCCCACTCCACCTCCAGTACAGATCTCCCCCTTCCCCAGTATACAGATCATCCCCCTCCTCCCACCTCACCCCCAGTATAGAGCACCCCTTTCTTTCCTCCTCCTTCCTTCCCAAGTACACAGAGCACCCCCTCCTCCCACTCCACCCCCAGTACAGATCTCTCGCCTCCTCCCATCTCACCACCAGTATACAGCTTCCCTATCATATTCCTTACTGGATAATTCAGTGCACATTTGTCACTTAGTAAAATAGGGAACACAGCAAGTCAGCACTTTTAACTTAGACGAATGTGCATTCACAAATGGTGAGGAACACTACAACTCACAGTACACTGTTAGCTGCAGTTCTGGGGAGTCAGTGTGCAGCAGGGTGGGCTCTGCAGTAACTGTCTGATCCAGATGAAACTGGCTCTACAGACATTGTATGCACCACATAGGACATTTATTAGCTGCAGTGATTACCACCACCTGAAGCTTAGGGGGCATGTGTGTTAGTCAATAGTTATGGGCTCGGGCGTGTTCGGATCGAACCCGCCAGGAAGCCGGCACTACACACCGCCATTCATAGGCAGCATGTGTATGTGCAGCTGCTGGTCGGGAAATGCCTCACTGCCTACGATTGGTGGTGTGCAATGATGGCTTCCTGGCGGGTTCGATCCAAACACGCCCAAGCCCATCACTATTAGTCAATGGGTCCTGTGGAGCATCTGCAGACACGTAGCGTGCATGCTGCAATGGCTTAATATGAAAATTCAGGGACACACAGAGGGTGGGAGGAGAAAATTAAAGAGCAGCACAGTTTTACACCAAGTACCAGAGTCAGAAGCATATCGGGTAGAAACCGATGAGGCTGGTTGAGCAGATTGGCCTGCTATTTTTTTTTTAATGTGGTGGCTTGTGCTTTAGCCTGCCTGCCTTGGGTAGCAGTCCTATAACAGATAGTACAGTTTGCTGCCTTAAGCGATCACTTTCATTCATGCCACATTTCTTGAGCTGTGTTGATCTGTATAGATCAATGTAGACGTGTCAAAAAAATGTAAAAAAAAAAAAAAGCAATGCGGACAGGTGTGAACAAGCCCTTAAAGGGGTTGTAAAGTTGTTTTTTTTTTTTTTTTTTTTTTAAATAACAAACATGTTATACTTACCTTCACTGTGCAGTTCGTTCTGCACAGAGTGGCCCCGAACCTGCTCTTCTGGGGTCCCTCGGCGGCTGTTTCAGCTCCTCCCCGCAAGCATTTACCACCTTAATGCGAGGGCTCGCATGGTGGTGAGTGCTTGCGGGCGCGCTCCCGTGATACAGCCGGTGGCTATAGCCGCTCGCTGTATCACTCGGCCCCGCCCCCCGGCGCGCCGCGTCATCGGATGTGATTGACAGCAGCGCGAGCCAATGGCTGCGCTGCTTTCAATCCATCCACTGCAGCCAATCAGCGACCGGGCTGAGCTGCAATGAAGATGACGAGGACGCGCAGCGAAGATTCGAGGCGTCAGGTAAGTAAAACGGGGGGCCTGGGGGCGGCGCTACTGTCAAAAGTTTTTTCACCTTAATGCATAGAATGCATTAAGGTGAAAAAATTTTTACCTTTACAACCCCTTTAAGTTACAGCAGTCTGTAATATCTCTAATGCAGGGATTTTGGCTTTCTAGCCTGTTCTTCAGATGCAGTTCTACTTCTCATACTCCCTGCTCTTGCTGAATTTGTATACAGGTCAACATTTTCTGGACCAGCTTCTATACTCTGCAAAACTGGTGAAAAAAAGAAAGCTTCTCTACCTACTTTCCCAGCCTGAGCTGTGTCTGGCTCAGTCCATTCACGTTCTGTTTGAGAGCTTTTGAGTGATGGAGCTTAAAACTCCCTGTACCTCACGGCACCATATGACCTTGTGTTATAATATGTGAGTAGTCAGGGATCAACTAGTAATGCATTGAAGACACAGATCAACATTATTTTGCAATATTAAACATATAAAGGCTATTATGTGCACAAGGTTTCATAGGTACATTTTTTTTTTGTTGTTGTAGAAAATAAACGGTGCTTTCATGAAACATACTACACTTTTGTATAGTTCTGTGCTTGCTCTTTGTTTTCTTTTTTGGCTCCAGAAATAACATGCTAGTTCAATTTATTTGAATGCCCCTTAGCTAGACTTCTTCTTACGACCCAGACTGCCCTGTGTAAAGGGGACAGCAAGGCATTGCTATATTTATGTACTACAGTATACAGCAGGTAAAATAAGTATTGAACACGTCGCCATATTTCTAGGTAAATATATTTTTAAAGGTGCTATTGATGTGAAATTTTCACCACATATCGGTAACAACCCATGCAATCCATACATACAAAGAAACCAAAACAAATAAGTTCTGAAATTTTAGTTGTGTACTAAAATGGAAGGAAACAGGGAAAAAGTATTGAACACATGAAAAAAGGTAGGTGCAAAAAGGCATGGAAAGCTAAGACACCAGCTGACGTCTATCAGAAATTGGAAAGCAATCCTGCCCCTTGTCAGTGAAAATTTAATATTAGCTGGTTCAGTCTCAACTGATTGCCTATAAAAAGGTGTATCATTACCAAGGTCACATGACAAAACATCTTATGATGGGTAAAAGCAAAGGGCTCGATCAAGACCTTCCCAACCTTATTGTTGCAATACATACTGATGGCATTGGTTACAGAAAGATTTCTAAACTTCTGAATGTTCCAGTGAGCATTGTTGGGGCCGTAATCCGAAAGTGGAAAGAACATCATTTTGCCATAAATCGGCCACGACCAGGTGTTTCTTGCAAGATTTTTGACAGAGGAGTGAAAAGAATTATCAAAGGAGTTGTCCAAGATCGAAGGACCAGTTGTGAAGAGCTTCAGAAAGACATGGAATTAGCAGGTACAATTGTTTCAAAGACAATAAGTAAAGCCCCATACACGCTATTAGACTTTCTGTAGATTTTTGTCTTCAGATTTACCAAAACTATGTAGTGCAAGGGCCTGCCTGATTGCATACAAATTGAAACTCTTAAGGTTTGACCTCATTATATGGTTTTGGTAAATCTGAACACAAAAATCTGCAGCAAATCTAATAGTGTGTATGGGGTCTAACTCTTTGGATGCCATAATACACACCACGGTCCAATGGCACTGCACATCACCCCAAAAACACCCCCATACCAACAGTGAAGTTTAGAGGTGGGAACATCATGGTGTGGGGCTTTTTTTCAGCATTTGGTACTGATATAATTCATATCATTGAAGAAAGGATGAATGGAAAAATGTACCAAGACATTTTTGATAAAAATCTGCTGCCATCTACCAGGATGATGAAGATAAAATGAGGGTGGACCTTTCAGCAAGAGCATGATCCCAAACACAAAGCCAAGGAAACTCAATTGGTTTCAAAGAAAAAAAAAAGCTGCCAGAATGGCTCAGCCAATCACCTGTCTTGAATCCAATAGAAAATGTATGGAAAAAAACAAAAGATCAGAATTTATAGAAGAGTCCCACGAACCTTCAAGATTTGAAGACTCTGTGGAAGAATGGGCTAAAATTACACCTGAGAAATGCATGCGACTAGTTTCTCCTTACAGGTGACTTCTTGAAGCTGTCATTACCAACCAAGGATTTTGTACCACGTATTGAATACATTTCAGTTCGTGTGTTCGAAACTTATTCCCTGTGTCATTCCATTTTTATTACACATATCTCCATTTCTGAACTTATTTGTTTTGGTTTCTTTGCATGTATGGATTGCATGGGTGGTTACTGACGTGGTAAAAAGTTCATGTCAATAGCACCTTTAGATATATATTTACCTAGAAAAATGGTGATGTGTTCAATACTTATTTTACCCACTTTATTTCCTCTCCTTGTCAAAAAGAGCTCATCTGTATTGTACCAGTGGCTGAAATGTTACAGCTTTTGATGCAAGTTATTTTAGTAAAATTGTCGGGATGGGTGATAAAATTCTTCCACGTGTTGGTGCATCCTTGCCTGCCAGTTTCAGTATAAAGTTATTTTTAAAGATCTGCTGCACACAGAACAGTTTTGAAGTGGCAAGATCAGGTTGATTATATAACATGCTTTATACCACAGTTATTTTTCAGTTGGTTAATAAAGTGGTTGTAAACTCTCCAACCCATCCTCAGCACATTTTAATCCTCATTACTAAAGCTACTGATCGCTGCCTGTAAAAGTCTCCTTACTTGTAATGTCTTCTTGCAATCCGTCCTGTAATTTTTGCTGATGTCACTGGCGCATGCGCTGGCTGTCCTTTGATTCACGGCACGCTCTGTGTGCCGTTTCCCCAGTGACAGCGTGTCCACAAGTTCCAGTGTCTTCGGCTCATCTGTAAAGACTCGCGAGACCTGGCATCTTCCTGGATCTCCCCTTGTGACTATGTGATTAAACCAGGGCATAAAGACTCCTATAGTGGCATTCATCTAGAGCTTTCAGCCTGACATCTTCAATGACATTAGGGACAAATCAACTTATTGAATTTTTTTTTTTTTTACCGGATCGAGAAAGAGGATATTGTGCATGCGCGAGATTACAGCAGGGGAAAGCAGCATATGCAAACTTTTTGTACTGTTTTTTTTTTTTTTTTTTTTTTTCACCACTTTTGCTGTGAATAATACAATTTTTGCACAGACTTCTGTTATGTGTTATGTGAGTTACTTTGCATCAGCTAGCGTTGCCTATCAGTTGAGTTTACCAAGGTTGCAATATGCTGCTTCCCAACTGGCACCACAGAGAGTATTTAACAAACATGGAGTGTGCAAATTCTAGTGCAGCTATGCACATAAACCAATCCGCATCACCAGATTATGAGTGCTGTAGTGCAGTTAAAGTGATTGATTGTAAAGTCTCATTTAAAATAAAAAAACATGTTATACTTCCTGTGTGCAGTTGGTTTTGCACAGAGCAGCCCGAATCCTCCTCTTCTCAGGTCCCTCTTTGCTGGTCCTGGCCCCGCCCTCCTATTGAGTACCCCCACAGTCAGCAGCTTCCTATGGGGTCACTGGAGCCAAGTCACAGCTCCATGTGTCTATTCAGACATAGAGCCCAAACCCCTCTCTCCCCTGATTGACTTTCAGCTGCCAATGAGGCCACTGCTGTGTCTCAACCAATCAGGAGTGTCCTGGACATTTGACGACATCGCTGGAGAGAAATGGGGCTTAGGTAAGTATTTAGGGGGTGCTGGGGTGGCTTCTACACACACAAGGTTTTTTATCTCGATGCATAGTATGCATTGAAATAAAAAAAACCTTCTGCCTTTACAACTCCTTTAAATCTCACCTGACATGCAGAGTATATGCAGCGGCACTGTTATATGGCTGCAGATAGTGGGATAAGTTTGCAAAACAAAAGGAAACAGGCTAAACACTGGGAGACTGCATAGCTGGCACATGTCTGCAACAAGTGCAGGTTCACAACAATACAGGCAGCATATCAAGAAAAACATGTGGGAGATACCAAATGGCTGGCTCAGACGTATGCAACAAATGTTGTTGCAATAATGCAAGAGGGCCAGGCAAAACATAGCTGCAGTATATAGCTAACTTACCTTTAATCGGTTTCTGGGTGCTATCCAAACGGGACCAGTCTCCAGTTCCTTGGGATGAGATTACCTCCCATCTCGATTCTTCTGGGCATGATTTTTATAAGGTGGATGTTTAGGATCATAGACACAATTATGTGCCCGGACAAGTGATCTGAAGCTTTCAGCTTCCAACAGGAGAGTGCTGTCCTCCATCTTGCTCTGCAGGATGGATTTCAAAAAGGGTGTAATGATTTTCACACTCGTGTGCTGTGATTTAGTAACAGAAAGCTCCCCAGTTTCAGAGCCCTTGTACAGCCTAGAATCAGGCTTACCTATAGGTAGTGGAAATATCTCCTAAACGTGCGCCGTTTAGGAGGTATTTCACTTGTAGTGCGCCAATGGGGGGGGCACTGGAGCCAAGTCACAGCTCCATGTGTCTATTCAGACATAGAGCCCCAACCCCTCTCTCCCCTGATTGCCTGACAGCTGCCAATGAGGCAGCTGTGTCTCAACCAATCAGGAGTGTCCTGGACATTCGTGGACATCGCTGGACCACCGTGCAGTTTCTTCCCCCAACATGTGCCGTGACTGACGGCTCCCGCGAGCATGAAATGAATTTGCATACAGTGTTGAATGACTGCACAAATGCCAGTTAAATTAGAACAACTTAAAAACCTCTGGGCCACATTGGCTCAGCATCCTGTCTGCGTGGGACAAGTGGATTCTGGACAAACTCATGCATCAGTCTTCCTCCGCCCACCTCTCCCTGATTTAGTGGCATTCCAGGCATAGAATATTGGCAGACCAATGTCCTCAACCGTCAGCGTCTCAATCAAGGAGAGTGGTCCTTCACTCAGAGTTTTTTGCAGGGTTGTTATTGCAGGTAGAGGATGCTGAATGTGAACTGGTTAGTGTCTTTGTTCAATGCCAAGTCTGGAAATCCTTAAGCTTTTGCAGTGAATGCTGTTGTGACCCATCTTGGTATTTAGTTTTGCCTGATCTATGCTTTTTTTATTCACTGAACCTCCTTCACCGACTGCTTCACAGCATGAAGTCATAGTAGGGCATTACATTGATTCTTGTGGCACCAGACTGGCCCAGGAGGGTTTGGTACTCCGACATACTTCGGCTTCTGGCAGATTCCCTTTTGCATCTTCTAGACCTTCTGTCTTGGGCCTGATCTACCATTCTGCTTCTCAGCCTCTGGCTTTGATGAATGACACCCAGTCCATCTAGTTCAGCTAATAGGAAAAAATAAACAAATAGAAAACCTCCATATACACAATTCTATACCCACAGTCGGTCCAAAGGAAGGTGAAATGACATCACTGAGGGAGCTAGGGAGAAGGTGGAATCCTTATGGGTAGAGCTCCAAAGGGATGAAGCTAAGGGGAAAATAATACTGGGAGTATGCTATAGGCCCCCTAACCTGAGGGAGGAAGTGGAGACAGATCTCCTATCACAATTTGGATTAGCAGCAAGGATGGGAAGTGTTATCATAATGGGGGATTTTAATTATCCAGACATAGACTGGGCGGAGGGAACGGCACATTCATTTAAGGCTCGCTAGTTCCTTAATGTCTTGCAGGACAATTTTATGGGTCAGAAGGTAGACGCACCAACTAGAAATAAAGCATTACTGGATCTACTGATTACAGACCTGATCACGGATGTGGAAATATGGGGCAATTTATGTAACAGCGATCACAGGTCAATTAGTTTCAGTATAAATCACACAAATAGGAAACAAGGGGAATACAAAGACACTGAATTTCAAAAGAGCCAACTTCCCTAAACTACAAACCTTGCTAAAAGGCATAAATTGTGATAAAATATTAGGAACAAAGAACACGGAGAAGAGATGGGTTTGCTTTAAGAGCATAATAAATAAGGGCATTAGCCAATGCATCCCATTGGGTAATAAATTTAAAAGAGCGAACAAAAGTCCTGGATGGCTTAACTCCAATGTAAAAATGCATATAAAAGCAAAGGAGAAGGCCTTCAAAAAATACAGGGTTGAGGGGTCATCCTCAACATTCAGACTTTATAAAGAATGCAACAAGAAATGTAAGGGTGCAATTAGGACCACTAAGATAGAACATGAAAGACACATAGCGGAGGAGAGCAAAAAAAATCCCAAGAAATTCTTTAAGTATGTAAACAGTAAAAAAGGGAGGACAGACAATATTGCCCCCATAAAGAATGAGGAAGGACATCTGGTTACAAAGGATGGGGAGATGGTGAAGGTATTGAATTTATTCTTCTCCTCAGTCTTCACGAGTGAATTGGGGGGGGGCTTCAGTAACCAAAACTGCAGTGTTTATCCTCATGACACAACACAGGAAGCACCTCCATGGTTAACAGAGGACAGAATTAAAATTAGACTCGAAACTTAACATTAATAAATAACCGGGACCAGATGGCTTGCATCCGAGGGTACTTGGGGAACTCAGTCAAGTGATCGCTAGACCTTTGTTCCTAATTTTTACAGTCTACTGACTGGAATGGTACCAGCTGATTGGAGAAAAGCCAATGTAGCACCAATATTTAAAAAGGGCCCAAAATACATCCCTGGGAATTACAGACCAGTTAGCCTAACATCAATAGTATGTAAACTCTTGGAGGGGATGATAAGGGACTATATACAAGATTTTAGTAATGAGAACGGTATCATTCGCAATAATCAGCATGGATTCATGAAGAATTGTTCTTGCCAAACCAATCTACTAACCTTCTATGAGGAGGTGAGTTGCCATCTAGATAAAGGAAGGTCCGTAGACGTGGTGTATCTGGATTTTGCAAAAGCATTTGACACAGTTCCCCATAAGCGTTTACTGTACAAAATAAGGTCCGTTGGCATGGACCATAGGGTGAGTACATGGATTGAAAACTGGCTACAAGGGCGAGTTCAGAGGGTGGTGATAAATGGGGAGTACTCGGAATGGTCAGGGGTGGGTAGTGGGGTTCCCCAGGGTTCTGTGCTGGGACCAATCCTATTTTTAATTTGTTCATAAATGATCTGGAGGATGGGATAAACAGTTCAATCTCTGTATTTGCAGACAATACTAAGCTAAGCAGGGCAATAACTTCTCCGCAGGATGTGGAAACCTTGCAAAAAGATCTGAACAAATTAATGGGGTGGGCAACTACATGGCAAATAAGGTTCAATGTAGAAAAATGTAAAACAATGCATTTGGGTGGCAAAAATATGAATGCAATCTATAGACTGGGGGGAGAACCTCTGGGGGAATCTAGGATGGGAAAGGACCTGAGGATTCTAGTAGATGATAGGCTCAGCAATGGCATGCAATGCCAAGCTGCTGCTAACAAAGCAAACAGAATATTGGCATGCATTAAAAAGGGGATCAACTCCAGAGATAAAATGATAATTATCCCACTCTACAAGACTCTGGTCCGGCCGCACCTAGAGTATGCTATCCAGTTCTGGGCACCAGTCCTCTGGAAGAATGTACTGGAAATGGAGCGAGTACAGAGAAGGGCAACAAAGCTAATAAAGGGTCTGGAGGATCTTGGTTATGAGGAAAGGTTGCGAGCACTGAACTTATTCTCTCTGGAGAAGAGACGCTTGAGAGGGGATATGATTTCAATATACAAATACCGTACTGGTGACCCCACAATAGAAATAAAACTTTTTCGCAGAAGAGAGTTTAACAAGACTCATGGCCATTCAATAAAATTAGAAGAAAAGAGGTTTAACCTTAAACTACGTAGAGTGTTCTTTACTTTAAGAGCGGCAAGGATGTGAAATTCCCTTCCACAGGTGGTGGTCTCAGCAGGGAGCATCGATAGCTTCAAGAAAACTATTAGATAAGCACCTGAATGACCGCAACATACAGGGATATACAATGTAATACTGACACATAATCACACATAGGTTGGACTTGATGGACCTTTTTTCAATCTCACCTACTATGTAACTATGAAAAGAAAAAATAATAAAGAATGGTCCAGTTTTCTCCGGTGGAGGAGAAAAAAAACCTTCCTGATCCCATCAGGAGACCATCAGATATTCTCTGGGTCAAAAATCCATGGTGCTTTTACATCTAAATGTTAGTGTTAATATCCAGATATATTTTGTGCATCAAGGAATGCATCCAGCTCCTTTTTTTTTTTTTTTTTTTTTTTTTTTTTTTTTTTTAGCAATCTACTGGGCTGGCCAGAACTAGTTCTTGAGGGAGTCTTATTTCAATTTTTTTTAGCTCTTACTGTGAAAAATCCTTTCTGGATGTGGCAGTTAAATCTCTTTTCTTCCAGACGTAAAGTGTACTGCACACGTTTGCAAAGTTTTACCAGGTGGATGTTTAAGTCACTGCTTGATGCCACCTTTGACTGTAAAGTGCTACAAGCAGTTGGGGTCTTGCACCCTTGTTTGTTTTGTTTGTTGCTGTGTTGCCCACCACCTTTTTTGTATTGCTTTTGGATGCCCTAGTCATCTGTGTCCTGTACTGTACAGTCAAGAAAAGATTTTTGACTTGCCTGTAAAATCTGTTTCTTGTAATACAGTAAAGAACACCGTACCCTCCCCTCCTTCTCTATTCGTATTGCTTGGTGTCTATTAAGGTCCTTTGTGGTATAAGCCAAGAAAGCTTAGACCCCTTTTAGTGTATTAATATTTGCTTTACTAAACAGAAAAGCTACACATACGACTGTAGGATACACAATGTATAGCATACAAAGTATAACAAAATATGCCTACAATGTGCAAACTATCTATCCTTTCTAACAAATAAGCATGTACAATGTATAGGATAGGTATAGTAAACGGCTATTTAAGGCGGAGTTCCACACAAAAATGGAACTTCCGTTTTTCGGAACCCTCCCCCCCCTCCGGTGTCACATTTGGCACCTTTCAGGGGGGTGCAGATACCTGTCTAAGACAGGTATTTGCACCCACTTCCGGCATAGACTCCCATGGGGGTCTATGCCTCTTCCTGTCCCTCCGCGCTGTCTCCTGGGAAACACACAGCTCCCAGGAGATAGCGGGGACCACTTACGATGCGCAGCGCGACTCGCGCATGCGCAGTAGGGAACCGGGAAGTGAAGCCGCAACGCTTCACTTCCTGATTCCCTCACCTTGGATGGCGGCAGCAGCTGCCGAGAACCGAGCGGGTTCTCTGCGTCGCCTGCTGACATCGCTGGACCCCGGGACAGGTAAGTGGCCATTTATTAAAAGTCAGCAGCTGCAGTATTTGTAGCTGCTGGCTTTTAATATTTTTTTTTTTTTTTTGCGGTTTGGGTGGACTCCCTCTTTAACTTGGGCATTCCATTGATGGTTCCTTCCTTCAGAGTCCCGCACAAAACATCTATTTCCTCCCAAAGTTATCCAGCACAACTGTTGCTCCTTTGTTTCAGAACAAGTCTGTCCTTTGCCTGAGCATATGGTTTGTTCAAAGTCCTATTCCCCTCCCCCATTTCCTGCTACATCATATCCTGTAAGCTGACTTCCTGTGCTGAGCTCATAAACTAGTCCAGCATGTTCATTTGCATATCAATAGGGGGAGCTTTATCTTCCAATCACTACACTTGTAACTAAAATGTTACTCCATATTAATACTATACAAATCATTACATGTAGCCTTAGCAACAAACTTGCTAAAAATCTTAGGATAACTGTCGGTGGGAGATGATTTATTTCGGGGTCCATACAATTTTGTTTGCCAGTGTCCACTCACCTGAAGTAAGCAACATATAAATCAGTCCTCTAAGAATATGCCTGTGTTCTGTACTGTACTCCCAAAAACAAATTTTCCAAGTAAGTCAGAAATCTTTTTTTTTTTTTCTTTCATTTTTAGCACAAAAAGGAATTGCTGTATATTTCAGATGAATTAGTCCATATATTATGAGGTCACTTACAGTGGGAACCTCTGAAATAAAACACAAACGAAACAAAGCATATCCCTCTATGGTGTGCATTTACCTTAATCCAAAGCACATAGTGCAGTCCTTATCTGCTTTTTCCTTCCTCTCCTATTTGCATGAGTCACTTCTGAAGGTTATGCCAGCACCATCTAATCTGCCCCCCCCCCCCTCCTTCCGCACACAGGTGATTGACAACCTCAGCTGTGCATGTTTCACTATGAGACTATGTACAAGGAGTTTCAGAATACATCCACCTCCAGGGAAAGATTTGCAGAACTGAATTTTAGAGGCAATAAGGGGGGGATATGATCACCATGTATAAATACATAAGTGGTCCATATAGTAAACTTGGTGTAGTTCCCTTTAAGGCTCTCTCAGGACATGGGGGCACTCTACATCTGAAGTATGAGGTTTGACCTTCATATATGGAAAGTCTACTTCGCCGTAAGAGATGTGAAATGTGATTATACACAGCGGGAGCTGATCTATGGGTACCACTGACTCTGTCGACACACGCCGATCATCCAGCAAAGAGGCAGATTGCCATTCTATCAGTAGGGAAGGCATGGATCCTGTGTTCCTGCAAAGCAGGGACATGGATTCATGCCTTCCCCTAGTAAAGGCACCTTCTACACTGTAAAAAAAAACACTAGCTAGGCACACAGTTAACCCTTTGAGCGACCCTGATAACCCCTTCCCAGCCAATGTCATTAGTACAGTGACTGTGCATAGTTTTAGCACTGATCACTGTCATTGGTCCCAAAAAAAATGTCAGTGCCCGACGGTCTGCTGCAATATCGCAGTCCCCCACTATAAGTCGCTGATCGCTGCCATTACTAGTTAAAAATATATATATCCCATAGTTTGCAGACGCTATAACTTTTGTGCAAACCAATCAATATAGACTTATTGGGATTTTTTTTTACCAAAAATATGGAACAGAATACATATTGGCTTAAATTGCTGAAGAAATTAGATTTTTTTTTTTTTAATTTATTGGATATGTTTTATAGCAAAAAATAATAAATATTGATTGTTTTTCAAATTTGTCGATCTTTTTATTTTTTTGCTCTAGAAACAAAAAAAGGATAAAAAGGAAAAGATAGGTGATCAAATACTACCAAAAGAAAGCTCTATTTGCAGGATGTATATACATGTATATACATTAATTATTATTTATTTCAGGTACTTATATAGCGCCATCAATTTACGCAGCGCTTTATTTAATTTTGGCAGCGCCGCATGACCGCGCAATTGTCAATTAAAATAACGAAGTGCCGGTAAATACGAAGTGGGTAAAAAGAGCTGGATGCACTCCTAAATGAACAAAACATAACTGGATAGTAACATTGTTGATCTAGGGAATATCCAATTGCCTTCTGTATGACTTGTTCTAATAAAGATCTGCGAAGCCACTGTTTTCTTTAGAAGTTTTATTGGCCGGGAAAGAGCTGGGTCACATGACAGCTGTATATCGATTATGAAAAGGTTACTTAAGTGTTTTTGGGTTTTTTTCTGTTAAAATAAATACAGAGCCTATTCCAGAATGATGTCCTTCCTGCCTCAAAGCCTCCTGAGATGCCTTCAGTGCCTTGTAAAAGTATTCACCCCCCTTGGCATTTTTCGTATTTTGTTGCCTCACAATCTGGAATTAACATGGATTGTTTGAGGATTTGCATCATTTAATTTACAGAACATGCCCACAACTTTGAAGATGTGTTTTTTTTTTTTTTTGTTTTGTTTTTTTTTTATTTGTGAAGCAAACAACAAATAGGACAAAATATCAGAAAAAGTCAATGTGCATAACTATTCACCCCTAAAGTCAATACTTTGTAGAGCCACCTTTTTCAGCTATCGCAGCTCCAAGTCGATTTGGATAAGCCTCTGAGCTTGCTACATCTTACCACTGGGATTTTTGCCTGTCCCTCCTTGCAAAACTGCTCCAGCTCCTTCAAGTTGGATGGTTTGCGCTTGTGAACAGCAATCTTTAAGTCTGACCACAGATTTTCTATTGGATTGAGGTCTGGGCTTTGACTATACATTTACGTGTTTCTCCTTAAACCACTCAAGTGTTGCTTTAGCAGTGTGTTTGGGGTCATTGTCCTGTTGGAAGGTGAACCTCCGTCCTAGCCTCAAATCACACAGAGTGGTACATGTTTTGCTCAAGAATATCCCTGTACTTGGCAAAATCCATCGTTCCGTCAACTCTGACCAGTCTCCCAGTCTTGACTGCTGAAAAACATCCCCACAGCATGATGCTGCCACCACCATGTTGGTGTTCTTTGGGTGATGTGATGTGTTGGGTTTGGCCAAACATTTCAATTTTAGTCTCAGACCAGAGCACCTTCCTCCATAAATTTTGCGAGTCTCCCACATGCCTTTTCGCAAACTCAAAACGTGCCAGATTTTGTTTTTTTTTTCTGAAAGTAATGGCTTTTTGTTTTTTTTGGCCACTCTGCCATAAAGCCCAACTCTATGGAGCGTACGGCTTATTGTCGTCCTATGTACAGATACTCCAGTCTCTGCTGTGGAACT
The DNA here is from genome assembly GCA_037952925.1 of Lithobates clamitans. Taxonomy (NCBI): domain Eukaryota; kingdom Metazoa; phylum Chordata; class Amphibia; order Anura; family Ranidae; genus Lithobates; species Lithobates clamitans. The sequence goes on along the minus strand of JBBGZY010000108.1, from coordinate 4,553,464 downwards.
CTGCAACTCCTCCAGGGTTACCTTAGGTCTTTGTGCTGCCTCTCTGATTAATGCCCTCCTTGCCCGGTCCGTGAGTTTTGGTGTGCAGCCGTCTCTTGGCAGGTTTGCTGTTGTGCCATGTTCTTTCCATTTGGTTATGATAGATTTGATGGTACTCCTAGGGATCATCAAAGATTTGGATATTTTTTTTATAACCTAACCCTGACTTGTACTTCTCAACAACATTGTCCCTTACTTGTTTGGAGAGTTCCTTGGTCTTCATGACAGTGTTTGGTTAGTGGTGCCTCTTGCTTAGGTGTTGCAGCCTCTGGGGCCTTTCAAAAAGATGTGTATATGTAATGAAAGATCATGTGACACTTAGATTGCACACAGGTGGACATCATTTCACAAATTTTGTGACTTCTGAAGGTAATTGGTTGCACCAGAGCTTTTTATGGGCTTCATAACAAAGGGGGTGAATACATACGCACATGCCAATTATCATTTTTTTATTTCTGAAAAATAGTTTTATGTATATATTTTTCTAATTTTACTTCACCAACTTAGACTATTGTGTTCTGATCCATCACATATAATTCAGATTAAAAAAAAACATTGCACTAAAGGCTGTAATGTAACAAAATAGGTAAAAAGCCAAGGGGGAGAAAGCCAAGGCACTGTATGTCATAAGTTGCAGGAGTCTTTGGGGCTGTGTATAACCCACTGCGCATGTGCAGTAACATCAAGAGGCCAGCTACAGGACCTGGAAGAGGCAGCCAGCAGAAGGCTTCACCAGACCCAGCAGTGCAGCTGCTTTCAACTGGTGGCAACGTGACAGCGCTGGATTCGCTGGCAGGGTGTAAAATATGCTTGCTTTTTTTTTTTTTTTTTTACCCACCCTCAGAAGACAAGGTAACAATGGGTTAATATCGAAATTAAACCTAGGGAGGTACATAAAATGATATAAAAATCTAATGGAGCACATTTTGTTTAGCAGATGGAGCGAAGATCTTCTTTGGGTCAAACTTCAGGGAACAAAAAAAAGGATGGTAAAAATCAGGCTCTGAAAAGTCAGGTAATGCTCTGTTTCAGGCTAGAATCTTTGAACCGAAGATAAGCAAATGTCTAAATACATTTGGTATGTGTTCTTAATTTAGTTTTGTGTGCTTTGTATATTTCTTCAATATCTGTGCAGTAATATGGTGAGAAACCTTACCTCTGTGTAGGAGCTTCCTGCAATGAGGACCGATCACTGTTGCTCTCTTGGGTAGGGTGACTGGTCTTGTCCACCCACTCTCATAGTTTTCTGCAGACAGCCTGTGGAAGGTGGAGCATGTTGGGCCCCTCACACAGCTCTGCTCTCTGCACAGGCTATGTACAGTACAATGATGATGTCACTGCTACATTTACAAGTTCATATCTGGGCTGGAAATACATTTGGTGCACACAAAGTGGTTTTATAATTTTTGTGGCTATTGAGGAATATACTGGTGTATAATGGAAAGTTTTTGTGCCCTGGAGTTCAACTTTAACTAATGTGAGCCATTAAAAAAGACCCTGCACCCTTAGAACCAAAACCATTAAGGTAAACCCAGCACAATTCTGGGAAAATTCAAATTATGTATAAGAAGATAGTTTAACAATATTTACTCTTCCCAGCTCCCAAGCTTCCATGTTGGTTAATGAGTATTTCTAGGATGTTAAAGGCTAGGCTTGGCAGGCAGGAGGGACCAAGGCAGCTTTGTTTATGTGTTATGTGTGTTTACTGATCATTGTGGCATGCGGATTAAACTAATTCCCTATGTTTATTTGTGTTTATGCATTTGGCATTATTTGCCAAGTTTGCATTGTCCGGGTTTGTGACTGGTTTACCTGACCATGTAGGTAATTCAGAGGAAGGCACAAATACTTTTAAAGCATGGTCCAATTTAATTTTTGACATTCCCTTTCAAGAAGTATATTTCATGAAATACTTAGTCATAAATGTGACTTGGTGTCATTTATTTTTTACCCTTCCAAAATAACCAAATTAAACACAATAGCTTAACTATTAAAGCGGCACAAGAATAGCAATAATCTATAGTAGGGGTCTCAAAACTTTTCAAACAAAGGGCCACTTTACTTAAGGGGGCCAGATTGTGGCCGGTGAGGGTAGAAAATGTCCTGGGCCCAGCATCAGTTAGAATAAACATGGCCTTAGGCTTGGTGGTCAGTAAGAGGAAGTAGGTGCCCCATCATTGGTATTAATGGGAGGAGTAATACCCCATCATTGGTATCAGTGGAAGAAACAGTACCCCATTGTCGGTGTCAGTTTGAATAGTTCCACCATCCTTGGTGTCAATGGAAGGAATAGTGCCCCATGATTGGTGTCAATGAAAGGAATAGTGCCCCCATCATTGGTTTCAATGAAAGAAATAGTGCCCCATCATTGGTAGTGGAAAGAATAGTGCTCCATCAAAGAATAGTGCTCCATCCATGGTTGGTGTAGGTAGAAGGAAATATGTCGGTGTCATTGCTCCAAGGGCCACAGTTTGGAGACCACTAATCTATAGCATCCAGCAATCATCTTTTACTAATCCGCCTACTATAAACAAAACCCTAATTATTGTGGGAAATTCTGTTTTGCATTGCCCTCCATATCAAGCCTGTTAGTATTTTAGCGCTAATATTAAATGATTGTCATACAAGGTCAGTACCTTTCTTTGTGCTGATCTCTACAATTTATTTCAGTTTGTGGCAATTAGGGGTTGGTGAAAATATACAAATGTAATTGATGTATATTTGGTCAGAGTTTGGTTACTGTGTTATTGTAAAGGTATGATTCAATATTTTATTTGCTTGTTTATAAACCTAAAAAAATCAATTGTTTTAGTTTTGAAATGATACCTTTTTTACCCTACTTTTGGCCCTACAAAGGCTAGTTGAAGAAGGGACTTTCTTCAAGGTCAGTGTCCTTGCCAGTTTTTATGCAGATGCCTATTTTCATAGCACTTTATTTTCCCTGCTTATTTCATACTTTGAGAATTCTGTAGAAAAAAACTATGTTCTGTGGAACTTGCACAATTTAGTGTCAGTTTTTGTTTAATAAATGGAAATCTTAGCCTTTTTGTTTGTGGTTAGGTAATATAACTTTTATTACTGCATGTTACATATTCTATTCTTGGTTTTAGTGCCTACCTGTACTTTGGTCCACAAATCTCATACTCAAAGTGTATTAAATGAGACGTGTGAGGAACTATGAGATCAGTCAACAATTATGTCTTCATTCATCATGCACATCCATCTGTTTGGCTTATCTCTGTTCAAACAGAAAACAGTGGCAATCATACAATCATTTCCAGCCAGCCAGCATCAATTCTGTTATGATTTTTTTGTGTTTGTGACTGCTTAGATTGATGTGCTGTGTTGGAATCTTTTGGATTCGTGACTGTTATGTGTTCCCAATAGCATGCAGCATTATGTTTTAATTTTGTTTTCTACATTCACAATAATAACCTACCTAAAGCGGAGTTCCAGCCGTTTCTGTGTTTATTAAAAGTCAATAAAAACTTTTAATACACACACACACTCACCTGTCCCACAATCCAGCAATGCGGCCGCCTGAAAACTCTGTTCTCTCCCTCGCTTCTCCCTGGCGCCGGCATCACAAGTGTGGGCACCCGGTTTCACAGCCGGGTGCGCACTGCACATATGCAAGTCGTGCTGCGCGTCTTGAATGGCCAAACAATCTTCTGGTACCTGTGACATGTCCCAGGAGATTGCAGGGAGGGGGGGGTGAGAGGAGAACTTCCGCTCGAGTTCCCTAGGTGCCCCGACCGGAAGTGGCATGTCAGGGGGTCAGGAGTCCTTAAAGAGGACCTTCCACTTTTGGGTGGAACTCTGCTTTAATAACACAAACATAGTTAAAGTGGTTGTATACCCCGCTTTCAAATTTTTTACCTACAGGTAAGCTTATAATAAGGCTTACCTGTAGGTAAAATAATTATCTCCTCAACCTGTATGGTTTAGGAGATATTCACCTTGCATGCAGCCACTGACGTCAGTGGCGCATGCGCTCTGAAGGTCCGGCAGATGCTGCCGGAAAATCAAGGCTCCTTGCCGGAAAGAGGACTCCTGCGGGAGTGACGTCATTGCGGCTCCGGCCACTCACAGCGCTAGAACCGCGAACCCGGAAGAAACGCAAAGGGAACAGATCAGCTCCCTCAGTGGTGACCAGGAGGCTTTGCCTTCGCTTTGTTCTAAGGTAAGTATTTCAGGATGAGCTAGTATGCAGTGAATTATGCCTTTGCCTTACAGTTTTTTTTTTTTGTTTGTTTTTTTGGGGGTTTTTTTGTTTTGCGGGCATAAAACCGCTTTAACTTTTCTACAGAGTTAAAACCAGTTGCCCAATATGTTTCCTTACATAACAATTTAGTGAAATAGTTTTTTTTATTTATTTTTATTTTTTTACTGTACTTACAAGCAGAAAGAATATTCTACAACCAAACTTACAGCTTCAAAATGGTTTTGATTCACTGTTGCAGGTGTACTAAAACAGGATGTCTAGCTTAAGACATCAGACATGTAGAAAAACATACGTTTTAATGAGGTTTGTATTCACCAGGAAAAAGTGACTGCAGACAAGAACACAATGACCTACAGATCTCCAGCTAACACACCTAAGGCTTGTGTGTTTTTGAAGCAGAACAGACACCAGGCAATCATTTTGTTTTTTCTATGGTTATGGGCACATTAATTGTGGATTGTATTATTCCTTGAGGAAAAAAAAACTTTTATTATAGTCAATCCCTTAAATATAAAAACATAATTAAGCCTTCTTCTCCAATAGCTCGCTTGCTACTTGGATTTCTCCCACTGTTCATTTGAGGACACAGCGGATCTCTAGATAAATGCCATGCCTCTAGGCAAATAAAAAATGCAATTGAAAAAAGGTGGTTGTTCATAATAAAGATCTGCTTGTCACTGAGGAGTTATTCAGTCTGTTTCAAGCTGCCCTACAGATTCTCAAAGGTGAGTAGCCAAACACTTGGCTTTCACAGATTCAAACATTGTGTTTTTCCAAACCATCAGCAATTTGATAATGGCTTTACTAGAAAGTGGAATTCTCCTGATGGAGTAATTTCTGTTACCAAACATTTTGATACATTAACCCGTCCTATAAAAAATGTAAACAACATTAGGAGACTCACTTTTTGTATCTCACCTTGACGAGGTACTGGTTGTCCCAGTTGTTGAATATGTGTTCTTTAACCACTTACAGACCGCTTAATGACCAGGCCATTTTTTGCGATACGACACTGCGTCGCTTTAACTGACAATTGCGCCGTCATGCGATGCTGTACCCAAACAAAATTGACATCCTTCCCATAAATAGAGCTTTCTTTTGGTGGTATTTGATCAACTCTGCGTTTTTTTTGGGGTTTTTTTGCGCTATAAACAAAAAACGTCAATTTTAAAAACAATATTATTGTACAACGGGACGGGACACAGAGCCATAGTTATTAACTATATGGGTATATAGGCACCTTCAGGTAATGGACACTGGCACACCCAATACAGGAAGTTCACTTCCTATATAACCCCTCCTCCTACCAGGAGTACCTCAGTTTTTTCGCCAGTGTTTAAGGTGTTGGTCACGAGTGAAGATGTGCTCTGAGGAGCTCCACTGGAGGGATCCTTGCTGGATTTAAATAGCCTCCACAGACCTGATCTATCCAAAGTGCCACTAAGCCAAGGTGGATGGTACCTTGGCCTCGTATAAGAAGAACGAGGTTTTGCCTGTACCGCCTCTCCTTGCAGGGCTGGACCCCGGGACCTAGTGCTTTGGTCATGCTCACATTACCTAAAGTTTCTCCTGGCCGGGTGCTATACAGGTCCAAGGGAGTGGAACCCCGATAAAAAGGACCTGATCCTTGAAGGTTTGTTACACACAGCCCGCCGTGATGGGTGGAGGTGGGATCTGTCTGTCATCAGCAGTATCCTGCGGCGAGGATAAGGTAAGGGAAGAAGCCTAAGAACTGTGAAAAGCCCACCTATGGTTTTTGGGGGGGATAAATGTTGTCATGCCCTAAATCTCCACTAGAGGGAGTAAATGTATATACCTTAATTTGTTGTCTTCACTTCAGCTCAGTGTCAGTCTGTGTGTGGATTCAGCAGCAGCTTGTCCCAGCAGGGATCTCTCATGTAGGTAAAGAGATCTGCCATTCCGCATTTCTCCCCCCTTAGTGGAATTAGGGAATTCAACAAATGTTACTGCTCCCCTTGTATAGCCCCCCCCCCCGCGTGGGGTCAGGAGGTTCTGTTTTGCTCTGAAAAAGTTCCCCCTGATCTGCTTACCATTTTGGGCTCTGCCTCTCCTCCCCTCCCCTCTTGATTGGTCTGCAGGCAGACCCGAATGCCGCCCGCACGGGAAAGATTTGAAATTCAAAAGAGCGGGTGTTGTACGGAGGGGGTGGGGCCTAGCAGCTGCGCCGTGTGTGTGTCGCAGCGTCCACGAGGACACACTGGACGACCTATTGCTACTAGACCGCGTGGCCCTTTTGGAGCAAAGCGTGCACATTACAACCAAATACCTGGCTCTGGGTTGGATTCTCAACCTAGAGAAGTCTTCCCTAAAACCGCTAAAAAAGGCTGGAGTACTTGGGTCTGATCATAGACAAAGCCTAGAAAAAGGTGTTCTTGCCTCAGGCAAAGATCAACGCCATAAGAGAGCTGGTGCAGGTGGTCAGGTCGAAAAGAGATCCCTCCATTCGCCTTTGCATGAGGTTCTTAGGAAAGATGGTAGCTTCATTCGAAGTGGTTCCCTATGCCCAGTTCAATTCGAGACTGTTGCAAAACAGTATCCTGTCTGCTGGGAACAAAGCGGTTCAAGCTCTACATTTGCCAATGCGGTTGTCCCCAAGAGTGTCCCAGAACCTCAGTTGGTGGTTGGTAACCCGGAATCTGCTGAAAGGAAAATCCTTCAGACCGGTTATCTGGAAGATGGTAACGCAGATGCCAGCCTTTCAGGTTGGGGAGCAGTGCTAGAAAAGACAACTGTCCAGGGACAGTGGTCAAGAATCGAAAGAACCTTGCCCATCAACATCCTAGAGCAGTGGTTCTCAACCGGGGTTCCATGGAACCCTAGGGTTCTGCGAGAGGTCCCCAGGGGTTCCACGGCGATCTGACTGTCAGTCCCAGTCAGCTGACAGGAGAATCGCACAGGCAGAGATAGGCAGGGAAGCGGTTGGCATCCTATTGGCTGTGGCGCGCTGTTCCCTGCAGGCCCCTCCTCCCCTCTTGTCCTTCCCGAGTACTTGACATCATCTGGGGTGGACAGGATAGCAGGAGGAGGGGCTGAGGGGGAAAAACAAGCCACTGGAGGAGATATGAAATGGGTTCTGAAGCCAGAAGAAGAAAGCCGGTACTGTGCCCGGCTGCCCCCCCCACACACACACAATGTGCCCAACAGTCTGTCCCATGTAATGTCCCCTGTCATGTCCCCTGCCCCATGTCATGTGCTCTGCCCCATGTCATGTGCTCTGCCCCATGTCATGTGCTCTGCCCCATGTCATGTGCTCTGCCCCATGTCATGTGCCCTGCCCCATGTCATGTGCCCTGCCCCATGTCATGTGCCCTGCCCCATGCCATGTGCCCTGCCCCATGCCATGTTCCCTGCCCCATGCCATATTCCCTGTCCCATGCCTCATCTAGGGTGGACAGGATAACAGGAGGAGGGGCCGATGGGGAACAGCGCTCCACTGGAGGAGATATGAAATGGGTTCTGTAGCCAGAAGAAGAAAGCCGGTACTGTGCCCAGCTGTCCCCCCCCCCACACACACACACACACACACACACACACACACACACGCAATGTGCCCAACAGTCTGTCCCATGTAATGTCCCCTGTCATGTCCCTCACCCCATGTAATGTGGCCTGCCCCATGCCATGTCCCCAGTCATGTCCCATGTAATGTGCTCTGCCCCATGTAATGCCCACTATCCCATGTAATGTGCCCTGTCGTGTGCTCTGCCCAATGTAATGTCCCCTGAATGGATCAGCTCTGCAGGAAAAGAAAGCACAAGTTTCACATTAATTAGGTACGTTTTAATATTTATTCTTTTATTTAATGCTATTTCTACACATTTTTGTTATCAACAGCTCGCTGATCATACCATTGTTCCATGAGCTGTAGATGTGAACACTATTTCAGGGGTTCCTCGAGATCTCAAACTTGTTGCCAGGGGTTCCTCCAAGGCAAAAAGATTGAGAAACGCTGTCCTAGAGATTCGGGCACCGCGTCTGGCTCTGAAGGCCTGGACATTCAGGTTACATAGTAGGTGAGATTGAAAAAAGACACACGTCCATCAAGTCCAACCCATGTGTGTGATTATATGTCAGTATTACATTGTATATCCCTGTATGTTGGGGTCGTTCAGATGCTTATCTAATAGTTTTTTGAAACTATCGATGCTCCCCGCTGAGACCACCGCCTGTGGAAGGGAATTCCACATCCTTGCCGCTCTTACAGTAAAGAACTCTGTATGCAGTTTAAGGTTAAATCTCTTTTCTTCTAATTTTAATGAGTGGCCACGAGTTTTGTTAAACTCCCTTCTGCGAAACCGTTTTATCCCTATTGTGGGGTCATCAGTATGGTATTTGTATATTGAAATCATATCCCCTCTCAAGCGTCTCTTCTCCAGAGAGAATAAGTTCAGTGCTCGCAACCTTTCCTCATAATTAATAGCCTCCAGACCCTTTATTAGCTTTGTCGCCCTTCTTTGTACTCGCTCCATTTCCAGTACATCCTTCCTGAGGACTGGTGCCCAGAACTGGACAGCATACTCTAGGTGCGGCCAGACCAGAGTCTCGTAGAGCGGAAGAATTATGGTTTTATCTCTGGAGTTGATCCCCCTTTTAATGCATGCCAATATTCTGTTTGCTTTGTTAGCAGCAGCTTGGCATTGCATGCCATTGCTGAGCCTATCATCTACTAGGACCTCCAGGTCCTTTTCTATCCTAGATTCCCCCAGAGGTCCCCACCCCCAGTGTATAGATTGCATTCATATTTTTGCCAACCAAATGCATTATTTTACATTTTTCTACATTGAACTTTATTTGCCATGTAGTTGCCCACCCCATTAATTTGTTCAGATCTTTTTGCAAGGTTTACGCATCCTACGGAGAAGTTATTGTCCTGCTTAGCTTAGTACCGTCCGCAAATACGGAGATTGAACTGTTTACCCCATCCTCCAGGTCGTTTATGAACAAATTAAATAGAATTGGTCCCAGCACAGAACCCTGGGGGACCCCCACTACCCACCCCTGACCATTCCGAGTACTCCCCATTTATCACCACCCTCTGAACTCGCCCTTGTAGCCAGTATTCAATCCATGTACCCACCCTATGGTCCATGCCAACAAACCTTATTTTGTACAGTAAATGTTTATGGGAACTGTGTTAAATGCTTTTGCAAAATCCAGATACACCACGTCTACGGGCCTTCTTTATCTAGATGGCAACTCGCCTCCTCATAGAACGTTAATAGATTGGTTTGGCAAGAACGACTCTTCATGAATCCATGCGGATTACTGCTAATTATACCGTTCTCATTACTAAAATCTTGTATATAGCCCCTTATCATCCCCTCCAAGAGTTTACATGTTACATGATGTTAGGCTAACTGGTCTGTAATTCCCAGGGATGTATTTTGGGCCCTTTTTAAATATTGGTGCTACATTGGCTTTTCTCCAATCACCTGGTACCTTTCCAGTCTGTAGACTGTCAGTAAAAATTAGGAACAATGGTCTGGCAATTACTTGACTGAGTTCCCTAAGTACCCTTGGGTGCAAGCCATCTCGTCCCGGTGATTTATTAATGTTAAGTTTCCCAAGTATAATTTTAATTCTGTCCTCTGTTTAACCATGGAGGTGCTTCCTGTGATGTGTCATGAGGATAAACACTGCAGTTTTGGTTACTGAAGCCCCCTGATTCCCTCGTGAAGACTGAGGAGAAGAATAAATTCAATACCTTTTCCATCTCCCCATCCTTTGTAACCAGATGTCCTTCCTCATTCTTTATGGTGCCAATATGGTCTGTCCTCCATTTTTTACTGTTTACATACTTAAAGAATTTCTTGGGATTTTTTTTGCTTTCCTCCGCTATGTGTCTTTCATGTTCTATCTCAGCCGTCCTTATTGCACCCTTACATTTCTTGTTGCATTTTTTATAAAGTTTGAATGCTGATAATAATCCCTCAACCTTGTATTTTTTGAAGGCCTTCTCCTTTGCTTTTCTATGCATTTTTACATTGGAGTTAAGCCATCCAGGACTTTTGATCGCTCTTTTAAATTTATTACCCAATGGGATGCATTGGCTAATGCCCTTATTTAATATGCTCTTAACGCAAACCCATCTCTCCTCCATGTTCTTTAGTCCTAATATTTTATCCCAATTTATGCCTTTTAGCAAGGTTTGTAGTTTAGGGAAGTTGGCTCTTTTGAAATTCAGTGTCTTTGTATTCCCTTTGTTTCCTATTTGTGTGATTTATACTGAAGCCAATTGACCTGTGATCGCTATTACCTAAATTGGCCTGTATTTCCACTCCCGTGATCAGGTCTGTATTGTTGGTAATCAGTAGATCCAGTAACGCTTTATTTCTAGTTGGTGTATCTACCATCTGACCCATAAAATTGTCCTGCAAGACATTTAGGAACTGGCGAGCCTTAGATAATTGCGCGGTTCCCTCGGCCCAGTCTATGTCTGGATAGTTAAAATCCCCATTATGATAACACCTTCCTATCCTTGCTGCTAATCCAAATTGTGATAGGAGATCTGTCTCCCCTTCCTCCCTCAGGTTAGGGGGCCTATGGCCTACTCCCAGTATTATTTTCCCCTTAGCTTCATCCCTTTGGAGCTCCACCCATAAGGATTCCACCTCCTCCCTCGCTCCCTTAGTGATGTCATCTCTCACATTCACTTGTGCATTTTTTTCTCTTAGTCTCTGAAATTCCCACGATCCAAATCTGGGGTTGTCCTGTCAGGATCCACTCCGACAATGCCACAGCTGTGGCTTATATCAATCACCAAGGCGGCACCAAGAGACTCACAGCGCAGAGGGAGGTGAACCGTATCCTAACTTGGGCAGAAAGGAATGTTCCAGTTTTCATTCCGGGAGTAGAGAATTGGCAGGGGGACTTCTTGAGCCGCCAGCAGTTGCTCCCGGGGGAATGGTCCCTTCACCCTGACATTTTGCTGGCTGTTTGCCAAAAATGGGGGACTCCAGACCTAGATCTGCTGGCGTCCAGATTCAACATGAAGTTGGTCAATTTTGTGTCCAGGACAAGGGATGGTAAAAAAAATCGCAATAAATGTATATTGATTGGTTTGCGCAAAAGTTATAGCGTCTACAAAGTGTGGGAAAGATTTATGGCATTTTGATTATTTTTTTTTTTTACTAGTAATGCCAGTGATCTGCGATTTTTAGCAGTACCGCGACATTGCGGCAGATAGATCGGACACTTTTGACACATTTTTCATCTCCACAGAGAAACGCTCGAGCTCTGTCAGAGTGACCATCGGGTTCTTGGTCACCTACCTGGCTAAGGCCCTTCTCCCCTGATTGCTTAGCTTCCCCAGATCTGTGTCTTGATACAATCCTGTCTTGAAGGTCTACAGACAATTCCTTAGAATTCATGGCTTGGTTTGTGCTCTGACATGCACTGTTAACTGTGGGACCTTACATAGACAGGTGTGTGCCTTTACAAAATCATGTCCAATCAACTGTATTTACCAGAGGGGGACTCCAATCAAGTTGCAGAAACATCTTGAGGATGATCAGTGGAAACAGGCTGCACCTAAGCTCAATTTTGAGTGCCTTGGCAAAGGCTATCTACATGTGATTTTTTTTTTTTGCTTTTATTTCTTTGCAAATTTGCAAAGATTTCAAACGAACTTTCACGTTGTCATTATGGGGTATTGTTTGTAGAAGTTTGAGAAAAATAATTGAATCCATTTTGGAATAAGGCTGCAACACAACAAAAAAAATGTGGAAAAAGTTAAGCGCTGTGATTACTTTCTGGGTGCACTGTATGTAATGCTTTCTTGGATGGAGGATGGATAATTGCTAATATCAGCTCCAGCTGTGTCACTGAGAATAGTTCTGTGACATCCACGTTGGTCTGCAGACCAAACTTCAAAGATTTTCTGTGACACTTACTTTACTGGAGATTTAGCTTTTTGGGGTCTCCTTGATTGCAATTAAAAAGGACTCCAGAACAAGAGCACCCATCTCACTTAGACTTGAGACCAAGCTCTTCCTACACTAGGACGCTCCCTTATTTCTTCCAGTGATACTTTTGTCCTTAAAGTGGATGTAAACCTGATTCATGAAATTTGACCTAAGCCAGTGGTTCTCAACTCCAGTCCTCGGGACCCACCAACAGGCCAGAATTTAAGTATTACCTTGGGGAGATGCAGACTAGAATACGGCAATCACTGAGCAGCAAATGATATCACCTGTGATGTATTTCAGCTATCTTGCAAACCTGACCTGTTGGTGGGTCCTGAGGACTGGAGTTGAGAACCACTGCCCTAAGCACATATGTATATGTAGTGTTTTACTTATCTCTCGCCAAAGTCATAAGTCCCATGTCTTTCTGCTGCTCCATTCTTCTGTTATCAGCATGATAACTTCTGACAAGTTCTCAGGCAACCAAGATAAAACCAGCCTGAAATTTGTGTCGGGGTGGGTTCTATAAATAGATTAGCAGAGAGCTTGTCTAATCACAGCACAGCTCTGCAAGTATTTTTGGTTCCTCTGCCTATGTGGAGAGGGGGTGTGTGCCTTTCCTCCAATCAGCTGTCACACAGTGTATGCCAAGAATCCACATCCAGTGCTGAACAGGAAGAAAAAAAAAACCTCTAACACGATGTGCACTTTCTAAAGAATATAGCATGCTAAAGACAGCGGATATACATGTAAAACCTATGTAGAGAGATTTTTTTCATCTGTGTATCATCTGAGGCTGTTCGCTTCACTGGGTATATGTGAGGGTTTACATCCACTTTAAGGTTTAGAGCTCAATCTAAGACTAAGCGTCATTCTACACAAAAGTCGTCCTAGTTCGCTAATACCTCCTCTGGTAAGCCTTCTACAGTTAGAAGGCAAATTATTGCTGTTTGTCAATTTTTGGCTCTGTGGTATCTTAGATGCCTGAATAATGGAGGGTTTGTCAACTAGGTACACAATAGAATTTCTATCTCACAGGTTCTGCTAACACTCTACAAACTTCTGATGGATTGTAAACAACCACAGATCCTCACTAGTTCCATATGAACACTTGGGGTACCTAGACTTGATTCTGCATACCATGGGAGCATAGATCTTTCTTTCCTACCCACATTATGGGACTGCTGCGACAACAGTTTGCCTTTTCTTTTAATGCAACAGTCCAGGATATCTCTGCTGTGGTGACTTTGGTCTACTGGTGTTTGAATGGTTGCACATTTGTTTCCTTTGGTTGAAAGCATCTCAATCTGAGTAAAGCCTCTCTGGACAAAGAGGGACTTCTAATTGTCCAACATCTTGAAGGTATTGGTGACCTCTCTGTCGCTCTTTCACCAGATGTCACAATTCAGGGGCCAAATGGTAAAAATACAGTCTGGCAATGCCACTGCAGTGGTGCATATTAAATTATCTCAGTCTTAGCTGGGTGTAACATATAGTACTAGCTCTCTCAGCAGTTCACATTCTAGGGGTATAATTTGGCAAGAAGATTTTCTAAGTTGTCACCAAATTCACTGGTGGGAATGGGACTCTACACCATGATGTTTTATCAGATTTATCACCATTGGGATACCTTAGACTTTGATCAGTGATTCAGTTCGCATTTGCAGCGCTATACGAGTCTTTCATTCATTCATCAGAGGAGCCCATAACTCATAGCCAGATTCAGTGTTCCTCTATTGGACACAGCTGATGCTGATTGTACCATGGATGCCACACTCCCTGATTTTTTTTTTTCCCCTCTACCTTTACATAAAGGGTATAATGTAAAGAAATACAAACCATTCTGGGGCTATAAATGAGCACATAAGGGCCTGGTAGCTGGTAATCAGATATTTTTTTCTAATTGTGGACATCTGGCCTCTTCCTGTTTTGGCTAAACATTCTTTCTCCGCACCCAATATTCAATCCTCCTTCTTAGTCACCTATGTTTTGAGGAAATATGGTCTGTTGATTGTTGGTGTAATTCTTACCCTCCCAGCCTTTTTAAAGACTGTTCTGGAAAGCCTAGAGATCTGCTGTATCCTCTAGCAATAATAAAACATGCACTTTATACATGAAACAACAAAGAAGTATAGATATATCAACATGACACAAGTGGCATTCCTTATATGTGCCTGCTGTACCATGTACTTGTATCCTGTTCTCTTTGTATTGCTTCCTTTTGTTTAAAATGCCAGGCATTCCTGCCAGTCCCGCTGCTTTCCTATTAAAAACTGACTATACTAGACAAAAGAGCACAACATTCTCTGGCTGTGCTGGCAACTCAGCCCGCTCTCCCCCAATGATGAGACTTCTGCTGACACTCTCTTGCCCCTACACAGCTATTCACTGGGAATACCAGTGCATGGCTGTTTCTCCTCCCCTAGCTCTCTGAGCTCCATATAAAAAGGAACAAATATGACCACAGGTCAACCTGGATTTGTAGGCGGAGTCGGGCTGTATTTAAGCCCACCCTCTACCTGCCATTTCCTGTCAATGTTTCTCTCGTGTCATTTTCGGTTTCGGCATGTCTAGCTGGTGTCTCTTCCGTTTACCGTACGACCAGACAGCAGCGTTTGTACTGCATCGAGTGGGTTTTTCTTTCTCCCGGCGCTCATGCCTGCGGTGTGATGCGGGCCGGTGACTCGTGCGGTCAGTTCAGGTCTGGTCACCCCAAGCTGGGTCATCAAATCCTGCCTCATTGGCAGTATTATCGGTCAGTCTCCCTTGGCCAGGTTGTTGCTGTAGTTTCAGGTAGCACTGGACTTGTGGTTCTCCCCACCTCATGGTCCGCAGGTCACGTGGAGGGGTGTGTTGGGGGGGAGCAACCAGGTTCATTAGTCTTAGTCAACTGCTATACGTATCTTGTAACCATAGTTGTCAGGGCAAGTATCAAAAAGGGGGGGAGGGGTCTGATTAGTGGGGCAGCTCCACAGCTGTGGTCAAATCATGCAATGCCATGCCATCATTTCTGTTGAATCTTTTCTGCCATTCTGGGGTTGCATTTGGTGTTTTTATTTTGCAGTCCTGAGGGTTGTCAGGGGGATGCTAGCTGCAGTTTCCTTTCGCCCAGGTTGTGTTATGCTGTGACTGATAGTTCCGCTGGGCATGGTTGCTCACAGCTCCTTAGTACTATTCGTTCATGCGCCCATGGTTGTGAGGGGGTGGGACGGCTCACGCAGCTCACTACCATTCGCCCCTACTTCGGAGGGGGAGGCAGGGTTCAGCATCCTACGTCCCGCTGATGTAGGGCTGGTTTTCAGGTAGGCCCATTTCTCATCAGGATCTGTCACGTCTATAGTTCCATATGGGCTGAGGTTTCGTTTTTAAATGATTGTTGGACCACAATCTTCTCACCCATATACCATACGCCATACGATGTTCATTTCATTACACCTGTACGACTACCCACCACGGTCTGTGGGTACCTTAGCCCTGAGTGTTTGTTTTTAGTTACCTGTCTTTGCACTGCTGGTTACTCGGGCTTACTTACTGCATACACTAAGGTGGTGGTTGTCATTAGGTTCATATTCACGAGCTGTTGGTCTTGTCATTACTGTACCTACATCCATAAACTTTTTTTTTTTTTACAGAAAATACATATATATACTTGGGTAGGCTCGAAGGGGGGGGGGGGGTTCATGTTTTTGTTGTCTGTTGTCGCTTTCTCTAGTTTGTGTTTCCTTAGATTTGGTCATGTCGCACGTTTTGGAAGCGAAAAATTCCCATTCATTCCTCCAACCCCACGTGGGAGTTCAAAGCATGGTAGCACCCCGACGTTAAGGAGTTGGACTATACCTAAGCTCACAGCTGAGCTTCATCACAGGGGTATTCCTTTCCCGGCCACATTCAGGAAGGCAGAACTCTTCAGATTGTTATTCCCAATTCCATCCCAGCCACTCCCATCCACCAGCACAGTACATGTTTCTGGGCATAATTCTTTAACTCAGTTTTATGCGATGCTAAATATGCTCTCTACGTCCACGTTATTTGCTAGACAGGATGAAGGTGATTGAAGCCCGCTCGGCTAGAGCTGAGGTGTCAGCTGCACCCCCAGCCCCTGCTTTTCCCAGCACTCCTGCAGGTAATGTCGACATCCCTTAAGTCCACCTGTCTTGTCAAGCCTTCTGGTTCGTCACGACTAAGCCAAGTAAAGGCTTCCTTGATAGGGAAATTTTCAGTAGGCTTTCACATGGGCCTCATCACTGTCCCGTCTGAGTCTTTCGAATGTAGTGACTTGGCTTCAGTGGACAGTCATGCTTCCATTGGTGATGAGTTACTGGAGACAGGAACTTTCAAGGGGTTTGTGATTGGTCGGTTTCTTTCACCATCATTATGAATGTGGAGGGTCAGCCCCACCAGGGGGGTCAGTGGCAAGTTTTCCAAAAAATATAATTGGAGTTACAATTTATCTTCTTTCATTCCCATGGAAGTATTTTCATTTAAGTACTGGTCCGTGGATCTGGCTATCCAGCACATTCTACTGTTATGCAGGGGTAATTGGCTATCCAAAGCTCTGATATTACCAATGCTTTGAAGCTAATTCCTTCAGACCTGCCCTCTGGTAATGGCATTGTAAATGGCGCAAACATTATTTCGCTTTACTTCGGGTCAAAAGCAGTCCTTGCTTATTTGACACCTTTGCCAAGCACTTAATTGGATCTTGGCTAACTGCAAGGGTGTCAGGGCATAATTTGTTATCTAGTTGATTTCCTGCTGTTAGAAGACCCTGAAAACCGCCCAGGGATCTGTAGTCTCTCTCAGGGCTGTGTTCTGAGCTAAACGTCCCCTTGGCTGCCCACAAAGTGTAAGGTCCAGTCCAAAGTGTTCACATTTTTCGGCGTCACTCTCGGCTCGAATCGCATGATTGCGAGTTTGCTCTTGGAGAACTGGTCAGATACATCAGACTATTTATCTTTGTCTGATGCCCAGTCTTCCAAAAGTGGGGGCTTACAGTCCGTTTTGGGAGTGCTGAATCATGCCATGAGAATTATTTCATAGGGTAGAGCTTTTGTTTCAGGTTAATGGCCCTCCTTCCCCTGTATCAAGACTCTGACTCAGTTGTCAGGTTTCAAGCAGATGCACGACCTGACTTAATCACATGGGACCAGTTCCTGTGTGACTGGAATGGCATCTCCATGTTGCAATGCCTGATGAAGGAGCACGCATGCTCCGAACGTGAGCGATACGGCCACACACCCCCGCTCTCCTCCACCTGACGTCATCCTCCCACGTACTTGCTGACGCACTGCCAGAGGGAACCCCACGCCTTGGAGCTACGGACTCCACCGCTAGTGGCCGAGGCCGGCCCCACCACAGCCCAGCTGGTTCCGGAAGTGACTCTGCGTTGCCCAGGAGACATTACCAATGCCTGTTTTAATCACACAAATGTGAGTGCACAATTTTAAAATATTAAAGCTTTTGATTTAACTACCTACTACCCTTAGAGCGGCGCTACTTTTCTTTCTGCAGTTCCTCCTTACGCCATGCTGGTCATGGATTAGTCCCATTCTGGACACAGGCGATCGCTCTGGCTAATAGTTCATTATCCAGAAATACTCTGAAGGCTTATACCAGGGTTAGAAGACTTTTATCAGGTTCATGATGCCATACCCTTCCAGTTGCCCCGAAGACATCGAGTATGTGTTGGCTTTCGCTGCCTATTGCCACAGCGAATTGGCGTTATCTGCCAACACCATCAAGTTATATCTGTCAGGTGTCCAGCACTTCAGGTCCCTGCAGACTCCTGACAGTCTGTCCATTTTTTGCGGCTTACCCTCTCAAAGCCACGTTGAGGGGTATTCAGAGAACTCGGAAACAATCACATCCGTCATGTCTACCAGTTACCAGCCAGATTTTTTGTGGTATTTCAGACATCTTGTCGCCTCCTCCTTTTTGGCGCACGTCCCAGTTTAGTGCTCAAGGCAGCCTTCCACTTGAAATTCTTTGGGCTTCATCGGACCCAGGGTAGTGTCCCAGCATAGCTTTCAGGCTCCTCATCTGCTCAAAGGCAGTCTCACCAGGTTCCCTTATAACTACGCTTTACAACTTCCCAATAACAAGAATAGGCAGGCAGGCCAGGGGTTCATTGCAAATATTATAGAACCAACAGTAACTGGTGTCTGAAGTGTCTGACTTTCTCTGCAATCATTTGACAGCGGCTCCTCTGGGACACCCTTTGCTCTTTCCCACGTATCCTCCCACGTCTAAGCAGTTTTGTCAGGATTTCACTCCCCAAACTATGCTTAAATCCAAAACAATGTTCTGGACATTCGGTTAGAATTGGGACAGCATCCGCAGCTTCCAAAAAGGGGCTCCCTTCTCATTTCATCAAGTACATGGGGCGACAGTTCCTCCTGTCATAGCAGATACATACTGGAACCCCATACGGAAGTCACCCGGGCATTCGCTACTTTATGGGACTGATTGTTGTTACCTGTCGGTCATTAAGCCTTTCATAGTCACACCTACTTCCGTGTTTTTTGCCCTCTTTTAGGCATACTGACCAGCTAGATCAAGGCCTACAGCACTATCAAGAAATATCTTTCAGGAATCCAATACTTTTTGTCCTTGCGGGACCCCGATAGGCCATCCATTTTTGCAGCACACCCTATCAAGGCCATTCTTAAAGGGATTCACAAGAGTAGCCCTCCTACTATGGTTAGCAGACTCCCCATCACAGGGCATATATTGCGGAGCATGTCCGATATACTTTCCAGGTCTCCTTTTGGGACGCTACCCAGCTTGGTCCTCCAGGCGGCCCTGTATCTGGCTTTCTATGGTTTCCTCAGACTGGGTGAGTTCACTCGTACTAGGACGAGATCCCGTATACTCTTGATAAACCAGGTAGGTACCCCAATCAATTTCGGTTGCATCTGGATGCTTGCAAGATGCAGCAGACAGGATCCGGTACTGACATTAGATTTTTCCAGACCAGCATTGCCTGGTGCCCGGTCACAGTCTTAGACCAACTCATGGTGATGACAGCAGATAAATCCAGGGATAGTCCACTTTTGCCTTTCCCTAGTGCTCCCCTCTCCACAGCACAGTTCATGAAACCTTTCCTCACCCTTCATTCAAACCTAGGTTTGGACCCCAAAGTTTATTCTGGCCATTCTTTCAGGATAGGTGCGGTTTCCGCTGCTTCTCGCCAAGGGGTCCCTGTTCACGTAATTACGAAGTTAGGCTGGTGGAATTCAGCATGCTTCCCCAGCGATATCCCAGATCCACATGTTGAGATGTCACGGGCATTCATGCATTTGGCTGAATAATGTTACATACGATTGCTTTCAATAAATCTGTTTGCTAGCTCATCCTACTGTTCCTACTCCTACTTATCCTAGAGTTATTTTTGCCCCCTTTAGGCATACTGACCATGTGACTATGGCACACCCCAGGTCATGTTTCCTGTTTTGCCTCCATACCTTTCCTAATATGGTCTACTAGAGACTCAGAGTACAAATAATATTTTATATACACAAATGATTTGCCTTTCATTTCTATTCTAAACTAAACTGGTTGTTTTACAAGGTGAAGGTTCACATCTACTTTAACCACCTCTCGCCCGTGCTATAGCCGAAAGACCTCTACAGCGCGAGCTCACATTGCCGGGAGTTTATCTATTGACATCCTCCCATGATCGCGCTTCCAGTGCACCCCCTGCAGGCGCACATCAGCACAGATCTGTGATCGGGGTAAAGAGCCAATCACAGCGGCTCTTTATCATGTGGCCAGCTGTGTCCAATCACAGCTGATCAGTGTAAACAGTTATTGCCGGTTATCGGCAGTCCTTTCCTCACGCTGACAGCACGGGTGGAGAGGAGAGCCAATAACCAGCAAATCCACACAGGAGACATCTAGACTGATAATCTGGGTACTGATCATCTGCGTCTTGATTATACGTGCAGCCTCAACGGTGCCCACAAATGCTGCTAAACTGCCCATCAGTGCTCCCTGTCAGTGTCCATTAGTGATGCCTATCAGTGCCACATATCAGTGCAGCCTCATCAGTGCTGCCGTCTATCAGTGTCCATTAGTGCAGCCTCCTCAGCATGCATCAGTGAAGGAAAAAAATTACTTATTTAGAAAATCTTAAAGCAGACACTAAGAAAAAAAATTTTTTTTTTTTTTTTCAAAAAATGTCAAAAACACACTGATGAATAAATACCACCTAAGGAAATCTGTCTCACAAAAATTCTGTTTGAGTACAGTGTTGCATGACTGCCCAATTGTCGCAATTTTTTTCAGTTTTTTTTACTTCTCCATCCATACTACACAGAGCTGATGAACGATTCTCCCACTGGGACTATCCTGCTTTGACAGCTGGCCCCAGCGGATGTCAAAATACCCCAATAGTGGCTACATCTGATTTTCCAGCAAGCTCCTTTAACAAAAGTGTATAAAATAATCCACTTTTGTTGAAGGGAGGGGGCAACAGAGCCACGCATTCAGTGTATTTCAGCTGTTGTCTTGGGAACCAACCAAATGCACAGTGTATAGTCAGGTTTGTTGTCCATTGATATTGCCTAAAGAAGCCAGTGTGGTCTGAAAGCTTGCACTACAATCTAGTTACGAGATAAGGATCACCCTAAATCCAAACTTCTGCATTGATTGCTCACATAGTACAGCACTCTACTGCTATAAATTTTAGTAAAATCCTTTTCTTAAGTAATTCATTGAGGGACACAAATCTCACCCATTTTCAGGGTATTCTGTGTTTAGACACATTGCCATAGTTGAATCCCAATTGCAGTGTAGCAGCCCCATCCCCGCCCAGCATTTATTAATTAAAGTGTTCCTAAACCCAGGACCCTGCAATCACTATATCGGGTCTCCCACAGTACACAGAGCATGGAAATGCATAGTTACACAGTAGGGTTGAATAAAGACACCAGTCCAAGTTCAACCTGAGTGAGTGCACGTCCACAATTGTCCCCCATCAAGATGCCCATCTATTATTATTTTATTTAGGGTACCCATATAGCGTCGTCAATTTTTACGCAGTGCTCCACACACACATTGGTCTCCACCCCCAAGGAGCCCACAATCCAATGTCCCCAATCCACACAATTATTTTAGTAAATATATACTGCTAAATACCCTTTTTCATCAGCAGTTAGAGCAGTCTTGTGACTTCTACGAGTGTCTGATTAAAGCTTGTAGGAGGAGTTTCCATTCTCTCACAATTGTTCTTTGAGAATGCAGGACCCCTGACCCTCTGGACAGTGCTGATTGGCCCTGTGCTGATCACTTGCACCATCCCAAGAAAAAAATAAAACTCTCTACCAATACACACCAAACTGAGCATGCACAGCCTTTCCCCTGGCTCTGTAAATGTCAGGAGATACATTGGGGTCAGCGGAAGGAGATGATCAGAGGAGAGAGGATTGAACAGCCTTTTTACACAATGCAGAGGATAAACCCCTTAGGTTCCACAGTGAGTATAACAAGCATGATTTACTGCATGTACACAATGTTGGGTTTAGTAACACGTTAAATGTTTTCTTAATACATACCTTTTTTACTATATGTCTAAAGTCCACACAAGTGACGCACAGTCGTTGCCCTTCTTTTCTGTTCTTGGCAGTAGGTGGTCCTGAATAGTGCAGGGAGTGGTGGTGTTTGCAGCATTTGCCTGTTAGTCATAATGAAGCTTCCCTAAGTCCATATTGCCCTAGGCTAACAGGAAGTGGGATAAATGAGCTCGGGAGCAATTCAACCTGAAAGGAGTACAGTGCTGAACCCTGGAGTGTTAAGTCTGCTGGGGTCAGAGAAAAGTTGAGTGTTACAAGGAAAGCGGTTTATTCCTTGTTTTGTTTTAAAAAGTGCTAGGCAGTCTTCTTTTTGTTTTTGTCTTTTAATTAAGCTCGGACTTTAAAATGTTTCTTGACCCAAAAATAAAAATGTATTATATTGCACCTAACCAATCCTTAAAGTAGAAGTAAACCTGAAAAAAAATTTAATGAAGATTTCTACTTGGTACAATAGAGGATGTCAAGTCATCTATGCCCAGTCTTGCCACGAAGAGTTGATCCAGCTCTGAGCAATTCTCTTGTCTTTTTGTAGTAAGATAAAAAATGACACACAGATAAGTTTAGGTCCCCACTTCCCCCACTGCTGTGACTGACATTGATTTATTTATCTCATGAACATGCGGAGTGTGTATTACGATTCCAGCTTCACATCCCTCCTCCTTTCTTCTCTAGCTCTCCCAAGATTGGCTGCTCCAAGCCTCAGCAAGATTGGGCATGCTGAAGTCATGTGGTGCTTTTCCTGAGTTTTGACTGGATGTTATTCAAAACTCCAGAATATTAGAGTGTAGAGGTGGGTGGGGAGCCTTGTGACATCACGACTCCGCCCACCGAGCTCCGGCTAGGAGAAACTTGGTGATTCCAGAGTTTTGCGGAGCTCCTACTGCTGAAGGGGTTGACATTTGCAAGGTAGAGATACGTGCAAGAGGCTTGCATGTGTATATATACATTAATACTGTGCGATTAGTTTATACTGGGTGAGTGGTGGGTTTACGTCCACTTTAAATGCAGTAGATGTATGCATTTCCTTTGTTTAGGCATTATTTTCACCTGAAACAAAGTATATTATTATTATTATATTATACAGGATTTATATAGCGCCAACAGTTTGCGCAGCGCTTTATATCCTCATATAAAGTGTACTTGGCCCAATCAATGGCACCTAGTGTAGATCCTGGCTCTTTTTTTTTTTCTTTCCTCAGCAAACTGCATAGTTTTTGCAGACAGCAGGCAATTCATGGTGATGCCCCCCAACACCACCACCACTTTAGCACACAGCTGGTGATTGACAGCCTCAGACGTGCATGTTTCCCAGTAAGGCTATGTAAAGGGTAGGTTTGTCCATTCCCACCACTCAGGGTGTCAGATTACACTCAGTTCTGTGCTGTGGAGTGTGACATCAATTCACAATCCCTGCCTCCTGGAAACAGTGTCGGTATGTTCAGGGGATGTAGCCCCTGGAAGGAGCCTGTGCCCTTTGATTCTTCTCTTACATGCTCCTAGAGTCGGGGCATATATTTAGAGGTCAGCTGTGTCCTCAATGAACTACTGGAGAAAAGTTTGTGTAGCTAAATCCAAAATCTGTCCCTGACATATTTTTAGTGGGGGACTAATTTTATACAATTGCTAGTGTCACAGTGGGTGGCTGTCTTAAAAAACTGATGGATAAAGGGTTTACATATAATAGGTCAGCCATACTTGTAAATACAAGGTGTAACATTTTTGTTACCACAAATATGATGTAATAGGTGTCTCCTTAGCAAACAATTGTATGTTTGTAATTTCTTGCATCAACACCTCCAAAGATGATAATTTGGGCTTAAATGACTTTCAACCAGTCTAGAAATTATGTTTATTATAATTGTCTCATGTTATGAGACAAATTTTGTTTCAGAAGTTTCTCAAGGATTAATATAGTTCCAAGTAAGTTGTATAGAACACATATTTAGCTATGCTGTGCAGGGATTTTACTGTACTATTTCTGTGTGACTGACTTCTTAAATCTGCAGTAGCAAAGTTTATGATTAAAAATACATGTCATTTATTTATTTATCTATTTTTTGCAGCCGGAGGATGCCACTTCTGGTGACCTGTCTGAACTGCTGTCACAGTCTGCACTTGGAATGAGGTAATACAGAACAAAAGTCTGCTGTATTTTAAGTAATGGAAACAAACTCAATATATGAGATAAACACCATTAGAAAAGTTGCTTAGACTAGATAATCGTGGCAATGGTGTTTTGTTGGTTTGGATTTAACAAGCAAAATGGGCAATGAAGTACAAGAAAAAGCACAGAGACTCAGTCAAAATACACTTAAAAGCACTTAAATCTGTCTGCCTTCTTGTCTTATCTTCTGTATAGATTTGGTTTACTGTTCTATAGTAGCAGTTGGTTATGCTTCGATGAATCCATTGCAGAACATCTGTGGCTCCCTGAAAATTGTTAACAGTTCCATATATCCAGCTAGATTATTTATTACAAAGGTTGCCTGTCAGGAGATCTCTACATTATAAGCAAAACTTCATTGACCTTAACCACTTACCAATACTGGGCACTTTTACCCTCTTCCTGCCCAGGCCAACTTTTAGCTTTCAGCACTTTGACAATTGCGTGGCTGTATCCAAACTATATTTTTATAATTTTTTTGAGACAGAGCTTTCTTTTAGTGGCATTTAATCATCACTGAGTTGTTTTTTTTGCTAAACAAATGAAAAAAGACTGAAAAAAATTTTTTTTTCTTCATTTCTGTTTTTGTAATAAGTAATTTTTCTCCTTCACTGCACTGCGCTAAGGCGGCACTGATGTGCGCTGATGAGGTGGCACTGATGAGCATCATTGATGGGCACTGAAAGGCATCACTGGCGGGCATCGCTAATGGGGCTACACTGGTGGTTGAACTGATGCACCACCCGGCTGTCATTTTGCTAAAGGTGGGGCGAGATGTGGTTAAAGTACATGTAAACCCAATTATTGAAATCTCATATAAGCTCATGACATGTTAAAACTAAAATATATAAATACGCTGCGCTATCAAAAATACAAATATAAGTGATATATAACATGAAATAATATTGTGCAGTACATGCAATATTACAAAATAAAGTTATACTGTGCACACTTCTAAAATTGTTATATATATATATATATATATATATATCATCCACACAAATATATAGTATCCAAAAAATGTAATACCAATTCTTAGAAATGTGTAATAAACATCACTGACCATACACTCAAGATTAAAGTGCTCCAGTGTCCTTGTGCAATATTCAAATAACAGGGTTCAGTAGTAGGATCCTGGATTGATTTCACTTGTGCCTCTGTTCATCAAAGTAGTGCCACTTTTACCTCGGTAATATTGACACACAAAGGACTTCATGGTGCCGTATATAAAATATAAAAACATTTATTAATGTGATCACCCCCTGATGAAGATACGAAATACACCTTGTATCGACACGCGTTGGGGAAGGGGACAGGACGAAACGCCAGACAGATAACCTTTTAGGGAACGATCAGTACATCACCCCAATATCAGCCGCCGTATCCCGCTCAGTATTGCGATTTTAGAGTGGCACGCTGAAGCGCCATGACATTGTGAGTACCCAGTGTGGGGATTTTTACTTTGGTTTTAGTAAATGTTTTTATATACTGCACCATGAAGTCCTTTCTGTGTTAATATTACCGGGGTAAAAGTGACACTACTTTGAAGAGAGGCACAAGTGAAATCAATCCAGGATCCTACTACTGAACCCATAGTGGTTCTAAGGCGTAATTTGACCAAGCCTAGCAGCAAGGTCACACGC
Organism: Lithobates clamitans; assembly: GCA_037952925.1. Taxonomy (NCBI): domain Eukaryota; kingdom Metazoa; phylum Chordata; class Amphibia; order Anura; family Ranidae; genus Lithobates; species Lithobates clamitans. Next base: position 4,527,896 of record JBBGZY010000108.1, on the reverse strand, counting down.
CCTAAGGTGAGCGGCTATCACCTGGGGGGAGGACTTATGTGTGGACACAGCACTTTACCTTTGATTCACTGAGACGCATGGATGTTTTTTGGAATACCTATGGATTGTTAGTTTGAATATTGCACAAATGCACTGCAGCACTAAATCGCATGGATGATTTTTTGCAACACTTATTTATTGTTCTTTGAATATTGCACAAGGACACTGGAGCACTTTAATCTTGAGTGTATGGTTAGTTACATACACTCATTGTGATATTTATTACACATTTCTAAGAATTGGTATTGCATTTTTTGGATGATATATATATAACAATTTTAGAAGTGTGCACAGTAACTTTATTTTGTAATATTGAATGTACTGCACATTATTATTTCATGTTATATATCACTTATATTTGTATTTTTGATAGCGCAGCGTATTTATATATTTTAGTTTGATCATTTGCATGGTATATGAGACATGTGTAACGCTAGCAGCTGATCATTTGAAAGAAGCATTGGTGTGCAGGCCTTGTTTGATCGGCCAGTAAGTGGAGGCTCATAGGACTACTTATTATAATCCTGACGACATGTTGTCATTTCAAAAATAATTTTAGTTATTAGGTGACGACATATTGTCCGTTTTCCAATTGTGCTCTGGCATTGCCACCTGTCACACAGATTTTAAATCTGGAGATTACAGGCGGCTCCTTTTAAGGGTTCATTTACATGGCAATCCCCTGCATTCAATTCAGCATTTGTAATGCATGTGCAGTGTGTTTAGCGTGCATTTTTTAAAATTATTTATGGAGTTGCATTGGCATGCATTCCAGTATGTTTATGTGCAAAAAAATGCAGCAAACGTTTCAGTTTTTAGTACGCTCACAAAACCACCACAATGGTGTAAACTAGGTTTACTGAAATACATTCATAACTTGTATAGTACAGGGCACAGGATTGTATTCATAGCCCTTGGGTTATTGCAGGATACCTTTTGGGTGATTGGACACTGGCAAAAATCTTGTTGGGGCTGCCCCTAGGGGCATGCTTATATAACCCAACCCACTCCATTAGACTTTAGGTTTTTGCTAGTGTCCTTAGGTGATGTAGCTCTTTTCCTTTTGGAGAAGTTTTTTCCCCTTCGTCTTTCAGGACAGCCACCATGAGAGATAGTCACCTCCTCTTCCTCTAGGAAACACTGCGCCAGCCCATAAATTCTTACTTCCCCCTGCCAGACCTCAGTATTAGTGTTTCCTCCGGTGGGGAGACACTGTGCAAGGAGCCAGGCCACTCAGTCAGGGTGACTGTGGCTGATGTTTGTGTTTTTTTGATCCTGTAATGAGAGCAGGGGCTTCCTAGGGGCATGGGGGTACTTGCCCCTCGTTCTGTTGCCACCCCTTCCTAGCCGAGCGCAGCTTAAGGTTGCGGGGGATACCTATCGCGGCTACAGGGCCGCAGCAAGCAGGCGTTCGCCTTTCCTGTACACTATACAGGCCGCTCATTTTTGGAACTAGGCGGGCCGGGCGACGTCATTTCCGGCGGAAGGGCGAGTGCTTGCCTTTGACCCACGGCTTCCGGTTCCGGGTCGCGGAGCTGATAGGGAAGCCAGGCACAGGCTGGAGACTAGTCTGGGATGCGCACAGGCAGTGTGGGACTCGGTAGTAGCAACCATCTGCAGTCATGTCGGAAGCAGATGCTCAGCCAACGGACACTACCTCCAGCCTTCCTAAGGTAAGAGCGCCCTGGGGAAGGGTACTCTTTATCTAGGATTGTCCCTCCATGTATAGTTCCTGTCATGGGGGGCAGACACCCTGGGTGGTCAGGGGAGGGAGGCTCAGATCCCCACATATTAAGGAGGGTCTAGTGCACTCCCAGGGTTGTATCCTTGTTTTTCAAAAAAAAAAAAATGTTTTGTATTTTTCTGTTTCATGTATTTTCAGAAAGCTACAGAGAAGTCAAAGTCTACACATAGCTCTAAGAAGAGGTGTTCCTCTTGCAGGGACACATTAGGGGAATCATGGACAAAGGTCTTGTGTAGGGAGTGCATAGACTCCCTTGTTAAAGAGAGGAACTCTAAACAGGAGTCAGGACTAGCAGCCTCGGTAAAGGAGCTCTCGTCCACCTTTTCTTCATTTAAGGCCTTATTTGAAAGGTTTCAGCCTCCCATTAGTCCAGCTCCCCAGGATACAACCCCGCCTCAGGCTCAGGGCTCTGCTCCTGCCCAACCTGCAACTTCAGTTAGGGCAGAGGAAGCTCCAGGCCCTTCCAGAGTGGAACAAAGACAGCCAGACAGTTCCTCCTCCGATTCCCAGGATGGTTCAGAGGGGGAGGACCAGGACGGGGAGTCCAGGAAATCCTCCAGATATAAATTATCCCTGGAAGAGGTAGAGGACCTCTTAGGGGCTATTTATACAACCCTCTGTATCCAGGAGGACAAGAAACCCCTGACCCTTCATGACCAAATGTACAGGGGCTTGGGGGAACAAAAGAAAAAAGTTTTTCCAGTACACGAGGTACTGGTTGAAACTATTAAAAAGGAGTGGCAAGATCCCGAAAGGAAGCCCTTTTTTTCTAGATCCCTAAAAAGGAGATTTCCGTTCTCAGAAGATCCTGCATCTATCTGGAATAAAAATCCCACGTTAGATGCCGCCTTCTCCCAGGTTTCCAGACACACGGACTTGGCGTTTGAAGACATGGGAGCCTTGGTGGATGTCATGGATAAGAGAATAGACTCTCTTCTCAAAAAGACTTGGGATTCAACAATTGGCAATTTAAAGCCTGAGTTGGCTGTCACAGTAGTGGCTCGCACTCTGGAGCTCTGGCTCTCTAAGATCCAAGAGCATATTGAAGCTGGAACGGCAAAAGAAACCATTCTATCTTCTTTCCTTATAATTCTGTAGGGTATCGCCTACATAGCTGATGCCTCGGCAGAATCAGTCCGTATGTCGGCCAGATCAGCGGCTCTGACCAATTCGGCCAGGAGAGCCCTCTGGCTAAAAACTTGGTCAGGCGATAGCGCCTCTAAAGTCAAGTTTTGCGGGATACCTTTAACGGGAGACCTGCTCTTCAGCCCAGGTTTAGAGACCGTCTTGGACCGCACAGCAGACAGGAAGAAATCCTTCCCAGTTAAGCGGAAAACCCCTGCACAAACAAAGAAGGGGTTTCGTCCGCAAAAACGTAAAGAAGCTCCAAAGCCGGAAGGGCAAAAGAAATCTTGGGGTCAAAGAGGCAAGGGCAGGGGAGGGGCGATTTTTTTTTTGCCCTCCTGAACAGCCCCGTAAAAGCCAATGACTCCCCAACCATGGTGGGGGGAAGACTGGGGGCCTTCCTCCCACAGTGGGAGGCAATATCCCCCAATCGCTTTATTCTAGGGGTTATAAGAAGGGGGTACCGTCTCAAATTCACAAATCCTCCTCCGCGGAGATTCCTTGTCACGCACCTACCCAGGTGCACGGCAAAGGCAGAGGCTCTGTTGGGAGCACTAAGAGATCTGGAAGATCAAAATGTGGTTCTCAGAGTACCAAAGGCCGAGGAGGGAGAGGGTTTCTTTTCACACGTCTTCGTAGTGTGAAGCCCACAGGGAAATTCAGACTGATTCTGAATTTAAAGCCCCTGAACAGGTCAGTGACATACAGAAGATTCCGTATGGAGACAATTTTCACAGTCAGAGCCCTGTTACCCCACAACTGCTTTATGGTATCGCTGGACCTAAGGGACGCGTATCTACACGTTCCTATAACAGAAGCCTCGCAGAGGTTTCTTCGGCTAGCAGTAGACGTAGGTGGAACAATGGTACATCTACAGTTTCAGGCGCTGCCTTTCGGGCTATCCTCCTCGCCCCACATTTTCACCAAGGTCTTGGCGGAAGTTATGGCTTTTCTTCGGCTCCAGGGAATATCAGTGATAGCATATCTGGACGACCTGCTCCTATTTGCAGCGTGTCCAGTACAGTTAGTCAAAGATCTAGAACTAACAATGAAGGTTCTTACAGGTCTAGGGTGGCTAATGAACTTGGAGAAATCCAGTTTGATTCCTTCACAACGCATCACGTACTTAGGCTATCTGTTGGACTCAACACTACTGAGTGAGTTTCTTCCAGCAGAAAAAGTACTAAAACTGGACAGGGCAGTGGCCGCTCTCCAGTGCAGCAATCTGGTCTCCATAAGAGTTCTGATGAAGGCCCTGGGACTATTGACCGCTACCCTCCCAGCAGTGCAGTGGGCAGGTCTGCACTTTCGTCCCTTACAGTCCTTTGTCCTAAGGGTGTGGGATCACAGTCAGGAAGATCTGGACACCTTGGTACAGGTTCCACACCAAGTAAAGAGATCCCACTGGTGGTGGAGGAAGGTCTCAAACTTGTCGCAGGGTTGTCTGTGGTTCATCCCAGTTTCTCAGGTGGTAACCACAGACGCAAGCGGCAAAGGATGGGGGGCGCATCTGGGTTCCCTTTTAGCACAGGGCACCTGTTCAGGTGCGGTCTGACAACTCGTCCACCGTGGCCTATGTAAACAAACAGGGCAGCACGAGAAGCGGAGTCCTTTTGGCCTTAGCATCACACATTCTGAACTGGGCCGAGACCCACGCTCTCTCACTCTCAGCAGTCTTCCTGAGAGGAGAAAGGAATGTGATAGCAGACTTTCTCAGCCGAACCAAGCTTAGAGAGGGCGATTGGGTCCTCAACCAGGAGGTTTTCAATCTCATTTCAGAGAAATGGGATCCTCCAGAAGTAGATCTGTTCGTGCCAAGAAACAACGCGAAAGCCCCATGTTTTTTCTCCCTAAACAGAGGGGAGGGAGCACGGGGGGTCGACGCATTGATCCAGAACTGGCATTTCAGAATCTGCTATGCCTTCCCGCCCCCGGCGTTATTGCTGGCAGTTCTCAGGAAGTTCCAGATGGAAAACACGTCCCTGATTCTAGTAGCACCACATTGGCCAAAGAGGGCTTGGTTCTCAGTACTCAAGCAGCTAGCGGTCGAACCTCCCTTATTCCTGCCACCTCGAGAGGACCTCCTCTCACAGGGCCCAGTCCTCTGTCCACAGGTACACCAATGGCAGTTAGCGGCCTGGCTACTGAGGAGGGTATGCTAAGAGCTAGGGGTTTTTCTGAGAAATTAATCTCCACCCTCAACAGCAGGAAGAAGGAAACACGCCAGATCTATAAGAAGGTCTGGGTACGTTTCAATGAATGGTGTATAGAAGGCTCTTTTGCGGTTCACAGTCCCACAGCTGTGTTGGAATTTCTTCAGTGCGGGGCAGATAGGGGTTTATCCATTAGTACCCTTAAAGGTCAGGTGTCAGCGCTCAGTGCTTATTTAGAAAAGCATCTGGCCACCAATCCATGGGTGGTCAGATTCTTTAAGGCTCTGTCTAGACAGAGACCGGTTCAAGGCCCTCCCTTTTCCAAAGTGGGACCTATCTTTAGTTTTACAGAGCCTGACGGGAACCCCATTTGAACCTTTAGAAGGGTGTCTACTGACGGATCTTACGTTAAAAACAGTTTTTTTAGTAGCAGTGACAACTGCCAGGAGAGTCAGTGAGATTGAGGCCTTATCTGTTAGACCTCCTTTTTGCGTTATTTTCCCAGATCGGATCATCTTCAAGACTGATCCAGCATTTTTACCTAAGGTGGCTTCTGGATTCCACAGAAGTCAAGAGGTAGTTTTACCCTCATTTTGTCCCAACCCCTCAGGGGAAAGGGAGTTAAAATTTCATTCTTTGGACGTAAGGAGATGTATCCTTCAGTACCTAGATCTGACCAAGACATTTAGAAAGTCAGACTCTTTATTTGTTTTGTTTTCTGGGGCCAGAAAAGGATGCAAAGCGTCTTGACGCACTATTGCCAGATGGCTCAGAGCAACCATTGGCCAGGCCTATACATTAGCAGGGAAAGAAATCCCAATGGGTATAAAGGCAAACTCTACCAGAGCTATGGCAGCTTCTCAGGCAGAAAAGGCTGGAGCAACGCCAGAGCAAATATGCAGGGCTGCAACATGGTCCAGCTATTCCACTTTTGTAAAGCACTACAGAGTGGACCTGGTGTCGGCTAGTGAGCAAAACTTTGGGCGAAAGGTATTGCAAGCTGTAGTCCCACCCTAACTGGTAAGTGCTCGTTTATCCTCTCATGGTGGCTGTCCTGAAAGACGAAGGGAGAAAAATTAAAGTTACGTACCGGTAACGTCTTTTCCAGTAGTCTTTCAGGACAGCCCTAGTTACCCACCCGAAATTTTGGGGTGCCTTATAAAAGACCAGAACGCAGCATGATAATGATATGGGATAGTATGCTATTAATGTGTTCTTGTGTCTCCCCAGCTGGCCAGAGGTAATCTTGGAATATACTGAGGTCTGGCAGGGGGAAGTAAGAATGTATGGGCTGGCGCAGTGTTTCCTAGAGGAAGAGGAGGAGACTATCTCTCATGATGGCTGTCCTGAAAGACTACTGGAAAAGACGTTTCCGGTACGTAACTTTAATTTTTTTTCCCTTGAACCTTTAGCAGGTACAGCAATATGGATAAGGTAAAATAGAGTTCCCCTATACCAGTGATGGTGAACCTTGGCACTCCAGATGTTTTGGAACTACATTTCCCATGATGCTACAATACACTGCAGAGTGCATGAGCATCATGGGAAATGTAGTTCCAAAACATCTGGGGTGCCAAGGTTCGCCATCACTGCCTTATACTGTAGACTGGTTCCTAACCTACCAAAACCGCAGGTGCATAGGTGCAGGCATGGGGAGTTAGTCATTATAGTGCCAATCCCCTTTGTAATAGTTTCAAATGCCTTTGGCACTATAGACATCATTACAAATTAAAAAATTGACACAGTTCCAACACACCTTCTGCCCACCATATCTGCAGAAAACATGTTCACTGCACTTCCTGACACATTTGTCTACATAGACACAACAGAGTAACACGGTCAGCACCTGAGTTATAGCATCTCCTCTATAGTATGAGACCTAGGATTATACTGCGTGCTACAGAGGACATTAACAATAGACACATAGAAAACTGAAGGCAAGCCCCCTTGAGGGTTTAACCCCTCCCTGCTCACACCTGCCTAGTTCTGCATCATGTCTGTAAGAGAATGGATGTTCCTTTCCTAATAGTGATGTTCACACCCATTTATTGATTGCGTTGACAAGATGTCTGTGACCTTAAACTTTCTGTGCAACATGGCACTGAATGTTAGCCAAGTAATGTATCTCCTGTTCAGGTCTGTAGGCCTCTCCAGCTTATATGCTGGTCAGCAGAGCATCAATGTAAGAAGTCCCTGTTGCACCTACCCTCTTCAAGAGAACCATCTTTTTGGTTCTTTGCTGGATTAAATCTTTGAAGTCACTATAGGGTCTAAGCGTACTCACATTTCCCAGATACACAAAAATAAGGATCCACAGCGCTGGTTGGCACTTTCCTATCCTGCATCAACACATTCTTTTGTTCCTCCAAGTAAGGCTCAAGTTCCTGAATTAATAAGTTGTCTTCAATCACCTTGGTTTTAGTGGGTTCTATACATCCTTAGCTATAGAAGGGATCAAAAGCTGCAGAGAAGTGCATCTGCACATGAAAGTCGGTTTCCACTGGCTTTATCAGAGATGCGGGATGCCTGGTGGATTTTGCAGGGATTTTGGGGGAAGCTTGCATAGCTGAGGCATAGGTTATAAGAGCCCTCAAATTGTCCACTTATCTATTCACATTTTGGGAGTGGAAAATGAGGCCTGGCAAGCGTGGGTTGCCTGGGAGCGGGGGGGGGGCGAGCACAGCCAGCAGGCGGGGTTGAATGGGAGCTCTTCTCCCAGTGATCGCCCAGAGGAAGAGTGCAGGCGGTCAGATTATCAGAGCACGCAACATCACTGTAACAGCTTTCATTTCAATTGCCGTGTGTTCCCGCGCTCGCCATCGCATACAGCCCTGCCTTTTGGCCCAGGTGCTTTGATAGACAGATCACCCGTCCAATGGCGGGATGTGTGACCTATATCAAAGTCCCCGGGCCAGGAGGCGAGCGCGGGGAACACACGGAAATTGAAATGAAAGCTGTTACAGTGATGTTCCTCGGTGATCCGGCGGGCAATCCTCTACTTCTCCTCTCTTCCCCTGCACAGGTGAAGCGGCATTTTTTTATTGGTTTGAGTCTTTGGATTTTTGGTGGGTCATTGTTTGTAAAACAGCATTTGGTCCTTTGCGTCATCAAAGGTCAGGGATCTGCACTGTCCAATATTTAACATCTACTTGCTATTCATTCACAGATTCGTACTTTGTTACAAGGGGTTACAGACAATTCTCCCTATAAGACCTTCACTCCAGCTGTGAAATTTAAATCTAGTATTGTCTTTGTTACAAATATCTACTTTCCTACCTATTCGGAACATATCTTTGTAGTTGCGTAACAGGTGCGTGTATTGGTTTCCTCCTGGACTCCCAAGCCGAATCCCTCCACTGGGTGCAGGTGCCCCCTGAACCGACTCTCTGACTGGTTTATGGCAGCAAATATGAAGTAGACCCACCTCCAGACATTACTACAAGGCAGATGTTCAGCGGAAGAATATTCTTTGACGTTATAAGGGTGAGCAACAGATTCTGGATGGAATGGCCCTACTCTTCACTCAATACAAGTTGGGACTCACATAAGCTATAAAAAATGCATGCATTTGTTCATCAACTTCCCCACCTTTTTTGAAGGAGGCATGACTCTTGCTGTTTGTGTTGACTGTTGCCTGTGGGAGAGACAAGTGGAATGTTTGGCTTCTTCCATAGTGTTACCTCTTGCCACCAATACCCCGAAGGCCAATACTCGTAAATGTGAATGAACCCACGTGGAAGTTTGTCTTCAAAATGAAAACTCCGCTTACGCACCTTGGGCTTCTGCGTGTACTGCGGCCTACCACCTTCCGTCTTAATGGCCAGATTGAGAGGACCAGACAATCCTTAGAACTCTACCACCAGGGCAGAATTCACTAATAATTGTCCACATTCCCCTTCTGGATTTTCTTTTGTGTTTTATGGGTATGTTCCAAAATATGCTTTTTTTTTTTTTTTTTTTTTTTTACCAAGAGTTCTTCTTTCAGTGTTCCTGAAATTACTAAAAACATTTTGCTTAGGCCTAATAGCGATGCAGGTTGCGGTTGATGCGTTTTCATGGTGTGGTTTTTTGTTTTTTTTTCACAAAAGTTCTTGATGCATTTTTGGGAGGTGTCTGTTCTCTTGCTGGAGAAACCAGCAAAAACAAATCAAAAACACAAGTACTGCCTTTTTAAAGTGATTGTAAAGTCTCGTTTTTTTTCTAAATAACAATGTTATGTTATACTTACCTGCTCTGTGCAGTGGATTTGCACAGGGCAGCCCAGACCCCCCCTTTTTGGGTCCCTCTTCGCTGCTCCTGGCCCCTCCCTCCTGTCAAGTGCCCCCACAGCAAGCAGCCTGCTATGGGGCACCCGAGCCTCCATGTGTTTTAGACACAAAGCTGTGGTTCGGCCCCGTCCCCCTCTCTCTCCTGATTGGCTAACTGACTTTGACAGCAGTGGGAGCCAATGGCGCCACTTCTGTGTCTCAGCCATTTAGGAGGGAGATTCCTGGGCAGCCGAGGGACTCGTGGAAATTGCTGGATAGAGATGGGGCTCCAGTAAGTAATAGGGGGGCTACTGCACACAGAAGGCTTTTTATCCCAATGCATAAAATGCATTAAGATTTAAAAAAAAAAACCTGCCTTAACAACCTCTTTAATGCGTTTCCGCTTTTTTTTTTTCATTGAAGTCTATGGAACCACAAACGCAACCTGCAGCGGGAAAAAACGTTTCTGATCCTTTCCAAAAAGCATCAGTGGAAAACACACAGCTGTGAACTTGATACATTGGAAACCATGTTATATGGACTGTAGTGCGTTACTGAAAAACGTGTAGGTGTAAACCAGGCCTTAAAGTGGCATTTGAAAAACTTTCTTTTGTCTATTTTTTTTCTCAGACTGGAGATATGCTGTCTGTTATAGAATGGGAGATGTGGCCCACATCCCTTAGTCAAACAGGTTACAGAAATGTTTCCTCTAGTGGGACTTCATAAGGCCAGATCTACTTATGTCTTAAAGTAACAACAAGATTTGTAAAAATAAGTACATTTTATTTGTAAAAGTTAAACACAAGGAAAGGTAGTGTTTAAGACTACAATTGATGCGAATATGGACAGTGATGCATGTTTCAATACCATACATAAACTACTTGCTCTGTTTGGTGAACCACATATAACAGTACATCCAACGCGTTTCGAGTTGTAGCGTTTATCCACTTCATCAGGATTGAGTATTTATGGAAAAAGCATTAATATCTATGATGAATAGAAAACAGGAATAGTAACTTATTGACTCGCATATGTTACATATGAAATTGTTAAACAATAAGGGTTGTACACTGACCGTATGGTTATGTAGGGTATCACAAAAATAAAAAGGGATATTTGCTGCCATAAACCAGTCAGAGTTGGTCCAGGGGGCCCAGCACATGGGGGATCCTGCCAGTAACACCCACAGAGGGCACTGTCCAACCCCAGGAGAGCACCACACTCTGCACTGATAGAGTAAGTAATTCTAATGATGTAGATAGAAACAGGATATGGTCAGAAAGTCAATGGGTATAGGTTGCGTAGCACCGTAAATGATCTACAGGGGTACACACCTCTACTCCCTGATGATGGAGAATAGCAGACCTTAATCTTCAGTTTCCAATTAATAAGAGATGGAATATCCTATACTCATACAGTATTGTTAGCCTAAAAGGAGACAGGGAAGTTTGAAAAAAATTGCAGTATCCAGATAGTAAATTTACCAGAACAGACGGACTTATTAAGTCCATAATAGCTAGATACTTCACATTGAAAGATGCCGGCAAGCATCCCATCGTAATGGCGGCCGGACATCCAGGACGCCGCCGTGGTGTCATCCGGCCAGTGGGGTTGGCCGGATATGGCGTGGTGGCGACGAGGACCTGCGTCAGTGGCCCACGGCGCATACGGGCGCCATGGAAACTGAGTGTACACTAAGTCTCCAGCGACCAAAACAAAGCCAGCAGCGATGCTGTGACGTCACTGGCAGCCTTTGTGTGCCAAGTGGGACTTGCCAGGAATCTGCATGCAGGGCCCCCTATGGACAGATCTCTCGTGGCAGGCTGCTAAAACTTAACACAGAGGAGCAAAAAACAGCAGAGCAGTACATACATATAATTTAGAGGCATGTGCAATTATACAGAGATGGCATATAGAAACATACACATTATATTTCTTTGGGCAAATGATACCTTTAGTCATTTAATCATTTATTAATTTATAGCAATACAAATAGAGAAAGACATAAGGGAGGGAGAAAATAAGTATAAGAACAATCCTTCAATAAGAAAGACAGTTGAATTTAATTTGGGGTATCTAGTTTGAATTCAGATCCACCTGATGTGAAACCCTCTAAGAAGGGTCTAAAGGATATGGACCCATTTAGCCCTGGAGGATTTGTTGCATTCAGGTGGAATATCCACCTTTTGTTCATGCTGTAGGAGGATTTTGTTCCAATCCCCTCCTTGTATACGGTCCACACATCCAGGAACATAACACTACCAAATGGTGAAAAATATAGGCCTAAACATTACGCCAATTGTTGAATAGGCGTGGTCTACCTCCTTTTATGTGATTGTTAATGCTTTTTTTTTTCTATTCATCATAGATATTAATGTTTTTTCCATTACCACTCGCCCCTGATGAAAAGGATAACTGCTACTCGAAATGCGTTGGGTGTACTCTATTATATGTGGTTCACCAAACAGAGCAAGTGGTTTTATGTATGGTATTGAAACATGCATCATTGTCCAAGTTCACATTCCAAGTTCACATCAATTGTAGTCTTAAACACTACCTATCCTGTGTGTTTTTTAACTCGTTCAAAATGTACTTCTTTTTACAATTCTTGTTACTTTAAGACATAAGGAGATCTGGCCTTATAAAGTCCCACTAGAGGAAACCTTTCCGTAACCCATTTTTTTTCTCAGTTTGCCACCTACTCTGAAGATGCACAATACATTTTGTTTCCTTACTAATACTGGTGCATCCTTTGACTTTTGTGACCTCTCAATCTCTGATACCTAAGGCCTCATGCCACCGGGCGTTTTACAGCCACATTTAGGACCGTTTTTTACAGCTTAAAAACGCCTCTGCAGGAAGAGAGGGAGGGGCCGGATGTGGACGCTGATCTGGAGCCGAGGCTGAGCCCGGGAAGCCCAAGGATGGTCAACTAGGGTAAGACAGTCTCCTGTCTCCCGACCCTGTGCTGACCCCCCCCCCCCCCCCGGTGCCTGCTCCCTGTCGCGCGGGGGCTCCATCGCTGCTGCCGGGACGAGTGGCAGATCCCCGTTCCTCCAAAGCGCCGGGCGCGCGCCTGTCACCGTGCGCACTCAGTGTACCTTGAGAGCCGGACTGAGTCTATATTCCATTAGATAGGATATGGCATCCGACCCTGGGAGCCTGCACAAGCATAGGGTCTGAGTGGAGTGTCGCCTGTGACGTGGATCAGAGCTACAGGAGCGGCAAGTAAAACGAACAACTGACTGTATCATGTGGGACTTGTCGTAATAGTTCATCTAAGAACGCAGTGACTGACAGACTGGTGTATGGATATGTGGGTGCCTGGGTTAAAAAAAAAAAAAAAGGTTTAAGGCATGGTTACAGATGGTCATTGATACTCATATAGGCTGATATTGACACATTGATGGTTAAGAATGTTGGATGACTTCCTAATAATTTCATTTGGCTATCTCTATCTCATCCGGAGTGAGAATTAAACCGTGCTGGGACAACCGGAAAAAAATTTAAAATAAAATATCAGGGAAAGAGTCACGGGATTTAAGCTAGAATACAGAGACTTGCCTACATATGAAATTTGGTCTGAGTGCAAGGGTGTATTGAGTTGCGAAATAATGATAACTATATAGACTTGCCTGTGTAGGCAGAGGCATTTAGGCCTGCAACGGGGGTGGGCTGCCTGCCCAAATTGCTTAAATTAAAATGCCCTTGGTAACAAGAAATGAGAGGTAAATCGGTGAAAGGAGCTGCAGCGAACCCTCCCAGGTTGAGCGCCAGCCCAGGAACCATCAAAAAATATATGGTACAAGAAGGGAGCAAAGAAAGCCCAGGTAAACAAATGGGGGCCAAAAGTAAACCACGAGAAAGCAGCCAAAAGACCGGATCACGAAAACAGTTTGAAGACACAGAAATCCCTACAGCAAGCAGCGGGTTACTCATGGCACCAGAGGAAGAAGTTATAATGGAACCTAAACAAAGAAAAGCAGCTACCAACAGGAATAAACCTATGGATCAGAGGTCTTCCGGAGATTCCAGGAGAAAAGGTGGAATTGCAGGAAAAAAATGGATACAATCTTTGGGCATATGATTAATACATCGAGTGCAAGTAGTAAAATTAAGTTTGAAAGAATACATCGGATCAGAAAACCCACAGAAATTGTAGGGGACGTCCCAAGAGATGTTATCGCAAGAGTTCATAACTATCAAGACAAAGAACAGATTAAGACATGCCTAAAAAATAACCAACCAGTGAAATATGGAGAGACAACCATGCAGATCTTCCCAGATCTGGCAGCAAAGACTCTGGCCAGGAGAAGAACCCTGAAACGCCTGCTTGTCCAGCTTAAGGCGTTTAATGTCCAATACTCATGGGGGTTTCCCAGCCTGCCTAATAGGACGCAAAGAAGGCTGTTCTGCAACGTTAAGAATCCCAGAAGACACACCAAAATTCTGTAATCGTTTAAATGTGCCAATAGTAGAAATCCCGGGCTGGTGGGAAAGAATTGAAAATCTAGAAAGCTCTGAAGTATCGCAAGCATGGCAACCCATCCTTAAAGCGAAACGATCAGGAGGAAAGAAGTGAAATCTCAAGGAACTAGAAAAAAAAAACTCTGAGCTTAAAATGTGTTTAAAATGGCTATATTAAGGGGGGTCTTTGGTACGGGGTGTGGGGAAGGAGATTGGGGGGAGGGGAACCCCCATAAAATTGGGGGGGGCAATGGCTCCGGCGGTGGCCAAACCGAGTCCAACCTGTAGGGGGTTAACAGAGGGGCTGGGTGGAGTAAGTGGGGACTCGGTTTGTTGGGCCATGGGGAGGCCTTTTTCCCCCATGTGGGAGGGTGGGGGGGGGAATGTTGGGGAAGGGAGGGGGAGGAGGGCGTGAGAGGGACGGGGGGGGGATAGAGAGGGTATTCACGATATCGACCCCTATTCCTACGGGTGGCTTGGAACAGAAAACTCATAGTAAGGATGCCTAGCCTGAAAATCATTTCATATAATGTTCGGGGTTTGAATTCTCCCATAAAGTGTGCTAACATAATGGGTGAATTGAAACCTCTTAAAGCAGACGTAGTATTACTGCAGGAGACATACTTCTATTGCGGTAAGAGTCAAAAAAAATTTTCAAAAGATTTCCCAGTCTGGTACTATAGAGATTCTCCTATTAGTTGAGCAAAAGGAGTCGCCATAGGGTTTGCCAGGGGGGTAAGGTTTGAGTTAGAGGAGAGAATAACTGACCCTGAGGGGCATTATCTTTTTTTGAGAGGAAAACAAAACAGATTTGAATGCTCACTGGCAAACATTTACGGCCCTAATAAAAACGCAAATAGATACCTGCTGGGGGCTTTAGAGAAGTTCATGGAATTTAAGAAGGGAGGGGCTATTATAGCAGGGGACTTTAACTTCTATTTCGAACCAGGAAGAAGACAGTACGTCCCATGCACTGGGGACAGGTGGAGTATGGATGAATAAATTTAGAAGAAACTACATCAGTACCAACTTGTAGATGCATGGAGGATGCAACACAACAACGAAAGGGATTACACATTTTACTCCCCCGTGCATGCAACATATTCTAGATTAGATTTTTTCCTGGTTGAGCACTGCCTATTAGAGGTTGTGATTAGCACAAATATTGAAATAATGACCCTATCAGATCATGCGCCTGTGAGTTTACAAATTCAAATTGGGGAGAGTCAAAAAAAGAGCAACATGTGGAGGTTAAATGAGGACATTCTATGACAATAAAATGTTGCAGTGAACATCTCAGAAGCTACCGTCTGGGAGGCCCACAAAGCCTATATCAGGGGTATTCTAATTATGGCTGGATCGGAGAAAAAAAAAAGAACTAAAAAAGATAAATTAGCCTTAACAAAAGAAATCTCTGAATTGGAACAATACAAGATAACAGGAGATAGGGAGGTGTTAAAGCTATATGGG
Source organism: Lithobates clamitans (assembly GCA_037952925.1). NCBI lineage: Eukaryota > Metazoa > Chordata > Amphibia > Anura > Ranidae > Lithobates > Lithobates clamitans. The sequence goes on along the minus strand of JBBGZY010000108.1, from coordinate 4,512,651 downwards.
AAAAGAGAGGCCATGCGGAATTTAGTGGAACAAGAAACCCTTATAGTATATAATTTAATCAAAAAAGATATATATATAGGAGGGAACAAACCGGGTAAACTCCTGGCAAAGGTACTGAAAAAAAAGAAAACTATCAACTATATAGAAAAATCAAGACAAGGACAGGGGATTTTAGACATAGATCCAGAGATCTTACTAACATTTTCCAAGACTGTTACGGGTTGCTGTATGCAATAAACAAGAAGGATACCCAAGAAAAGAATAGAAAAAAACATGAGAAAATAATAGCTTTCTTAAAAGATATAGGATTAATTAAAGTTGCAGAAACTAAACAGAGCGCTTTAGAGGCCCCCATAACAGAAAAGGAGTTAAAAAAAATGCTGCAGGAAACACCAGCTGGCAAAAGCCCTGGCCCTGATGGCCTGACAGTATTATACTACAAAAAATTTCAGGACCAACTAATCCCCAAGATATGTTCCTATATGAACGGTATTGCAGATAAATGGGAGATGAGGAAGGAAGCGTTGGAAGCCAATATTACCATTATCCTGAAAGAAGGCAAGGATAGCACACTCTGTTCCAGCTATAGGCCCATTTCACTCTTAAATTCAGATACGAAATTATTTGCTAAAATCCTTGCCGAAAGGATGAAAAAGATAAATGAGATCGTACACCCAGATCAGGTGGGGTTTATACAAGGAAGAGAGGGGAGGGATCATGGTATCAAAATGCTCTTGGCAGTGCAGAAAATTAAAGACAGTGGAGCCCCAGGACTTCTCCTGTCAATTGATGCTGAGAAAGCTTTTGACAGGGTGGACTGGGGCTTTATGCAGGGCACATTGGAGGAGATGGGGCTCGGGGAAAATATGATCAGATGGATAAAGACATTATATACCCAACCCACAGCATGAGTGAAGGTAAATGGCGTACTTTTCGGAGCCATTTGAAATGTTTAATGGTACAAGACAGGGGTGCCCACTTTCCCCATTACTGTTTGTGTTGGCGCTTGAACCCCTTCTAATAAAGATAAGGCAAAACCCGGACATCAGTGGGATAAAAATTGATGAAGTCCATAAACTGGCCGCCTTTGCAGATGACATTTTATTCTATGTCACCCGCCCAAGGATTACTCTACCTAATCTGATGACAGTCTTAAAAGAATATGGGAAGTTATCTAATTTTAAGGTAAACCCAGCCAAATCCGAAACGTTGGACATTAATAACAGCAAACCAGGGGAAAATACTTATCAAAAGGCCTTCCCATTTATATGGGGGAAAAAAGAACTTCATTATCTAGGCGTTAAAATAACCACATCAAGGGAGACATTATACCAGGCTAATTTTATGCCACTCCTCAATGAGATCAAAAAAGAGTTGAATAGAATTACAAGAGGTCAGCTGTCGGGGGGAAGAATCAACATATATAAGATGGTTATCCTACCCAAAATGATATACAAGATGCAAATGCTCCCAATTGCATTCCCACAAGTCTATCTTAAAACATTGCACACTTTGTTTTTAAGGTTCATTTGGAGAGGGAAAAAACCTTGTCTAAGTTTTACACAGTTGAGTAAAGATAAGGAGGGGGGGGGGGGTGCACCAGATATTAGCAAGTATTATAAGGCAATTGCTATGTCACGAATAATAGAATGTGTTAAAAATAATAAAGAAAAATGATGGGTCAAAATGGAAAGCACAATTAGTGAGGCCACAATGGGTAAGATAATATGGATCCCACCACAATTTAGGAAACTTAGCACGGAAACACAGGACATCCCCAGACATGTACTAACAATCTGGGATAACTTACACACTAGCACTGGGAGTTTAATTCTCCTTTAAAGCGGTTGTATAGTCTATTTTTTAACTTTTACCTACAGGTAAGCCTATAATAAGGCTTACCTGTAGGTAAAAAAAAAATCTACTAAACCTGTACGGTTTAGGAGATATTCCCCTTGCTATGAGCCGCTGACTGCAGCGGCGCATGTGCACAGGGTATTGTCGGCTGAAGGCCCGGCAGATGCCAGACCTTGCCAGGAAACAAATCTGCGCGCATGCGTGGGAGTGATGACATCGCGGCTCCAGCCACTTACAGCGCTAGAGCCGCAAAACCTGGAAGACACGCCGAGGCAACATGTCAGCTACCTCGGCGTGGACCAGGTAAGATACTGACACCTCGTTCTAAGGTAAGTATTTCATAATGAGCTAGTATGCGGTGCATACTAGCTCATTATGCCTTTTGCCTTACAAGGGTATAAAAAAAAAAGTGTCAGCGGGTATACAACCGCTTTAATTCCACATAAGAATACAGAATATTTCGTACCGGGGATAGAGGACTTGTTTGGGAAGTGGATTCTAGAGGAGGATGCACAATTAAAGGACGTTATGAAACAGGGCAAAATATGCACATATCAGGAATTAAAAAATAAAAGCGAATTTCTGGTTATAGACCCATGGCGGTATGGCCAATTGAATCATTTTATTAAAACACTCCCGCAGCCAATCAGATCTGTCAGAGACTTACGGCCTTTGGAGAAAATCTGTATGGAGAAAACTGGGAGGAGGGGGATCTCTAAGATCTATAAAGTGTTAATAGAAATAAAGGGGAGGGAGATCCCACCATTTATTAAGAAATGGGAGAAGGAACTAGATATTAAGCTCAAAGAGCCTAAAATTTGGCAAATATTGAGGAGGGTCAACGCCACGTCAGTTAATTGCAAGATACTTGAGCTAAAAAAAAACTCTGTTGGAGGGGATGTAAAGAGATTGGGACAATGGCGCATATATGGTGGCAATGCCCGGAAATCAAAAAATATTGGGAGGAGGTTAGGTGAATCATCAGTGAGATTACCAATATTGAAATCCCAGATGAACAATGGGGGTGCTTATTCCATGGGATCAGAATGCCCATGAAGAATTATTTGAAAACGTTAATAACACAGCTCACCGATGCGGCCAAAAGCCTTATACCAAGACACTGGCAAGAAAAGAAAACCCACGTTACGGAATTGGTTCAATAAAATAAATGAAATTCAAAGCCTAGAAATACCTAAGGTTTAGTGAGGGGATGGGAATGGAATACTTTGAAGAGAAATGGAGGGACTGGGTAGAGTATAAGTGTTCAATGAGGTGTGCCGAGGTGATGGGTACATAGATTAAATAAAGATGTGAGGCCCCAAGGTAGCTAGACTGACCGTATCCAAGAAGAAGAGAATAGCGGAGAATAAACATGAGAGGAGAAGAGGAGTTGGGTAAGAAGTGGGTGGGTGGGGTGTGTGGGAGGGGGAGTGGGGGGTATGGGCATTCTCATTGGGTTTAAATTTTTCTTATTTCTGTTCTAAAGGATGATGTAAATTGCAATAGGGTTTTTCTAATATATCATGAATGATGCAGTAAAAATCAGAATAAAAGGCCACAATGATGTGAAGACGAGTAGGGACAAGATTGAACTGGTAAGGTGAAATAAGTCTGTCGGAAAACTTCGCTGAAGTGGCAAAAGAAAAAAGCCTCTCCATGTTATTCTATGGCCTCGTGCCCACAGAGAGTTTTGAGCTGTAAGTGGCATAGGCGTTTTTAAGCTCCAAAAAAACCCAGGGCCAGTACGTTCTAGTCTCCAAGCTCGAGCTGTAAAAATGCCCCAAAGCACCCACCCCCCACGTTGAGGTCATGTGGCCTGGTATGGTCCACCCACCCCCTTTCCTGACCTGCCGGGCTGCGTGCTCAGATAAGGGTCTGGTATGGATTTTGGGGGGTTCCCCCAAAAAAATGGCGTGGTGGTTTCCTTTAAAATCCATACCAGACCAAAGGGTCTAGTATCGTCCTAGGGCAAACAATGTGCTAATTTTTTAGCAGGAGTTCCCCTTCAGGATCCTCGGTACACAAGTCGCGCCGTAAGTCAGATCATCCTAATCCAAGAAAAATATTACAGCGCACACATGCAAAAAAAACATTCACCTCCAGCAAGGCTAGTTTAAAAACACCTAAACATTCTCAAAAAGACATTTTCAAAAATATGGGGATTTGGTTGCACCATATTGTTATATGGTGTTAAGCCCACTTACTGCGACAAAGTACACCATAATTAGTGGGTCCTACACTATCCATAGATTTGTGAGATCCTGCTTCTCTGAACCATGAGAGCTACACTCTTCTAAATGGGAGAATCTTGAGGTCTCCACCTATGACACAAGTGGACACTAATGAGAGGTACTTAATGAGGGAGTAGGGTGCTCCTATCCCAAAGGATAGATGATCATAATCGGACTTCTGGTGCAACTTCTATTCAAATCAATGGGATCCCATAGGGAACCATTGATTTTGAATAGAGGCAGAGAAACGCAGCTGAAAGCTAGCTCGGCTAAATGTGCATTGATAATTAATGATCATTAATGATCAAGTATTGGAGAGGTTGGGGGGCGTGGCTTAGCTGCACATGTAGAAGGGCGTGTATCTCCTCAGCTCCGCCGGCCATCCGTGCTTCCATCCTGCATTTACCTTCCCAGCTTAGCTGAACTGGACCATATTGATCCCTATTCACCCGGGAGACGACCGGAACGCATATCTACCTGCACCGACGGCCACAATGGTGCTAAAAAAGACCGGCAGCGGCAAGGGACAGGCGGACATCCAAGACCAAGATGGCGCCGAGCGGCCAAAGAGCAGTATAAGGAGGCCGCACAGAAACTTTTATTCGGTGGCAGATCCTACAAAGATGCCCTAGCCGGGGTTAATGCACAGAGGGCCTCACCTGAGAAAGCTCAGGAAGAAGATGACACAGTACCCTTAGAGGATGAGAATGGATTGTCCCTGGAGTGGAACGCAGTGAGTACTCCTAAGGATTTTACTGTTAGGCCTCAGACCAGTACATCAGGGTCAGAGGCAGCAGAACCCACGCTCAGAGATATATTCTCAGCTGTGACTTCCTGCAATTACTCCATAACTGCTCTTTCTGATGGGATAAAAGAAGTGAAGGCAGAAATCTCATATGTACGCCATGACATGCAAAAGCTTATGGGGGAGAACCTCTGCCATAGAAGGCAGGCTGAGCACGGTAGAGGATAATATAACACCTATGCAGAGGGATCTGCATTACAATTGTCACCTAACTGAGCAACATGCAATGTGACTTGATGAAATGGAGAATCGCTTGAGACGAAATAATGTCCGTGCCCTGGGCATCCCGGAGAGAGCAGAGGGTAAAAACTCTGTGGCGTTCATAGAACAATGGCTTATATCTACGTGTGGCAGGGACTCCTTCTCCCCACTCTTTGCTGTTGAAAGGGCACACAGGGTACCTTCCCGCCCTCTACCACCAGGCAATCATCCTAGGCCTTTTCTATTCAAGCTACTGAATTTTAAAGATAGAGATGCAATATTATCCAAAGCCAGAGCTATGTCAGACAAAATGAAGATTGATAATAGCAGGATCTCCTTGTTTCCTGACTTCTCTGCTAAATTACAAAAAAGGCGTGCAGCATTCAATGATGTAAAAAAGAGGCTCAGAGAACTTAATGTGCAATATGGTATGCTACATCCTGCCCGTCTCCGAGTAACGGCTCCTGACACGACTCATTTTTTTTAACGACCCACAGCGGCTGCACAATGGTTGGATCGTGAGGAGAGAGCTATTAAAGAGGCCAGAAGACAGTGTCCAGATCAACATTAAAGATTCACTTCCTTATATGGGTCAGGGACATATTCTTTCAGGTCCGGCGGAGAGAGACGTATATTTTTTCCTTTTTTTCCCCTTTTTTTTCTTGAAAACTTTTAAGTTGCTAATAGCCTGCATTTGTGAGACACCGTTTACCAGCTGGAAGTTGTTTTTCCCGGGTGTTTCCACTGCCTTCCCCCCTCCAGGATGGTCTATCCGGGAACAGTTTCTAAGTTAGCCCTAATGGCTGAGAACATGGCTCACTCTATGAACACCGACATTGATGTTTTTTGGAGTGGTTGTTTTTTCTTACACTCCCCTCCCTTTTTTTCTTTTCTCCCCCCCCCTTTTTTATCAGTTTTTTTCTTCCATTTTTTTCTCAATAGGAATCTCCGGAACTATAAGTGTGTATCCAGCCCTTCAGCTTTGCAAGCACAGTTTTGTGTTAAAATGTATTACAACAGCGTGTGTAGAGGTCATGTAGGTACCATAGATTCTAGACCCACTTTCTATTATGCATTGTTACATGTTTGTCAATCAAATGTATTACGATTCCACAATGACAGTCAATTTGGTAATATACATACAGCTGATATATACAAATGATGGCAAGTATTAAAATTCTGTTGTGGAATATTAGAGGTCTTGGTAATCCTGTAAAGAGAATGGCGGCACTCAGACATTTTAAATCCGCACAAGCGGACATTGTGTGTCTACAGGAGACCCATTTTCCCCTGGGGCTATACCTAGTTTTGGTTCCAGAATATATAATACCCAAATACACTCCACTTACTCAGCATATGCGAGGGGGGTGAGCGTCCTGATTAGTCGGGACGTTCAGTTCCATTGCTCTCAGAGGTCTGTAGACCCAGGGGGAAAGTTTATTTTCCTACTATGTACAATATCAAACCTGGTGTGTATCATAGCTAATATATACATTTCACCCCCATATTCAAGAGAGACTAAATTTATGGCACAATATCCCAATGTTCCTCTAATAGCAGTAGGCGACTTTAATAATTATCTACACTACAAATGGGATAAACTACCTACACCTTCAGCTGTAAATGTTCGTAACAAGGGGCTGACGCCCTTTGCTGGGTTGATATCGGAGCTGGGCTTGACTGAAGTCTAATACAAAGGCCTGGGAGACAGAGGTATGTAAGGTACTTAAGGAATCAGAAGATGCATATGTCTCTAATCCCACGGAGGATACAAAAAAAGCGTGGCTGGGTGCACAGGCTATGTCCAGCCAGCTGGCAGAAAACAAGAGATTTTTCCTGCAGCAGTCCCACTTTGAAGAGGGGGAGTCTACTGGACACATGCTGGCATTACTAGCGCGGGCGCAGGGGTCCCCTTCTATGGTCTCCTCGTGTGATACGCAGGGAGCAGTTCATACGAATAATATAGAAATACTACAGGTTTTTCGGTCATTCTATGCTGATCTATACATGTCTAAAGTGTGCCCAGAAGAGAGTGACATAATGAATTTCCTCAATGTGTGTGGGTTGCCTCGATTGTCTACCTTGGATGCGGCCCTCTTAGATGCTCCGATATCGGCAGAGGAATTGGCATTAGCCCTAGAGCAAACACATAATAATAAGGCCCCAGGAGCTGATGGCCTACCATCCGAGGTGTACAAAAGGTATGCGGACACATTACTACCTATGTTATTAAAAGTATATAATGATGCACTAGAGAGGGGTGTACTGCCTAGCTCTATGAACGGGGCAATTATAATAGTGTTATTAAAACCTGGTAAAGATGCCACGTCCCCTGACTCATATAGGCCCATCTCACTACCAACGACCGATGTCAAACTATTAGCCAGAGTTTTAGCGACGAGGCTCTCTCAAATAGTCCAGAAGTTAGTACATAGGGATCAATCGGGATTCATACCTACCAGATCCACAGCCCAAAACATTGGACGCCTCTTTCTAAACATTCAAATCCCAGTTGATAATCCCGGTAATTAGGCCATTTTTTTACTGGACGCAGCTAAGGCCTTCAACAGTGTCGAATGGCCTTACCTGTGGAAGGTGTTGGAACACATGGGATTAGGTGGTACTTTCATTAGATGGGTCAAACTGCTATATGCTCAGCCATCAGCCAGAATCAGGGTCAATGGGGAACTTTCAAAACCGTTTCCTCTATTCAGAGGCACACGACATGGGTGCCCTTTGTCACCCCTGCTGTTTGCCTTGGCTCTGGAACTTTTGGCAGCTAGACTGAGAGGTGACAGCAGAGTCATAGGGTTCCGTCACGCCACAGGAACAGACGTTATATCACTATATGCTGATGATACATTGTTATATCTCGGCGATACCCAGGACTCTTTAAAGACAGCTATGCATCTAATTAAAGTTTTTGGCACACTGTCGGGATTTTCCATCAACTGGAATACATCTGTGTTGATGCCCCTGGACCCACTATCTGCCCCGTTGCCTAAATGCCTAAATGTGCTTCAATGGTGCAGATAGTGTCCTCTTTTCGCTATTTAGGTGTACAAGTGTCCCCAGATATCACCCAATATATCACTCTTAATCTTATTCCCCTACTTACTAAATTTATAGAAAAATGTAATACCTGGTGCAAACTTCCATTATCAGTAGTTGGGAGGGCGAACCTCATAAAAATGGTGTGGTCCCCGCAGCTATTATACATATGTCATAACTCACCAGTATGGATAACCCGGCGGTGGTTCGATAAGATAGATACCCAGTTCAGAGAACTACTGTGGCGTAAAAAAGCAGCTAGAATCAGCCTGTCCACTTTACAATATAATAAGGAAGAGGGTGGACTGGCGGTCCCGCATGCTAGAGTGTATTTCCTCGCATCCCAGCTACAGCAGCTGGGAGGGTGGGGGTTGACAGATGAGTTGGATCCCATACGTAGTCTTCTTATCACACCGTCAAGTACTACCACTGCATTAACCACCCTAGAGGCCGGTTACACTCATCTAGTCAGGGGACTCCCAACCATAGTCTTGTTAAAAAGATTATGGACATATCTCAAATGATTATTCGATATAAGGGGCTTTATATCGTGTACTCCTATTTGGAGGAATGACAACTATAGGGAACTACTTAAACTGAAGGGCTTTAGATCATGGGAGAGAAGAGGGGTCCAGTTTCTATTGCAACTTTACAGAGATCAAGTCTTTTATAGAAATCCAGACAGAGTTTGATATCCCGCATGCTGATTTCTTCAGGTACTTGCAATTAAGACATGCTCCACAACTGCAATCCAGACATACTTCTCTCCAGCTAGTTGAGCATGTCATCTCGCAAGAGATCCTGATGGTAAAAGAAATGAAAGGTATGATCTCTAGAGGGTATAGTACTATTCTTGCTGAACTTCAGGATCCTACCGGTCTACCATTAGACGAGGAAACATGGAGTTTGTGTCTCGCCTCTGCCCCGAAGGTATCTATATCAGCCTCACAGAAACTCTCTCACCTTTATTTGATATATAGAGCATACAGAACGCCCGCTAAACTACATAAATGGGGACTACGCGACACACCACTTTGTCCCAAGTGCCTAAGGTATCATGGAGACCTCATGCACATCTACTGGAGATGCCCAAAACTCTTCCAGTATTGGACGGAAATTTTAGAATTGATTTCTCAGGTGTTTCACTTTACAGTTCCGAAAGATCCGGTGGTGTGCCTGCTGGGTGCCCTGGATGATGAGTCCTTGACCCCTTCGACCCATACAGCGATACTCCGGCTGTTTTACATAGCTCGGAGACTGATAGCTCGACACTGGATCACCTCCAGGGTCCCCACCAGGCAACAGTGGATTGACCAAGTGAATAAATTATTAATACGTGAGAAATTGACTTACCAACACAGAAATGTACCCCGTAAATTCTACAAGATGTGGCAAGATTGGCTAGAAGTGCAAGGCTTGGCTCCCCATCAATTGGTCAAATATAGATTATTGCAATGTTGATCACAAAACCGTAGTACCTGATCTTGCACTAATTGATAAACATATATTAAGTGAAGAAAGTTTGCTGAAGAGGCTGAGCTGAGCATTATAACTAAATAAGCAATGTTCACGGAGTATGAATAATAGATTTTATATTGCAATGTGCATCTGACACCACGTTTTGGTTGCATTGATGCTTTCTCATTTTACTGTTTTCAGTTCTGTTCTGCACTGCCTTACTAGATACATATATGTATGTAAAAGGGTACTTGGATATTGTACATCTTGAATGATCTTGTAAAAGGACACTGGATATTTGTTATGGTCACTGGTATGTCATGGTTGTGTATGACTTGTATATGGCTGTGCGGAAATTCAAATAAAACTTTTTTCTGATTAAAAAAAAAAGTATTGGAGAGGTTGCAACCCTAAAGAATGCTTCCTGGTTTCCTGCATTTTCGGTTCATGCCCAATGTTCAATTAGGGAGTTTCACCAATCATTCTGAGAAGCCAGCTCCTAGGGGTTCAGAGACCGCTTCTTGGGGGGAGTTGGGGAATATTGGGTAGCTTGTGGTGTTGGCTGCAGCCGTGTCCTAATCAGCTGTGAGGTAATGAATCTGGTTACACCCCTTCATCTTTGGGATTGGTCTGTGGTCAGGAGGCACCCTATTTAAGCATCATCTGTGCCTTGGTGCTTGTGATAGCATTTTCTGGCTGATCGAGTGTGCTCCAGTATGACCTACCACTGTGTACTGACTTTTTTGGCTACATTTACTGGACTTCTGTCTGGTCTGTTGACCATCCTGACTCTTAGCTATATTTACTTAATTACTCTTTTCTGCTGCTCATTCTGGTCCCTGGCTACGTTACCTGAATACACTGTTAACGCTGCTTCAGTCATCGCTACATACCCCCTTGCCTACTGTATGTTTTTAAATCCTAGAGGCATCCAAGTACCTGTAAGGTGCACTACCTTAAGGGAAAGGTGGCTCCCAGAGGGGAAGTAAATGGTCACTATATACTCAAACCAGGGCATTGCATATGACAGCCTTACAGGTGTGCGTTTGATATTTGTTCCACATTTTTTTACCCTCTTCTGGCATTGGGTGTGACAATGTGGTTTTTACTCAACTCTTGACATGAATTTCTGCCACTTTCCCTCTTTACAGCTATAGATTTCTTATATTTTGTCAGATTTCAACTTCCGTTGAACTGTTATTTTTTAGGAATGCCTTATTAATCCTGCAAACATTGACATGTGAACCTGCAACCTTTTTAAAAGTAAAAGTCCGGCTTAAAGCCAGCTATATGTGGACCAAAATTCGGCCAGTTCAGCAGGGGCCAGCTGAATTTCGATCCATGTATGAGAGGCTGGTTGGTTTTTCCTGAACGATCAGAGCCACCAGCACTGATCAATACAATAGCTCAGCAAGAGTGATCCTTCCCATCCACATCAAATGTGTGGATAGGGGAATTGGTTACATTTTTTGTTTTTTGTTTAACTCGCTGGATAAATAAATGAAGTATGGCCAGCCTAAGAGTAAACCCCCAAAAGTGCCTATTTCCGCTATTATTCATAAAAAAATGTTTCTTCTCTGTTTAGTGGGGCTTCGCTTTCCCTCTTTTCAATACTTAGGCTCCATTCACACTTGTACAGCTTTGGTGCAACTTTGGATGGGTGCGCCTTGGATGCAACTTTGGCTTTGACCATTGATAATGGACAACTGTGGCACAACTGTCACATGTAAAACATTCTGGTGCGACTTTTGAGGGTTAACATTGAGGTCTATGGCCCTCAAGTCGCTTGAAAGTCGGACCAAAGTAGTGCATAAACTACTTTTGAAGTCACCGCGACTTTAAGTTGCATAGATATGTACAATATTCATTGGAAAACTTGGGGTGCAACTTTTCATGCAACTTTTATGTCCAAATGACAAGTCGCACAAGTGTTAAAGGAGGCTAAAGCTGATTATAGATTATTTTGGATTCAGAACACAAGTTCCAATATTATTATAGCTACCCCCGATCAGATTGTTGAATACAAAAGCATGCATGCTTCAAGTAAGCTCACACTGAGACTGCTTAGTTCAGAGTCAAATTACTTTGTGTAAAATTTTCGTTTCTTAAGACTTTTGTACAATTCCATTGAAGATTGAGATACGTCAACAAGACTGGCGCATACAAACCACAAATATAAAAATACAAATATGTGACAAAATTTTGGCTTTCAGCTGATGCACATTTGCAGAAGGGAATAATTGTTCTTGCATCATTCTCTTTCTCCACTGTGTTATGCTGTTAGATTCTGAATGTATTCTGGGAAGCAGGCGCAAACTTTTTAATTAACTCTTTGCAGTCAGTCCAGTTCCTAAGCAAGCTTTGAGCTTTGCAGAATATCTGTAAATGTCTTAAGGCTTAATAAGCATAGAAGCTGAGTTTATATATCTTAGGTATATAAAGCAGGTGTTGGAATAGACAGTTCACCATGATAACATCCATTACAGTCCCCCCTTGAAGCTGTCTATTTCAAACTGTCCCTCATACTAAAAAGTCCTACACCCAGCCCATCCCCTTCTGCAACTCTTTTAAGCCGTATGTAGAGAAAGAGCAGCGACTATTTCACTACCCCCCTCGAAACAGCTGGAGGAGTGCGGCCAGGTGCTATCTGTCCCTATAGCCCTACGGTGTTGCATCTCGGGGGAGGGTGACTGTAACAGAGTGTAACACATAATTTTCATCATAATTTTCATCAAGCCTTACATAGACATCGTCATCATTATCTGGTATCTCTTGGTTCATGAACGTGGGGGTAGTTTGGTCAACAGCCTTTTCCACACTTCCTGATGCAGGGGAGAATGCAGCAGATTATAGCCGCCATTACCAGGATAGCTATTCCTATCTGGGTCAACAATCCCTGCCATCCTCCCTTTATCCATGTAAAATACTGATCCCAGGGGTTGGTGAGCCCTGAATTCTGTTTTAATTCTTTGGACAGGTCCTCTAGTTTCTGGATGGCTAAAGTCACTTTACCATTTGGGCCGGTGTTGTCTGGGATGTAAGTGCAACATGTGCTTGTCTCTGGGATTATTTTACATACACCCCCCTTTTCAGCTAGGAGCATGTCTAAGACCATACGGTTTTGGAAAGTCATGTGTGAAGCTGCTTCCAACTGTTCGGCTAAACCCTGGAGTGCATCTCTGGTGTAATTGACAAAAATTTGTTGGTTGTAGTAGATGTAATTTATCCAGTCTACATTCTTGTTTACAGTGATGATGGGGATCAGGGACTCAAACCCTGCTGCTACTTGGTCTCTTGCTTTGAACTCATCTGGGACCCCTCTAGGGACCCCTATGGCGTCTATTATACATGTGGGTCGAAGCTTCCTACTGGGGCACTCCTACGCCTCCTGTTAGGCCTGGGTGTGTTTGTTTGTATTTGGCTTTGGGTTTTCCGAGAGAATATGTAGAGGCATTATGGCCTTGGCCAGTGCACATTCTCATGTCCACTGTCCTGTCAATCTGCTCCAAATTTTCATGCCTCCGCAAATTCAGCACACGTCTCCCAAAGACTGGACTTGATTTTGCACTAGATCTGCAGACACCTCACTGTAATGCCATGTACACACAGTCGGACTTTGTTCGGACATTCCGACAACAAAATCCTAGGATTTTTTCTGACGAATGTTGGCTCAAACTTGTCTTGCATACACACGGTCACACAAAGTTGTCGGAAAATCCAATCGTTCTGAACGCGGTGACTTAAAACACGTACGTCGGGACTATAAACGGGGCAGTGGCCAATAGCTTTCATCTCTTTATTTATTCTGAGCATGCGTGCCACTTTGTCCGTCGGATTTGTGTACACACAATCGGAATTTCCGACAACGGATTTTGTTGTCAGAAAATTTTATATCGTGCTCTCAAACTTTGTGTATCGGAAAATCCGATGGAAAATGTGTGATGGAGCCTACACACGGTCGGAATTTCCGACAACAAGCTCCTATCGCACATTTTCCGTCGGAAAATGCGACCGTGTGTACGGGGCATAAGATCCACAGTAACCCTTAGTGAAATTCCCAAGAGGTTTTCCCACTCCCTGATACCGTCCATAACATGTGTAATTGCCAGGATATATGGTGATACCTTCTCCTGGCTTGGGGTCTTGGAAACTATGGGATATTCCTTCTTCCAATGTTCACACAGGGAGTGGTTAGTGGTTGTGTCGGTAAACAGGCTGAGGAAACCTGTTTCATGTTCAGGGGATATGTTCAGGGGTACCGTTCCTAAGTGTGATCTAGCCCCCCCACGCACATAACAATTGGTCTTATTGTGTTTCCCTGCACTGTACCTCATCCACTTGAGCCACAAGTTGACATCTGAGAACCCGGTTTCTGCAGCCATGGTATCCTCAAAGGTAGGGTCTGCTATGGCCATCATGTCCTTCAATGTCTGTATATGGGGCCTCAGGGGGTTTGAGCTAGATGTGGATTGGGGAACTCCCCACTCTGGGTTATTGAACATATATTTCAGTTGGAAAGACATCCACTTGTCATTCTATCTAAGAGTGACTTCCCATTTTTGTCTTTCCTATTTTGGGCGTTCTCAGGTTTGTACCCCCAGTGTTCCAACCCACTGCTCCCCAGGAATCAGTTGTTACCCCAATAGGTGTCAGTGATGCATATATACACAGTCATGGGTCTTACTGCTTCATCCCAGGTCCGGATCTTATAGCTAGTACCTGGAATTGTCTGTTCATAAAAGTATATAAAAGTGGCAACATGTGTATTGGATGAGTTATACCAGAACTGGGTTATACCATCTTTTTGTTTGATGGCTACCTCTTGCGCCTGGACAATGATTACTATGAAAAGGATATACAGAATCATTTGGTCCCCTCAGCCTATTCCTCAGGTACAGGGACTTTCTTGCAGTGGGAGGCGTGTGTCCACGTGTTCTTCCCGGCCACCATGACTGATGTGGCGGCAGTTAGGAGTACCTGGAAAGGACCCTCATATCTGGGTTCAAGAGTATGGTTTCTCACAAACTTCTTTATCAGCCACCAGGAACCAGCTTGTGCTTTCCTGTATCTAGCTCAGGATCTGGAATGGAAGAAAACACTTCCGAATGGATATGGGTTAATTCTCGAGATAAAGCAGTCACATAATCAGTCAATACATCAGATTGGAGCTGCAGCTGTTGTGGGAAATAACAACCTAGTCTGCGGGCTGAACCAAACAATATCCAATAGGATGACAGACCATGGTTTCCCCTTGGAGTGTACCTAACACTGAATAAGGCAATGGGTAGGCTGTCTGAGGCCAACTCATTCCCGTTTCCTGAGACATTCTCAGCATTCTAGATTTTATTGTGCCATTTAATCTTTCCACCTTCCCACTGCTCTGAGGATGGGTCATCTGGTGTGGAAAGCTAGTGTGACCCCTACCTAAAGCTGCCCATATCTCCTTAGTTACTGAGGCCGTGAAAGCCGGCCTCTGAACGCTCTCTATGACCTCTGGGACACCATATCTGCACACTATTTCTGTTAAGTCTTTTAGCTGTGGTCTTTGCCGTCATGTTTGTAGGCTTCCGGCCCACGTGGAAGACACTGTCTCTTGTTTAATTACATGATTCCTTCAACTTCTGTGGCTCCTTTTTTGATCCACACTACTTTTTCTTCTTTGTCAGATGTCTCTTGTTGCTCCTTGAGGTGGGTCCTGTTTACAGGAGGATTTTGCAGAATCATAGTGGTTTCTACAGTATCACCCAGGATAGGTGCATTCACTTTGCTGACCACTTCTTGCGTTCAATCTGCAGCTTGTTTCGCAGCGGTATCTGCCAGGTGATTGCCTCTTGCTTTTTGGGAAACCAGCTTGCCGTGCGTCTTTACCTTAAGTATAGCCACTTGTGCTGGGAGGAGTAGGGCATTCATTAAGTCCTTGATAGCTGCACTGTGTTTTACAGGTGTTCCTGCTGCTGTCAGGAACCCTCTGGTTTTTTAGATGATCCCAAAATTTCCTTCTGCCAATTTGCATGCCTTAGTTAGGACCTGGAGTTCTTCTGCTTCCTGGGCAGACATGGAGGATGGTAAAGCTGAAGCTTGAAGAACTGTATCTTCGGTGGTGACTGCGTATCCTGTGTGGTACCATCCAGTACTGTCTGCATACCTGGAACCTTCCACAAAAATTGTCAAGTCAGGATTCTCAAGTGCTGTCATCACTTCAAAGCAGTCATAAACGGTGAGATGAGGATTATTCTCCAAAGAGGTTCCCCCCTCGAGAAGAGGAAGCAGAGTGGATGGGTTAAGGGTTTCACATGGGAAAACGGTGATGTTATCAGGGAGAAGCAAGGCACACTGGAGTCTGAAGAGGTATCTTGCTGGGGACAGGGCTGTACTTGGTACTCTCTGAGACAAACAGTTTGAAAGTCTTTTAGTCTGGGAGGCCCAAAGGGCTGTTGAGAGGATCTCCTTCAGAGTTTTAAAATTGTCCACAGCTTTTGGTGAAAGCAGGAAAGGGACAGATTTCAGGGCATCATAAAGGGATTGCATCGAAAGGGAGGCTTCTGGAACTGGGATCCAAGAACGGCAGTAGGAGATTAATCCTAGAAAGGCGTGAAGGGGCTTTTGACCTTGAGGCAAAGGGATGCCCTTGATTGCAGCAACTCTTTCTTCAGTGAGATGTCGGGTGCCTTGGGAGATGCAGTGGCCTAGGAAAATCACCTTTTCTCTGGACTTTTTGCTTTAAGGCCTTGCATCCTCGCTCAGCCAGGTAGTGGAGGAGGCTTTCAGAGAAGATTGAGGCATCACCAAGGGTATCTGCACAAGCAGAAAGTCATCTACATACTGAAGGCGTGCAATGTCTGGGTGTAACTTCATCCAGGTGTCCAGAATAAGGGCCATTGCCCTGGTGAATTGGGAGGGGGAGTTCTGGGCACCTTGTGGCATAACAGTCCAGGTGTAGCTGGCAGGTGAAACAGGCTTGCCTGAATTCTTGTGTAGAAGGTCCATGGGGTTCAGAGAGGTAGGCGAGGTGGGGTGTCATGTCCCTGGTACTGGGCGCTTTCATGTGGACCACGGTTGGGGCTTGGTTGTCTGTGGGTGAATTTCCATGGGCTTCGGTATTCCCTTCTGGAGTGGCCGGGTCTTCCACAGTTGTAGCAGGCACGTGGAGTTGGTACTGGTGGGCGCAGATGGGGTGTGTCAGAGGCCATCACGAGAGAAGCTACTCTCTACTGCTCTGTGAGCATTCTGGACCTAATAACTACTAACAACGTCTCAAGCTCCATTACTCTATACTCATACCCTTTCGGATTGACTCTTTAAGACCTGAAATAAATGCGGCAGCTAACATGTGTCTAAGCACTCTGTTCAACACGCTAAAACCCAAATCAGTAAACTTCTTGTGCTATTTCTCAACAGATTCGCCTTTTCTTGTGTGAACTCTTGTACACATATTGACTTCAGGCGTTTTAGAGTGGAGATGTGAACCATCTCCATACAGAATAATTGTTTTTTTTGTTTTTTCAGAATACAAAACGCTCAGATGTGAATGGGGCCTAAATCTAGCACATAGATTTAAGCAAGGAAAGCACTTCCTCTTTCGTTCTTCTGGCATAACGCCCAGAATACATAAACTTCCTCTTTATTTATAATACTGTTAAATATTGAAATTAAACATTTTAAACTCCCCAATTGTTGCTAATACAGCTTAAACACAATTAAAACCATTTGCATAAATATAGAACATTTGCTACATTTACTGTTATTAGAAAAGAAACACCTTTTAGCTTCAATAATGCAAGGGTAAGAAATTACAACTAAATTTAGACTCTGACTGAAATATTCAGAAATATTCAAGACATCCTATACATAAATTATTTAATTAAAATGCTACATTGATTGCTACTATGTTCCATCACTGGAAACGTGGGTGGGTTTCGGTGTGGGCGGTTCAGGGGGCGGTGGCATAGGGTGTGTTGCCACAGGGGGAGGTGTCACTTAGAACAGAGGGGCGTTAGACGAAGGGCAGTGTCTACTTCCTGGGGTCCAGACGCCATTATAGGGCGGTGGCTGACTACTTGGCTTCCTCTTTTCTAGTTTTCTATACACATATACAATACGACCATTTCGATTAATTTCATGTTCTGTCCACCCCCTTTTTCACGAATAGCGTTTGCAACTTTAAACCAGGAGTCTGCTGCGCGCAGTAGGCCGTGGTCTGACAGCAAACCCCTTTTTCCCTTTAAGAGAGTGCGCTATTCATCTATAATAATCTCCCACACAAATGCATATCAACCACACACTCTTGCCAATTTCTTTCCCTTTTTGACAGCACCTTCTCCTTCCCGCTCTAATACCAAGTCACAAGCCAAACTGCCCTCTTTGGGCCTCACTATCTTTTGCCCCATCGTTTCAGAGAGAGATAGAGAGAGGAAACCTCTCAGCAAGACTCTTATTAAACAGATAAGGAGTACAGCAGTTAATATTCAATAATGTACCACTTCAAATGTTATTTACATGTTCCAACTCAAAACCCAAACTTCTCACTCTGTCTTCTTCCCTTTCTTCTAACCGTTCCGGTTGTTCAGGTTGCAAGGGGCACCTTTCGGCTGCATGTTCCCTCCTTCTAACTTCACTTTCTATAGCCTGTGGTGACTTGCCAACCTCAAGTTTGACTGGGTAATGCACATTTAATCTGAATACCAATAAATGTGCAGTATGTGGCAGTAGAGGTTTGTAACCAAGAAACTCAGCCCTATATCCTGGCTCTACCACTTTAACCAACCCCCAGCCTTCTTCTTGTATGGCAAATAACAGACCACAAACACACTTAGGACACGACATTACCACCAACAACAAAAATGTGAGCAACAACACAATGTGTGACAACCGTAAAGGAATACAGGATTGCTCAAATCCCACGGGATTCCCACGCCACCGCTTGGCGCATTATTCCTGACGCCTTCTCCTGGTTACGTTACCCGTGCACTTCCTTGCACCCATGCTTTACCGCACAATTATTTCCCCAGTAGAAGTTTAACCACGTCAACTATTTTCATCTGCAACTATATAAGCAATCCCTCATTCCCAACAGCCACCACAAAACACAAGATCGATCAACAAAACAGAAGAGAAGAAAACAGGCGGTATATGTAATTGCAGGTTCCTTAATTTATCAATAGACTCGAGGCAAGATATATACCCGTCTTTGAGGGCCGCAGGAAGCCGATATGGGCACAGGGGTTGACCAGCCACAGGGGTACAGGATAAACAGTAGTCTAGATATACGAGATATCAAAAGTGTCTTACCGTTTTTTAGAGGTGATCAGTCTCCCATATCCTGTCTCTCCGTGTTGGATTGTCCCTTCTGGATCGGCTATCCCTTGGGATCCTAGCCTCGAGCCCTACGTTTTGAGCGCCAAAATGTTTTGGATTCAGAACAAAAGTTCCGATATTATTATATCTACCCCCCGATCAGATTGTTGAATACAAAAGCATGCATGCTTCAAGTAAGCTCACACTGAGACTGCTTAGTTCAGAGTCAAATTACTTTGTTTAATATTTCTGTTTCTCAAGACTTTTGTACAATTCCATTGAAGATTGAGATACGTCAATAAGACTGGCGCATACAAACCACAAATATAAAAATACAAATATGTGACAAAATTTTGGCTTTCAGCTGATGCACATTTGCAGAAGTGAATAATTGTTCAGCATTCTTTTTCTCCACTGTGTTATGCTGTTAGATTCTGAATGTATTCTGGGAAGCAGGCGCAAACTTTTTGATTAACTCTTTGCAGTCAGTCCAGTTCCTAAGCAAGCTTTGAGCTTTGCAGAATATCTGTAAATGTCTTAAGGCTTAAGCATAGAAGCTGAGTTTATATATGTTAGGTATATAAAGCAGGTGTTGGAATAGACAGTTCACCATGATCACATCCATTACAAGATGATTTGTTTTTTTGTGTTCAGCCACTGAACAAAATAAAAATGAACAGATTCCTTCATCCACACACATGAAACATGAGTTGGATAGAGGAATTCCAATCCCCCTCCCATACTCCCTCCAACCCCCCCAAACGGGGACATTTTATTCTGACAGCAAGACTCCGAATACGCTAAATACAGCTGCAGCAGGGGGGGGCCGGGATGGTGGACTGAACAGACGTGTTCTCAGAGCTCTCCTGGCGTGAGATCCGTTAAATTAATCCGCACCTACTATCTAAGTGGATCGGGAGGATCCTTTCATACCTGGATGCCTTCTAAAAACTTTGGGAGTCAGAAGAGGGGTAAGCGGCTGAAATTTCCCCCGAGTGTCCCGGCAGAAACTACTCCAGTCTCCTGTGCCCAGGGATCTCCACAACGCCTTTCCAACATGGCGTCGCAAACGGACCACGAGGAGGGCTCTCTCCCAGTGTCTCCAGGCATTCCGGAGGTTATGGCGGCCATCACCTCGTGTCAAACTGCCTTAACATCTAAGATAGAGGAGGTACAGATGGACATAGGATTGATTCGCCAAGACCTAGATAAGATCCGGTCTGGAGTGGCTGAAACCGAGCGGCGTGTGGAAGAGGTGGAAGACACGACGTCTAATCATGCGGCATCCATCCGAGCCCTGCAAACGAGGGTCAAGGCACTAGAATATAGAGGAAGACGCTGAAAATAGGAGCCGCCATAAGAACCTTAGGATTGTGGGACTCCCGGAGGGGGTTGAGGGAAGATCCCCAGCTCTATTTACTGAAGATTTCCTGCGTGCCCTGCTGCCAGCAGCCAAACTCTCCCCATACTTCGCAGTAGAACGGGCTCATTGTGTCCCCTCCAAGCCTGGACCTGAGGGAGCTCCACCCAGAACCTTCATTCTCCAGCTGCTCAATTACAGGGACCGTGATGAGCTACTACGGGCTGCCCGAGCAGCTGGGGAACTTCCTTACCGCAATGTAAAGATCCTGCTGTTTCCGGATTATACCATAGAGACCCAGAGACAGCGCCGTTCCTTTGACAGCGTCAAGTCCGCCCTGAGATCCAAGGGATTTAAGTACAGCGTCCTGTTCCCAGCAAAACTGAGGGTAGTGGATTGAGAGACCGTGCGCTTCTTTGTTAATCCTAGGGAGGCCTCCGCATGGCTTGAGGCGCTGTAGCACTACTGATCCCAGCAATCTGCTATGGGAGGTATGGTTGTTTTCTATTCGATCGCCCTGTGTTCCTGCGGCTGGTAAGCTTTTTTTCTTTTTCCCTTGCTGGAGTTGTGCCCCCCCCCCCCTTCTCCTATACATGACAGAAAAGGAAAAACTTTTCCCCTATTTTTTGTGCTGCTGGGATGGGTGGGACGGAAGAGATTAGAATCTTTATTTTCCAGTAGACTGTGGGCTTCCTGGATCTTTGTGACACATACTTTATATGTCCTAAGCAAATAACTGAAAGTTACACTACCCCCTAGTTTTCCGGATGTTCTTCGTAACGGACTCTGAAGTGTGTACCCCTGTTCAGTCAGGTGACAATAACCCTACATTACAAATATTACACTCCAATAGCTCTAAAAAGGACCCCCCCCCGGGAATTTTTCATTTTTGTTTTTTGTATGATTTGCTAGATGTGTGGATCCCTATCTGGCTACACGCTCCCAACCTGAGGGATTAGTTCAAGAACAATGGGTGGTGTTGGTTTCAAATGCATCTCTCGGTTCCGAGGTGCATGGGGTGGGGGTGAGGGGTGGTTCGGCTTCTACCGTTCATGGCTGCTGTTCCTTAATGTTTTGTAAGTTTGCATGGTTGTGTTGGTCTATTATTGTTCCCATGTACCCCAGGGAGCAACTACCTTGGTATGATGTTACACTCCATAATGCTGCACTGTTGGACTCCATAGCCCTGGAGGGGGAGCGAGGGCCCCCTCAGGTTCACTGGACCCACATGGTGCTAGTGGAGAGCCTCCTTCACTATTGGATACGATTATCTCATGGCTAAGTGCTTAATAGTGTCCTGGAACGTGCGAGGGCTTAATTAGGCCATCAAGTGTTCCTTGGTACTAAATTATTTGAGGAAACTCCACCCACTGGTGTGCATCCTGCAGGAGACGCATCTGACGGGTTCCAGGGTCCTGAGTCTGCAGAGGGCCTGGGTTGGTGCTCACTATCATGCACCCTATTCTAGCTATGCCAGAGGAGTTAGCATACTGGTACATAGATCCTTGCCCTTTCAGCTCATTGAGGTAAGACTTGACCCCGGAGGCAAATATATTATTTTACATGCATTAATCTTGGAAATCCCTTATGTAATAGTGGGTATATATTTGCCCCCACTGTTAATGTAGAAGTGCTTCATGTATTGATGCAGCAGGTTACAATGTTCAATGTGGATAATGTACTAATTATAGGGGATTTTAATATGGTGCCTTCCAAAGATTTAGACAGAATGTCCGCTTCGGGCCCTCAGCAACCTGCCCTGTCCCGTTGGGGGACCGCCTTCCATATGACAGACGTTTGGCGTCATTTCCATCCCTCAGACAGGGAGTATACTTGCCTCTCTGCCACATACCGGACTATGTCACGTATTGACCTGGCGTTTGCCTCTTCGGCTATGTTGCAGAGAGTGGTATCGACTGAGATTCTCTCAAGGGGAATATCTGATCACGCCCCCCTGTCTGTCACCGTTCGGACCTCTCATGTGGAGGGCGGGAAGGTATGGCGACTATTCAAATAATGGATCATGGACCCTGAGATTCAGGAGGAGATGCTGGAAGTGTTGTGCAATTTTTGGGTAAATAATGCAGGGCCTGCGGGGCCCACGGTTCTATGGGATACCTTTTAAGGCCTGGCTGAGAGGGGAATATATTAAATGTATAGCTCAGCGGAAGAGGAAATCTGTGCAGTCTCTGAGACAAATGAGGAGCAGGCACGACTTAAAGAGGCCGAATATGTACGGTCTCCGTTGCAAGCTAATTATATATCCTGGCAGGACACCCTGAGGGAACTATCCCTACTAAGAATAGACCTCACCAAGAAATCTATGCTGGATTGAGCCCAAAGCGTGTTTGAATTTGGTGATAAAAATGGTTACTGGCCTGGCTAGCCAAGGGGCAACATGCAACGACCCATATTGGTAGGCTGCGAAGTCTGGATGGTCGTTTATTGACATCGCTCACAGACATTAGTGCTAGGTTCCTAGAGTTTTATCAAACCCTGTACTCCTTTAGGGTTTCCTATGACAATTGTGAGCTGCTTCGGTATTTGAATAGAGTTTCGCTCCCTACCTTAGAACCAGCAAAAAGGGAGACACTGGAGGAGGACATTTCCTTGGAAGAGGTTCAGGAAGCGGTGGGAGTTATGCAGTCGGGGAAAGCCCCGGGGCCAGATGGGATCCCTATTGATTTTTATTCTACTTATCAGGAATTGCTGGCACCCCGGCTCACCTCACTGCTGAAACAATTTGCGGAACAAGGTTCCCTCCCTGAGTCGATGTCTGATACGATAGTGGTCTTGGTGCCCAAACCCGGCAAGAATCCTGAAGAGTGCGCCTCTTACAGGCTGATTTCATTAATTAATGCAGACGCCAAGTTGCTAGCAAAAATACTGGCCATTCGTATAAGTAAGGTTATGAACGATTTGGTCCATATTGACCAGACGGGGTTCATGGGGGGAAAAGAACTGACATCAACATCCGTCGACTATTCATCAATCTAGCTGCCTCCCATGACAATGAAGATACAAGAGTTATAGCCTCTCTAGATGCAGAGAAGGCTTTTGACTCTGTAGAGTGGGGGTACCTATGGGAAGTCCTCTGTAGATTTGGGTTCGGTCCCAAATTCCTCCACTGGCTAGGCCTACTATATCAAGCCCCTAGAGTGAGAGTTCGTGTGAATGATACCCTCTCTGATTTTTTTCTCCTCCAGAGGGGAACTCGCCAGGGGTACCCACTATCCCCCAGCTTATTTGCCCTGGCTTTAGAGCCCCTAGCGATAGCGGTCAGAGAGTCGAACCGTATTGTGGGACTCTGCAATGGCCCACTGGAGGAGAAGATATCCCTATGCGGATGACACTCTGCTATATCTGCATGATGCTGAGTCCTCGCTGAATGCAGCACTTGAGACCTTTGATGAATTTGGGAAGTACTCGGGGATCCGTATCAACTGGTCTAAATCCGCTCTGTTCCCGTTGGATGACCAGGCCAGAATCTTGGTGATGCAGACTCCCTTGCCATGGGTGGAGGAGTTTGTTTACCTAGGGATCAGGGTGGCAAAGGACTTGCGGGCCTTTCAGCGCCTCAATCTCCAACCGTTAGTGGCACAACTTAGAGATCACTGCTCCCGATGGGCCAAGCTACCCCTTAATCTTCTAGGGCGCATTAATATAATAAAGATGGTCTATCTCCCAAAGTTTAACTACATCTTTAGAAATTGCCCAGTTTGGATACCCCCATCCTTTTTCAGGGACATAGATAGCTGCATTGGCACTTTTCTGTGGGGAGGGGCCTCCCCCCGGCTGGCTAGACAGACCCTTTGGCTTCCTGTAAGTTGTGGTAGCCTTGCTTTACCCAATTCTTGGTGTATTACTGGGCAGCTATGCTCGTCACGGTAAGATGGTGGCTGGAGCTGTCAAGAGCCAATGCAGCGACCCGCCTAGAAGCGAACATAGTGGATTCTCTTACTGAACTTAGTAATCTAGTGTACAGGGGCCCCGCGGCATACCCATCCCTCCCGACGATAACTTGGGCAACCTTGCGGGTATGGGGAATGGCTAGATAAAGATTCCTGCGTCCCAATAGGTGGCCCCCCTATTGTCCTCTGTGGGGTAACCCTTCTCTTCCCCACTTCAGGACAATTCCAGACCCACAGCTTTGGGCCCGATATGGTATTAAGGTGCTGCGGGACATAGTACAAGCTGGCTCCCTACTCCCATTTAGTGCCCTAGTTAACAAATATGGACTTCCGGCATGGATGGCGTTCCGATACCACCAATTGCGCCATGCAGCCAGTGCTCAATTCCCTGCGCCTCCCAGTCTCGAGGCAGATCCTATTGAGGAGTTGCTGGCGCAGGAGTCCCTCAGCAAGCCCCTTTCTGTTTTATACCTAGCTCTCCTTCAGACAGACTTGCCTAAAATGGACGCTCTATAGGAGAAATGGAAGGCAGATCTGCCTGACTTAGAGAGACCTGGGAAGAGTGTTTTGAAAATAGTTCTAAACTAGTGATATCCTCTAGGGATAAATGAATACAAACCAAATTTTTACATAGGGTGTACTAAACGTCCCAGGCTGTGGAGGTTCTGGGCTGCGGTGGGAGAGTGGCTTAAGGTTCGCCTTCAGCTGGACTCCCCCTTAACGGCTGAGCTTGCACTGCTGGGTGTGCAAGACGATGAGCAAAGGCCTAGATACTGATCTCGCTACTACTTTTTTATGCAAAAAAGGAGATCCTGTTAAAATGGACTTCTCGGTTACCACCCACGGTGGGAGCATGGGAAAAATCGGTTAATGCGACTCTCCCATTATATAAATTGACATATATGAGTAGAGGGTGCCCCATGAAATATGAAAAGATTTGGCGGCCATGGACTGATCCCATTTAGTCTGATGTTCTTTGGAAATGGCTACATATGGTTAAGTTAAACCTGCTGTATTTTCTCTTCCTTATGTGGGGCCTGCTCCCCCCTCCCTTTAAGGTCCCGCTGAATATTAACGGTTTATACGAAAGTAGCGTGATGTCTACCAATGTATAGTCATGAATATATTACTTGGATTTCAACTGTATGTTACTGTAATTGATGTAACTGTTATACTTTTCAACGTGAAGTGTATGTATCATGCCATAATTTCTTTCTTACAATAAAGACCAACCTTGTTAAAAAAAATACAGCTGCAGCCACTTTCCAACTTGATCTTTTGACAGAAGTTGATTTAACAATCTACTTTTGTTGAACAGGGATGGCCACACACACACTGACTGAAATAGGGCCCATCTACTGATCCAGACAAATTAACAAATGACAAATGAACCATTCCAATGGGTCTGTCCTTACTAGTCACCAAGGCAGTTTCATTGAACAGTGAAAGGGCAGTAGCTAGGAATTTGCCATGATGTAAAGCAGTGTTTCAGTAGGTACTAATTTACTCGACATATAAATAGCAGTTTCAGAAGGTGCCAATATACTTCATATATAAATGTATATACCAGATGATAAACAAGGATCAAAAATAAGTACACAGAAAATAACATTGCAGTTCAACTATGGACAAATTTTAAAAATTACATATGAGACACTGTCAGTAGCATTAAAGTTGTTCTGCCCTCACAATGTGTTTTGAAGTACAAGGCTTGGCAGACAGCTAGCAACTTCCCAATAAAGACTGAGGCTGAAAGGTTAACACTGCAAAACACAAAATATAAAAGTATGCATTAGCATTTAACATTACATTACAAATAGTGTCAGGCATGCTCTATTACTGTAGGGCACTAGCTAACACAAAATGTGGCCTAGCTGAAAGAAATCCCTGACAGAAAAGTACCACCAAACACACATACAAATGTAGTTGAATTAGTAGAACATATACTAGTCAATTGGATACTAATGACAGCCTTCTTACAGACTTGTGCTTCCAAGGCTAATATCAAGAAATAGTGAAGATATTCCCATGCTTTTTCACTGCAGGAGGTATTAAGCAATATGTTTGCTTGACAGGAAGTGGGCGTAATATACAGTGGGGACGGAAAGTATTCAGACCCCCTTAAATTTTTCACTTTGTTATATTGCAGACATTTGCTAAAATCATTTTTCATTTTTTTTCCTCATTGTACACACAGTACCCCATATTGACAGAAAAACACAGAATTGTTGACATTTTTATAAAAAAGAAAAACTGAAATATCACATGGTCCTAAGTATTCAGACCAAACTGAAATATCACATGGTCCTAAGTATTCAGACCCTTTGCTGTGACACTCATATATTTAACTCGGGTGCTGTCCATTTCTTCTGATCATCCTTGAGATGGTTCTACACCTTCATTTGAGTCCAGCTATGTTTGATTATACTGTTTGGACTTGATTAGGAAAGCCACACACCTGTCTATATAAGTCCTTTACAGCTCACATGCATGTCAGAGCAAATGAGAATCATGAGGTTAAAGGAACTGCCTGGAGAGCTCAGAGACAGAATTGTGGCAAGGCACAGATCTGGCCAAGGTTACAAAAAAATTTCTGCTGCACTTAAGGTTCCTAAGAGCACAGTGGCCTTCATAATCCTTAAATGGAAGACATTTGGGACGACCAGAACCCTTCCTAGAGCTGGCCTTCCAGCCAAACTGAGCTATCGGGGGAGAAGAGCCTTGGTGAGAGAGGTAAAGAAGAACCCAAAGATCACTGTGGCTGAGCTCCAGAGATGCAGTCGGGAGATTGGAGAAAGTTGTAGAAAGTCAACCATCACTGCCTTCCACCAGTCGGGGCTTTATGGCAGAGTGGCCCGACGGAAGCCTCTCCTCAGTGCAAGACGCATGAAAGCCCGCATGCAGTTTTCTAAGAAAAACACCTGAAGGACTCCAAGATGGTGAGAAATAAGATTCTCTGTTCTGAGACCAAGATAGAACTTTTTGGCCTTAATTCTAAGCGGTATGTGTGGAGAAAACCAGGCACTGCTCATCACCTCTCCAATACGGTCCCAACAGTGAAGCATGGTGGTGGCAGCATCATGCTGTGGGGGTGTTTTTCAGCTGCAGGGACAGGACGACTGGTTGCAATCGAGGGAAAGATGAATGCGGCCAAGTTCAGGGATATCCTGGATGAAAACCTTCTCCAGAGTGCTCAGGACCTCAGACTGGGCCGAAGGTTTACCTTCCAACAAAACAATGACCCTAAGCACACAGCTAAAATAACGAAGGAGTGGCTTCACAGCAACTCCCTGACTGTTCTTGAATGGCCCAGCCAGAGCCCTGACTTAAACCCAATTGAGCATCTTTGGAGAGACCTAAAAATGGCTGTCCACCAACGTTTACCATCCAACCTGACAGAACTGGAGAGGATCTGCAAGGAGGAATGGCAGAGGATCCCCAAATCCAGGTGTGAAAAACTTGTTGCATCTTTCCCAAAAAGACCCATGGCTGTATTAGATCAAAAGGGTGCTTCTATTAAATAGTCAAAATAAAAGGGGAGTGGGGATAGGACCCAAGGTGTCCTTACCTTCAGTGAAGGAAAAGGAACAAACTGTGGTTTAACCTGATATAACTTTATTAGAACAATTAGTAGAAAAACATTTTAATCATTGAAAGGAAAGCATAAACAATAGGAGATTGCATAAGGTAAAAACTGACAACGTTGTCACTTAAAAACTCCCATTAGCTCAGCCATATCCCAGTCATCCACACGTGTCAATCATCTCAAGTCATTAAGTGTGACTTAATATATAATGCTTACATATGTTTATGCGAGGTTAGTTCCGGTAAACCTTGGTAGCCCAAGTCGGTACCCGTATTGTGCTTAACCATGGACCTCCAGACTCCCTATATGCCTATAGAGTTGCTGCATTAAGTCTTTACAATGTTAAAGAAAGCATTGGTTATCTCAGACGAATAAATGCAATTCTGGCTAGAAAGTATTCCTGATAGTGAACAGGACAGGTTTGATTTCTGGATGTAGCACTGTCAATCGTAGAGATAATATATCATTTATTTTTTTTAATTTTAATTTATATATTATCTCTATGATTGACAGTGCTACATCCAGAAATCAAACCTGTCCTGTTCAATAACTATCAGGAATACGGGTACCGACCCGACAAGCCAATCAAGCTTGGAAGGTAACCAATGAGGCACCAATTCAATGTATGGAATACAGCATCTGGATGGACGTTCCGTTGAATTCAGCAGAGTAGACACAGCTTACATGTAGATGCAAATCAGCCAAACCATAGATAAAGGAAAGAGATAGGGCACATAGCGTAATACTGTATAGGATATTTATTCCAGATAAAATCATAAGTATTACACTTACATTTGCCAATAGGAATACAAGCGCTTGAAAAAGAGACAACTGTGGACCAGCAAGAAATCCCGACGCGTTTCGCATCATCTGGGGTGCTGGTCACCCATAATCACTGTGTGTGTGTGTGTGTGTGTGTGTGTGTGTGTATATATGTCAAGCCTCACTTTGGAAACAAGGAAGTAAAACCAGACTAATGTTTAGATCACTTCCGGGTGGGAGGCAAGATGGCGCGGCCGCCTGTGTTCCAAGCCTCATTGTGATAAACCAAAACAGGAAGTGATCTAGTAAAAGACATTACTGGGGGCTTAAGTAAAGTAAAAATATAAAATAAACATTAATATTATGTTGGATGTAATTAATGAATAAAAATGGAAAGCATATTTAATGATTAGATATGGAAAAAAAAGGAAAAGCTTTTACCAAATAAAATAAAAAACGGTGACAGCCATCTGGTATGAGAGGCCGAATGATATCTCCAGAATAAATAAGGAGATAATAAATAAAATGTGAAAAACAAAAAATATGAGAGATGTTCTATTAAAATGTAAAAAATGTTCTAAATATTCAGAGCTGGTACTCACTTTGGTTGCCAATATAGTGGTACATAATAAATGCATACAGTGGCATGTAAATGCAAAAGTACAACATGCACATGAGATACAATGTATCATAAAAAAAAAATGAATGGATATATTTTAGGGAAAAAGTAAAAAAATAAAAATTTTAAAAATGAGAGAGACATAAGCACCTAGGAAATATGGTCTATATAGAAATGAGTTAACCTTGGTTAATAAAAGCATTAATATCCCACTCTATATTGAGACCGAAGGGGGAGTAAGTCTGAAGCTTATATATTCAGTAGGTTTCCAAACGGGAAACCCCTCTAGTTTTAGCACCCCCTCGCCATGGGGGGGATATATTTGTCAATAATGACAAATTGAGAACCTTTTGGATCTCGGCCATGATGTTTTCTGTAGTGTCTAGGTAGATTATGTTTAATGTCACTACCTTTGATTCTTGCAATGTGTTCACCTACCCTTACGGAAAAAGCACGGATAGTGCGTCCTACATATTGCTTCCCGCAAGCTAAGTGATCATGTATAGTACATGTGTAGTAGCACAAGTACAAAATGATTTGATAGGGTATATTTTATTAGTAGCATTAGATTTAAAATCTAAACTTTTACGTCTCCCATTGAGTGATGGTTCCTCATATCCCTTTTCAATAAACCTCTGTTTAAGAGTAGACGCTTGAGCTAGATATGTATCCACATCAGTACAATTTCTACGCAGCCTAAGAAATTGGCTGCGGAGGACAGACTTAAGCCACGATCGGTGATGACAACTATCAGTGGGAATAGATCTTGAGATTGAAATCTGCTCAGGACAATTTAAATTTCGGACTTATTTTAAAAGCACAGACCGCAACAGCTTTATTCCCACCGATGTCATCACCGATCGTGGCTTAAGTCTGTCCCCTGCAGCCAATTTCTTAGGATGCATAGAAATTGCACTGATGTTGATGTTGGCCCTTTTTCACCATTGTCAGTAGGGGTGGTAGTTAGTGGCGAATAGAGTGTCGGGTCTGTTTGTCAGCCGTACACCCAAGTATTTTAGGGATGACTTAGTCCAGGTAAATGGGAAGGCTGTCTGTAGACTGGTCAGAGAGGGTGATAGTTGGATGGGTAGTATCTCAGATTTTGTAAAATTTATTTTGAAATTAGAGAGTGTCCCAAAGTGTTGAAGTTCTCTCATCAGGTTAGGCGGGGAGATCAGGGAGTCCGTAAGGTGGAAAAGCACATCGTAGGCCCCACAGAGCTTGTTCTCTGTGGGGCCTACTATCAGGCCGTTGATGCCTGCATTTGCTTGCACAGTGCATAAGAAAGGTTCGAGCACAAGGGCAAAAAGAATGGGGGGAAGGGGACACCCATGTCTCGTGCCATTCCTGATCGAGAACCTGGGGGAAAGGAGTCCGTTGACCTTGACCTGGGCGCTCCGGTCTGAGTATAGGGCCATGATCCATCTCAGCCCTATTGTTTCTAACACTGCACGTTGATATGTCCAGTCCACCCGATCAAACGCTTTCTAATGGATGCCAATTTAAAGCAAGAGTAAGATAATGAATATATACTGTATGGTGATCTGAACAAAAGTGTACGTAAAAACAAAACTTTTTTTTTGGTTTTGGATAGTGTGGGGAGGGGTTAGTCATCTTTTTGTTGCCATCTGTGTCCCAACGGAGAGATCTACCCCTCTAACTGACCTGTTGACTATTGTCACTGAGATGGAAAATTGAAGGGAAATCCAAGAAGAGGTGAGGGAAGATCATCCAATGGCAGCTGTGTCCAAGATGGGAATTCTCCTTACTTTGGGGAGATTTTCCTGTTGCATTCCCTGGACAGGAAGTAAAGAGAAATTTACAGAGACCGCAAAAATAATGTGATAAAGTCCTACTCCATCCAAAACAAAAAAGTTTTGACTACTTTTGTTTTTCTGAGTCCCCCATTTAGCATATTATTTTATTACCAATTGATCATACCAGTAAATACTTAATTTTTCACTTCCCGTAGCAAAAGTGGCAGGTAGAGGAATGGGCAAAATCATATTACACTGGTAGAGGTACTTACAGCAGTTACTTTTTTATTCATATGGCTTAAACACCATTTACAAAAATGTACAAAATATTGTTTTTGTTGAATACTTAAGCTTTTTGAATAATATAATTCTAACTACTTACACTAAATTATATCATGTGTAGGCTTTAATACATGCAGTGATATATTTTAGTGTTCAAATATAGAATGAATTTTCCATTACTGTGGCCAATAGTTGTAATTTACAGATTTTATAAAGTGTTTTTTTTTTTTTTACACTTTACATTGCCAATCACAGAGCCCCCTTCTCTCTTTACAACTGCAGCTGCTTGGAGCATAAAGAAACTGCTAAAATCTACACAGCAGAAAAGTTTGCTGTTGGGCACAAACTTTCTTTTGATTACAGTGTTTACAGAATTATCAGGCAGGGTTTCCAGCTGGACTGTGCAGTGGTCTGCAGGGAAAGGTAAGCGATCGCTGAGGCCTGCTGAAGCTAAAACTGACATGACTTAAACATCCTTCATGCTGCAGAACTTGCCAGGAGGATATTATCTTACAGTGGAGGGTTTCTGAAGAGGTTAACATATTTATATATTGTTGAAAAGTAAAGTGGCTACAAACAAGCCCTCATTGACCTTTGTAGCTGCAGGAACTGGGGAGCAAACCTTCCAGTGGCACAGTTTAGGAGATATTTACTGTATATGCCACCGATGACATCAGCGCATGCACTCTGAAGGAACGGCGACCCGTGCCGTTTCTTCAGAGCCATGTGCTGTGACCACCGGCTCCCACGCACATGCGTGGGAGTGACGTCCTGCTGCTCTGGCCAGTCACACAGCCGGAGTCCAGGGACCCAGAAGGAAGACTGGCAAAGATGGATGCGGCCTCCAGCGGTCACAACGAGGGCTTAGTTTGCAGGTAAAGTTTTACATAATGTGTTAGTATGCCTATTCATACTAGCACATTATGCCTTTACTTTGCAGGTAAGTAAAAAAAAAAACTGCGTTTACTTCCTCTTTAAGCTGGCCATACACTTGTAGATTTTCATACGAACATTGGTATGAAAAGACTCAATACATTTAATAATGCCAACAGAGGCTTGACAAAAATCACAAAAGTACTTCAAAATTTTGTTTGCTTTTAACATACAAGTTTGGTATGAATAGAGTTTCCCAAATGAAAAGCAAAAACCATGTTAGAAATTGTTTTCTGTTTTTTTTTTTTTTTTTCTTTTTAAGAAAAGTTTTCTATCCTTTTCCTTCCTTTTGGTCTAAAATTTTTGTCAGTTTGACCCCACTGATAATTATGAGCTGCCACTTCAGTGCTTCTTGCTGTCAATTTGTGAATGACTTGTTCTCCAAAGATACAGCTACAAACGTCTTGTTTTAAAGCTGATCTCCAACTTTAATTTCAGTAGAAATATTTTGTTTGGGCCAAGCTGGCCAAAACAAACTATTTCCCTCACTAACATGTGCAGCCACTGGGTGTGCTGTATAAGCTGCATGTAGCTGAGGCTGCATACAGAACTGTGTCCTTCCTGTCTCGCACCCAGAACAAAATAGTGTGGTTCTGAGCTTTTCTCAGCCATTCAAAGGCAGCTTTGTATTCGATCAGTGAATACAAAGCTTCCTCTGACTAGCCTAGTCAGAGAAGCGGGCTGATGTCACAATCTCCAACTCAAGCCAATCAGACGAAGCCTTGTATTCTGTGATAATGAGAATACAAAGCTGCCTATGAATGGCTGAGCACCGCTTGGACTAACGCTATTTTGTTCCGGGTGTGAGACAGAATGGTCTCCTCACACATGCAGAACACAGTGCTTTATACTGTTTGTAGCCTCTGCTACATGCAGTTTTTACAGCCCTTCCAGTGGTCCCACATGTTAATGAGGCAAAAAGTTAGTTTGGTCGAAGCAAACCATTTAAACTGAAACTAAAGCTGTAGATCTATTTTAATTTCTTTATCATACGGTACAGGACACAGGTTCTCTTATTAACCCATGGGTTATGTGCTGCTAACTTCAGATGATTTCACAATGCCAAAGCCACTTAAAAGCTTTAGACACTCCCTCATATAATCCCTCCCACTATATGATCCACAGTTGTTTGCTAGTGTCCAGATGATGGATGAATCTCTGAAGGAGAGGGTATAGATTTGGTGACTTCTATAAAAACAGTTACTAACTGCACCAAGCCATTGTAGCAAAGAGTGTCGGTGCCCCCCAAATTCGTACTTTAGGGGCTGTATGTGGACCCTATGCAAAGATGGGAGCGGGGCTAGCCTGTAATATTGTGACTGAACTGGACCCCATGCCGCAAGCAATTCGCCTACTGTAGGTACTGAGAGCAACACGTCACTGTCGGGTGCGGTAAAGGTCCAAGGCAGTGATCAGACTGCAAGGAGGAACCCAGTCCTTGAAGATTTCTCCCTCATTGTGGGGGGATATGTCTTGCCGAAGTGGGTGAAGCTGATCTAAGAGTCCTGTGAGCCTGACTTCTTGGAATGGTAAGCAGGCATTGGCCCCCTTTTAGAAAACTGAACTGTGCAGCTTTAACTGGTTTGTTGTGCACTTGGTTTCCCTCCTAAATCTCGGGTGGCAAACAAGGAGGCAGGACTCATCGGCAACACATAGCTGCCATTTTAAAGGCCCCATCAGGCACCATTCTCTATCTTGTCTCTCCTTGTACACAGAACTCATCCATGGACCCTACAGTACCTGACCGCGAGATTGTGTTTCCAGGGCGATACCATTGCGCCGGCTCTCGGCGACAGGGTACTGTGCATGTCGCGCTGGCTCACTCATCAGGAAAGGAAAACTTTGTTTTCCTTCCGCGATGAGTGACAGGCAGTGCGGACAGCTGTCTGGTATGAATCCTGAGGCGGGAACACCGCACCAAATTTTAAATGAAAAAAACGGCATTGGTTCCCCCCCAGGGGCATACCAGGCCCTTAGGTCTGGCATGGATTGTAAGGGGAACCCCCTACGCTGAAGAATTGGCGTGGGGGTCCCCCCCAATCCATACCAGACCCTTATCCGAGCACGCAACCGGCCAGGAAAGGGGGTGGGGATGAGCGAGTGCCCCCCCTCCTGAGCCGTACCAGGCCGCATGCCCTCAACATGGGGGGGGGGTGCCTGCGGGGCCCCCCCCACCCCAAAGCACCTTGTCCCCATGTTGATGAGGACAAGGGCCTCTTCCCGACAACCCTGGCCGTTGGTTGTTGGGGTCTGCGGGCAGGGGGCTTATCGGAATCCGGGAGCCCCCTTTAATAAGAGGGCCCCCAGATCCCGGCCCCCCACCCTGTGTGAATGAGTTTGGGGTACATGGTACCCCTACCCATTCACCTAGGGAAAAGTGACAATATAAAAAAAACACAGTACACAGGTTTTAAGAGTAATTTATTAGTCCGCTTCTTCCAACTTTGGGGGGTCTCCTTCCGACTTCTCCCGGTGTTCGGCCTCTTCTCCCGGGCCCCGCCGCTATCTTCTTCCAGCTCTATTGCCAGCGAGGGGCCCGGTCTGCTGCCGCTGTCTCGCCGCCGCTGTCTTGTCGCCGCTGTCTCGCCGCTTCTTCTTATCTTCCCCAATGTTGACAGGACGCTCTCTCCGGCTCGAATGCTGTGTGCGAGCTGCGGAGCCATTTATATAGACTGTGACCCCGCCCCCTTACGACGTCATGGTCCCAGCATGCGCAGGGACTCTGACGTCATAAGGGCGCGTGACCCCAGAGTCCCTGCGCATGTCGGGAAGAGGCCCTTGTCCTCATCAACATGGGGGCAAGGTGCTTTGGGGTGGGGGGGCCCCGCAGGGCGCCCACTCCCCTAAGGCACCCACCCCCCATATTGAGGGCATGCGGCCTGGTACGACTCAGGAGGGGGGGGGGCGCTCGCTCGTCCCCACCCACTTTCCTGCGTGCTCGGATAAGGGTCTGGTATGGATTGGGGGGGACCCCCACGCCAATTTTTCGGCGTAGGGGGTTCCCCTTACAACCCATGCCAGACCTAAGGTCCTGGGGGGGAACCCACGCCGTTTTTTTCATTTAAAATTTGGCGCGTGTTCCCACCTCAGGATTCATACCAGACAGCTGTCAGCACTGCCTGTCACTCATCGCGGAAGGAAAACAAAGTTTTCCTTTCCCGATGAGTGAGTCATCTCGGCGCTGGCTCCTGCGACGGGGCTCGCAGGTGTCAAATCTCGCCGAGAAATGCGGCGAGATTGACACAATATCGTGGTCACCTACTGTATCTTGGTGTTCCTTCAAGAGCACAGGGCTCATGTGAGCGGCAAGGATTTGGAATTCCCTTCCACAGGCGGTGGTATCAGCGGGGAGCATCGATAGTTTCAAAAAACTATTAGATAACCACCTGAACGACCACAACATACAGGGATATACAATGTAATACTGACATATAATCACACACATAGGTTGGATTGATGGACTTGTGTCTTTTTTCAACCTCACCTACTATGTAACTATGTGTGGGTGCCATTTTTTCTCTAACTGCACATGCCAACAGTTTACTGCCAAAATAATTGATCATTAGGCCCACTCGCTGTGTGGATGCATTTGTGCGGTATGCCAGTGGAAAGAGGTTAAAGGGTTTACAATGTTTCCTGAGTGTTTATAACAAGCTTTTTATAAAGGTTGAGAAAAAAAAAAAAAAACACAGGTCCATCCACTTCAACCTACAGTGTGGGTATTTGATTTTTAGTCTCTAACCATTCCCATAGTCACGTATATTGTTTCCTGGGGAAGACATCTAAAAGTTTTTAGTAGTTGTCGACACTCTGATAGTACCACTTCCTGGAGAAGGAAGTTCCAAATTTTTACTGCTCTAACCGTAAAAGACCCTTTCCAGAGTCACCTTTTGATATATTTGTACACTGTAATCATATCTCATCTTAAGCGTGTCTCTTCCCCAGTGATATCTGTAATTGGTGTAATCAATCCTCATACCTGAGGTCCCCATATGTGGACTATAAGCACCCCCAGATCTTTTTCATCACTGATTCTTCCCTCCTAATGTATATTTGCAAGGATGACTTCTACAGGCAGGAACATCGCAGTGCAATGGGATCACCAGTGTTGCCCTATGTAACTAACCTGTACATGAAGGAGGTGAAAAGCTGTAACTCAGAAAATCGACTTTAAAAATTGCTCTTGAATGAGTTTAAGTGGTATTAAGGCCAAAAACAAACACAAAATACAGGTAATATATTGTAGCTTACCATTCCTTGGATGTGGTTGCTGCATTCATGTTTTTCAGGCTTTTTTTTTATACCTGAGACGAATCACTTTAGCAGGTATATGTGAAGGTTTACAGGGTCGGCAACCAGTCGATCACGAGCTACCCATTGACTGCTGGCAGGTGACAGTTTGCTCACGAACACACCCCTGCTTTGCCAACCTAGCGCTTTCTACAAAGCAGCGCAAGTGTATGCTCAGCCAATCCTAGCCTGCAGAGGCAGCCTTCGCCCCACAGCCACACGCATGCAAACCTACGGAATAGCTCAGGTGGGTTTGGGCTCTTGTACGAGAACACTTGAGCTCTTTCCCCGAGTCCTGTATGTAGTGAGCTCATCTCCACTGGTCCACCTTCTCTCAGATCCATCCAAGGCGCTTGTGGGATGGACGAAAGTGGAGGACTGGTGGGGATCAGTGCCAGAACATGTAGCTAGGCCATGGCTAAAGGAAAAAGCCTAAAAAAGAAAGTTAATGCAGCTACTGATTGGTAGGTTGCAACACAGTAAATATTTGCTTTTGGATTTAATACCACTTTAGGTTTGTGTTAAGTGGGAAACTATGTTTAACCCCTTCCCGACCAGCCGCCGCAGTTGTACTGCAGCAGGTTGACTCCCCTGGGCGAACCGACTGTACATTGGTTCGCCTGTTGACCGCGCACGCACCGCTGGAGCCGATGCGCATGCTTAGCGGTCGCAACGAGACAGAATGTAAACAGACAGCTCTCCGTGCTGTCAGGGGTGAGGAGAGCGATCTGTTGTTCATACTACGTAAAAAATTGGGGATATTTATTATAGCAAAGAGTACAAAATATTGTTTTTTTTTTCTTTTCAAAATTGTTGTCCTTTTTTTGTTTATAGCGCAAAAAATAAAAATTGCAGAGATGATCAAATACCTCCAAAAGAAAGCGCTATTTGTGGGAAAAAAGACGTAAATTTTGTTTGGGTACAACAACCGCGCAGTTTTCAGTTAAAGCGACACATTTCTGTATCACAAAAGATGGCCTGGTCATTGAGTAGCCAAATCTTCCGGAGCTGAAGTGGTTAAAAGTGCTAGTTTTAAGGTGAACCTGTCTGGATAGCAAAATGTCATCTGCCCTTGTTGGATTGTTTTTGCTGAAAAATCTGATAAGAATGTGCTTGATCAGGTCAGTGACTTAAAGCTGAACACCGAGCTCTTCAGGAGCCAGGGTGGCTTTGCATACCTGACTTGTATAAATATTACTTAGCGGACCAAATGGTCTTTGCACGCCGTTGGTTGGTGAAAGATGATGGCGATGCAGCCACTGTTCTGGAGGTGGCCCTAGTGGGTTCCTATGAGGGTTTACATCACCTGCTTTTTAGGGGCCCCCAGGGATACTCTTCACTAACAAGCTCTATGAGGGTCGCTATCCGGGCATGGGATAAAGTTCAGCATATTATGCAGTCTAAGGGGGTACGGTGCTCCTCTTCTACTCCACTATGGTATAATCCCCGCCTGCCTAATTTTAGTGAATTTCCAGAGCCTATAGTGTGAGCTGAGGGGGATTAAACAAATTATTAATATATATGGGGAATGAGCCAGTTGCTCACTTTTGAGAAATTAAATCCAAATTCCAACTCCCAACTTGGTATTCCCCCCCCCCCCAATTTGGTAATACTATTTTACAGGCTCCATCTTCAGATCCAGAGCCATTACTGAGGTTGAAGCTGCTTAAAAAGACACTGTCTGAGGTCTATAAGGATCTGTTTACAGTCAGGTCTAAGCCCCTTGAAAAGTGTAGAGGTGGATGTCAGTAATACCTAATTTTCAGGGTGATGACTTGGACGATATGTGGAATTACCCTTTTCACTACCTGGTGTTGGCTAGGGACTGCCTCATTAAATTTAAAATCTTACCCAGAATCTATTACACACCAGCCAGGCTGGCCAACATTTATAAATCTGATTTTCCGGATTTCTGGCATTGTAAGTATTCTCCGGCAGATTTCAAGCATATCTTTTGGCACTGCCCCTTGTTGCAAGCTTTCTGGTAAGGGGTAGTCCGAGCCCTTGAAAATATAATTGCTCTTCAAATACCAATGACTATCTCTGTGTATCTACGTGGATTGGTGAAGGAGCTGGCGTCACAGAGAACCCTACTTACTGTTGCCCTGTTTTATGCTCGCAAAGCATAGACTGTAAGCATTTAATATAGCTATAAGCACAATAAAAACTCGCATTGAAGTAATGGTAAACAGGCACATGTTGATCCAGTGTTGGATGCTAACATCAGTCCAGGCTGTGTGCTGTTCCGGCAGCTTGTGTAATCTCTTGTGGGGGCTGTCCTGGCCAGCAGGATGCTGCTATGATCGAGTTGAACCAAAGCCGAGGGTTGGAGCAGGGACGCAGCATTACGTGCTGCGTGCACTGGTGTGCTCACTATGTGTTTTGGAGCATGCGCACTAGAGAGATGTACACGCACTCCTTTGTCAAGTAGCTTTGCAGGCATGATTCACCTGCACATCTGTTCCGGCAGCTTGTGTAACCTCTCGTGGGGGCTAAAAATTGAGAATTGAAAAGTAAGGCATTCTGATTTACAATTTGTCAACTTTTTAATAAAGACTGAGAAGAGGATCTGTAAATGCAAACTTATCAGGATCCTGGAATTGGGCTTTAAAGAAGAACTACGGTAAATGAAAAAATCAATATGTGATGTAACTATATAGTCTGTTAAACATCTCACTGGTTGTTTTGCAAATAACAGTAAGCATATTGAGATATCTACCTTTTCAGATACAGCAGAATGCTCTCATGTTCACCTTAATGAGGAGACAACACTGATTCTGTTTCTAAATGCCTCCATTGTCCCCTTTTACATGATGCCACTCAGAGCAGACTACAACGTGCCGTCATTACATTACTGGGTGGGGGGGTTGCTCCTACAGTCCATGAAAAGCTCTGGCATTTCAATCCTCACTGACGTCCTAACAAGGCTCTGCCCACTCTTCTTCATGATAGGCCTGTGAAGCCCCGCCTATGCCTGCCCACTGCTCTGTCTATACAGGCTGCTCCCGTTGGCTTGGCTTTTCTTCTGTCAGCTTATCAGAGGAAAACAGGCAGCAAGAAGCACACAGATTAATTTAAAAATCCAGGGCTTTTTTTTGCTAGAACAGCAGTTGGTTTATGCTGCTCCTGGCCACACAAGCCGACACAGCTCCTATAGTGCCGGCTGCAGCCTTAAGAGTGGAAGATGGAGTGATATCAGCTGATAGCAGATCTCAGCCTCTCCCTGTAGCAGACAGGAAATTCCTTTTGTGAGGAAGAGTTGCAGTATGGTGTCCAATCCTGTCCTGTTACTCCTAACTGCCACACCAAGGCTACATTGCTTTTGGTAATTGTTTCATTGTCAGTGTCGCTGCCTTTTGGATTTGTGGGCTGTCTATAAATGCTGCTGACAGGATATTGGGACTGTCTCTTGCTGGATATATGTAGGCTGTCTCTTGTGGGTTGTGTGGGCCATATTTTCTCCACTGTTTTCACTGTATTCCATGGTATATCTAATGCTTTGGAAAAACTTTTGTACCGTTCTGATGGATACCTTTTAACAATGATATCCCTCTGATGCTTTGGAAGCTCTCTGAGGACCATGGCTTTTGCTGTAGGATGCGACTAAGAAAATGTCAGAAAAGACCTACTAGAACAAATGAACTTTATTTGGGGTTAATCAGAGGCACTTTAAACGATGACAGGTGTGTACTGACTCCTATTTAACATGCGTTTGAATGTGATCGCTTAATTCTGAACACAGCTACATCCCCAGTTAAAAGGGTGACCACACTTCTGCAATCACATTATTTTCATTTTTTTATTTTTTACTTTCTCTCCCCCACACCCCTAAAAGATTTCAGTTTGTTTTTCATTTGAGTTGTACAGTTTATAGGCCACATTAAAGGTGAAAAAAGTTTTTAAATTCTTTGTGTCATTTTTTTACATCACAGAAACCTGCCATTTTAATAGGGGCATGTAGACTTTTTGTACCCACTGTATGGGGACTGTCTGTCCTGTTGCTGGATATATGGGGCCGTTGCTGGATAGATATGGGGATATCTGGAAGTGCCTCTGAGATTACTTTGATAGACGCTGAATATTTCTATGTTTTGTACACTGCTTTGCTTTTTATTAACAAATTCCATACAAAAATACCTCATATGCCCACCCCCCCCGAATTTTACTTGGTTCTCTAAAGGGGGGAGGGTGCTAGGTGTGTAGGGGTGGTCCTAGATTGCGATTCTAGGGAGTGAGTAGGGGGCATGATCTAGGGGAGGGGGGTGAGATCCTGCACCTTTTCTCTGAGGGAAAACCCTGGAAAAATCTGTGTGCAAACTTACCTGCAGGTAAAAACTAATAATGATGGTACATTATTACAAAATAAAAAGAAATATATAAAACGAATATACATTTAACCACTTAAAGACCAGCCGCCACAGTTGTACTGCGACAGGTTGGCTTTCCTGGGCGAATTGCTGGCATTGTACGTCGCCCGCTTTAAGGCTTCTAGGGTGCGCGCAACGCTGGAGCAGATGCGTGTGGCCAGCGGCCGCGATGTCCGCCGGCCACCTGCAATTGCTCCTGAGACAGAACAGGGATCTGTCAATGTAAACAGATAGACCCCCGTTTTGTCAGGGGAGGAGAGACAGATCTGCTGTTCCTAGTCATTAGGAACAGCGATCTGTCTCCTCCACCAGTCACTACACTCCCCCCACAGTTAGAAACACCTCCCTAGGGAAGACTTAACCTTTTGATTGCCCCTAGTGTTAACCCCTTCCCTGCCAGTGACATTTATACAGTAATCAGTGGCTATTTTTAGCACTGATCGCTGTATAAATGTCACTGGTCCCAAAAAAGTGTCCGCCGCAATGACGCAGTCCCGCTAAAAATCGCTGATCACCGCCATTTCTAGTAAAAAAAAAAAAATGCCATAAATTCCCTATTTTGTAGACGCTAAAACTTTTGCGCAACCCAATCAATATACGATTTATTTTTTTTTTTTTTTTTTTTTTTACCAAAAATATGTAGAAGAATACATATCGGTCAGCCTAAACTGATAAGGAAATTTTGTTTCTTTTTGGGGGGGGATATTTATTATAGCAAAAAGTAAAGAAATTGTTTTTTTGTTTTTTGGGGGTTTTTTTTCAAAATTGTTGGTCTTTTTTCGTTTTATAGCACAAAAAAAGAGGTTATCAAATACCACCAAAAAAAAAAGCTCTATTTGTGGGGAAAAAAAGGACGTGCATTTTGTTTGGGTACAGTGTTTCACGACCATGCAATTGTCAGTTAAAGCGACGCAGTGCCGTATCACAATAGCCTGGTCATTAAGGGGTCAAATCCTTATAGTCCTTAAGTGGTAAACCTTTGTGAGGATTTTTTTTTTTTTAATCCTACACAGTCCAATCTGTGTCACCTCATGGTACCTATTACTCACAGAGGTGAAATGGTGACCAGTGGTGTAGCGTAGGGGGGCAGCCAGGGGCTGTGACTCTCCTTGCATCCATTAGCAGCCTGAACCTGGAAGCTGTCCTCCCCTCCACCTAGCTGCAACTCCTCTCCTCTGAGCACCTGGCTCTGTCCTCCTTCCACCTGCCTGCAACTCCCCCTCTCCACTGTGCACCTGGCTCCAACCTCCCCTCCACCTGGCTGCAACTCCCCCTCTCCTCTATGCACCTGGCCCTTTCCTCCCCTCCACCTGGCTGCAACTCCTCTCCTTTGTGCACCAGGCTCCCGCGTCCTCTCCACCTGGCTGCAACTCTTCTCTTCTGTGCACCTGGCTCAATCGTCATCTCCACCTGGCTGCAACTCCTCCTTTTCTGTACACCCGGCACCATCCTCCCTTTCACCTGGATGTATTTCTTATTCTCTGTGCACCTGGCTCCATCCCCCCCACCTGGCTGCATGTTATTCTCCTCTGTCCTCCCCTCCACCTGGCTGCATCCCCCCTCCCCTTCACTGTATACTACTCAATGCCCCCCTCCTCCTTATTCACAGCCGGAGTCTCTGATTGGCTGCCTTTTTTTTTTTGGTTGAATCTGAGATAGCTCTTGGACTACCGTACTCAAAGAGCTTTCACTCAGACTTAACCAATAATAAAAAGCTGCGGGGCTGCAGGCAGCCATCGGAGGCTAAGGCTGTGAATAGTAAGGAGCCCTTAATAATCCATTACAGCAGAACTAGTGGAAGGGACTCTGAGTGCTAAAAGTCCATGGCTTAGAGGGCGCAAATTACTTCCCTTGCCTCGGGCACTGCCAACCCACGCTACACCGCTGAGGGTGACACAAGATGAGCAGTGCTTAAGGGTCATGGGGGACACTTGATAATCCGTGAACTCAGGAACCAAGAGGGACACAGGATAATCAGGGGCTCAGGGTTCACAGGGGACACAGGATGATTAGAAGCACATAGGGTCACAGGATGATCAGGGGACTGTCGTGAATTTTCAGTCAGAATAGGTTGTGCCTTTTTAAGGACAGGTTTCCCGCACAATAATTATCCTTGAGTAATTTTTAACGAAGATATTTTTAAGATACAAAATCAATCTATGTGACACAGTCTATACTTGTGAAACTTATTCACGGAGACGTGTGGTCACACAAAATAGAAATTTTATTGGTAAACAAACACAAATAATCACATGAACTTAAGATATCGATTGCGTTACATGAACGTCTTGAAAATCAATAAAAACACTTGCAAAAATGGGCGTACCGTCCCTTTGACATAATACCACCATGATAACTTCTCGGTAGAATCAATAACCTTGTGAACTTGACAATTAAACAGAACATCTGTATTTCACACGTACAACCGTTACTTTGCTGCAGGTAAGTAAGTGGTTAAAATTGTGAAATAAATTAGATGTCTGCTTTGTCAATACATGTGGCAACTACGCAAAAAGAAAAATATAATGAAAAATCTGAATCTTTAGAGAAAAATCTACAAGGCGGTTATTGATTCGGGAGAATGATTATCAACTGTATAATATTCAATACATCAATATTTGTGAGAACATATCAATATTTGAGAGAACATGCAAAATAAAATCAACATGAAATAATTACCCATTCCAGGATGGCTGCAATTCCTATGGGCTAGTTACCAGAGTTAAGATGGCTGCCGTAGTTTCAAAATGGATACTCCTGAAGAGGATTTACTTCTTGTGACCTCCGAGTTC
Organism: Lithobates clamitans; assembly: GCA_037952925.1. Lineage (NCBI taxonomy): Eukaryota > Metazoa > Chordata > Amphibia > Anura > Ranidae > Lithobates > Lithobates clamitans. The sequence continues at coordinate 4,469,095 of JBBGZY010000108.1, read as the reverse complement.
TCAGTATTAGGTGTTGAGGAATTTTCATGAATGTAAAGAGATGTATTCATGCATGGTGCATGAGTGTCAGTCTGGGAGTGTGTGTGTCTCCCAGTGTCCCCCCTCAGGGTGGATCCCTGAGCTCTCCCCCTGAGCTCTCTCCTACTTCCGTTCCCCTCCTTTTTGTTGGTCCTGTCTCCCATCTTCCTTGCCTCTAAATACCATTTCAGATAATAAGACCATAAAAATTATAATGGCTCTGCCCAAAAGGAGGTGGCTCACTTCCCATTGGGTTGGGAGACTTAATTATTAACTTCCTCTGGAAATTTAGTGAGTTCAAATAATACCACCTTCAACCACCAGGTGTCTCACACATGTTTTGAGTCCATCCTTTTAAATTAATACGTCCTATTTTCATAAGGTGTATAATGGTAAGTATAAGTATATACTTTTAAATATTCTGGTACTCGATCTAATGTAAAATACACTCAGTATAAGTTTGATTAATCATCATTACATAACTTGGTTATATAACTGTATCTTTATAAATGTATATCTGTAAACTGGTCTATCTAGGAAACACACACATTGTTATATATTTCATCAATACCACATAAAATGATTATTTATATGGATACCTGTATAACTTCTGGTATCTCCACTGAACATTTGTTTATCTTAAGTGTAGGCTACAATCTTATAAGATTATAATCATGATTATATGTTTTTCCTAATACTAATTCGTTACCTAAAACACTTCTACTTATAAAATCACACTTTCATATAAATTTCCTTCATAGCAAAGTTGTTGGGTCCGCCGACGCCAACATTATAATGTCTCTGTGACCTACAATGTCAGAGATAGTTTAAAATGACTTATGATAACCTTATTGATACCTTATATTATTTTTGACTAGCACAATATTCAACTTTGACTAATGTGTTGAGAGGGACCTTGAACATTCTCACTGGGTGTTTAGAACTGACTTGTTTGTATAAACCATCCTAAAAAGTTCATACAATGGGTTCTCTTTGCCAAGGTGTTAGCTATTTAAACAGCTCTCCACTCGAACACAATGTGAGTCTATCTCTATGCTATAAAAGTCTATGTCTCCTTGTGTCCTGTGGCCGTGTTTGTTTATTCACGATACCATGTAAGTATCTCCTTGTTTTGTGACAGGAATAGTCTTTGTTCCAACAGCTTCCTTTACAATACATGCTTGTAAAAGTCTTCAATATTTAAAGAAGTAGTAAAACTTGGAAAACATGAGAGCGTCTAATTTGTCCTTAAAGGTCGATGAAAGGGCAACAGTTCATCTGGTTTTTGAGGGCTAGCATCTCTCATGTTTCTGCCAGGAAATATAAAATATATTTCTTCAGGAATTCACAACAGGACACAGGTTGATCAGTGGCTTGGAAGTCACAGTGGACACAGGCTGGTTAGGAGTACAGGATGATCAGGGGTTACAGTGGACACAGGATAAGGGGCACAGGATAACTAGGGGTACAGAATAATTAGGGGTCAGGGGAGACATAGGCACAAGGGTCACAGGCTGATCAGGGGATGCAGGATATAGTTGGTAACGCAGTTACATAGTTGGTAAAGTTGGGGGAAAAAAAACACCAGTCCATCCAGTTCAACCTGTGGTGTGTGAGTGTGCTTGTGTTGTCAATAGTACATTGTAAATCCCTGTATGTTGTGATTGTTAAGGTACCCATCTAATATGTTTTTGAAACTTTCGATGCTCACTGCTTGTGGAAGAGAATTCCACATTCTTAACGCTCTGACAGTAAAGAACCTGCTACGGTTAAACCAGTTTCAGTGAATGGCCCGCGTGTCTTTTTAAATTCCTTTTCACTGAAAAGTTTCTTCCCTATGCTAGGGTCACCAGTACGGGATTTGTACATCGCTATCATATCCCCTCTCAAGCGTCTCCGCTCCAGAGAGAATAAGTTCAATGTTTGTCGTTTTTCCCCAAAGCTGAGATCCTCTAGTCCCTTTATTAGCTTTGTTGCCCTTCCCTGGACTGTCTCCAGTTCCAGCAAACCCTTCGTGAAGACTGGTGCCTAGAACTGGACGGCATACTCAAGATGCGGCCGGACCAGAGTCTTGTAGAATGGGAGATTTGTTTTATCTCTGGAGTGAATCCCCTTTGAAATACATGCCAATATTCTGTTGGCTTTGCTTGCAGCAGTTTTGCTTTGCATGCTATTGCTGAGCCTGTCATCTGCTAGGACCCCAGGTCCTTTTCCATCCTAGACACCCCCAGAGGTTGCGTTCGTATTTTTAGCACCCAAATTCATTTTTCAACATTAAACCCCATTTTCCATGAAGTTGCCCACCCCTTTATTTTATTAAGGTTTCCACATTGCGTGACGTTATTGCCTTTCTTAACTTTGTATCATCCGCAAATATTGAGATTGAGCAGTTTATCCCATCCTCTATCGTTTGACTAAATTAAACAGAATTGGTCCCAGGACAGATCCTTGGGGGACCCCACTTACCACACCGGACCATTCTGAGTACTCGCTATTTATCACTACCCTTTGGACCCACCCCTGTAGCCAGTTTTCAATCCAGGTACTCACTCTATGGTCCATGCCAACAGACCTCAGTTTGTAAACGTTTTATGGGGGACTGTAACCCATGCCTTTGCAAAATCCAGATACACCACATCCACAGGCCTTCCTTTATCTAGATGGCAGCTCACTTCTTCATAGAACATTAACAGGTTGGTCTGGCAAGAACGATTCTTCGTGAATCCATGCTGATTATCACTAATGATACCGTTTTTATTACTAAAATCTTGGATATAGTCCCTTATCCCCTACTTTAAGCTTATATACTATTGATGTTAGGCTGACTGGTCTGTAGTTTCCAGGGATAGATCTCAGCCCTTTTTTAAATATTGGTACCATGTTGGCTTCCAATCAGCTGGTACTATTCCAGTCAAACTGTGCATAAAAATTAGTAACAATGGTCAAGCTATCACCTGGCTGAGTTCCCTAAGGACCCTTTGGTATAAGCCATTTGGTCCTGGTGACTTATTTATATTAAGTCTATATCAAGTCTATTTCTGATACTGGCTTTTGTTAGCCATGAGGGTGCATTCTGTGATGTGTTATTAACATTACAGTCTTGGTTACTATATCCCCCCATTTCCTTTGTGAAAACTGAGGAGAAAAACGCATTTAAATACTTTGCCTTCTTTTGTAACCAAATTCCCTTAATCCTTTTTGGGACCAATATGTTCTGGCCTCATTTTCTTACTGTTTATATATTTAAAGAATTTTTTGGTTGTTCTTTTTTTACTCTCCTCCACTATGTGCCTTTCGTGGTCTATTTTAGTTGCCCGGATTGCGCTCTTACATTTCTTGTTGCATTCTTTGTATTGTTGGAATTCTGACAATGACCCCTCAGCCTTGTATGTTTAAAAGCCTTTTCTTTTGCTATTGTATGCATTTCTACATTAGAATTTAGCCACCCGGGATTAATTTTAGCGCTTTTAAACTTATTTCTCATTGGAATCCACTGGCCAATTCCCTTCTTTTAGTATGCTCTTAACCACTTAAAGACCGGCTCACGCCGATATATAGGTCAGCAGAATGGCACAGCTGGGGAAAGTAACGTACCTGTACGTTACTTTAAATTTCCCGCCGTGCGCGCGCGCCTGCCACGAGCTCTGTGACAGCGGACTTGATGTCCGCTGGGTGCCCACGATCGTGTCACGGAGCTGAAGAACGGGGAGATGCCAGTGTAAACACAGCATCCCTCCATTCTGCCTAGTGGCAGGACACTAATCGTCTGCTCCCTCTTATCGGGAGCAGCGATCAGTGTCGTGTCACTGCTGGCCCATCCCCCGACAGTTAGAATCACTCCCTAGGACACACTTAACCCCTTCCCTGCCCCCTAGTGGTTTAACCCCTTCACTGCCATTTTTACAGTAATCAATGCAATTTTATAGCATTGATCGCTGTATTAATGCCAATGGTCCCAAAAATGTGTCAAAATTGTCCGATTGTGTCCGCCATAATGTCGCAGTCACGATAAAAATCGCTGATTTTTACTAGTAAAAAAAAATTAATAATGCCATAAAACTATCCCCTATTTTGTAGATGCCATAACTTTTGCGCAAACCAATCAATAAACGCTTATTGCAATTTTTTTTTTTTTTTTTTACCAAAAATATGTAGAAGAATACATATCGGCCTAAACTGAGGGGAAAAAAAACATTTATATTTTTTGGGGGATATTATAGCAAAAAGTAATAAATAATGCTTTTTTTTTCAAAATTGTCGCTCTATTTTTGTTTATAGCGCAAAAAATAAAAACCGCAGAGGTGATCAAATACCACCAAAAGAAAGCTCTATTTGTGGGAAAAAAGGGACGTCAATTTCGTTTGGGAGCAACGTCGCACGACCGCATAATTGTCAGTTAAACCGACGCAGTGCCGAATCGCAAAAAGTGGCCTGGTCATTTGGCAGCCAAATGGTCCAGGGCTGAAGTGGTTAAAGCCCTCCCATATTTTTCTCCGTGTTTTTTGTTACTAGCATGTTATCCCATTTAATGTCATAGCAAATAGCAAAGAGCGCAGTTAAGGGAAGTTGGCTCTTTTGTAGTTGTGTACTTGTATTACCCTTGTGCTTCTTGTTTCTGTGATTTATACTGAATGTTACATAGTTGCGTAGTAGATGAGGTCGAAAAAAGACACAAGTCCATCAAGTCCAACCTATGTGTGTGATTATATGTCAGTATTAGCTTGTATATCCCTGTATGTCGTTCAGGTGCTTTTCTAATAGTTTCTTGAAACTATCGATGCTCCCTGCTGAGACCACCGCCTGTGGAAGGGAATTCCACATCCTTGCCGTTCTTACCATAAAGAACACTCTACGTAGTTTAAGGTTAAACCTCTTTTCTTCTAATTTTAAGGAGTGGCCATGAGTCTTGTTAAATTCCCTTCCGCAAAAAAGTTTTATCCCTATTGTGGGGTCACCAGTACGGTGTTTGTAAATTGAAATCATATCTCCTCAAGCGTCTCTTCTTCAGAGAAAATAAGTTCAGTGCTCGAAACCTTTCCTCATAGCTAATATCCTCCAGACCCTTTATTACAGGGGTCTTCAAACTACGGCCCTCCAGTTGTTCAGGAACTACAATTCCCATCATGCCTAGTCATGTCTGTGAATGTCAGAGTTTTACAATGCCTCATGGCATGTGTAGTTCCGCAACAGCTGGAGGGCCGTAGTTTGAGGATCCCTGCTTTATTAGCTTTGTTGCCCTTCTTTGTACTCGCTCCATTTCCAGTACATCCTTCCTGAGGACTTATGCCCAGAACTGGACAGCATACCAATTTATAATAACATTTCCCAGTCTTGCCACCATTCCAAGCTGTAATCGGAGGTCCGCCTCCCCCTTCTTCCTCAGGTTGGGGGCCTGTAGCATATGCCCACTATTACTTTCCCATTGATTTCCTCCCTTTGGAGCTCCACTCATAGATTCCACCTCCTCCCTATCTCCATTATTGATGTCATCCCTTACGCTCACTTGCACATCATTCTTGATATACAGGCATACCCCTCCCCCTTTCCTACCCTCCCTGTCCCTGCAATATAGGGAAAAACCCTGAATAGTGGCAAACCAATTATATGAGCTGTCAAACAAGTTTCTGAAATTCACACAAAATTGAAATCCTCCTCGTACATTAGCAGCTCCAGTTCTCCCATTTTATTCCTTGTTAGTTGTTATGAGGCTGCAATTGGAATTTGCCAACTTACCTTGGGTTTTGGTACTCTAGTCACCCTACCACTAATGCCCCCAAAATTACTCACTGAACTTTGCTCTATACTGGCTAGCTCCTACATCTGGACCCTCCCCCAACACCTAGTTTAAAAGCCCCTCTAACTTTTCAGCCATCTTCACTCCTAGCAGAGCTGGATGATTGGGATTCAGAGGTGACAGTGGAAACAGGATGATTAGGGAACTTGGGGGTCACAGGATGATCAGGGGCTTGGGGTCACAGGATAATTAGGTGCACAGGGGTCACAGGATGATCAGTGTCACGGGAGACGGGATGATTAGGGGTAGAGGGGTTACAAGATGGTCAGGGGTTACAGGAGTGACAAGATGATCAGCATCACACAGGATGATTAGGGGTAGAGGGGTCATGGGGGACACAGGATGATTGTGTTTCAGGGATCACAGTGGACATAAGATGATCAGGAGAATCAGGCGTTACAGGGGACACCGCATAATTGGGGGCTTGGGGGTCACAGTGGACATCGGATGATTGGGGAACTTTGGGCTCACAAGGGGCACAGGATGATCAGGGGCTTTGGGGTCACAGGGGGCACCCTTTCTTTTTTTTTTTTTTTTCTCTCCCTCTCTTCTTTTTCTCTTTCTCTTTCTCTCCTTTTCTCCCTCTCTCCGTCATCTTTTTTCCCTCATATTTTTTCTCTCTTTCAAAAAAAAACATAATACAATATTTAAACCTTTAAAAATAATAGGTCATATACCAATAAAAATTGGCATTCTAAACAAAAGAACTAGTGACAACTATCTCATCTTCCACTGAAAGCATTGATGCAGCAGCACTGGAAAAGTCACATACCTTGTACTGCTTTACATAGCACACACCCAGCTATTGATTGGCAGATGGGTGTGTGTTATGTAAAAATACACTGAGCATGATAGAAGGCACAAGTCATGTAGTTCCCTGTGGGAGATGCAGATACTAGCACAGTGGAAGAAAATGACATGCCAACTCATAATAATAATTTATTTTGTCATTATCTTTATTACCTTGTGTAACGTTTAGGTATTTATATGCGGATTTACTAAAATGTGTATATTGCCTTTAGTTTTACTTTAAGTAATGTAGCAAGGATAAGGATGATAATCTTAGAGATTGCACCTACAAACAATGCAATGGCTTTGAACATCCAAACATATTCACTTTGAAAGTTAGTTGTAGTGTTAAGTTAGGTGGCTTGATAAGGGTTAGGTTAACCCGTTGCTGGCCTCTTGTCCCTCTGGGTAGACATCATATGACATCCTCCTAGATCGAACCTCACATAGGGCCATGCTGCAGTGCAATCTGTCACCGGCTGTGTACACGGGACACAGTTGACTGATCACTAAACCGGTCCGCTGCCGGAACCATGTGAACGCTGTAACCAATCATAGCAGGTCACATGACAGTTGTAAACAATGAATGGCTTCCTTTTAAGCCATCTATTATGTACAATTGTGATGCTAGCTGTGATTGGTCACAGTAATCACATGGTACAGACTGAGCCAATCACAGCCAATCTGTGCCATGTGATCAGCCATGGCCAATCACAGCTAATCACAACAAAACAAAGGCATTGATTTCATTCAGTAATATGATTGCATATAGCAATGAAATTAATTGCTATAAGCAAGCTTAATGTTTAAAAAATAAAATGCTGATGGCCTCCCTAGAGTAGTACAATGTTACTATGGTAACATTTTATTGCTCTGGTCAAAGTGTGTTTTAAAAAAAATTGTAAATAAAAAAGCGATCGTGGGTGGCCGGCGGACCCGCTATATCTCTTAAACGAACCGCCATACCGGTACGGAGATTCGCGCAATAGAGCCACCGTATATCTTCGGCGGCTGGTCGGCAAATAGTTGAAGGTTAAAATAAACTTGTCTTGAGAGAAAGCTGGTATTGAAAATCTTTCTGAAAATACTAGCTGGCCAGTGTCACACTGAACTGCTTCTTTCAATAACTTAGACCCCTTTCACACTGAGGCGCTTTACAGGCGCTATAGCGCTAAAAATAGCGCCTGTAAAGCGCCTCTCCTGTCACTCCAATGTGAAAGCCCGAGGGCTTTCAAACTGGAGCAGTGCGCTGGCAGGACGTCAAAAAAAGTCGTACTAGCAGCTTCTTTGAGGCGGTTTAGTAGTGGTGTATACTAGAGGTCAACCAATATGGGTTTTTCTCTGGCCGATGCCGTTATTTAGAAATCGCGATGGCCGATATGTGATGTCGATTTTTTTGGGCCGATATATTAGGCCGATTTTTTTTTTCCCTTCATCTCATAAAATCTGACAGTTAGACCCCTTTCACACTGGAGCGTTTTTCAGATGCTTTTGGGCTAAAAATAGCGCCTGTAAAAGGGCTCCCCTGCAGTCTCAGTGTGAAAGCCCGAGTGCTTTCACACTGAGGCGATGTTAAAAAAAAAAAGTCCTGCAAGCAGCATCTTTGGAGCGGTGTATACCACCACTCCTGCCTATTGAAATGAATGCGCACCGCTGCCGAAGCGCCTGCAAAGCATTTCGACAGCAGCGCTTCAGGGGAGCATTTAACCCCTTCCTCGGCTGCTAGCTGGGTTATAAGTGCCCCGCTAGCAGCCGAATAGCGCCGCTAAAATGACGGTAAAACGCCGCTAAAACTAGCAGCGTTTTACCATCAACGCATGCCCGCTCCAGTGTGTAAGCAGCCTTAAGTGATACAGAATTTTTTTTACATTTAAACATTTATTAAACAAAACAAACCTCCAATCAGTTCACTTGTATGTAGAATTTAGATTAAAAAAAACTATATCTTAAATATTAAATACACAAAAACAGGTAATCAAAACTTTTGGACGAAAAAAATGGGTTAACTTTACTGCTTAGTTTTTTTTTTTTTTTTAATTTATTAGTGTATTTTTTCAAAAAAAATTGCGTTTGAAAGACCACTGCACAAATACCGTGTGACATAAAATATTGCAACAACCGCAATTTTATTACCTAGGGTCTCTGCTAAAAAAAATATATATATATAATGTTTGGGGGTTCTAAGTGATTTTCTAGCAGAAAATACAGGATTTTTACTTGTAAGCAACAAATGTCAGAAAAGATTTAGTCTTTAAATGGTTAAACTGAGAGCTTCTACACACAGCATTTAGTTCATTCATAAGTGTAAACATTGTATCTCTTCAGGTTCTTTTTATCAGATTTGGCAGGCTGCCCAGAGAAGGAGAGAAGTTGCTTCACAGAAGATTTCAGGCAACTTATATTGACTTCTATTACAGAAGTCATTTGCAAGTCACCCTGAAGTTATATCGGCCTTTTTTATCAGCACAATCGGCCTATGCCGATTAAGTAAAAAACACCAAATATCGGCCGACCTTTAGTGTATACACCAGGGTTCACACACTGGATCCGACAGGAGGAAGAGGCAGGTGCTCTCACTCATTCTTCTTTCACCTGTGCGCATGGAAATGCACCAGACGCGTCCATTACCAGTACTTGCACTTTTGCCAGTTTTACGGCCATTTCCCTGACAGATGTCCTTCCACAATCATGCTCCCGCGTGCCCCCTAGGGCTTGCACCTGGGAATGTCTGTGACTGTCGGGTCTCCCAGACCCGGTGTGTCACGGATCAGGGTAAAGGGCCAATGATCACTTCTTCCAGTGACAGAATGATCACTTGTAAACAAACTGAAGCATGTCCGGTTCGGCTCCTCCCCTCTCCTCACTCCGATCAGTACAGCATGTGAGAAGAGGAGGGAACCGGTGCAGCATTGTTGTGGGCTGGATCTGAAGTGCCCACAGTGCTGATCTGTGCCCATCCCTGGCTTATCCATCCACGTTCATACTCATCCATGCTCTATCCCTGACTCATCCATCCATCCCTGGCTCATCCATCCATCCCTGGCTCATTCGTCCACATCCATGCTCCATCCCTGGCTCATCCATCCACGTTCATGCTCCATCCCTGGCTCATCCATTCACGTTCATGCTCCATCCCTGGCTCATCAATCCACGTTCATGCTCCATCCCTGGCTCATCCATCCACGTTTATGCTCCATCCCTGGCTCATCAGTTCTCATCCATGCCACTACAGTGCCTCACAATAGGTAGTGAAGTTACATTTGAAATGTATATCCGTATGTCCCTAGAATACCTGATGGTGCTCCCTGCATGTTAGACCTCTGTATGTGGCCAGGCTGTGTAAAAGTCTCACACGTATCGCCATTCTCAGGAGTAGCAGCAGAATATATGTTGGGGCATAATTTTTGCTATGTACATGCTATGTGTTAGAAATATCTTATAAATGGACAACTTTGTGCAAAAAAAAAATGTGTTTTCATTTTCTGTACACATTTTACAAAATCTTTTGGAAAAAAAATGACATGTTCAAAAGACTCATCATGGCTCATAGAATATACGTTGGGTTGTTTGCTTTACAAAATTGGGTAATTTTTTGGGAGTTTCCATTGTCCTGGTGCTCCAGGATCTTCAAAAGTGTAAGAGGTCTAGAAATGTGTATAATTTATGCTCCTAGAATGCCTGACGGTGCTCATTGCATGTTGGGTCTCTGTATGTGGCCAGGCTGTGTAAAAGTCTCACACGTGGTATCGCCATACTCAGGAGGAGTAGCTGAATGTATTTTGGGGTGTAGTTGCAAGTATGTATATGCTGTGTATGAGAAATAACCTGTTAATTTGACAATTTTGTGGAAAAAAATCTTAATTTTTCAAAGAATTGTGGGAAAAAATGACAACTTCAAAAAACTCACTAAATATCTTGGAATGTCTACTTTCTGAAAGGGGTCATTCGGGGAATATAGAAAGCTATTTGTGTGACAAAAAAGGACAAAAAAATACTGGGTACAGTGTTGCATGACTGAGTAACTGTCATTCAAAATGTGAGAGCAATGAAAGCTGAAAATTGGTCTGGTTAGGAAGGGGGTTTAAGTGCCCAGTGGGCAAGTGGTTAACCACAGCATGATGACTACAGATACAGCTTGTTGTCATTTTTATGCAATCTAGTCTTTGAGTCTAATAATATGGTCTGTTATGGATTATTCTTATAGGTGTGGATTTTTTGCATTTGTCATTTGGAAAGTCTTTGAGAAAGCATTACTTTATTTTTTTTCCCCTCTTGTGTTTACCTGTAGTGCTACTCGTAGGAAGCCAATAAAAGGTGCGGCTGGTCGTCCCATTCAGTTCCAATATGAGGACATTGTCAGGAGAGCCAAGATGAAAGAACAGACTAAAGAAAGTCAAGAAGAAAAAAGGCCACAATGCTTGATCTCTGTTCCTCTGCGGATCACAATTTTTGTTTTGGTAGCTTTTGTTGTCTTGGTCTTGCTTACCATGGAGAGCAGCCCTGAGAATCCATTTGAGCCCCCCACAGAAGACACACAGTTACAGCAACATTAGTTCTCTGCACCATAGTTTCTAAATCTGTTTCCTACCCAAGATCGAAGTAGCTAAAAGTAAGTGTAACAAAGGTTGAGGTACTCATGGTAATATATGTAATTGCAATATGCAAATAGGTTACCTAGGTAACCTCTTTGAAATAGTAGTTAAATGCAATTTCTTTGGCTGTTTCCTAGAGGTACTGAACATAGATATACACTTTTCTTATTTCAGTTCATTGTTGTTTAGGTTGGGCACAGGTCCAGTATGGTGCTTACATTATTAAGCAGAGCACACGATATAAGGTCAGGTTTATCCTGGTAATTACAAATACAGTACATAATTGCAGTAATGCATGATAAAATGTCAACACTCAACACTAAACTTTCATTTGAAAATTCTTTCCTGTTTTGTTAGCTTATCTTGTTGTGTTAACCTTGCTGCATACGCTTTCGTTTTCTCTTATATCTTATCTCTTATATCTTATGTTTTCCTGAAATTAGCTGCTTTGAGATCATAACAGTTCAAAAGTCTCTTTTCTTGTTGGACACAGTAAACCTGTAATAATAACTAACCAAACAAAAAGCTTAAAGAGATGGTTTACTTCACCTATTATAGACCATGTAACAAGTGTCACTTCATTGGCGGCACCATACACTGAGCATACTTGTCTTCCCTATGCTCTCCTGTCACTGTGATCTTCCTTTGTGTTCAGGAGAGAATTTAAAGGGTGCGTAGACATATTGTTGTGCCTCCTATATAGCAGACATGTAAGTTTGCCAAGTAAGTGCAAAGCACCGGTGTACTTTAAGTAACAGCTATTGATTGCTCCCTCCAGCACCATGTTTTGTATCAGTAGGGCAATGTTGTGGATTGTTAATATTTTACTATTTATTTACTTTTCATTAAACAGTTTTTGCTTGCATTGTATTATTTAAGATATTTAAATAAAGGTTATGTTTATTTGCATCTCATTGTCTATAAAATGTTTCTGTATTAAACTTCTGCCTCTTTCATACAAACATAGTTAAGCGTGCACCTGTACGAGGGCCATGTTTGGCTACACGGTGATGTACAGGTGTTCTTGCATTCCCCCACACACACAGCCCCATTGATGTAATTTGGGACGCAGTGGTTATACGGACACAATGCACTGCTCCCAATTTGACATCACACAGGCATACTCCTAAAGTTCACCTTTTCAGGCAGAATTTCACTTTTCATAATAAATACCGTCCTTTTGTAATGGCATTTCTGCCCCAGCTATACCAATGTTTTTATCTTTCACTTACCTTATCCAAAAAAGGTATGACATTTCTGTCTGAGTTTAAGTCAACCTTGAGACCAGCTCAAAGTCTAAAGTATTTAGGTCTGATCCTAGATACATTCCAAGCAAGAATATTCTTGCCACCCGCAAGGATCTGTGCCCTAAAGGATCAGGTGCGTCAGATAAGGGGCACCAGACAACCCTCCATTCGGCTCTGTATGAGTCTTCTAAGGAGGATGGTGTCCTTTAAGGTGGTGCCCTATGCCCAGTTCCATTCCAGGCCTCTACAATAAGACATCTTGTTGGCTTGGAACAGGAGAGGACAAGCCCTGTATTATCCTATATCCTTATCTCCTCGGTCACGCTTATGCCTAAACTGGTGGTTGCAGGATCAGAACCTGCGAAAGGGAAAATCCTTCCAGGTAACTTGGAGAGTACTGACTACAAATGCCAGTTTCTCAGGCTGGGGAGCGACCCTAGAAAGGCTCACAGCTCAGGGGAAATGATCAAGGACAGAACAGATCCCGCCCATCAATGTCCTGGAAATGCGGGCTGTACGGCTGGCCCTACGGTCCTAGATGGTGGAGCTTCAGGACTGCCCTATCAGGGTTCAGTCCGACAATGCCACTGCAGTGGCCTATATAAACCACCAAGGCGGTACCAGGAGTCGTTCAGCTCTGAAGGAGGTGAACCACATTACTAGCCTGGGCAGAGGGACCTATGCTGCTTCTATCGACAGTCCATATCCCGGGAGTAGAGAACTGGAAGGCAGATTATCTCAGCTGCCAGCAGATCTGCCCGGGGGAATGGTCCCTACACCCAGGGGTGTTCCAGAAAATTTGCCAGTGTTGGGGATAGCCAGAGGTCGACCTACTGGCATCCAGGTTCAACAGCAAGTTTGTGTCCCCGAACAAGAGATCCTCTGGCAATCGGTGCAGATGCTCTGGTAGTTCCATGGAGCCAGTACTCCCTGGTTTATGCTTTCCCTCCAATCCCTCTCCTTCCATATTTGTTGCGCAGGATTCGGAGAGAGGGACTTCCAGTCATTCTGGTGGCACCAACCTAGCCCAGAAGGCCCTGGTTCCCGAAGATTGTGAGACTAATAGACGGGCCATGGACGCTTCCACCTCGCCCTGATCTACTGCCTCAAGGTCCTATATTCCACCCTAATTTACAGTCTCAAAATTTGATGGCATGGCTATTGAAGCCAGCGTGTTAAAGGGCGTGGCATCTCAGGACCAGTGGTGTCTACCCTAGTGAATGCTAGAAAAGCTGTCACTAGGAAGATCTATCATAAGGTCTGGAAAACTTATTGCTTGGTGTGAAGCCAAAAAATGTCATCCTCAAATACAGTCAGGTCCATAAATATTAGACAATATGGACAACTTCTGGGAATAGGATGGATCAGTCATGGCATATCTCCCTTCTCTCCCTTCCCTAGTTCTAGTCATCTATATGCAGTCTGTACTCATAGCACTGAAAGCTCCTGGTACTTCCGGCTCACCTATACTCTCTGCGTTGAACTTCTCCTGGTCTCATGCTGCCAGGAGGAGTTTGAGTATCCAATCCATTTCATCCTATATCCAACCTCCGGTCCGCCGGTGGATCTCCCCTATGAGGAAAGGCCCTGGCTGGGTATAAGGCAACTGCCCAACTTACCTGCTAGCTGGTAAGCAGGTATTTCTTCAGGTGGTGGCACGGTTGATATAATTTCTGATTCACCTGGGTGATCGGCACTAGATAGAATTAATATCTTCCATCCATGAACCACTGTATGGACTTTCCATTTGTAGCGCTGCCTTTTTTTCCCTCCATAAATATTAGAACATCGACACAATTCTAATCTTTTTGGCTCTATACACCACCACAATGGATTTGAAATGAAACGAACAAGATGTGCTTTAACTGCAGACTTTCAGCTTTAATTTTAATATAATTTTTCCAAATGAGTTGAACGGTGTAGGAATTTGTATATGTGCCTCCCACTTTTTAAGGGACCACAAATAATGGGACAGATTAACAATCATCCATCAAACTTTCACTTTTTAATACTTGGTTGCAAATCCTTTGCAGTCAATTACAGCCTGAAGTCTGGAAGTCATAGACATCACCAGACACTGGGTTTCATCCCTGGTGGTGCTCTGCCAGGCCTCTACTGCAACTGTCTTCAGTTCCTGCTTGTTCTTGGGGCATTTTCCCTTCAGTTTTGTCTTCAGCAAGTGAAATGCATGCTCAATCGGATTCAGGTCAGTCAGTGATTGACTTGTCCATTGCAAACCATTCCACTTCTTTCCCTTAAACTCTTTGGTTGCTTTCACAGTATGCTTCGGGTCATTGACCATCTGCACTGTTAAGAGCCGTCCAATGAGTTCTGAAGCATTTTGCTGAAAATGAGCAGATAATATTGCCCGAAACACTTCAGAATTCATCCTGCTGCTTTTGTCAGCAGTCACATCATCATTACAAGAGAACCAGTTGCATTGGCAACCATACATGCCCATGCCATGACACTACCACCACCATGCTTCACTGATGAGGTGGTATGCTTTGGATCATGAGCAGTTCCTTTCCTTCTCCATACTCTTCCTTTCCCATCACTCTGGTACAAGTTGATCTTGGTCTCTCATCTGTCCATAGGATGTTGTTGCAGAACTGTGAAGGCTTTTTTAGATGTTTTGCAAACTCTAATCTGGCCTTCCTGTTTTTGAGGCTCACCAATGGTTTACATCTTGTGGTGAACCCTCTGTATTCACTCTGGTGAAGTCTTTTCTTGATTGTTGACTTTGACACACATACACCTACCTCCTGGAGAGTGTTCTTGATCTGGCCAACTGTTGCGAAGGGTGTTTTCTTCACCATGGAAAGTATTCTTTGGTCATCCACCACAGTTGTTTTCTGTGGTCTTCCAAGTCTTTTGGTGTTGCTGAGCTCACCGGTGTGTTCTTTCTTTTTAAGGATGTTCCAAATAGTTGATTTGACCACACCTAATGTTTTTGCTATCTCTCTGATGGGTTTGTTTTTTGTCTTTTCAGGCTAATGATGGCTTGCTTCACTGATAGTGACAGCTCTTTGGATCTCATATTGAGAGTTGACAGCAACAGATTCCAAATGCAAATAGCACACTTGAAATAAACTCTGGACCTTTTATCTGCTCCTTGTAAATTGGATAATGAGGAAATAACACACACCTGGCCACGGAACAGCTGAGCAGCCAATTGTCCCATTACTTTTGGTCCCATAAAAAGTGGGAGGCACATATACAAACTGTTGTAAATCCTACACCGTTCACCTGATTTGGATGTAAATACCCTCAAATTAAAGCTGGAAGTCTGCAGTTAAAGCACATCTTGTTTGTTTCATATCAAATCCATTGTGGTGGTGTATAGAGCCAAAAAGATTAGAATTGTGTCGATGTCCCAATATTTATGGACCTGACTATACGTGATTGGGAGAATTCTCCCTTTTCTACAGTCAGCTGTGGAAATCAAATTGACTTTGAGTACAATCACAGGTCAAGTTTTGGCCCTATCATCATTCTTCCAAAGGCATTTAGCCTCCCATTCACTGGTCCGAACAGACTGGCTTCTCTGGAGGAATGTAGACAGGGGTCCATTTTGCATGACCCCTGACCACAGCCTTCACCACCCTAACCATATACGCTTTATTAGGATACCCCAATGTGAATGTACCCCTTTCAGTCTGAATTGACTGACCTTGAAGTACATCCATCCCAAGAATATTTTCGGGTAACTCTAATACCAAAACATTTGTCATAAATCCTGATCCCTTGTCAATAGCCAATTTCACCTAACTGCTGGTTTGGTTTTCAAACCCAAACCTTCTACATAAATCACTTCTCCTTTGTGATGGAAAGGATTTCCTTGCAAAAGTGTAAATTCAGCTCCAGTATCAATTAAAGCCATTACATGTGTAGGAGAAGATGACTTCCCCCACCATACAGTGACAGGTGCATGTGGGCGTCGGTCTCCTGCTGTCACTGCCCTCACTGCTATTACAGGATACTCGCCTTCCCTTCATAAGGGATAAAGAACCTCCCAATCCCCTTTTCTGATTCTCTCTAAATCCTCCCCAGGATAAAGGGATTTGAAGGTAAGTAAAAACACTGCGCTCTACAGAAAACAAAAGTGCATAAGCAGCAGCATACGTTGTG
The DNA here is from genome assembly GCA_037952925.1 of Lithobates clamitans. Classification (NCBI taxonomy): domain Eukaryota; kingdom Metazoa; phylum Chordata; class Amphibia; order Anura; family Ranidae; genus Lithobates; species Lithobates clamitans. The sequence goes on along the minus strand of JBBGZY010000108.1, from coordinate 4,452,524 downwards.
ACAAACAATTAAGGATGAAATTAAAAAATGCAGCACTAAATACGATTATAACTGAGACAAAAAATTAATGAATAGAACCACACGAGTGTCCATATATGTGTATCAATAAAAAATGTGATAACAAAACATAAGTCCAAAGAGTACACTAAAGTGCATGATGGAATATTAAATCATAGTCTATATAATAAAAATAGAACAAAGATGGATGGTTGAAGACCCCAAGGAACAGTAGGTGTAGTGTAAATCCGTAGCACTGGATTGGCATCAATGGTGTTAAACATCAGATAAATAAAGATGGGTACTCTTACCGGAAAGGGTGGACTCCCCTGTCAGCGACATGGAGTCAATCAGGCAATAAGCCCCATCGGGCCAGGAAGGAAATCCAAGATGTTGAAATACACAGGGTGAACTTCCAGCAGCAGGAATCCGGAGGATCATGTTACAGGTGCCCCGAATGGAGATTTCCAGATGTAGAATAGTGGAACAGCGCTGGTCATCCTAAAGGGGTATGTTCTTGTCAAAAGATTATGTAAAAGAAAAAAAATCACCGCTTCCGCATGGTTCAGGTAAAAAACGGAGGGTTTTTTTTGCTAAAAAGCCATAAACAATAAAATGGTGATCACAAAGATTAAAAATCAAAGCAGCATGGAAGAGAGGTACCGCCCGACGCGTTTCGACCCAATGGTCTTCAAACTGCTGGTTTGGTTTTCACACCCAAACCTTCTACATAAATCACTTCTCCTTGTGATGGAAAGGATTTCCTTGCAAAAGTGTATATTCAGCTCCAGTATCAATTAAAGCCATTACATGTGTAGGAGAAGATGACTTCCCCCACCATACAGTGACAGGTGCATATGGGCGTCGGTCTCCTGCTGTCACTGCCCTCACTGCTATTACAGGAGACTCGCCTTCCTTTCATAAAGAATAAAGGACCTCCCAATCCCCTTTTCTGATTCTCTCTAAATCCTCCCCAGGATAAAGGGATTTGAGTTTGGGTTCAATGCTCAGTTTTGGGAATTGGTTTGGGGCTAACAGGAGGGGTCTGTTCTGTTTTCTCTAAGTCTAGGCTGATGTTATCTTCACTAGGAGTAGTGTTTCTAACCCTGACCGTGTTCCCTACTAAATGTTTCCACCTCTTAAGCATTTCTGCAGTAGAAATGCCATCTATCTCATCTTTAGGCACTCCTGTCTTAGGTTCACTCATAGTTATTCCTAGAAATAACTAGCCTGGGTTTCACCTCCTGTCTTCTCTCCCACATTCCCTTTCTTCTTTGTAAAAGTTATTTTCCTGTCTGGCCTTGACCTTGTCTACTGCCCTGACAGGTTTTGTTTTTAGTCTCCTCTAGCTCCCCCAACTGGCTTAAAAGGGTATTGGTTTCATGAATCTTGCTTTTTAATCCCAGGCCTCCCAACAAGGACAATAATGGAGCCCTGAGATTAAATGGCGCAGACTTCATCAGCTTAGAGCGCAGAGCAAATGTAAAGGGTTCCATATCTGGACCTATCCATTCTGGAAATGTATTTAATCCAGTTAAACAACCCATCTCGCGTAACCTGGAAATACCCTCTCCTATTGATTTCTAGGAATAGGTATTTTCCAAGTCAGTAGGACTAACGTATACTCAGACTGTTCCATCTCTCACGAGGTCTAACAGTGAAAAATTCAAACTAAACTTTCGGGCTTTTTGAATTGCCTGACGCAATTGTGGATAATGGGTTAACACTCCCATAGCCACTGCTTCCTTACCTGGCAAAGCAACACTGTCCACCCCTTCATCCCACAAGCGTAGGAGCCAACTCAATAGGGGCTCCCCGGACCTTTTGTTTGTATTGTTTTGCCAGCTAGCTGGTCTTTTAATACCTTAACTTCTGCCTTCTCCCTTCTATGTGATTTGGTATAAATAGCATGAAGGAAGTACTAACTCACTGTGGACCCTGTCCTCTTCTCTTTTTTCTTAAATCCAACCCCATTAAGGCTAAAATCTACAAAATGATCTGAGATTTTATCACCCCAAGTCATATTCAAGGGAGAAGCATACTTCACAAATTCTTTAGCAAGAGGCTCCCACTCATTGTCTCTGGCCCAGATAGGTAAGCTGCTCACTTTTTTCTGGCCACCAGAACCCTCTGCAGCCTTGCTTTTCCTAAATGGCTTATGCAGCATTTTACCTAGCACAAGCTACACAACACACCACAGAAAAAAACAGATCTGCTTCAGTTGAAATATTGCTCAGATCACGGCACGAGCCCCCAAATTGTTTTGCTTGCATTTCTCTAGCAAGGTTACTTTGTGGCATAAGCAAGGAAGCTGACTACCTCTGTAGTGTGTAAATGTGCTTTTACTATACAAAGATGCTGTACTTACAACACTATTACAATATTTGGAATACAATACAAGACTGACAGATCTATAACAAGCAAAATGCCTAGCAAATAAACAGCCTGTGGTCTATAACAGTAGAATTATACTTAAAAGTTACTTACAGTATCTCACAAAAGTGAGTACACCCCTCACATTTTTGTAAATATTTTATTATATCTTTTCATGTGACAACACTGAAGAGATGACTGTCACGTACCTGGTAGGTGGAGCCCGGAGTGCAGGGAACGGCCTCTCGTATACCTCCGACTCGGGAACCCCTGGTAGTGATGACAGGGGCTTGAGAGTGCGAAGGGGCACAAGTGCCTGACTGGAAGGGTGGAGCAGAGAGCTGAATCAGGTAGTCAGCTGGGAGGTGTCCTGTAGTCCGGCAGCAGGATGTAGACAGCAGGGAGGTGTCTTGTAGTCCAGCAGCAGGATGTAGACAGCAGGGAGGTGTCTTGTCCAGCAGCAGGATGTAGACAGCAGGGAGGTGTCTTGTAGTCCAGCAGCCGGATGTAGACAGCAGGGAGGTGTCTTGTAGTCCAGCAGCAGGATGTGAACAGCAGGGAGGTGTCTTGTAGTCCAGCAGCAGGATTTAGACAGCAGGGAGGTGTCTTGTAGTCCAGCAGCAGGATGCAGACAACTGGGAGGTGTCTTTTAGTCCAGCAGCAGAATGTAGACAGCAGGGTACAGGCAAGCCGGGTCAAACACAGGCGGGCAGATCAGGTACAGAAGGTAAATCCGGGAGAATAGTCAAAGTCCAAAGGCCAGGATCAGGGCAGGCAGCAAACAGAGTAGTCAGGAACAGTCCAACAGGTATCAGATAGCAAATGCAAGTAACAGGGCACAGAGGGTCTTCAGGAACGCTGTAGACCGGACAGCAAGGCAGCAGTGGAACAGTCCTCTTTAAATAGCCTTTTTGGCTCCAAGTGCTGTCACAGGGGGCGCGTGCGCGCACCTGCGCGCCGTTATTGGCGCTATTGCACATGCGCGTACGCCCGTTCGCGCTATTGGCGCTATTGCGCGCGCGCCGGATGGCGCTTTTGTGCACAGGCATTCCCTTAAACTTTAGTTTGCTGAGATATTTGCAAGAGGGCTTTTCCTGACATTGCCCCCCTCCAATGGGCAGCCTCCGGATGCCCAACTGGGCCATTTTACTAGGGTGAGTTCTCTTAAAGGCTAGAAGTAATCTTTTGGCATGGATGTTAGTCTCTGGTTCCCAGGAGTTATCTTCAGGCCCGTACCCTTTCCATTTGACCAGATATTGAATCTGGTTGCGTCTTTTCCGGCAATTTATGATTGATTCCACTTCAAATTCCTGCTCACCGTCAATGAGTACAGGTTCAGGAGGACCAGTGTTTCGGTGAAGGAAAGAATCCGGGACTGAAGGTTTAAGAAGGGCCACATGAAAGACTGGATGAATATGAAATGACTCCGGTAATTTTAATTCGTAGGCCACATCGTTGATCTTCCTTATCACTGGGAAGGGACCCACAAACTTAGGGCTCAATTTCCTGGAAGGGCAAGCCAACTTCAGATTCAGGGTAGACAGCCAGACATGATCCCCTATCTTCAGATTAAGCTCCCCTCTCCTCTTCTTATCAAAAGTCGCCTTGTTCCGTTCCTGGGTTTTTGACATGGTCTCTTGGAGTAGCTTGTTGTTAGTACTGAAAAAACTCAAGGTTTCCTGGACAGCTGGCACCGAACATTCCGGAACATTGTTGGACAAAAACAAAGGATGAAAACCATAATTTGCAAAAAATGGAGACTGATTAATTGCAGAGTGAACAGAGTTATTGTAGGCGAATTCAGCCAGAGGTAGTAGAGGAACCCAGTCATCTTGGGAAAAACAGGAATAGCACCGTAAGTATTGCTCCAAAGTTTGGTTAGTTCGTTCAGTCTGACCATTAATCTGAGGATGGTAAGCAGAAGAGAAGGAGAGGTCAATTTCTAGGGATCCACATAGAGCTCTCCAGAACTTGGAGGTAAATTGTACCCCTTGATCAGACACAATGTTTGCTGGTATGCCATGGAGTCTTACGATTTCTTTAATAAAAACTCTCGCAGTCTCTGAAGCAGAGGGTAAGAAGTGGCTCATTTTGGAAAGTCTGTCGACCACTACGAAAATAGTGGTGTAGCCCTCAGATGGTGGTAATTCGACGATAAAATCCATGGAGATCATCCTCCATGGTCTTTCTGGAACAGGAAGAGGTCTTAGCAACCCCCACGTCCTGGTCTTGCTGCCTTTGTTTTGGATGCAGGTAGTGCATGATTCCAAGTAGAGTTTACAATCCTCCCCTAGCTGAGGCCACCAAAATGTGCGTTGGAGCAGTTCGGAGGTCTTGTGTATCCCGAAGTGGCCAGCTAATTTATGATCATGGCAAGAATTAAGAACAGCAACCCGTGTTTGTTGGGGTACAAAGATTTTATCCTTGTACCATAGTAATTCATCTCTGGACTGTAGGGTGACATCTGCTGGGAGGGGAGTTGCTGAAGACGCCTTTCTAATTTGAGACAGCAAGTCTCCTTGGAGCATCAGAAAATTCCCAGGAGCAAGGATGGTGTCTGGAGAAGGAGGAACTTCAGGTTCACTGAACATCCGGGACAGGGCATCAGGTTTGGTATTTTTTGATCCTGGTCTGTAAGTGATGTGGAAAGTGAACCTGGTGAAGAAAAGTGCCCACCTGGCCTGGCGTGGTTTCAACCTTTTGGCAACCTTCAGGTACTCCAGGTTCTTATGATCGGTGTATACCAGAATAGGATGAGCCGCTCCCTCCAAGAGGTAGCGCCATTCCTCAAGTGCGGCCTTGATTGCTAGTAGCTCCCTGTCCCCAACATCGTAATTTCTTTCGGGTTCTGTTAACCTGCGGGAGAAGAATGCCACTGGGTGCAATAGCGCCTTGGGGCCCTGTTTCTGCAAGAGTACTGCTCCCACCGCTATCTTGGAGGTATCTACTTCCAATATGTAGGGTAAGGCCGGATCGGGGTGCTTCAAGACAGAGGCTGACACGAATTGGTCTTTCAGGGAAGTAAAAGCAGCTTGAGCTTCAAGAGACCATTGGAACCGGGTGCCTTGACGAGTCAGTTTTGTGATGGGAGTGATGATGGAAGAGAATCCCTTGATGAATTTACGGTAAAAATTTGCAAATCCCACAAAGCGCTGTATTCCTTTTTTGTCTCTCGGAGCTAGCCATTCCAAGATGGCAGAGACCTTCTGCGGATCCATCTTGATGCCGTCTATGGAAATAATCAGACCCAGAAACTGAATGCTTTGGCGTTCAAATTCGCACTTTTCGGGTTTGGCGTACAGGCTATGTTGGCGGAGCCGGGCTAGAACTTTCTTGACATGCTCTTGGTGTATAGGCAGAGAAGAGGAAAAGATCCGGATATCGTCCAGATATACTATGACGAACAGATCAAGATAGTCTCTGAAAATGTCATCACGAAGTGCTGGAAAATGGCGGGAGCATTGCATAACCCAAAAGGCATCACCAGGTATTCAAAGTGTCCGAAGCGGGTGCGAAAGGCAGTCTTCCATTCGTCCCCGCTTCGGATCCGGACTAAGTTGTATGCTCCCCGAAGATCAAGTTTGGTGAATTCGGCTGCACTTCCCAACCTCTGGAATAGTTTGGGTACCAAGGGTAAAGGGTACAGATTTTTGATTGTAATCTTATTAAGATCCTGGTAGTCTACGCAAGGGCGTAGGGAATGGTCCTTTTTCTCCACAAAGAAGATTCCTGCCCCAGCTGGTGAAGTGGAGGGCCGTATGAACCCCTTTTCCAGATTCTCATCAATGTATTTTTTAAGTGTAGCAAGCTCCATCTCGGTTAAGGGAAAGATTTGCCCAAAGGGGACCTCTGCCCCGGGAAGAACTTCAATTGGGCAGTTATAGGGTCTGTGTGGGGGAAGTGTTTCTGCCCCTTTCCGACTGAACACATCCAGGAAGTCATGGTATGCTTCTGGAACAGTTTGGCAGTTTTCAACATCGGTTTCAAGACAAAGTAGGGGAGATGGAGCGGTAGTAAGACAATGTTGACAGCAGTAAGGAGAGGAAAAGCTGATGTTTCCAGTAGACCAGTCAATTTGTGGGTTGTGAGCTTTGAGCCAGGGCATACCCAGTATAATGGGAAACAGGGGTGACTCAATGATGTCCAGGCGGAGTACTTCTCGGTGGTTGCCGGAAATGATGGTGTCTAGAGGAACTGTCTCTTGTGTTACGGGCCCAGATTTGATAGCCGATCCGTCGGCCAGGTGTACAGACAGTCCCTGTGCTCTGGGTCGTAAAGGGATCTGGAACTTGTGAGCAAAGGATAAGTCCATAAATCCGCTACAGGCCCCGGAATCAATTATAGCGGTTGCCCGGATGTTCCCTCCTGGAAGCTGCAGAGAGATGGGAACAGCCAGGTGAGTGGCATTGTTAAACATAGCAGATAAGGAAGTTGAATAGAGGGTAGTATGCTTACAGGTCTTTGCCGGACAAGTCCTCACGTAATGTCCAGATTCCCCGCAATACAGGCAGAGGTTGTTAGCCCGCCGGCGCTGTCTTTCTTCAGGGGTGAGAGAAGGACGGATCAGGCCGAGTTGCATCAGTTCAGAAGTATCGGTAGAGGAGTGTGCAGGAGGGTTAGGTACACGTGGTAACATCCACACTGGGCGAGAGGGACCAGTTGCGTGTTCAGCCCTGCATTCTCTTAAACGTCTATCAATTTAAATTGACAGGTTGATAAGGTCTTCAAGTGTGGCAGGAATGCCTACCCGGGCTAATTCATCTTTTAACGGTTCAGAAAGTCCCATGCGAAACTGGTAGCGTAGGGCAGCGTCGTTCCAGTTTGTGTCGGAATTCAGAGGCATAGTCCTCCCCTGCCCTACGGCCCTGCTGAAGTGAGAACAGTGCTGCTTCTGCGGTGGCTGCCTGTTGTGGGTCTTCATACAAGAGCGCCATGGCTTGGAAGAAGGTTCCCAAGTGGTCGAGGCAATTATTCTTCTGCTCCAGAAGTCGATGGGCTCATGCCTGAGGTTCGCCTAGTAGGAAGGAGATGACAAACCCTACTTTAGTGGTTTCTAAAGAAAAAGTCCTTGGTTGTAATGCAAAGAAGAGTTCACAGGCATTACGGAATGCTCTAAACTTGCTGCGGTCCCCGGAAAACCTTTCTGGTGTAGGTACTTTGGGTTCAGGCGGCAGCATGACCACAGAGGGAGCAGCAGGTGGACCCGGAGCTGGATTAGAGAGAACTTGGGCACGCTCCTCTAGTTGCTTATAACCGTCTTGTAAGTCTTTGACAGCTTGTGTAAGTCCACAGATGACGGCATAAGTCCTCCATGGGCAACATCCCCTGCTTGGGCTCGGACATAGCTGTCCGGTACTGTCACGTACCTGGTAGTACGGAGCCCGGAGTGCAGGGAACGGCCTCTCGTATACCTCCGACTCGGGAAGAACCCCTGGTAGTGATGACAGGGGCTCGAGAGTGCGAAGGGGCACAAGTGCCTGACTGGAAGGCTGGAGCAGAGAGCTGAATCAGGTAGTCAGCTGGGAGGTGTCCTGTAGCAGGATGTAGACAGCAGGGAGGTGTCTTGTAGTCCAGCAGCAGGATGTAGACAGCAGGGAGGTGTCTTGTAGTCCAGCAGCAGGATGTAGACAGCAGGGAGGTGTCTTGTAGTCCAGCAGCAGGATGCAGACAGCTGGGAGCTGTCTTGTAGTCCAGCAGCAGGATGTAGACAGCAGGGTACAGGCAAGCCGGGTAAAAACACGGGCGGGCAGATCAGGTACAGAAGGTAAATCCGGGAGAATAGTCAAAGTCCAAAAGCTGAGACCAGGGCAGGCAGAAAACAGAGTAGTCAAAGTCCAAAGGGCGGGATCAGGGCAGGCAGCAAACGGAGTAGTCAGGAACAGTCCAACAGGTATCAGATAGCAAATGCAAGTAACAGAGCACAGAGGGTCTTCAGGAACGCTGTAGACCGGACAGCAAGGCAGCAGTTGAACAGTCCTCTTTAAATAGCCTCTTTGGCGCCAAGTGCTGTCACAGGGGGCACCCACGCACCGCTATTGGCGCTATTGCGCGTACACCCGCGCCGGATGGCGCTTTTGTGCACAGGCATTCCCTTAAACTTTAGTTTGCTGAGATATTTGCAAGAGGGCTTTTCCTGACAATGACACTTTGCTACAATGTAAAGTAGTGAGTGTACAGCTTGTATAACAGTGTAAATTTGCTATCTCCTCAAAATAACTCAACACACAGCCATTAATGTCTAAACCGCTGGCAACAAAAGTGAATACACCCCTAAGTGAAAATGTACAAATTGGGCCCAATTAGTCATTTTCCCTCCTCAGTGTCATGTGACTCGTTAGTGTTACAAGGTCTCAGGTGTGTTAAATTTGGTGTTATTGCTCTCACTCTCTCATACTGGTCACTGGAGGTTCAACATGGCACCTCATGGCAAAGAACTTTCTGAGGATTTAAAAAAAAAAGAATTGTTGCTCTGCATAAAGATGGCCTAGGCTATAAGAAGATTGCCAAGACTCTGAAATTGAGCTGCAGCACAGTGGCCAAGACCATACAGCGGTTTAACAGGACAAGTTCCACTTAGAACAGGCTTCGGCATGGTTGACCAAGTAAGTTGAGTGCATGTGCTCAGTGTCATATCCAGAGGGTGTCTTTGGGAAATAGACGTATGAGTGCTGCCAGCATTGCTGCAGAGGTTGAAGGGATGGGGGGTGAGCCTGTCAGTACTCAGACCATACACTGCATAAAATTGGTCTGCATGGCTGTTGTCCCAGAAGGAAACCTCTCTTAAAGATGATGTACAAGAAAGTCCACAATTTATATATATATATATATATATATGTGTGTGTGTATATATATATATATATATATATATATATATATATATATATATATACAAACGCATATACATACACACACACAGAGAATCTCACAAAAATGAGCACACCCCTCACATTTTTGTAAATATTTTATTATATCCTTTCACATGACAACACTCGAGAAATGACATCTCCTATCCCCATTTAAGTTCTACCCCTCAATAAAACAAAAAAACAAAGTTCATTGACTGCTTTATGCCTTGGAGTGCCTAAGAGTGAATGCAGGACTGGGCAGAATGACAGACAAACCACAGTTCTTAGCAGCTCCTACGGGGGTACCATTACATTGCTACACTTTTATCAAACTACCTGCCTATGACAAGAGAGTTTTTCCTGTCATGCATAATATTATATTACAGCCCTGTCTGAAAATCTGCAAAGGTCTTTATTTTTTCTTTAATCACTTCAGCCCTGGAAGATTTGGCTGCTCAAAGACCAGGCCATTTTTTGCGATACGGTTCTGTTTCGCTTTAACTGACAATTGCACGGTCGTGCGACGCTGTACCCAAACAAAATCGATGTCCTTTTTTTTTCAACAAATAGAGATTTCTTTTGGTGGTATTTGATCATCTCTGCGGTTTTTATATTTTGCACTTTAAACAAAAAAAAGTGCAACAATTTTGAAAAAAAACATTATTTTGTACTTTTTGCTATAATAAATATCCCCAATTATTTTTTTAAAAAAGCTAATTTTTTCTCAGTTTCGGCCGATATGTATTTTTCTACATATTTTTGGTAATAAAAATCGCAATAAGCGTATATTGATTGGTTTGCGCAAAAGTTATAGCGTCTACAAAATAGGGATAGATTTATGACATTTTTTTTTTTTTTTTTTACTAGTAGTGGCGGTGATCTGCGAATTTTATCGAGACTGCGACATTATGGCGGACACATCGGATACTTTTCACACATTTGGGACGATTGACAATTACACAGCGATCAGTGCTATAAAAATGCACTGATTACTGTATAAATGTCACTGGCAGGAAGGGGGATAACACTAGGGGCGATCAGGGGGTTAACTGTGTTCCCTAGTGTGTGTTCTAACTGTAGGGGGAAGGGACTGACTATAGGAGATGACAGATTGTGGTTCCTAGCTATTAGGAACTCACGATCTGCATCTCCTCTCCTCACAGAACAGGGATTCGTGTGTTTACACACTCACACGTCCCTGTTATGCCTCTCGTGCTCGCGCGTGGCTGGCGGTCATCAGCATCGGCACCTCCGCATAGCAGCGGGCGCGCATGCCTGCTATTCCACTTATAGGAGCCAACGTACAGCTACGATGGTTCGCAGGATCATGCCAACCTGCCGCAGTATAATGATGGTGGCTGTTCGGCAAGTGCTTAAATAAAGATTTTGATCTCTCGGGCTGGGTTCACACATGCGGCCACAGTTTGTGTGCGGCAGTCAGGTGCAGTTCTGTACATTTACCTGAAATTGCACCTGAACCCGACCCAAAATTGCACATGACTCTTCACAATCGCATTGCGACCGCCCCGCTCATGTGTGAACGGGCTCCATTGAAAGCCGGTCCGATCCACATGTTATGCGAATTGAATGCGGTTAAAAAAGCATATATGTGAACCGAGCCCTAAACCTCGTACACACGATCGGACTTTCTGTCGGGAAATATGTGATGACAGGCTGTTGGCGGTAAATCCGACCACGTGTATGCTCCATCGGACAATTGTTGTCGGATTTTCCACAAACAAATGTTGGCTAGCAGGTTTTAAAATTTTCTGCGAACAAAAGTGTGTTGTCAGATTTTCCTAGCGCGTGTACACATGTCTGTCGGACAAAAGTCCAAAGTACAAACATGCATACTTGGAAGCAAGGACGAGCCAGAAGTGGTCTGTCTTGTAAACTAGCGTTCGTAATGGAGAATTAACATTCGTGACGTGCCAGATTATGGGATAATAATGAAGCTGCTTTGCTGGTGATACTGATGGAGTTATTGCAAACAAATTTTCATAGGCTTTTTTTTTTCTAGTGAAATCAAGAATAATAATAATATGCTTTTTTTTCTTTTTTTTGAGGCAAGTTACCACAGCACCATTATCCCATAGATTTTAAGATCAAAGATACAACTATGTTGGTGTCCCTTGTCAATTTTACATTGTTGTATTTTTTTTAAATGTAACTGCCTACTCCCAAGTATTCTACACAATGTTTTTTATTGTGCATTAAAAAAAGTAAACAAATAAAATTAGACATGCTATCTGCCAATAGAACTTAACCAAAAAGTGCATTCTATTCATCCAAAAATATAGAAAATATACCAAATCAAATCATTATTCAACCAAAAAAATAAAGTCAAAGCAATAACTCCAAGGCCAATAATGAATAACATATTATCTCCTCCGATTCCGCAACATGTCTGGTTGACGACCAGCCGTTCAAAAACAAAATGAAGAGTGCAAAATGAAAAGCGCAAATCAATACTCACCAAACTTCTACTAACACAAAATTAGCGTAAGGAGCCCAAAGGGTGGCGCTAAGGAGCTGAAAAACCACGTAGTACGTCACTACGTTCATGTATGTTGGCCAACAATTGTGTGCCGTGTGTATGCAAGACAAGTTTGGGCCAATGCCCTTCGGACAAAATTCCACGGTTTTGTTGGCCAACAATCCGATCATGTGTACGAGGCTTTAGTCTGATATATACCAGATTCTACTGCTCTTCTGTTATTCTGAGAGTGGATTCGATATTTTGTTCCCAAACCATATAACTGGATATTTATATTTACCACTGCATATACACTTAATGGCCACTTTATTAGGTACACCTGTTCAATTGCTTGGTAAAACAAATTGCTAATCAGCCAATCACATGGCAGCAACCCAATGCATTTAGGCATCTTGATGTGGTGAAGGCGACTTGCTGAATTTCAAAGCGAGCTTTAGAATTGGGAAAAAAGAGGATGTAAGTTACTTTGAATGTGGCATGGTTGTTGGTGTCAGAAGGGCTGGTCCAGGTTTTACAGAGAATGGTCATAAAAAGAGAAAATATCCAGTGAGCGGCAGTTGTGTGGATGAAAATGCCTTGTTGATATCCAAGGACAATGGGCAAACTGGTGTGAGATGATAGAAAGGCAACATTAACTCAAATAACCACTCGTTACAACCAAGATATGCAGAATACCATCTCTGAATGCAGCAGAAGACCACACCGGGTGCCATTCCAGTCAGCTAAGAACAGGAACCTAAGGCTACAATTTGCACAGGCTCACCAAAATCTGACAATAGAAGACAATAGAAGATTGGAAAAACTTTGCCTGGTCTGATGAGTCTCGATTTCAGCTGCAGATGAAGTCTTGAAAGACGAAACGTGTAGGGAAGAGTTACAGTACATCTTTGCGTCACTCCCGGTCAGGGCCGCGATTGTTTGTTTTACTCGGCGCCTGCTCCATTTTCATATGTGCTTGCTAATTTTAACCAAATTGTGAGTATAACCTTATGACCTTACCCTTAAACAATTTAAGCAACATTACGCTATGGGCACTCCTCTTTTTTTTATGTAACAACTTGGAGGAAGGCCAGTAAGTGATTCATAGATTGCCCAGCTGGTTCCAGAGAGCTGCACAGTGGCTTATACTGTGAACGTGCAGTACCCCTGGAGGGGTAAGGCCATCTGGTGAGTGTAATTATACCACCAGCACGAATAAGATTACTCGCACCACTGTCACCTAAAAGGATAAACAGCATTATTCTGATCAGGCACTGGACACTGTTTTTGAGCACAAGTCACTTTATTGATTTATCATTGGACTAATGGACTAATTATAAATATATACTGTTTGAATTTGTTTTTGCACACCCCCCTTTGTTTTACACAGTGGGATACAGATATATATTTTTTGTATTCTGTTTTGTCATATCTCCGTTTTTGATTGTATGCTTAGACACTTTAACAGAGGGTCAAACATACATGCTATTTAGCATACACAAGTATCAACCAAGTGTTGCATGGTAACAGAGGATTCATACCCCCATACATATCACCAATACTAAATCTTATATATATTTTTTTCACATTTTTGACACCATGCTATTACAGGGGGTGTAACACACTAACACGCACCAAATTTATTTTGTTTTTTACTTTTAAATTAAGGCCTATTGCATAAGGCAGAATATATAACACCCTTAGCACACCCCTTTTTTATTGCAACTCTGCATGAGGCAGAAGGTGCAACACACTAGCACTTATTCTTTTTAATGATTTTTTTTTGTTTCACTTTAAAAAGGATTTCCACAGCAGGTTTCCAAAACTCTTTACAAATTATTTGTTTTTTATTTCCATTAATTCTAATTAGCGCCACATCTACACCCTTCCTACCAAACGCTTTTTCAGCTGCGACATTCAAATGGTAGGGTCAGAATTTGGCGTAAACAACACGAAAGCATGGATCCATGCTACTTTGTATCAGCGGTTCACGCTGGTGGCGTAGAAGTGTGGGGGATATTTTCTTGGCACACTTTGGGCCCCTTAGTATCAATTGAGCATTGTTTAAATGCCACAGCATACCTGAGTATTGTTGTTGACCATGTCCATCCCTTTATGACTACAGTGTACCCATCTTCTGATGGCTACTTCCAGTAGGATAATGCACCATATCACAAAGCTCTGATCATCTCACCACTGGTTTCTTGAACATGGCAATAAGTTCACTGTACTCTAATGGCCCCCACAGTAAATAGATCTCAATCCAATAGAGCACCTTTGGGATGTGGTGGAATTGGAGATTTGCATCATGGATGTGCAGTCGACAAATCTGCAGCAACTGCATGATGCTATCATGTCAATATGGACCAAAATCTCTGAAGAATGTATCCAACACCTTGTTGAATCTATGCCATGGAGAATTAAGGCAGTTCTAAAGGTAAAAGTTACTAGCAATGTGTACCTAACAAAGTGACCGGTGAGTGTAGATATTCAATAATTATTTTCTTGAACATGACAATAAGTTCACTGTACTCCAATGGCCTCCACAGTCAACACCATGCCATACTAATCTCCCATCCCCAGAGGGGAACTGATGATTTTGACCCGCTGGTGAAATGGGTCAAAATATGAGGTGATCGTCCATTACACACTGGTGGAGACGAGCACTAGCATTGTTTTTGGATTTTCCTGCACTTCCTGGTGGATAGTTTTTGTTGATTGGTCACATTAAGATATCGTTTGACTTTATTTTCATATCTATTTTCAGAACTGTGGTGATATTGTCATGATTGTAATATTGTTTGTCATTAGCACTGTATCAATTTATCCTATTACTGTTTGACTTTTATTCAGCCAATGCACATTCAGTAGCGCAGCACGTTTATTATATTATTAAATGTCAGTGTGGCCTTCTATATATGGAGAAAACAACACAAAGTAAAGGATCACATAGCTAGACATAAATATTCTATAAGACAAGCTTTAGCCCATGGGACTTTGAATGAGGTGATCATAAAGGTCATAACAAGTAAATAGAGTAAACTAAATGTTTTGGTTTATTTAAAGATGTACAGACATTATCATATAATAAGCATGGACATGCATATTAAACCCATAAAAACAGCATGTCGCAATTTGCTTACAACCATAAACATATTCAGTGTAATAATGGAAGTACACAGTGTACATATACATCTATAAACTCAACGCGTTTTACGAGCTCTGCTCGCTGCCTCAGGAGTTGATGCACGTGTGGAGTATCTATAAGATGAGTATCAATGAGATATAACATGCAGTTGGGCTCTAGAAAAGAAGCAGGGGTCCTAGACAGGGAACCCCATATTTGCAAAGGGGTCGATTGGTTCCAAGGACTAATACCCAATGGCGACAGTGAACAGGATTATTCCTTGGAACCAATCGACCCATTTGCAAGTATGGGGTTCCCTTTCTAGGTACTTCAATCGTTGCATTGAATAGGTTTATGGTTTTAACTAATTGCAACATGCTGTTTTTATGGGAGACGGGGCGGGGGGGGGGGGGTAATCGAGAACTAAATTTACGGAAACGCAAGGTCCAGTGGATGCATTGCCTGGAAACATTACAGCCAAGGGGGTTAAGAAAATTTTGATTTACATCTTTTTTTATTAAAAAAAAATCTATATTTGTTCGTAGCTACTTGGTTTTTATCCTTCTCAGATTGACAACTTAATGACAACTCATGTGCAATATCCTTTTTGTAATATTGTTTGTCATTAGCACTATACCGCTTTATCCTATTACTGTTTGATTTTTATTCAGCCAATGCACATTCAGTAGCGCAGCACTTAGTCTGAGTAGTATATTTTGTTAGGTGTAGTGAAAACACTTTTAGAGATAGCGGCTACTATTTTTTTCTTAGTGGTTATTATAATTTACACGGGGATTGCGCTGACTGATTTTTTGACTATTTAATATTAAAAACCACAAATGATGATTGGCAAGTATGATACCCTTTAATGCCTATATTATTCCCACGATGTGGGTGATTTTAATGTTTCCCGTTTATCATGGAACTACATTGACTGCAGTTCAAACAAGGATTGTTGGGGGGTCCTAAAAACGTTCTAGTAATATTATAATTACGCCGATATTGGTCAGATTTTACAAATCTACTGTAAATAGTTCTACTCTTTCGGTATGATGGTATAGGCAAGCTTTGAAATTCCACGATGTGTGGATAGTTATCCCTAAGGATAGACCAATGCTTTTTAATAATATTGTGTACTTGTACAGAATGGGAATGGTACTGTGAGACAAGCAGTAATCTCCTACCTACATCTGTTCTTTTACGTCTATCTATCATATCTATTCTCTCTTTCCTAATAACTTGTCTAGGGTAACCCCTTCCAACCAATCTATTTTCCATTTCATCTAGATGTTTTGCTTGTTGAACTGGATCACTCACTATTCTTTTGACTCTAGAAAGTTGACTAAAATGTTATAATATAACTGATTACGGTCTGTTGGTTTAATATAAAGATCGCTATGAATAAAATCTCCACTAATCGTAAGACATGTATCTAAAAATTGCATTTTGTCCTGGCTGATATTAACCACTTCATCCCTGGAAGATTTGGCTGCTCAATGACCAGGCCATTTTTTACGGCACTGGGTCGCTTTAACTGACAATTGCGCGGTCGTGCAATGCTGTACCCAAACAAAATTGACGTCCTTTGTTTCCCACAAATAGAGCTTTCTTTTGGTGCTATTTGATCATCTCTGTAATTTTTATTTTTTGTGCTATAAACAAAAAAAGAGCGTCAATTTTGAAAAAAACACAATATTTTGTACTTTTTGCTATAATAAATATCCCCAATTTTTTTTTAAAAAAAGCTAATTTTTTTCTCAGTTTCGGCCGATATATATTCTTCTACATACTTTTGGTAATAAAAATCGCAATAAGGGTATATTGATTGGTTTGCGCAAAGTTATAGGGTCTACAGAATAGGGGAAAGATTAATAGTATTTTTATTATTATAATTTTTTTACTAGTAATGGCAGTGATCAGAGGTTTTTATCGGGACTTAAACATTATGGCGAACAGATCGGACACTTTTGACTCATTTTTGGGACCATTGGCATTTATACAGCGATCAGTGCTATAAAAATGCACTGATTATTGTGTAAATGTCACTGGCAGGGAAGGGGTTAAGCCCCCGTTCACACCTATGCGAATTAGATGCGGCTTACACCGCATCCAATTCACAGGACATTTTAAAATACATTCATTTGAATGTATCTGGTTCACATATGTGCATTGCTTTCGCACTGCGCATTGCACAAAAAACGTGGGGATAGGACTGCCTGGGTGAGGAGACCGATCGTTGTTCATACTTAGTATGAACAACAGATTGCTCTCCTCACCCCTGACAGCATGGAGATCTGTCAGTTTACATTGACAGATCTCCGTTCTGTCTCTGTGTGGAGCGATCGTGTGTGCCCGATAGTCATCGTGACCGCCAGGCACGCGCATCGGCTCCAGCGTGGTGTGCAAGCGCGCCCCCCCCAGTGGTCAAAAGGCGAGCCGACGTATAGCTACTAAGGTTCGCCCAGGGGAGCCAACCTGCTGCAGTATAACTGCGGCGGCTGGTTGGGAAGGGGTTAATGTTAAATTCCAAACCTGGCCCTAAAAGGTTAAGGTATGCATGAAACAATGATAAAGTATCCATGTCGGTCCCCCCCCTCCACACCGCAGACACGTCCTCTATAAATTGATACCAGCACTTTGAATACTCCTTAATTACTTCCCAACCGCCACATGTACATATAGGTCGGCAGGTTGGCAGTCCTGCCCAAAATGACATACAGGTACGTCGGCTCCTTTAAGAGCTTTTAGCAGGTGCGTGCCCACTACACAGCGGGGGGTCCCGATGCGTGTGGCCGGCAGTCGCGATGACCGCCGGCCACCCGCGATTGCGAGCATGAGAGACAGAACGGGGATCTGTGTGTAAACACACAAATTCTGGTTCTGTCAGGAGAGGCGAGACAGATCATGTGTTTCTATTAGGAACAGTTATATGTCTCCTCCTCTAGTCACTCCCATCCCCACAGTTAAACGCACACTGAGGGAACACATTTAACCCCTTGATCGCTGCCTAGTGTTAACCCCTTCCCTGCCAGTAAAATTTATACAGTAATCAGTGGCTATTTTTAGCTCTGATCAATGTATAAAATGTCAATAGTCCCAAAAAAAAGTATCAAAAGTGTCCGATCTGTCCACCGCAATGTTGCAGTCCCAATAATAATCGCTGATTGCCACCATTACTAGTGAAAAAAAATATATAATAAAAATGCCTATAAATCTATCCCCTATTTTGTAGAAGCTATAACTTTTGTGCAAACCAATCAATATACACTTATTGTGTTTTTTTTACCAAAAATATGTAGAAAAATATATATCGGCCTAAACTGATGAAGAAATTTGTCTTTTAAAAACTTTCTTGGGGATATTTATTATAGCAAAAACTAAAAAAATCTTGTTTTTTTTTTTTTTTTCAAAATTGTCGCTCTTTTTTTGTTTATAGTGCAAAAAATATAAACTTCAGACGTGATCAAATACCACCAAAAGAAAGCTCTATTTGTGGGAAATAAAGGACGTCAATTTTGTTTGGGTACCACATTGCGCGACTGCGCAATTGTCAGTTAAAGCGACATAGTGCCGTATCGCAAAAAATGGTCTGGTCAGAAAGTGGGCAAATCATTCCGGGGCTGAAGGAGGACTTTTTACAATTTGGCACTGCGCTGCTTTAACTGGTAATTGCGCAGTCATGCAATGCTGTACCCAAACGAAACTTGCGTCCTTTTGTTCACACAAATAGAGCTTTCTTTTGATGGTATTTGCTTGCCTCTGTGATTTTTATTTTTTTTGCGATATAAACATTAGACCGAAAATTTTGAAAAAAATGATATTTTCTACTTTTTGTTATAAGAAAAATCCAATAAACTCAATTTTAGTTATACATTTAGGCCAAAATGTATTCAGCCACGTCTTTGGTAAAAAAAAATGTCAATAAGCGTATATTTATTGGTTTGCGCAAAAGTTATAGCGTCTACAAACTAGGGTACATTTTCTGGAATTTACACAGCTTTTAGTTTATGACTGCCATTCTAATTTCTTGAGGTGCTAAAATGGTAGGGCAGTATAAACCCCCCGCCCCCCAAATGACCCCATTTTGGAAAGTAGACACCCCAAGGAAATTGCTGAGAGGCATATTGAGCCCATTGAATATTTATTTTTTTTGTCTCAAGTGATTGAATAATGATAAAAAAACAAAATTTACAAAAAGTTGTCACTAAATGATATATTGCTCACACATACCATGGCTAAATGTGGAATTGCACCCCAAAATACATTTTGCAGCTTCTCCTGTGTACGGGGATACCACATGTGTGGAACTTTTTGGGACCCTAGCCGCGTTCGGGGCCATGAAAACCAAGCTCCGCCTTCAGGAGGCATGTTGAGTCCATGGAATATTTTATATTTTGCCACAAGGTGCGGGAAAATGACAAACTTTACTGTGGAATTACACTCCAAATACATTCTGCTGCTTCTCCTGAGTACGGGGGTACCTCATGTGTGGGACTTTTTGGGAGCCTAGCCGCATACAAACCAATCACCGCCTTCAGGATTTCTAAGGGCCTACATTTTTTTTGTTCATTCCTCACCACCTATCAAAGTTTCGAAGACCATAAAATGCCAAGATAGCACAAACCCCCCCAAATGACCCCATTTTGGAAAGTAGACACCCCAAGCTATTTGCTGAGAGGCATTGTGAGTATTTTGCAGCACTCGTTTGTTTTTGAAAATGAAGAAAGAAAAGACATTTTTTTTCTTTTTTCGATTTTCAAAACTTTGTGACAAAAAGTGAGGTCTGCAAAATACTCACCATACCTCTCAGCAAATAGCTTGGGGTATCTGCTTTCCAAAATGGGGTCATTTGGGGGGTTTTGTGCCATCTGGGCATTCCATGGCCTCCAAAACTGTGATAGGCAGTGAGGAGTGAAATAAAAAATTTACACCCTTAGAAAGCCTAAAGGCGGTGCTTGGTTTTCGGGGTCCTGTACACGGCTAGGCTCCCAAAAAGTATCATACATGTGGTATCCCCGTATGGCATGTTTGAGCAATATATCATTTAGTGACAACTTTGTGCAAAAAAAAAAATTTGTCTTTTTCCCCCAACTTGTTTCAAAATATAAAATATTCCATTAACTCGAAATGCCTCTCAGCAAATAGCTTGGGGTGTCTACTTTCCAAAATGGGGTCATTTGGGGGGGGGGGGGGCGGTTGAACTGTCCTGGCATTTTATGCACAACATTTAGAAGCTTATGTCACACATCACCCACTCTTCTAACCACTTGAAGACAAAGCCCTTTCTGACACTTTTTGTTTACATGAAAAAATAAAATTTTTTTGCAAGAAAATTATTTTGAACCCCAAAACATTATAATTTTTTTTTAAAGCAAAGGCTCTACAGATTAAAATGGTGGTTGTTTCATTTTTTTTCACACAGTATTTGCGCAGCAATTTTTCAAACGCATTTTGTTTGTAAAAAACACACTTTTTTCATTTTAATGCACTAAAACACACTATATTGCCCAAATGTTTGATGGAATAAAAAAGATGATCTTAGGCCGAGTACATAGATACCAAACACGACATGCTTTAAAATTGCGCACAAACGTGCAGCGGCGACGAAATACATACCTTTTAAAAGCCTTTACAGGTTACCACTTTAGATTTACAGAGGAGGTCTACTGCTAAAATTACTGCCCTCGATCTGACCTTCGTGATGATACCTCACATGCATAGTGCAATTTCTGTTTACATATGACGCCAGACCAATGCTAGCGTTCGACTTTGCGCAAGAGCAGGGGGGACAGGGGTGCTTTTTTTTTTTTTAATTATTTATTTTGCTGTTTTATTTTATATTTAAACTGTTCCTTTCATTTTATTTTTTTTAATCATTTTTATTGTTATCTCAGGGAATGTAAATATCCCCTATGATAGCAATAGGTAGTAACAGGTACTCTTTTTTTTAAAGAAAAAATTGGGGTCTATTAGACACTAGATCTCTCCTCTGTTCTCAAATCATCTGACCACACCAAGATTGGTGTGATAAATTGCTTTCCCAATTTTCTAATGGCGCTGTTTACATCCAGCGAAATCTAAGTCATGAAATGCTCGTAGCTTCTGGTTTCTTTGGCCATAGAGATGATTGGAACCATTCTGGTCTCTGATCAGCTCTATGGTCAGCTGGCGGAACCACCGGCTGCATTCTCAGGTTCCCTGTTGGGACAGGAGAGCCAGAGAAAACCATGGAAGACGGCGGGGGGGGGGGCATTCCCTCCCACTGCTTGTAAAAGCAGGAGAGTTCTCACCGCACCGGTATAGATCCACACCAGGTGTAAAATTAAGTGTTGTCTCTAAGGATAAAGAGCCCCAGGTGCTGGCTAATGCTGAGTCATGTTGGTAGATAAGAAAATTCGGACAGCCGCACTCCAGAAAGATATGGTTCAAAAACATTTATTATAAACTCAGAAGCATATGGAATACAGGACACCGTGGCAAAAAAGTACAGGCAATCAGCTAACGCGTTTTGCACTTATGCTAAGTGCTTACTCATAGCTAGCAATAATAAGAATGAGACCACATTTATACTTTCTAATGGAGATCATGTGACTATGTGATAATGCCAAGATCTAGACCAGCTGAGATCTGGCTGTGAAAAGTGTGTGCACCTGTCAATGAATAACCAGTGCTGAAAATGAAAAATCCTGTGAAAAAGTATATGTTAAATGTGTGTAAGCAATGGAAAAAATGTGAAGGAAAATAATAAAATTAAAAATAAAGATAAAAAGTGAAGATGAATAAATGACGAGTGAAATGTAATAAATGGGGGTGAAAAAATATCAAAATGTTGAAAAGAAAACATATATATATACGTGTATGTACTTAATGTGTAAAAATGTGGCAATAATAATGGTATGGATATATATAAGCGTGTCATAATATTATAGGAAAACACATAAAAATAGTGAACAGTGTATCTATAGACTGTGATATATGTGTATAAAGAAGAACACTATGGTAAAAGTGTGTGTGGATATGCGAGAAACAAGCATATGTTTTTAATTTGTAAATAAAATCCATGGTTATATGAAGAAAAAAAGTGTAATACGTATGGATATGTACTTTTATACTCTTATATAGATACATGGCCTTTGTTGTGAGAAACAGAGGAGATACATATCCATACGTATTACACTTTTTTAGCACTGGTTATTCATTGACAGGTGCACACACTTTCCACAGCCAGATCTCAGATGGTCTAGATCTTGGCATTATCACATAGTCACATGATTTCCATTAGAAAGTATAAATGTGGTCTCATTCTTATTATTGCTAGCTATGAGTAAGCACTTAGCATAAGTGTGAAACGCGTTAGCTGATTGCCTGTACTTTTTTGCCACGGTGTCCTGTATTCCATATGCTTCTGAGTTTATAATAAACGTTTTTGAACCATATCTCTTCCTGGAGTGCGGCTGTCCGGATTTTCTTATCTACCTTCTGCTTGTAAAAGCAGTCTAGAGGCTAATTAGCCACTAGGATTGCTTTTACATGAAAGCTGCCCGCTGGCTGAAAAGAATGATATCAAGATGATACCTAAACCCGCAGGCATTATTCTGGTATAACCACTCAAAGTCCAGCAACATACCAGTGCCTTGCTGGTCCTTGTTGGGCATATATTGTAATTTTTTTCATGCAGCCTGTGGGCTGAAAGAAAAAAAGAGATTGATCAGTGGGTATGCCCACCATTAGAATACCTTCCTTCATCCACCCACTTCTAATGATGGGCATACATGCACCATTTTGTTTTTAACTGTGGTGAAATCACCTCCTAAAGAGCTGGAGTCACGGCTTTATGTATCGTGGGAGCAAACGCTGTTGCTGTCAAGATAAATAAATCAGTGCTGCAGCTGAATGGCCTAAAAATATATGCCGAAGCATGGGGGCATCCTCCCCATAAGTTAGGAACAAATCGCTCCTCCACTCCTGCTGCCCCAATGCTTCGGCATATATGCTCTTTTTTTTTAACTGTGGTGGTGAAATCACCTCCTACAGCGCTGGAGTCATGGCTTTATGTATTGTGGGAGCAAACGCTGTTGCTGTCAAGATAAATAAATCCACGCTGCAGCTGAATGGCGTACCTGAAAACAAAAAAATGGTTAACAATAAAACACAATAAAACATTGCAGAATAGAAAACAGTAAAAAAGAGCAGAACAATAGAGAGAGAGAGAGAACAATAAAACGACAACTATTTTTGTTTTTTTCATTTTAAATTCTTTTTGTTTTTTTTTATTTATTACTTTTTTTTTCTTTTTTTTTTTTTTTTTACACTTTTATTTGTAACTGTAACGGTTCGGTTCCAGGTTCGGGTCTCTCATAATGCGATGGCATCTTGGGAGACCCTGTGAAAGTGTCTCCTAGTCTGTGCAGTGCTGTACCCTACGCTAATACTCTACTAGTGTATGGTAGCTTTCAAAACATTCACCAATGCAAAGATCAGGATTGTCAGGACTAGAGATGTGAAGGCCCGGAAAAAAAACTGAAAAATTCGGGGAAAAAAAACTTTTTTTCCCGTTTTTTTTCCTGAGGGCTTTTTTGTTTTTTTTCCAAAAAAAATTGTGGAATATTTTATTTTAACATGATGAATAAAATATATTAAGACAGGGTGTTCAAATATTTTCCAAATCATTTCTAAAAACAATGTATGATATCAGATTATTCTAATTTCTGTGCACTGAGTGTGGACAAGCAAGTCCTAGGTAACAAACTGAACCCTCCAATGCAAGAACAGTATGCATTGCTGTGCTGCTATTGTAACAAGAACCGGTCAGGTCAAACCTTAAGTTTTTAGAAGTTCCTAATTGTGATGAAGGACAAAAAAAGAGTTGCTGCAGAAGCAGAGACGGATACTGACAATTTCAGCTCAGAAAATTATTCTGACTAAATGTCCATTGAAACTTAGTCCCACTCTCTTCTTAACACGTCCCCCATCTTCAATTTTTATGAGAATGGGGTTTTTATTTTTATTTAATACTGTGGAGAGGAAATATGAAAAATTGTTTCTTTTGGTTTTGAGAATTGTTTTGTGGAGGCTTTTTGGCTGTTCCACATAAACTAGTAAGCAGTTCAGGAGATTGTTGCTCCCTTTGTTACAAATAAATATTATAAAAAAGTAAATTCTGTTTGTGATTGTTTGGCTACGCTATATTTTTAATATGCTAGATGTGATAATTTTATGCCAAGTCAAACTGTCCATAGTCATATTTTATGTTCCTAAAGTAACAGAATGACTTTCAATCTTAAAAAGACAAAAATTTTCAATTTTCCTGAAAATTTCCCCCCAAAAAACAGAAAAAAAACGTTTTTTTTCTGAGCTTCATAATTTCCGGAAATTTTACATCTCTAGTCAGGACAGGAGGGACAAAAATAGCGGGTGTCACGCCTATATCCGCACTTTCTACAGACACAACATTTTCTTTGGGGGGCTCGTTGGGTAGGGGTACTAGGGAGGACATACGGAAAATGCCTCTCATGCAGCTGGCTTACTGCATTTGGATTGGGAAGGTGAGGTGGTACACCGTCTGGAAGCAGAAGGGCTCTAACAATCTCTTCCTGGAATTTAAGGAAGGTCTATCCAGTCCGTCCTGAAGCTCTGTATAGCACATGAGCATTCAGCAAAACCAATTGAAATAGGTATACAGACACTTTTTTGTACCAGTGTCTGGCCTTACGAGCAATTAGGTACAGCGCCAACAACTGGTCATTGAGGTCCCATATTTTGGTTATATTCGTGGACACAGAGGGGTTTCTCCACAACACCAGTCACCGTAGGAATTTGGACCGTCGTGTCTGCATGAAGGGAGGACAAAACAAAAACATTCTTATTATCCCTCCACTTCAGAGCGAGCAAATTATTACACTTGAAGCAGGCTCTCTCCCCCAGCCTAAGACGGGAATCTACAAGCATCTGGGGTAAGCCCCGGTGATTAGGTCACACGGTGCCACATGCGTCAATCTGATGATCAAACAAGTTACTAAAAAGTGGCACGCTCGTGTAATAATTGTCCACATACAAATGGTACCCCTTTCCGAATAAGGGTGACGCCAAGTCCCACACAATCTTGCCAGCGCTCCCTATGTAATCTGGGCAGTTTGGCGGCTCTACGCGCCTCATAAACCATAAAACTATATGTATAGCCTGTGGCCCTGTCACAGAGCTTATACATCTTGACCCCGTATCTGGCACGCTTGTTGGGAAGATACTGTTTGAAAGACAAGCGGCCAGAAAATTTAATCAGGGACTCATCAACGCAGACAACTTGATGGGGAGTAAACAAGGCTGTAAAACGTTCGTTGCAGTGGTTTACGAGAGGCCAAATTTTGTAGAGCCGATCGTATCCAGGGTCTCCATGAGGACGACAGAGTTCATTGTTGTTGAAGTGCATGAACCGCAAGATCTGCTTGTATTGTGCCCTGGCCATGGAAGCAGAAAACACGGGCATATGGTAAATTGGGTCAGTGGACCAATATGACCGCAACGTACTCATTTTAACTATGCCCATGTCGAGGGATAGGTCCAGAAAGGTCTTTAATTCGGAAACCGTAATTGGTTTCCAATCTTTGGCAAGGGAGGACTGTGGAATAGCAGCGATGAATTGACCAGCATGCAAATCGCTTTGGTCAACAATAGATCTATAGAGATCTTTTGTGAAAAACAGCAAATAAAAAATGACGTAAAATCAACTGTATCCACCTGAATTCCGGGTTGGCCAGCAAATGGGGGAAGTACGGGTGCTGCAGAAGTGGTGGGGGACACTACTTGTGCTTGCCACCTCGCCAGCTTGAATTGCACTTATGGGACTCGCCACATCATCAAGTGATACTGCAGTACTGGATGTACGATCAGGGTGTACTAGGCCGCTGGTGCTTGTTCCAAGGATGAGTGGAACTAGTACTTCTCTGCTCCATACAAAATCCCTGCGGTTTTTGCACCTCAACAACAGCAGAAGAAAATTGGGGTCTGGTACGCCTGACCTTGGCAGGGACCACAACTCTGTCGTCTACAGCATCGTATTCTGAGCCTGAATATGACAGATGAGTGACTTCCTCTTCACTATCTGTCATGCTCTGAAATGTGTAGGCCTCTTCACTAGTGTACCTTCGATTTGCCATTTTGGGCTCTAAATTTACTGGTACACTAGTGAGACTCACAGGGAAAAAAGCTCCTAGGCTGTCAGCAACTGCATCAAACGCTACCGAAAAAACTGTTAGCGATCACAGACATCAGGCCTGACTCTGCAAACACTGCAGTTATGTCTTTAGTGTTTTGTAAGTGACAGTGATCGATCGATACTGCACTTGGGTGGGCTGGGCAGAGGGGCTAAACGCAGGTAGCAAGTATCTGGGCTGATCCCGCTAACACTGCGTTTTTGGGAACCCTAAACTGCTGGGGAAGCTAGTATAGATCTGATCAGATATTGATCCATTCAGATACTATACCACTAAGGGAGGTGTATGCTGCGTGCAAGGGTGTTAGCGGTACTGCCACTAATCTGACACTGCCTGGGGCGATGCAGACCCTATCTGACACTAAAATCTAACTGATATCACCTGCCGGGCAATCAGGGGGTTAAACCTTTATTGGGTAATAAACGGCGGGTATAAAAAACAAACTAACTAGTGTCACCCGTGACACTTATACGGTGATCACTGGTGAAAGGGTTAACTAGGGGGCAATCAGGGGGTTAAAACCTTTATTAGGTAGTATATGGGGGTACCTGATGCTATAAAAAGCTGACAGTGAACCTAAATAACTAACTGGCTAACTAGCGTCACCCGTGACACTTATACGGCGATCAGAAAAATAATCAATTAGTGACACTGGCGACAGGGGGTGAAAGGGTTAACTGGGGCGATCATGGGGTTAAACCTTTTTAGGGGGGGTTAGGGGGGTACCCTAGACCTAAAGGGGCATACCACTAACTGCCCTAACACTTATAACAGTCACAAAATGACACCAATGCAGTGATCAGTAAAAAAATGAAAACTGCTATTGGTGTCACTGTGGGGGTGCAGGGGTTAACTGGGGGGGTGATTTGTGTGCCTATGTGTACTAGTGTTAGTGTGTTGTTGGTGCAAACTCACATTTATGTCTTCTCTCCTCGGGCGCCAGAACGAAAAGGCTGCACGAGGAGAGATGACATCACTTCCTCTGCTTCTGTTTACATTTCAGAAGCAGAGGAAGCTTCTAGGGGTGGCCATGAATCGGTGGCCTCCCCCTCAGCATGGATCGCTACTGGATCGAAGCCGACCACCACAGGCACCGCTGCTGGGAGGCAGGGACGTAGAGGTACGCCCATATGTCTGCCCATGCTATTCTGTTTACGTACATCGCCGTGTGGCGGTCGGAAAGTGGTTAAGAGAACATTTCCATAAATTAAAGAATTTTCAATCATACTCATGAATGCGTTTTCGTATGGGGGGTGAAATTAGAACCCATAGATGCTCCTTTGAGCTGTAGATAATTAGTTTCCTTGTACGAAAAAAATTTTCCTCTAACACAATTTTCAAAAGTTCCAATAAAAAGTTAATCTGTGCAGTTGTGTACAATCCTGACATTTTCCAGATTCAGCGACAGGCTTCTAACCCCAGTTCATGTGGAATTACCGTATATAGACTTGATATATCCCAAGTGACCAGAATGGAACCAGCTGATACATTACCTTTCCAATTTTGTCTAAATAAATCATAAGCATCTCGTATATAAGAACGGGTTTTAAAGATCAGTGGTGTAATACATTTATCTAAATATTTAGCCATAGGGGCTGTCACTGATTACATGCTGGACACAATTGGGTGATGCGGAGGGTCATAAGAGTTTTTATGAATCTTAGGCAAAATATACATGAATGGGGTCATCGGAAATTAATTTGTTAAATAGGACTGTGTCATTATCTATAATTTTATCCTGTACTGCATGCTTTAAAAGTTCCTTAATCCTTTTCTGTATACGGAAAACAGGATTATCGTTCAGGCAGGCATCGTTTTTATAATCCACCAACAGTCTGATATCTTCCTTTTCTCATTTCTCTGTATCCATTACTACAATAGAACCTCATTTGTCGACCGGCTTAAATCGTGGTATCATGCCTGGCCGACAAAGAAGCTAATGCTGCAATCTCAACACTATTCAGACTGTTCGGTGTATGGTCTATCGAGGTTTGATCCACCAAAAATATCATATGATCGACCTTTTTTATGAACAAGTAGGAGGTGTTATTTGACTTTTATTACATAAATTAGAATTGGGATTGCTTATAAATGGCCGTGAAGAAAAAAAAAAGGTTTTCAATCAAGTTTGTCTATAAAATCTATAAAGATCCTGTTTCAAAAAAAAAAAAAATTGTTAACATAAGAAATATTATGTACCACATTCTCTATGACGATCTCTGTTGTCTCATCCTTCTGGTTGTACTGGATTTCTTATGCCTCTTGCCGCCCCCCCTTCTCCAGCTGTGGGGGGATTTGAGGATGTAGCCTCTAAAAAAGTTGGGTCTACCCCAGTGGCGGCCGGTGGTAATTTTTTGGGAGGGCAGCAAACAATGAACCACTTGCAGCCATCGCTCTAATGCCCCGTACACACGGTCAGATTTTCCAACGGAAAATGTTCCATGGGAGCTTTTTGTCGGAAATTCCGACCGTATGTAGGCTCCATCGGACATTTTCCATCGGAAATGTCAGACCAGACTGAACCCAGGCCATTACTTTCTTGTCTTACTTCCACTCTTCCTTACACGCTTGTTTCCAGGCTGTGGCTGTGGTGTTGGAGGTGTGGCAGGAGGTGGAGGAGGATGGCCCAACTCACACAGGTGTGTTTTGGTTGTGATTTGGCCCCTCAACCCCTTATTTAGGGTTGTATACATAATTTCCACACACAAGAGGCATTGGCCCTCCTCCATTTCCTGCATTTTGCTGGCAGTCATGGAGAAAAGGCCTCTTGAAGAGTGGGGGTGGCTCTGAGGGCCGCCTTATCCTCCTGAATCAGCCCAAGCGCTGCCTCCTGCACATTACTCCCCTTCCTGGGCCTTTTGGTTGGAAGGTGAAGGGGAGGGACCTGGTACCTGATCTGTCAGGCTACTACTGGGCCCCGCCACCTCCTGGCTGCCACTTAACCCTGCCACCTCCTGGCTGACACATTCCACAGCCTCCTCCTGACTGCCACATTCCATGCCCTCCTCCTGGCTGAGGCTTTCCTGTGTATGAAAAAAGAACATAGTTTTAGTATTTGGTTCATCAATCACACACAATTTTTAGCTCATGACTGTTGCAAATTGAATGTTACCAAATAGAAAAGACTATCATTCTGACCCCTGCATTTTTCATTCTTGTCCCAAACATTTTTGGCCACTACTGTCTATTGATATGTAAACCACTTTATTAAATCAGCAATTAGTGATCAATAATAACATCTAGTTAACATCATTAATTTTACGACCAGAAATATGTAGAACAATGCTATACCTGGCTCAAGCTGAGCTCCTCCACTTCTTCCTGGCTGGAAGGCCCAGGTTGGATGTCGGAAGCCTCAGCTGAGATGGAAGGAAGCGTGGAAGGAAGGGTTGAAAGTGATTGCCTGCCTTCAGTCTGGTCTGACAGAAAACATAGTTTGTCATAGTACCAGAGCCTGGGGACATAAATGGCATCTGCTGCAGCTCCTGATCTCATGGAATCCTGGACCTTATTGTGCTCCCTATTATAAGTGCTCCTCAGGCCACCAATTTTGGCTTTTAAATAGGTGATGTTTACCGTGGGGACCACCGGCTTCACCAACTCCAGCAGTTTCTCCAGCGCTGCCTGCCTCTTTTGTTTGTGATTATAATGCAGATGTTTCACCTGCCACAAACAGAGCAGCTCCCTGTACTTGTCTAGGAATATGGGGAGGAAGTTGTGGTCATTGAAGCCATCCATTTTCTCTGCAAGACACAACACAAGACAAACCCTAATGTCAGGCTAAACTCTCCTAATCTTGTCCCAATATAGGCCTCACTCTATAAGCAGTATAGACCACTGATGCCCCAAGTTCAAATTGTACCTTTGTTCTAACAATCAGTGCTTCCAATACTCCTTCCTCCGCTCACAGATCATACGTACCACGCACGCATGTTACGCTTTATATACACTGCGCATGCATGAAACTCCACCCGTCCCTGACCTTCTTTCTAGTCTATCCCCCCCCTGCTCTTTCTGCGCAGTGGGGAGAGCACATGGCGGAGAAAGAACAAGTGCATGCACACAGCAGCAGCAAGGACGAAAGCCCGGAGCCACAAACGTCCTGATCCCGGAGGAGATTTAAGGCCTCAAATATGTCCTTTGTAGAGATGGTGGACATCTTAAAGAGGGCCAACTATGACAGGAAGCATGGACCTTACCCAAACCTAAATGTCAGGCCAAGATCATGACTAAAGTTGTGAAGTGTCTGCGGCGGAATTTTGGGGTACGGCGATCCAAGGATCAACTGAGGAAACGATGGTCAGACCTGAAATTGAGGGAGCACAGAAAGATCAAGAGATCTTTTTTCTTCAAAAAAGTAAGTTGTTGTCGTGTGTTCCTATTATTATTACTTGCATGCTGCTCCATGTGCTTTTCTTTACCATTGTACAGTTTAAAACTTTCAGGCTCGTGGGCACCATAATCGCTCATAATGGCGCTGTCCAGCTATATGCACATAAGAGAATACATGAGTAAAAGATATTTTAAATAAATAAAATAAAAAAAAAGGAAAAATGCTTGTAAAAAAGGTGGTATGTGTAAACAATGCGTAACAAGAGCTGGGGTGTATAAAATACAAACAATACCCCTAGTGGGTAATGCAATAAGGTGCCACGTGCTCCTAAAAGTGAAAAATGTGTCCTAATCTCAATTTATCAAATGCCCATATGTGTATAAGGAGTGTGCCCACAAATGCAGAGTGTATAAAGTGCAACGATACCCCTGGCAGATGGTGTGATAAAGTGCAACGTGCTCCTAAACAAATGTGTAAATGTGCCTTAACCTCAATAAATCAAGTTCCATATGTATATGAAGAAATATGCCCACAGGAGAATGGACAATTATGGTAATCAAAATAGTGTTATGCAATTCAAGCAAACAATAGCAGCATTAAAAATAGAAAACATAAAAAATAAATAGAAAAAATCCCCAACAGGTGTACATAAAAATCAAAAATTTTAAAGTTATGTATATAAAAAATGTGTGAAACATAAATGTCCAAGATCAAAAATCCCAAAAATGTGTCCTTTTGATAAAAATCGTGATCTCAGCTACAACAGCCCAGGCAAAGGAACAGGCAGACTACGAGGGACCACCTAGCAACAGGCATTTAGAGGATAAAACACCCCCAGACGGAGGAACGCTTCCTGGATTCGCCATCGGGATTTTTCCACATATACCTTTTACCCCTGCAGGGGTGAGGTAGTCCAGTGAGTGCAAGCACGAGTGGGGGTGCAGTGGATGACGGGGACTATATCTGTTGTAGCTGAGATCACGATTTTTATCAAAAGGACACATTTTTGGGATTTTTGATCTTGGACATTTATGTTTCACACATTTTTTATATACATAACTTTAAAATTTTTGATTTTTATGTACACCTGTTGGGGATTTTTTCTATTTATTTTTTATGTTTTCTATTTTTAATGCTGCTATTGTTTGCTTGAATTGCATAACACTATTTTGATTACCATAATTGTCCATTCTCCTGTGGGCATATTTCTTCATATACATATGGAACTTGATTTATTGAGGTTAAGGCACATTTACACATTTGTTTAGGAGCACGTTGCACTTTATCACACCATCTGCCAGGGGTATCGTTGCACTTTATACACTCTGCATTTGTGGGCACACTCCTTATACACATATGGGCATTTGATAAATTGAGATTAGGACACATTTTTCACTTTTAGGAGCACGTTGCACCTTATTGCATTACCCACTAGGGGTATTGTTTGTATTTTATACGCCCCAGCTCTTGTTACGCCTTGTTTACACATACCACCTTTTTTACAAGCATTTTTCACTTTATTTTATTTTATTTATTTAAAATATCTTTTACTCATGTATTCTCTTATGTGCATATAGCCGGACAGCGCCATTTCCCCTGCCTAGAATTCTAACCATTTTTTGGATTTCACCTAGGTGATCCTCATTTATAGGGGGGCAGCAGTCCCTTCCACTTGTCTCTTATTCCTAAGCGCGGAATCACTGTTATACATCTACCATAATCGCTCGTAGTAAACATCGTTCGTTCACCCACTAATGCAATGTTTTTGGCAGATGCAGGTTAACTACATTTGTTCAGGCCTATTTGTATTAAAATAAGTAAATAAGTTTAGTACGTTGTTGTCTAGATGGGTTTGTAACTAGAACGAAAAGTAAACTTGATTCAGTGTAAGGAGAGGACATTCAGCAGCTGTTTATACATCTGGACGCAGATGTGGGACACCAGAACAAACTTTTTACAGTGTCCCACACAGGTGCTACATGGATACTAGGGGTGTCTCCATGTGTGAAAATTGTACATAAAAGGTAAGTATTCCAGCTTTAGAAAGGGAAAAAAAAATGTCTTCAGATTGGAACTCTGCCCAAAAAGACAATTGTAAGACACTTCCAAGCAATGTTTCATATTCCTATTTCTGGACTCAAATATCTGTGTACTAAGTATACCTTTTTATTATTCACATAGGGGAGAAAAGACTCGGGACATCTGAGGACACCAGGGCCCCACAACCTCCTAAAGAAGGGGAAATACCACCGAAACAACCAGAGAATGTGGAGGAAGGAGAGGTTTTGGAAGTTGGCGAAATTGTGACCACAACAGGTGAGTGTCTGAGACCACAGCTTCAGGTAATAGATGTATGCCTGCATATTTGTAATACATGGTGTGTTTTTTTAATTTAAGGTGATGTGAATTTTGTGCAAGAAGAAACTCATTTCACAAGTGCAAGTGCACAGATCTTCATCGGGGAGATCATGGTCTGCAATCGTGATTTACAGAAGATCAAGGAAGACATCAATGATGTTGAAAAAAGACTCAAAAACATCATTGATGTTTTAGGCAGAATCTAAAAAACAACTAAAGTCTTCTTTTTTTTGATAATTTGCACCAATTTTTTAAGTATCTTGAAAGCCAAATTTTGAAGATGCACACAGTGTGTTAACGTGTGCTCTCAGCTAGGGATGAGCTTTCTGTTTGGGTCGAACATGAGTTCAACTTGAACATTGGCTGTTCGCCCGTCCATCGAAAATCGAACATTATGGCCGTTCGCGCCAAATTCAAGCGGCACGTAACGGCCTATAATGCACTGCGGGAGCGCAGTGCATTGCTGTATGATGATTGGTCAGAGCATGCACCGTGACCTGCATGCTTTGGCCAATCACAGTGCCCTCAGCTAAGAGAGCCATAATTGGCCAAAGGCAGGGTGTCTTTGGCCAATCATGGCTCAGGGTGACTTATGCCGTGTACACACGGGCGGACTTTTCGACCGAACTTGTCCGCCGAAACGAATCCGTCAGACAATCCGACTGTGTGTGGGCTTCATCGGACTTCCGACGGACCTATTCGGTCGATCAATCTACTTCCTTATTTTAGTCCGGTCATACGTCATCACATACGAATCCGTCGGACTTTGGTGTGATCATGTGTGGCCAAGTCCGTTCGTTCGAAAGTCTGTCAGAAGTCCGTCAAAAGTTCATCGAAAGTCCATCGGACCTTTGATGCCGAAAAGTCCGCCCGTGTGTACACGGTATAAGTCCACGCCCCACACTATACAAGGCCCCCTGCACGTTGGCCTCGTGTAGTGTGTCGTTGCCAGCGTGGACGGAGAGAGAGTGTCATTTAGATTGAGTAGGCAGGCAGGGTTATTCAGTTAGCTGCAGTGTATTTAATATATAATATACAGTCAGTCTCGTGTATGTGTGTATATATATATATATATATATATATATATATATATATATATATAAAGAAAAGACGTGGATCGATGCTTGATGCAAAAAGTGTCCTTTACTGGAAATATTTCAGTTACATAATATAATGCTGCATTATATTATGTAACTGAAATATTTCCAGTAAAGGACACTTTTTGCATCAAGCATCGATCCACGTCTTTTCTTTATCCATTTATGGTGGAAGGTTGGGAGTCCACCTTGATGGTGTCTTGATCGAACAGGATTAAAGAGAAGAGGGTAACCCACCTGAAGTTTTATATATATATATATATATATATATATATATATATATATATATATATATATATATATATATATATATATATTATATCCACTTTAGCTGGATCTGACTGCAATCCGTTCCTGGTGTACTGTTTCTCATATACTTCAGGCAGGCAGGTGATTCAGTTAGCTGCAGTGTATTTAATATATATAGTCTCGTGTTTGTATATATATTTATATATCCACTGCATACAGTTTAGCTATATCTCACTGCAGGCCATTCCTGGTGTACTCTTTCTAATATACTTCTGGCAGGCAGGTGATTCAGTTAGCTGCAGTGTATTTAATATATATAGTCTCGTGTTTGTATATATATTTATATATCCACTGCATACAGTTTAGCTATATCTCACTGCAGGCCGTTCCTGGTGTACTCTTTCTAATATACTTTAGGCTGTGTACACCGTATACAGTGCTGTGCACCCATAGTGCAGTTGCTCATACTTTTCTGGTGGTCAATACAGTATGTATTGTGTACACCACCAGGAAAGTAGTAGCAACTGCACTAGGGGTGCACTGTACTGTGTACACCAACAGAAGTGTAATAACAACTATGGGTGCACTGTATGTATTGTGTACACCCCCAGGAAAGTAGTAGCAACTGCACTAGGGGTGCACGGTACTGTGTACACCAACACAAGTTTAATAACCATGGGTGCACTTGATGTATTGTGTACACCACCAGGAAAGAAGTAGCAACTGCACTAGGGGTGCACAGTACTGTGTACACCAACAGAAGTGTAATAAAAACTATGGGTGCACTGTATGTATTGTGTACACCACTAGGAAAGTAGTAGCAACTGCACTAGGGGTGCACGGTACTGTGTACACCAACAGAAGTGTAATAACAACTATGGGTGCACTGTTTGTATTGTGTACACCACCAGGAAAGTAGTAGTTCCAATGTTGAGTTCCACCTGGTGGGCATGTCACAAATGAGGTGGTTCTTGGACAGGTTGCATTCTCTTTGAATGTCAGCCAACCGAGCACTGGCAGAGGACCGGCGGAAATGACCACAGACTTTCCTGGCCTGCCTCAGGAGATCCTGTAAGCCCGGGTACCTGCTCAAGAACTGTTGCACCACCAAATTAAGGACGTGAGCCAAACAGGGAACATGGGTCAAGTGTCTCTGTCGGAGAGGAGGTTGGTGTCATTGTCGCATACAAACATTCCTGGCTGAAGCTGGCGTGGCGTCAACCACCTCTGAGCCTGCCCCTGCCCCTGCAGAGCTACCAGAATCTCTGCCCCAGTGTGGCTCCTGTCCCCTAAGCAGACCAACTCAAGCACTGCATGGCATCTTTTTGCCTGAGTGCTTGTGTAGCCCCTTGAACGCCTACGGAGAACCGCTGGTTCAAAGGAGAAATCTGCAGAGGAAGAGGCCATAGAGGAAGAAAAAGAGGAGGGGGTGGAGGAGAGAGCTGTGGCAGAATCACCTCTAGCATTTTGGAGGCGTGGTGGTGGAACAAGCTCCAACAATACTGAACCCTGTCCTGCATCCTTCCCAGCTGCCAGCAGAGTTACCCAGTGCACTGTGAAAGAAAGGTAACGTCCCTGTCCATGCCTGCTGGACCATGAGTCAGCAGTAATATGCACCTTACTGCTGACCGCCCTGTCCAACGAGGCGAAGACATTGCCTTCCACATACTGGTAGAGAGCCAGAATGGCCTTCCGTGAAAAGAAATGACGTTTGGGAACCTGCCACTGAGGTACAGCACATTCCACAAATTCACGAAAGGGGGCAGAGTCTACCAGCTGAAAAGGCAGCAGTTGCAGTGCTAGCAATTTGGCCAAGCTAGCATTCAGACGCTGAGCATGTGGATGGCTGGGACCGAATTTCTTATGATGGTTTAGCAACTGGGGTAGGGAAATTTGCCTGCTAAAATCTGATGTTGGTGTACCGCTAGCAGATGGGCCGCAAGTACTTGGGACCCCTATTTCTATACCTTCATTCCTTTCAGTGCAGGTTTCTGAGAGGACTGGAGGAACAGTGGGGTTGGAGATCCCAGCTGATAAGGAGCAAGGAGAGGTCTGCCTTGTTCTTTGATGTGGGTCTTTTAAGTGCTGTTGTCAACGGACTGCATGGGAAGTCGTCATATGTCTGGTCAAGCATGTGGTGCCCAAGCAGCTGCTGTTTTGGCCACGCTTAATACGCTTCAGACATATGTTGCCAACAGCAACTGTGCAATCTGCTGCACACGTATCAAAAAAGGCCCACACCAAAGAACTTTTCAAAATATGCGGGGAGTCAGCAGCGCCCTGCACCTGCTCAGCTCTGCTGTGTGATGCAATAGGGTGGCTGCCCTTAAGCTGCCCCTGGAGGGCATCCTACCTCATTGGAGATGTGCCTCCTCCTCCTCCTCTCTTCTATCAGGCACCCAAGTTGAGTCAGTGACCTCATCATCTCCTCCCTCCTCCTCACTGGAGAAAACTTGGCAGTATGCTGCAGCTGGGGGAACATGACTGCCAGTTTCTTGACCTTCTTGGGCACCCCCTCTCTCTAGGCTGACGTTACTCCCTTCCTCAACCTGGGTACCATCATCGAAGGCTTCAAATCTCTGCGCATCCTCTTGCAGCATGTACCCGACACTGTGGTCGAATAGATCGGGGGACTCCTCCGTGCATGATGGTGGGGCTAGGGAAGGAGTGACTGTTGACATGGAGCTGATGGAATAGGCCACTTTGGCAGCTGCATTGGCAGGCAAACTACTCTGAGTCTGGGCGACAGAGGATGAGGAGGGCTTTGTTATCCATTCCACCAACTCTTCTGTATGTTGTGGCTCAATAACACGGCCAACTGCAGGAAAATAAGGACAAGCGTGCCCCATGGCCACGTGCTGAGGATGCACCGTGTCCACGACCAGCACTGTCAACTGTAGACACAGAGCCTGCTTGCCCTCTTTTAGTGGCCTGTGAGCATCTGCCTCTCCTTGGTGGCCTTCCGGACATGCTGTAAATTTTGTTTAGCAAATAAACACCACACTGTATTGTGTACTGTGTACACCACCAGGAAAGTAGTAGCGACTGCACTAGGGGTGCACGGTACTGTGTACACCAACAGAAGTGTAATAACTATGGGTGCACTATATGTATTGTGTACACCACCAGGAAAGTAGTAGCAACTGCACTATGGATGCACAGTATTGTGTACACCAACAGAAGTATACTAACAGCTATGGGTACGCTGTATGTATTGTGTACACCACCAGGAAAGTAGTAGCAACTGCACTAGGGTTGCACGATACTGTGTACACCAACAGAAGTATAACAACTATGGGTACGCTGTATGTATTGTGTACACTACCAGGAAAGTAGTAGAAACTGCACTAGGGGTGCACAGTACTGTGTACACCAACAGAAGTTTAATAACAACTATGGGTGCACTGTATGTATTGTGTACACCACCAGGAAAGTAGTAGTAACTGCACTATGGGTGCACGGTATTGTGTACACCAACAGAAGTATAATAACAACTATGGGTACGCTGTATGTATTGTGTACACCACCAGGAAAGTAGAAGTAACTGCATTATGGGTATACTGTACTGTGTACACCAAGAGAAGTGTAATAACCACTATGGGTGCACTGTATGTATTGTGTACACCACCAGGAAAGTAGTAGCAACTGCACTAGGGGTGAACGGTACTGTGTACACCAACAGAAGTTGAAAAACAACTATGGGTGCACTGTATGTATTGTGTACACCACCAGAGAAGTACTAGCAACTGCACTAGGGGTGCACGGGACTGTGTACACCAACTAGGGGTGCAACGGATCGTCATCGATCCGTGATCCGATCCGTGGAGGTTGATCCGTACGGGACACCCGCGATCCGTGGAGCAAGGCCGTTTAGCACGTGATCGCTCCGTCAAATGACGGAGCGATCACTTGTAACAAATCGGCAGCATGTCATGACGCCGGTTCCTCTCTCCCCTCTGTGTACTGATCTGTACAGTGGAGGGGAGAGATCGGATGGCAGCAGTGCCAATACTCTGCAATGCCCTGCCAATACTCTGCAATGCCCTGCCAATACTCTGCAATGCTCTGCTGCAATAGCCTGCCAATACTCTGCAATGCCCTGCCAATACTCTGCAATGCCCTGCTGCAATTCCCTGCCAATACTCTGCAATGCCCTGCCAATACTCTGCAATGCCCTGCCAATACTCTGCAATGCCCTGCCAATACTCTGCAATGCCCTGCCAATACTCTGCCAAAACTCTGCCAATACCCTGCCAATATACCCGCCAATACCCTGCCAATAGGGAGATTGTGGATATTACAGTGGGGGAGATTTTTTTTTTTGATAATCTGAAAATGATCCGAACCGTGACTCTTGATCCGAGGAACGATCCGAACCGTGAGTTTTTTGATCCGTTGCACCCCTAACACCAACAGAAGTGTAATAACAACTATGGGTGCACTGTATGTATAGTGTACACCACCAGGAAAGTAGTAGCAACTGCACTAGGGGTGCATGGTACTGTATAAACCAACAGAGGTGTACTGTATTGACCACCAGAAAAGTATGAGCAACTGCACTATGGGTGCACAGCACTGTATACTGTGTACACCGCCTGAAGTATATTAGAAAGAGTACACCAGGAACGGCCTGCAGTGAGATTGAGATATAGCTAAACTGTATGCAGTGGATATATATATATATATATATATATATATATATATATATATATATATATATACATATATATATATATATATATATATGAGACTGACTGTATATATATTAAATACACTGAAAAGGAGGACTTCCTTACCTCTCAAGGCCCCCTTTATCCAGATACTAGTATACCTGCAAGCCCGCTGATCACACAGGAAGAAGAGGAGGAGGAGGAGGATTGTGTCAGCATGGAGGTGGAGGATAACACTCAGCATCAGCAGCAGCCTTCAAGGGATCGTTTGCAGTCCCCAGAAACCCATGGAGTTGTACATGGCTGAAAGGAGGTGGTTGAGGATCATATGATCCTTAGTGAGCCAGAGGACTCAGGATCGAATGCCTCTGCAAACTGCATGGCCTCCCTAATCCTGCAAAGCCTGTGAAAGGACCCTAGGATTTGTGGTATCAAGGAGAGGGATCATTACTGGCAGGTAACCCTTCTTGATCCACGTTACAAGGGTAAGGTTGCAGAACTTATCTAGCCTTCGCAGAGGGAGCAGAGAATGAATTATCTTCGGGAGGCCTTGCAGAAAGGTTTGTGCAATGCGTTTCCAGAGCCTGGGAGGTTGCAATTTCCTGGTGCTGGACAGCATGTTGCTGAGGCTTCGTTCATTCACAGAAAGAGCGGTGGAGAAGGTGGCCGGCTGACTGATGCCTTCAGGCAATTCTTCAGACCTCAGCGCCCAGGTGTGATCGGTTCCAGCAACCATCACCAGCGTCTGAATTACATGGTGCAGGGATATCTATCTAAACTTTCCACCAGAACATCCACTGGGTTACTGGGTCTTGAGGATGGACCACTGACCAGACCTTGCTCAATATGCAATTGAGCTACTGGCCTGATCTGCATCCAGCGTTCTTTCTGAATGCACATTCAGTGCTGCTGGAGGCTTTGTAACTGATCACAGAGTGCGCCTGTCCACAGACTCTGATCGGCTCACATTCATAAAAATGAATCCGTCTTGGATCACCAGCTTCTGATGCTGATGTAACCGTGATTTTGCTATGGATGTGAGATCCCTTGAAGACTGCATATGCTGAGTGACTATCCTATTATGCTGAGTGACTATCCTATTCTTCCTCAATATTCATGATGATAGCTTCTAAGAATATTTTCGGTTCAGGGCACCACTACCACTACCTAAGGCCCAATTTTTCTGCCCCTGTTTAACGGGCACGTAATTACAATTTTTTGATCAAATATTTAACAGCAGGGCTCGTTCCTGCGCTCAACAAGAGTATCTGTGAGGGGTTGCAGTGTTGTGGCACCATCACCACTGCCTGAAGCCCAATTTTAACAGGGGCATGTAATTATAATTTTTGATCTAATATTTCACAGCAGGGCCTGTTTCTGCACTCAAAAAAAAGTATCTGTGAGGCTTTACAGTGTTGTGCCACCACCACCGCCTAAGGCCCAGTTTTTCTGCCCCGTTTAACAGGGGAATGTCATTACAATTCTTGAGATAATATTTCACAGCAGGGCCCATTCTAGCGTCCACCAAGAGTAACAGTGAGGGCTTGCAGTGTTTTGTACCACCAACACCTAAGGCCCAATTTTCTGCAGAGTGTATAGGGCAGGCCGTATAGTATACAGGTGGTCCCCTATTTTCAAACATCCGACTTACAAACGACTCCTACTTACAAATGGAGTGAGACAACAGGAAATGAAAGAAATCTACCCCTAGTAAGGGAAATTCTCTCCTGTAAGAGTTAATATGGGAAAAAGGTGTCTCCCTACTGATGCTTTGTCACCAATCCTTGTTTCCCTAATAACCCCAAATTTTCAAAATCCAATTGTCATTGGGACAGAAAGTGAGGTGAAATTTTCTGAACAGGGGCACAGACAGCAAAACAAATGTTACAGGGGTGATGATAACCCTTCCCTATGTTATCCAAAAAGCTTAAAAATTGATTTTTTGGCTGGAGCTACACTTACAAAATGTACCTGTTCCAAATTACAAATGGATTCAACTTAAGAACAAACCTATAGTCCCTATCTTGTTTGTAACCTGGGGACCGCCTGTATACTGCTGCTGTTCAGAGTATATAGGGCCTGGGGGCCCCACGCCTTTTTTTTTTTTTTTTTGGGTGCGGGCTTCACCTTAATATCCATACCAGACCCAAAAGGCCTGGTAATGGGCTGGGGGGGGGGGTAACATTACATTACAGCCGCATACAGTTTTAAATGACTTTTTTTCCTTTAGAAATGTCATTTTGTGCAGGGACTGTTCTAAACACGGTAAAAATGTGCCACTTTACAGGCATACTATAGACACCCCCCAGGCACGATATTTAAAGGAATATTACACTTTTACTGTTTCACTTTAAGCATTATTAAAATCACTGCTCCCGAAAAGACATCCGTTTTTAAAACTTTGTTTGGCATTGATACATGTCCCCTGGTGCAGGACCTGGGTCCCCAAACACTTTTTATGACAATAACTTGCACATTAGCATGTTCTGCCGCAAACCAAACCGGGGGGGGGGGGTGTTCAGCTCGTCCCTACAACTGCCATCCCCATTTTGACTCTCAAATTGTGTGCATTTTCAAAATTTCGCTTTCACAGGGGTGACATCACCCCATCTGATGAAGGCAAGATCAACACAGTTTGGACATACTAATGTCTGATCTTGCCTTCATTTTTTCAAACTTTGTAAGTTCCTGAGTTGGGTATTTTTTCATAGTTTTAAACATGCCTATTTAACACAAAAAGGCTATTTGTACTGTCTATACCAAAAATTTTATTACTAAAATATGTTGGTTTGTTCAAAAACCCTTTTCAAATGCACAGGTGAATGTGCACAGAGTAAAACTTTTAAGACTCAAAAATGTGTGGCTTCTTCTTTCAATGCTCAATAGCAGTTTTTGGACTAAGTTGTTGTTTACAGTGACAATGGGGGTTATTTCCTAAAGGCAAGTTCACTTTGCACTACAAGTGCACTTTCAAGTGTGCAAAGTGGATTTTCCTTTAGTAAATCCCACAGTGCTTTAGAATTTGCCACAATCAGGCCATTTTCGTGACTCCCCAAAATTCATTCATGGTGCTGAAAATTATGAATATTGTTATCATTAATGCACATTAACAACAAAAACAAGGTGTGTGTGTAGCAGACCCACAACATAATATTTTGCAGAAGAAGAGATTGTCACCTCATGTATCAAATAAATTACCTTTGCACTATTGAAGAAAATGACCATAAAAAAAAAAAACATTAAATACATAGAATGTGATGTTAAAGGAGAAAACTTACCCTAATATAGTCCTTCTGCAGGACCTGAATGATGTCAGAACAGATCTCTGAAATAATGATCCCCAGAGCCTGGAGGGAGATGCCTGTCGAGAAACTAATGTCCTGCAGACTTCACCCTGTCGCCAAGTACCGCAACGTGGCGACTAGCCTCTGTTCGGGAGCGATGGCTTGCTGCATGCAGGTGTCCTGCTTCGTAATATAAGGGGACAGCAAAGCCAACAGACGGTGAAAAACAGGGTCCGTCATCAGGAGATAATTCCTGAAATCATCAGGATTATTCTCCTGGATCTCCCGCAACAAAGGCATGTGCAAGAACTGGTCACGCTGGAGCCACAAATTCTTGGTCCATGAATTCCTCCCCGCCCTGTTCATGAACTGGACTTTGGTACTAAGAACCCCAAGACCAAGCCCCTGCACAGCACGAACTCTACGATGAGTACGTACCCGCAACATGGCTTCAAAACGGTCGGCTGGTCAGAACGAACTAACAGAACGCACTGAAAAACAGAAAGGCCTGAGAAGAGCGAGCTGGAAATCAGAAATGAGCAGACAAGAACGCACTGCAAAATCAAATACGTACTATAAAATACGCACCGAAAAACAAATGCGAACTGACTACACGCACTGAAAACCAGATACGAACCCACAAGCACAAACTGAAGAGCAGTAACGATCGGAAAAGCACGAGTCTGAAAAGCGCCAACCGTCTCTCACCAAACTTCTACTAACATGAGATTAGCAGAAGGAGCCCAAAGGGTGGCACACTGGCTATTAAACTTCCCTTTTCTAGTGCCGTCATACGTGTTCTACGTCACCGTGTTCTGGATGTTCGGAATTTACGACAAGATTTGTGTGACCATGTGTATGCAAGACAAGTTTGAGCCAACATCCATCGGTAAAAATCCATGGATTTTGTTGTCGGAATGTCCGATCGTGTGTACAGGGCATAAGAGTTCCCAGCAATGCCGGGGCACGTTCACGTATAAAGGTATACAGGTGAGGCGAACAGCACTCCGCTGTCTTCCTGGTGCATGCAATCAGGCCCTCCTACAGACCACATATAAGAAATAAGTCTGGGATTGCTGCACTCAAAATTTATTGAAAGGTAGTAGAAAAAAATATATACAAAAAAACCTATCGTTCCATAACAACCGTTTCGGGCTATAATTGTTCATGCTCTTCCTCGGGTAGGAACATACATAAATGGGAAACCATTCTCATTATCAATATATAGTCATCTTAAACCAGGAACTACAGTTGTGCTCATAAGTTTACATACCCTGCCAGAATTTATGATTTCTTGGGCATTTTTCAGAGACTATATTATGATAACACAAAAAAAAAAATTTCACTCATGGTTAGTGTTTGGCTGAAGCCATGTATTATCAATCAACTGTATTTACTCTTTTTAAATCATAATTACAACAGAAACTACCCAGATGACCCTGATCAA
Organism: Lithobates clamitans; assembly: GCA_037952925.1. Taxonomy (NCBI): domain Eukaryota; kingdom Metazoa; phylum Chordata; class Amphibia; order Anura; family Ranidae; genus Lithobates; species Lithobates clamitans. The sequence continues at coordinate 4,409,058 of JBBGZY010000108.1, read as the reverse complement.
AAGTTTACATATCCCAGTTCTTAATATCGTGTATTGCCTCCTTTAACATCAATGACAGCTTGAATTCTTTTGTGGTAATTGTGGATAAGGCTCTTTATCTTCTCAGGTGGTAAAGCTGCCCATTCCTCTTGGCAAAAAGCCTCCAGTTCCTGTAAATTCTTGGGCGGTCTTGCATGAACTGCAAGTTTGAGATCTCTCCAGAGTGGCTCTATGGTATCGAGGTCAGGAGACTGAGATGGCCACTCCAGAACCTTCACTTTATTCTGCTGTAGCCAATGACATGTCAACTTGGCCTTGTGTTTTGGATCATTGTCATGTTGGAATGTGCAAATACATCCCATGCGCAGCTTCCTGGCTGATGAATGCAAATGTTCCTCCAGTATTTTTTGATAACATACTGCATTCATCTTGACATTAATTTTGACCAAATTTCCTGTGCCTTTGTAGCTCGCACATCCCCAAAACATCAGCGATCCATCTCCGTGTTTCACAGTAGGAATGGTGTACCTTTCATCATAGGCCTTGTTGACTCCTCTCTAAATGTAGCTTTTATGGTTGTGGCCAAAAAGCTCAATTTTGGTCTCATCACTCCAAATGACTTTGTGCCAGAAGGTTTGAGGCTTGTCTCTGTGCTGTTTGGTCTATTGTAAGCGGGATACATTGTGGCCTTTGCGTAGTAATGGCTTTCTTCTGGCGACTCGACCATGCAGCCCATCTTTCTTCAAGTGCCTCCTCTTTGTTCATCTTGAAACAGCCACACCACATGTTTTCAGAGAGTTCTGTGTTTCACCTGAAGTTATTTGTGGGTTTTTCTTTGCATCTCGAACAATTTTCCTGGCAGTTGAGGCTGAAATGTTAGTTGGTCTACCTGACCGTGGTTTGTTTTCAACAGAACCCCTAATTTTCCACTTCTTGTTTAGAGTTTGAACACTGCTGATTGGCATTCTCAAATCCTTGGATATCTTTTTATAGCCCTTTCCTGTTTTATACAGTTCAACTACCTTTTCCCGCAGATCCTTTGACAATTCTTTTGCTTTCCCCATGACTCAGAATCCAGAAACATCAGTGCAGCATTGGATGAAAGATGCAACGGTCTGTCAGGAGTCCAGAAACTCATTGACCTTTTATACACACACACACTAATTACAGGCAAACAGATCACAGATGAGAATGGTTACCTTTAGAAGCCATTCAAACCCATTTGTGTCAACTTGTGTGCATGTTAGCAGGCCAAAATCACCAGGGTATGAAAACTTTTGTTCAGGGTCATTTGGGTAGTTTCTGTTGTGATTATGATTTAAAAAGAGTAAACACCGTTGATTGATAATAAATAGCCAAACACTAACCATGAGTGAAAGAAAAGTATTTCTGTTATTCATATTCTCTGAAAAATGCACAAGAAATCATAAATTCTGTCAGGATATGTAACCTTATGAGCACAACTGTAGTTCCTGGTTTAAGATGACTATATATTGATATTGAGAATGGTTTCCCATTTATGTATGTTCCTACCTGCGGAAGGGCGTGAACGATTATAGCCTGAAACGGTTGTTATGGAACGACGAGATTTTCATAGTTGCCAACATTGTAAAAAAAAAATGTGGGACACTTTTGTGGCTGTAGGCGGAGCTGTCCAATAATTAGGGGGCGGGGCATTCGTCAGTAGGCGTGGCCTAGCAAAAATAGACAAGGGTGGCTTAAATGGCGTGGCGCAAGAGGGTGTGGTTAGAGTCTGAGATGAATGAGGGATGGAGGGATGGAGAGAGGGGGAGAGGGATTAGAGGGGGAGAGGGAAATGACGGGACAGCAGCCCCAGATCCTACACAATAAAAATATGTGTATTCTAGAAAGTTTAACAATCAGCAGATAAAGATACTCCAAACACCTGGTGTTAGCACTTCAATCATCCCGGCACCATGGTTGTTATGGTGTCAGGATGATTGAAGTGCATTATTTCTATTATTACATTGTAATATAAAATGAAATCATTCAACTTACCATAATGCAGAATCAGTGGGATCCCTGAGCGTGTCACTAGCCACGTCGCCTGCCACCAGCCATCCGTCCTTGTTTCAGATGTCCGAGCAGAGTCCGTCCTTGCATCAGGTGTCCCAGCAGAGTCCGTCCTTGCATCAGGTGTCCCAGCAGAGTCCGTCCTTGCATCAGGTGTCCCAGCAGAGTCCGTCCTTGCATCAGGTGCCCCAGCAGAGTCCGTCCTTGCATCAGGTGCCCCCAGCGGAGCCCTCCCTTACATCAGATGCCCCCAGCGGAGCCCCCCCTCACACCAGGAGTCCCCGGTGGAGCCCCCCTCACACCAGGAGTCCCCGGCGGAGCCCCCCCTCACACCAGGAGTCCCTGGCGGAGCCCCCCTCACACCAGGAGTCCCCGGCGGAGCCCCCCTCACACCAGGAGTCCCAGGCGGAGCTCCCCCTCACATCAGGAGTCCCCGGCGGAGCCCCCTCTCACATCAGGAGTCCCCAGCGGAGCCCCCCTCACATCAGGAGTCCCCGGCGGAGCCCCCCTCACATCAGGAGTCCCCGGCGGAGCCCCCCCTCACATCAGGAGTCCCCGGCGGAGCCCCCCTCACATCAGGAGTCCCCGGCGGAGCTCCCCCTCACATCAGGAGTCCCCGGCAGAGCCCCCCCTCACATCAGGAGTCCCCGGCGGAGCCCCCCTCACATCAGGAGTCCCCGGCGGAGCCCCCCCTCACATTAGGAGTCCCCGGCGGAGCCCCCCCTCACATTAGGAGTCCCCGGCGGAGCCCCCCCTCACATTAGGAGTCCCCGGCGGAGCTCCCCCTCACATTAGGTGTCCCCAGTGGAGCCCCCCTCACATCAGGTGTCCCCAGTGCCCCCCCCCTCACATCAGGTGTCCCCAGTGCCCCCCCCTCATCAGGTGTCCCCAGTGCCCCCCCACTCATATCAGGTGTCCCCAGTGCCCCCCCTCATCAGGTGTCCCCAGTGCCCCCCCACTCACATCAGGTGTCCCCAGTGCCCCCCCACTCACATCAGGTGTCCCCAGTGCCCCCCCCTTACATCAGGTGTCCCACAGCGGCGCGCGCCCCCCCTTACCTTAGAGGAGTCCTAGAAGTGTGTCCGCAGCATGGCTAGAACCCCCGCCCCTTTCCATATCAGACTGGCAGCGGGGGGTAGGCGGGCCGAGGCGGGGCGGGGGTGGGCGGCGACGCAGAAGCTTCGTCTAGCGCCCCCCCCAGCCGTCTTCCTGAACTTCAATAAAATGGCGGCCGGCGGAGACAATGTCTCCGCCGGCCGCCGACCTCTAGCGGAACCGGATTTTTCGGGACATTTCCCGGGACACCACAAATTCGGGAATGGAGTCCAAGTCCCGGGAATGTCCCGGGAAATCCGGGACAGTTGGCAACTATGGATTTTTGTATATATTTTTTTCTTCTACCTTTCAATACATTTTGAGTGCAGCAATCCCAGACTTATTTCTAATATGTGGCCTGTGGGAGGGCCTAATTGCATTCACCAGGAAGACAGCTGAGTGCTGTTCGCCTCACCTGTATACCTTTATATGTTGAACTGTCAGTGACTGAATTACATGTGTTGAATAAGGGACTGTGTTTTTGTCCAAAAGAACGTATTAACAATTTTTTTTTTTAAACAGGATCTTTATTTTATAGACAAACTTGATTGAAAACCTTTTTTTTCCTCACGACCATTTATAAGCAATCCCAATCGTAATTTATGTAATAAAAGTTAAATAACACCTCCTACTTCACCCACGGTGGAATTGTTCATAGAAGAGGTCAATCATATGATATTTTTGGAAGATCAGACCTCGATAGACCATACATCAAACAATCTGAATAGTGATGAGATTGCAGCATTAGCTTCTATGATTTTCTTTGGTTTGGAAGGTGCAGCCAAATATCTCTCTGCAGTGTTTATTTAGTTTTTGTTAATATATACCAGTCTATTATGTAATTGATTTTATTCAGTATTACAATCTCCAAATATACACTATATTACCAAATATATTGGGATGCCTGCCTTTACACGCACATAAACTTTAATGGTATCCCAGTCTTATTCCGTAGGGTTCAATATTTGGTTGGCCCAACATTTGCAGCTATAACAGCTTCAACTCTTCTGGGAAGGCTGTCCACAAGGTTTAGGAGTGTGTCTATAGGAAAGTTTGACCATTCTTCCAGAAGCGCATTTGTGAGGTCAGGCACTGATGTGGACGAGAAGGCCTAGCCTGCAGTCTCCGCACTAATTCATCCCAAAGGTGTTTTATCAGGTTGAGGTCAGGACCAGTCAAGTTCCTACAACCTAAACTCGCTCATCCATGTCTTCATGGACCTTGTTTGTGCACTGGTGCGCAGTCATGTTGGAACAGGAAGGGACTATTCCAAAACTGTTCCCACAAGGTTGGGATCATGAAATTGTCCACAATGTCTTGGTATGCTGACCAGGGATGAGCTTCGTGTTAGAGTCGAACCCATGTTCGACTCGACCATCGGCTATTCGATCGTTAGTCGAATTGCGAACGATATGGGCCGTTCGTGACAAATTCGTGTGGCGCGTCACGGCCCATAATTCACTGCGGCATCGCAGTGCATTACTGGCTGATGATTGGCCAAGCATGCACTATGACCCGCATGCTTGGCCAATCCCAGCGCTGTCGGTAGAGAGAGCTGTAATTGGCCAAAGCCAGGGTGTTTTTGGCTAATTATGGCTTAGGGGGTTTAGAACACGCCCCACACTATATAAGGCCGCCTGCACGGCGGCCCTGTGTAGTGTGTTCCGGCGTTCAGAGACAGAGAGACAGTGTCATTTAATTTGAGTTAGCTAGATTAGGCAGGACAGTCAGTGAGTTAGCTGCACTTACAGTGTATTGTGTATATATATATGCATCCCAGGTGTTGTGTATATGTGTATATATATATATATATATATATATATATATATATATATACACACTGTATTCAGTTGAGCTAGATCCGTTCCTGTTATCTTCCTACTGACAGGCAGGCTTGTCTTGTTACAGTATTTACAGCTACCTGAAGAAAATTGCTGGTGTTCTTTTGGTCCTATTAGTACCACAGTCAGGCAGCTAGACTATTTACAGTTAGTGTAGTGCGTCCTCCTCACAGTGTTCAGTTAAAGCTACAAGTTAGTAACCTCTGCACAGTGTTCAGCTAAAGCTACAAGTTAGGGTAGTGCGTCCTCCTCATAGTGTTCAGCTAAAGCTACAAGTTAGTTTAGTGTGACCTCTGCACAGTGTTCAGCTAAAGCTACAAGTTAGGGTAGTGTGTCCTCCTCACAGTGTTCAGCTAAAACTACAAGTTATTGTAGTGCGACCTCTGCACAGTGTTCAGCTAAAGCTACAAGTTAGTGTAGTGCGTCCTCCTCACAGTGTTCAGCTAAAACTACAAGTTAGTGTAGTGAGACCTCTGCACAGTGTTCAGCTAAAGCTACAAGTTAGTGTAGTGCATCCTCCTCACAGTGTTCAGCTAAAACTACAAGTTAGTGTAGTGAGACCTCTGCACGGTGTTCAGCTAAAGCTACAAGTTAGTGTTGTGCGTCCTCCTCACAGTGTTCAGCTAAAACTACAAGTTAGTGTAGTGAGACCTCTGCACAGTGTTCAGATAAAGCTACAAGTTAGTGTAGTGCGTCCTCCTCACAGTGTTCAGCTAAAACTACAAGTTAGTGTAGTGAGACCTCTGCACAGTGTTCAGCTAAAGCTACAAGTTAGTGTAGTGCATCCTCCTCACAGTGTTCAGCTAAAACTACAAGTTAGTGTAGTGCGACCTCTGCACAGTGTTCAGCTAAAACTACATGTTAGTGTAGTGAGACCTCTGCACAGTGTTCAGCTAAAGCTACAAGTTAGTGTAGTGCGTCTTCCTCACAGTGTTCAGCTAAAGCTACAAGTTAGTTTAGTGTGACCTCTGCACAGTGTTCAGCTAAAGCTACAAGTTAGGGTAGTGCGTCCTCCTCACAGTGTTCAGCTAAAGCTACAAGCTGGTGTAGTGTGTCCTCCTCACAGTGTTCAGCGAAAACTACAAGTTAGTGTAGTGCGATCTCTGCACAGTATTCAGCTAAAGCTACAAGTTAGTGTAGTGCGTCATCCTCACAGTGTTCAGCTAAAACTACAAGTTAGTGTAGTGCAACCTCTGCACAGTGTTCAGCTAAAGCTACAAGTTAGTGCGTCCTCCTCACAGTGTTCAGCTAAAACTACAAGTTAGTGTAGTGAGACCTCTGCACAGTGTTCAGCTAAAGCTATCTGTAGAAGGTTGGTGGTGTTCTCATACTACAGTCAGGCAATAGATTTTGCTAGCTGCAGTATCAGTATATACAAGCCATTAGTATGTCTGGAAGGCCAACAAGGAGAGGCAGACAGTCACAAGCCAATAAAAGAGGGCAAGCAAGCTCTGTGTCTAGAGGCAACAGTGCTGGTCGTGGAGACGGTGCATCCTCATCAGCATGTGGCCGTGGGACACGCTTGGCCTTTTTTTCGGCAGCTGCTGCATTGAGCCGCAACATGCGGAAGACTTGGTCGAGTGGATGACCAACCTGTCCTCATCCTCCTGATCCTCTCTCACCCATGCTCAGGGTACTTTGTCTGAAAAAGCAGCGGCCTCTTCCCTCGGCTCAATGTCATCGGTGACTCCTTCCCTAGCCCCACCATGTCCTCCTGAGGAGTCCCTCGAACTGTTTGACCACAGTGTTGGGTACATGCTCCAGGAGGATGCCCAGCGTTTGGAAGGCTCTGATGATGATACTGAGCTAGATGAAGGCAGTAATGTGAGCACGGACAGAGGGGGTGCCCAAGAAGGACAGCAATCTGGCAGTCATGCTCCCCCTGCTGCAGCATACTGCCAGGTTTGCTCCAGTGATGAGGAGGGAGGGGATGATGAGGTCACTGACTCAACGTGGGTGTTGATAGGAGAGTGGAGGAGGAGGAGGCGGCACATCACCAACGAGGCAGGATGCCCTCCAGGGGCCAGCCTAAGGGCAGCACATTGACTGCATCACACCCCAAAGCTCCACATGTGCAGGGCGCTGCAGTCTCTGCGCGTCATTCAAAAAGTTCTTTGGTGTGGGCCTTTTTTGAGACGAGTGCATCAGATCGCACCGCTGCTATTTGCAACATGTCTCAAGCGTATCTCGCGTGGCCAAAACATCTCCCGCTTGGGCACCACATGCTTGACCAGACATATGTTGACCTGCCATGCAGTTCGTTGGCAAGCGTATCTAAAAGACCCACACCAAAGAACAAAGAGGACCTCTTCTTGCTCCTCATCAGCTGAGATTTCCAACCCCACTATACCTTCAGACCTCTCTGAGACCTGCACTGAGAGGAATGAAGGTGTAGAATTAGGTGTGTCACAGCCAAGTACTTGTGGGCAATCTGCTTTCAGTACACCAACGTCAGATTGTACCAGGCAAATTTCCCTGCCCCAGCTGCTGCACCGCCGAGAGAAGTTCGCTCCCAGCCATCCACATGCCCAGCAGTTGAATGCTAGCTTGGCAAAATTGCTAGCACTTCAACTGCTGCCTTTTCAGTTGGTAGACTCTGCCCCCTTCCGTGAGTTTGTGGAATGTGCGGTTCCTCAGTGGCAGGTACCCAAACGCCACTTTTTCTCACGGAAGGCGATTCGGGCTCTCTACAGGCATGTTGAAGGCAATGTCCATGCCTTGCTGGACAGGGCGGTCAGCGGTAAGGTGCATATTACCGCTGACTCATGGTCCAGCAGGCATGGACAGGGACGTTACCTAAGTTTCACGGCGCATTAAGTGACTCTGCTGGCAGCTGGGAAGGATGCAGGACAAGGTCAGTAGTGTTGGAGGTTGTTCCGCCACCACGCCTCCAAAATGCCACTACTAATGATTGTGACACACCTCTCTCCTCCACCCCCTCCTCTTCTTCTTCCTCCATGGCCTCTTCCTGTGCTTTGTCCTCGGAACCAGCGGTGCTCCGTAGGCGTTCAAGGGGCTACGCATGTACGCAGGCCAAAAAGATGCCATGCGGTACTTGAGCGGGTGTGCTTGGGGGACAGGAGCCACACTGGAGCAGAGGTTCTGTCAGCTCTGCAGGGGCAGGTTCAGAGGTGGTTGACGCCACGCCAACTTAAGGCAGGAATGGTGGTTTGCGACAATGGCACCAACCTCCTCTCTGCCCTCCGACAGGGACAAATGACCCATGTGCCCTGTTTGGCTCACGTCCTAAACTTGGTGGTGCAGCGCTTCTTGGGCAGGTACCTGGGCTTACAGGATGTCCTGAGGCAGGCCAGGAAAGTCTGTGTGCATTTTCACCGGTCATATAATGCCAGTGCTCGGCTGGCAGACCTCCAAAAGGAGTTTAACCTGCCCAGGAACCGCCTAATCTGTGACATGCCCACCAGGTGGAACTCAACGTTGGCCATGCTGCAGCGGCTGCACACGCAGCAGAGGGCCATCAATGAGTACCTGTGCGACTATGGCACCAGGACAGGGTCAGGGGAGCTAGTTTTTTTTCCCCACGCCAGTGGGCCATGATCAGGGATGCATGCACTGTCCTGTCACCATTTGAGGAGGCCATGAGGATGATGAGCAGTGACAGTGCATGCATCAGTGACACTGTCCCCCTTGTCCACCTGTTGAAGCACATGCTGCGTGGAATAATGGACAGGGCACTTGAGGCAGAACAGAGGCAGGAAGAGGAGGACTTCCGTAGCTCTCAAGGCCCCCTTTATCCAGACAGTGTTCCTGCGTGCCCGTCGATCACACGGGAAGAGGACGAGGATTGTGTCAGTATGGAGGTGGAGCCTGGCACTCAGCATCAGCAGCAGTCTTTAGGGATCAGTCCCAAGAAACACATGGACTTGTACGTGGCTGGGAGGAGGTGGCTACGGACCATGTCGTCCTTAGTGACCCAGAGGACTCCGGACCGAATGCCTCAGCAAACCTACGGTGCATGGCCTCCATGATCCTGCAAAGCCTGCGTAAGGATCCTCGTATTCGTGGTATCAAAGAGAAGGACCAATACTGGCTGGCAACCCTCCTTGATCCACGTTACAAGGGTAAGGTTGCGGACCTTATCTTGCTGTCGCAGAGGGAGCAGAGGATGAAACATCTTCGGAAGGCCTTGCAGAAAGGTTTGTGCAACGCGTTCCCAGAGACTGGGAGGTTACAAACTCCTGTTTCTGGACAATGTGTTGCTGAGGCTTCGGTCAGTCAAAGAAGGAGCAGTGGAGAAGGTGGCCGTCTGACCGATGCGTTCAGACAATTTTTTAATCCACAGCTCCAAGTTATGATCGGTTCCAGCCACCATCGCCAGCGCCTGTTTTACATGGTGCAGGAATACCTAGGGGCAAGATCTGACTTGGACACCTTTCCCACCGAAAACCCTCTGGGTTACTGGGTCTTGAGGATGGATCACTGGCCAGAGCTTGCACAGTATGCAATTGAGCTACTGGCCTGTCCTGCATCCAGCGTTCTTTCAGAACGCACATTCAGTGCTGCTGGAGGCTTTGTAACTGATCACAGGGTGCGTCTATCCACCGACTCGGTCGATCGACTGACCTTCATAAAAATGAATCAGTCTTGGATCACCACCAGCTACCAAGCACCTGATGCTGATGTAACCGAATAATTTTTTTTTAAATCTCAGATGCCTTCAAAGACTGCCTATGCTGATGCTGAGTGACTATCCTGAGTAATTACCCTCTTCCTCCTCAATGATCACGCTGATAGCTTGTAAGAACATTTTTGGTTCTGGGCGCCGTCACCAGTGCCTAAGGCCCAATTTTTCAACCCCTGTTTAACAGGGGCGTGTAATTACAGTTTTTGATGCAATACTTTGCAGCAGGGCTCGTTCCTGCGTTCCAACTAGAGTATCTGCGAGGGGTTGCAGTGTTGTGGCACCAGCACCAGTGCCTAAGGCCTAATTTTTCAGCCCCTGTTTAACAGGGACGTGTAATTACAATTTTTGATGCAATACTTTGCAGCAGGGCTCGTTCCTGCGTTCCAACTAGAGTATCTGTGAGGGTTTGCAGTGTTGTGGCACCAGTGCCTAAGGCCTAATTTTTCAGCCCCTGTTTAACAGGGGCATGTAATTACAATTTTTGATGCAATACTTTGCAGCAGGGCTCGTTCCTGCGTTCCAACTAGAGTATCTGTGAGGGGTTGCAGTGTTGTGGCACCAGCACCAGTGCCTAAGTCCCAATTTTTCAGCCCCTGTTTAACAGGGGCATGTAATTACAATTCTTGATCTAATATTTCACAGCAGGGCCCATTTCTGTGCCCACCAAGAGCGAGTGAGGACTTACAGTGTTGTGGCACCAGCACCACCACAACCAAAGGCCCAATTTTTCAGCCCCGGCATGTAATTACAATTCTTGATCTAATATTTCACAGCAGGGCCCGTTTCTGCGCCCACCAAGAGCGAGTGAGGACTTAGTGTTGTGGCACCACCACCACCAAAGGCCCAATTTTTCTGCTGAGTATATAGGGCAGGCCCCTACTTTCAAACATCCAACTTACAAACGACTCCTACTTGCAAACGGAAGGAGACAACAGGAAGTGAGATGAAATCTACCCCTAGGAAGGGAAATTCTCTCCTGTAAGAGTTAATATGGGAAAAACATTTCTCCTTTCCACTGATGCTTTATCACCAATCCTTGTTTCACAAAAAACCCCAAATTTTCAAAAAACATTTGTCATTGGGACAAAAAGTGAGGTGAAATCTTCTGAAGAGGAGCACAGACAGCAAAACAAATGTCACAGGGGTGATAACCCTTCCCTATGTTTTCCAAAAAGCTTAAAAAAGATTTTTTGGAGAGTGGGAGGGAGATGGGCGGAGCCTAACGGAGCAGACATGCATTGTTAGAGCTCCACACCGCTGAGGAGAGAAGAGAAGGACAAAGCGGAGCCTGCAGGCTCAAAAGGTATCCATTTGAACCTTTTTGCCCCAGGGAACAAACTGTGAAAGTTTGGGCAGGAAATATGGTACTGGGAGGAAGCCGTGGCAGAAATAAAAATCACCTCACAAAGAGCTCACAAGCAGCTCCAGTCACCTCACAAGATACAGCATCAGGGCGCTCTCACAGACAGAAAATGTCACAGCAAGACTCTCCATTTGAGTCAGATACAGAACAAATCCTCTCACAAACTTCTCCACAAGCCTCCTCAGCATCCCCAGTAATATTATTACAATTTGAAAAGATGCTTCATATGGCTTTAAAACAAACCTCAGACCAAATAACAAAAAGCCTAACCAAAGAAATAAGAGAGCTGGGAAACCGCACCGCAGCCTTAGAAATAAAAATGGATGAAATTGAAATTACAACCCAAGTAAATTACAACCCAAGTTGTGGCACCAGTGCCTAAGGCCTAATTTTTCAGCCCCTGTTTAACAGGGGCGTGTAATTACAATTTTTGATGCAATACTTTGCAGCAGGGCTCGTTCCTGCGTTCCAACTAGAGTATCTGTGAGGGGTTGCAGTGTTGTGGCACCAGCACCAGTGCCTAAGGCCTAATTTTTCAGCCCCTGTTTAACAGGGGCATGTAATTACAATTTTTGATGCAATACTTTGCAGCAGGGCTCGTTCCTGCGTTCCAACTAGAGTATCTGTGAGGGGTTGCAGTGTTGTGGCACCAGCACCAGTGCCTAAGTCCCAATTTTTCAGCCCCTGTTTAACAGGGGCATGTAATTACAATTCTTGATCTAATATTTCACAGCAGGGCCCATTTCTGTGCCCACCAAGAGCGAGTGAGGACTTACAGTGTTGTGGCACCAGCACCACCACCACCAAAGGCCCAATTTTTCAGCCCCGGCATGTAATTACAATTCTTGATCTAATATTTCACAGCAGGGCCCGTTTCTGCGCCCACCAAGAGCGAGTGAGGACTTAGTGTTGTGGCACTACCACCACCACCAAAGGCCCAATTTTTCTGCTGAGTATATAGGGCAGGCCCCTACTTTCAAACATCCAACTTACAAACGACTCCTACTTGCAAACGGAAGGAGACAACAGGAAGTGAGATGAAATCTACCCCTAGGAAGGGAAATTCTCTCCTGTAAGAGTTAATATGGGAAAAACATTTCTCCTTTCCACTGATGCTTTATCACCAATCCTTGTTTCACAAAAAAACCCAAATTTTCAAAAAACATTTGTCATTGGGACAAAAAGTGAGGTGAAATCTTCTGAAGAGGAGCACAGACAGCAAAACAAATGTCACAGGGGTGATAACCCTTCCCTATGTTTTCCAAAAAGCTTAAAAAAGATTTTTTGGAGAGTGGGAGGGAGATGGGCGGAGCCTAACGGAGCAGACATGCATTGTTAGAGCTCCACACCGCTGAGGAGAAAAGAGAAGGACAAAGCGGAGCCTGCAGGCTCAAAAGGTATCCATTTGAACCTTTTTGCCCCAGGGAACAAACTGTGAAAGTTTGGGCAGGAAATATGGTACTGGGAGGAAGCCGTGGCAGAAATAAAAATCACCTCACAAAGAGCTCACAAGCAGCTCCAGTCACCTCACAAGATACAGCATCAGGGCGCTCTCACAGACAGAAAATGTCACAGCAAGACTCTCCATTTGAGTCAGATACAGAACAAATCTTCTCACAAACTTCTCCACAAGCCTCCTCAGCATCCCCAGTAATATTATTACAATTTGAAAAGATGCTTCATATGGCTTTAAAACAAACCTCAGACCAAATAACAAAAAGCCTAACCAAAGAAATAAGAGAGCTGGGAAACCGCACCGCAGCCTTAGAAATAAAAATGGATGAAATTGAAATTACAACCCAAGTAAATATAACAGAATTGGAACAATTAAAAGAAGAGAATTTAATACTTCAAACTAAGCTCGAAGATTACGAAAATAGAGCCAGACGTTCAAACTTGCGCATAAGGGGAATACCTGAAACTGTGACAGACCTGCAATCTACTATTACTGCTCTATTACAAGAACTAAAGCCAGATATCCCTATTGAACGTTTAGAACTGGACAGAGTACACAGAGCCCTCACAGCCAAAAAGAAAGATGGACCCCCACGTGATATAATCACAAAATTTCATTATTACAGAACGAAAGAACAAATACTAATTGCTGCAAGAGAAAAAAAGGAACTTAATTTTCAAGGACACAATTATCAAATTTTTGCAGACCTATCCCAACTTACTATTACTAAAAGACGATCCATGAAACCCCAACTAATGGAACTGCAACGCCACAACATTATGTATCAACGGGGCTTCCCCTTTTCAGTCAGATTTAACTACCAAGGTACAATTTACAGAAGCAGATCAGCAGATGAACTACAACAAACCCTTTTAAAATTAAATCTGACAGAACCCACAAGCAGCAACTCTCCCACACGCAGAAGAATGACATCATCTTCACCTTCAGGCAGCACTCAGAAAATTTCAGAACAAAATGGGAATCATCATTCTCACAAAAGAGGCCGTTATGCCACATCATCCATGGACCAAGAAGATTCAATGGACTGACATCCTATTTCCTGATATCTCTTCATTTATTGTACTAAGAGATGGTTCTCTATAAAAAACCTGTATTTATAACTGAATGTAACTGCATTCTGATAGTCACACACTGTGTGGGATCATGTTACATTCCAGTTATATTTCTTATTACTTCTGATTCATATAGCCTTAGAATATATAAGTGAAATAAGGAAATTCTTGTTCAGTTATATATTATCAGGTAATAACAATAGATTTATTACTTTTTAGGACAAATATGTTCAATAATCCAGAAGTAATGGAAGCTTTTTCTTTCTTTTCTTAAAACAAATATATTATTACCTAACTAGTTCCTAGAATTATGTTTTTGTTTATTCTAATCTGAAGCAATACAACCTCAATTTTATGAGTTAACATATCTAAACAGTTACATATGAGTAAAATATGTAATTGTTTACTCTAAAAGGGTTAAAATCCCAAAATAATTCAAACTATCTTCATCAATACCAAAGTTATTAACAGTACCTTTCTAACTGAATTATTTAGCCTAGGGCAAGACTAACCATATACAACCACCCTGGAATAAATAATTTCAACAAAAACTATATTCTGCACTCCAATTAATGAAACATCATTTTGATGTCTTTTGACATAGCACTTCTCTCCTGTAAGCGGAAGATCCGTGTACCCCCATTAGCCCTCCTCATTCTCCCAACCATATTATGTGGGAGTGTGACGAAGGCACTTATTCTCTTGAGAGAGATATTTACTCTCTTTCACGGGTAAATTGTGATTACTTGCAAAAATAATTTATACAATGTATCATCTAATCTCATATGTTTTTTGTTTACTCTTTACTCCAGAATTCACTGGTTTCTTTTCTATCTATTCATCTCTTCAGTCCACACAGGTTGATCTGCGCAGTGAGCTCTGCATAACAAAAAGTAAGTCAAAACTATTTGATCTGTTGCCATGGCACCACTGAATATACTTTCCCTGAATGTTCAGGGAATAAATGTCCCTCAAAAAAGGACCAAAGCCTTCCGTACTTTCCATAACAAGAAGGCTCACATAGTATGCCTCCAAGAAACACACTTCACCAAAAATTCTACTCCCAAATATATTTCTCCTTTTTATCAACAAATTTACACGGCTTCTGCCTGTACCAAGCAAAGGGGAACTCTAATTGCATTTCACCGATCCACACCATTCACCTTATCAGAAATTAAAGACCCAGAAGGTAGATACCTGATACTCATGGGTTATATAATGGATACAGCAATCACGGTGATTTCCTACTACGCTCCTAACAAACAACCTACACCATTCCTCTCACATATATTACAAGTGATTAATACACACAAAATAGGAACAGTGATAATGTGTGGGGATTCGAACCAGGTCCTCCTCCCATTTCTAGATAAATCACCTTTTACACCATCCAAAATAACCTCTAGATTACCTTTTTCTCAACTTCTTTCCAAATACAATCTGGTAGATTCGTGGAGAGAAAGTAACCCAATGAAAAAGAAATTCACTTATTTCTCGCACCCTCATCAAACCTTCACCAGAATAGATCATATTTTTCTAACAATAGGAATGATACCAGAAATTATTGCATCAGATATAATTCCGATTCCATGGTCTGACCATAATGCAGTATACACTACTATAGCCTCAGCCATACCAAAAGCGCATGACCCAACGTGGTATTTACCGTACATAATGCTCAAACACCCACTACATCAGATGGCCATTGAACAAGCTTTAAAGGAATACATATCAATTAATAATACAACAGACATCTCCCCAATAACACTGTGGGAAGCTCATAAGCCTGTCTTGCGTGGTACAATACAAAGACAAATGGCACTATTTAAACGGGAACGCAAAAATCTAGCAAAAAAACTAGAACTCAATTTTAATGCAGCCTACATATCATTTCAAGATAATCCATCTCAGAGTACAAAATCTCATCTGGAAAAATCTAGATTGGAATACGATCTATTTCTCACTGAGTCAGTTGATAAATCCCTCAAACGCTCCAAACACAATTTCTACATGAATACAAACAAACCAGGTACATATTTGGCTCGGGCATTAAATTCAACTAACAAATCTTTCAAACCAATACGTTTGAAATTATCAAAAAATGTTTACACTTGTAATCCAGTTAAAATAGTCCATAAATTTCATTCACATCTCGCAACTTTATACAAGACAAACAATGAATTTAATCCTACAGAGGCTGAATCCTTCTTCTCAAAAATAACCTTACCTGAGTTATCTCAGAATCAAAAAAGCAGTTTGGATGAGCCCATAACTATAGATGAAGTTGCTAACGCCATAAAAGACCTAAAACTTAACAAAAGACCAGGCCCAGACGGCTACTCGGCTTTATACTATAAAACATTCTCAGAAATACTCTCTCCCATTCTCACTG
The DNA here is from genome assembly GCA_037952925.1 of Lithobates clamitans. NCBI lineage: Eukaryota > Metazoa > Chordata > Amphibia > Anura > Ranidae > Lithobates > Lithobates clamitans. The sequence continues at coordinate 4,393,180 of JBBGZY010000108.1, read as the reverse complement.
AAACTTTTAACAAACTTCTAGATGGACATTCTTTTCGGCAAGAAACACTAATGGCAATTGTTTGTATGATCCCAAAACCCCTTTCTGATGATACTTCCTGTGTGAATTATCAGCCTATCTCTCTGTTAAACCTCGATATTAAATTATTAGCAAAAATAATAGCAAAACGCCTCAATAGCATTATAGGGAAATTAATACATAGAGATCAAGTAGGCTTCATGCCAAATAGACAGGCAGGCGATAATATACGCAGGGCAGTGTTATTGGCACATATTGCTAAAAAACGGAAAATCCCTTTATGTTTTCTATCTCTCGATATTAAGAGGGCATTTGACACAGTATCCTGGCAATATATGCAATATTCATTACAAAAATGGGGTTTTGGACCCCACTTTTTAACATGGATCAAAGCATTATATAATAAACCCAAAGCCTATATAAAATATGCTGGATACAAATCTGATGCCTTTAATATCGAAAGAGGTACCCGACAGGGTTGCCCATTATCTCCCTTATTATTTGCCCTTATACTCGAACCCATGGCCCAATACATCAGAACAAACCAAACTATAACTGGCATTGAAGTAGGAGGTATTACACACAAATTATGTATATTTGCAGACCATATATTACTTTTTCTATCATCACCACAGGTCTCTGGTCCTAACTTAATACCAGCTCTTGATGGATTTGCAGCCCTATCCGGCCTTATGATTAATCCTAAGAAATACCTAGTGCTTAATATTTCACTCACAAACATGGAACTGATCCCGGCTAGGGCTGCACTCCCATTCACATGGGCAGAAAAATCAATCCCATATCTTGGAATTCATTTAACAGCATCTCATTCTGACTTATTCTCAACCAATTATCCTCCTGTATTAAGACAGATCACAAATCTAATAAAACAATGGTCGCAACTTCCTTTATCCTGGATAGGGAAGATTAATGCAATCAAAATGACTATTCTACCCAAATTGCTTTATCTATTCAGAGTCCTCCCTATTCCAATTCCTTCCTATTTTTTGAGAATAGTACAAAAAAGAGCAACTTCGTTTATATTGGGCTCTTCTAAACCACGTATACCTATACACACACTACATCTTCCCAAAAATAAAGGAGGCCTGGGATACCCTAATTTTACTAACTACTACAGAGCAGCACATTTGGCCAGTCTGTCCAAATACCATGCAAAACAGGAAATCCCATTATGAGTATTTATAGAGGCTTCAGAAAATGACCCTCTATTAATATCAAATTTATTATGGCTTGATCCTAAAGACCGCTTTAAAATTCATAATCCCATAACTAAACACTTCTTATCTCTCTGGGATAAACTAAAAACCAAATATCAGTTACAATCTCCACACAATCCTCTCCTTTCTTTTATCAGAAATCCGGCCTTTTATCCGACATGGATCTACCCAAATTCTTTTAAAGCTTGGACAACATCAGGCATTCAGACACTAAATGACTTCATAGCATCTAAATCATTCCTTTCATTCCCATGGCTTAGAGAAAAATACGATCTACCAAACTCTGAGATATTTAGATATCTCCAAATCAAAAATTTCTATACACCATTCCTAAAGGGGGATACACCATTATCCCAATTATCCATTTTTGAATCAATCTGTACAAAAGATCCATTTGCTAAAGGTACAATTTCATCACTTTATAATCAATTATATGGAGTAGCAAATCTTAATAGACCCTCTTACGTTCATAGTTAGGAGGAGGACCTGGGACGAACTTTAGAAGACACGGACTGGTCTAACATATGGCTCACATCTAAGTCATCTTCACCCAACATCTTAGCACTGGAGACAAATTATAAAGTCCTAACTCGCTGGTACCTTGTACCCGCTAGAGTGGCAAAATATTCACCTAATACCTCAGCTCTTTGTTTTCGAGGATGCCCAGAAATAGGCACATATTTACACATATGGTGGACGTGCCCAGTAATCCAAACCTTCTGGAAGGAAGTCTTCGTGATTGCATCTAAAATATTTAAAAAAATAATACAACCAGATCCATATTTAACTTTACTTAATCTAAAACCGGAATGGTTAACACTCTCTCAATTCAAACTTATGATCCAACTAATAACGGCTGCAAAACAAACAGTGGCCAAGGCATGGAAATCTCCTACATTGGTACTAGCAGAAACAATTCACAGAATGAATAATACAATGTCCCATGCTAAGATGGTAGCCATCGATCAAAATCAAATTCCAAAATTTGAAAAACTTTGGCATCCTTGGATAAAACAACAGTTCCTGTCAAACTTCAATGACTCTGTCCTGTTGCCATGGTAACAGATTAAATGACTTACAGAGACACCCATTCTAAGGCTTCAAAGAGAACCAAAAAGAATAATAAACTGACGAGCGGGACAACCTTGTGGACCATACCTCTACCTTTCAACCCTTTTTCTTCTTTCTCTTTCCTTTTCTCCACCTTACGATTAAAGCTCATTATCAGAATTTATTTGACCTATATACACTCTACTTGTAAACAATATGTATAGTAGGTATAAATCATTTAAATACCTACAAAAGTAACTAAGGAAATGATATATATCTTTAATTTAGGTTTACGTGAACCCAATGTTTAATATTTGAAATTTCATGATATTTACCTATATAAACCCTACTGTAAAACAATGAGCTTACTTTATAGATCCTTGTAAACTTACTTTATGTATCTTTATAATATTGTATACTCAATAAACTTCTTTTGACAAGGAAAAAAGATTTTTTGGCTGGAGCTAAACACATTAAAAATGTACCCGTTCAAAATTACAAACAGATTCTACTTAACAACAAACCTACAGTCCCTGTCTTGTTTGCACTGCCTGTATACTGCTGTTCAGAGTATATAGGGCCTGGTGGCCCCACACCTTTCCTTATTTTAATTTGGGTGCGGGGTTCCCTTTAATATTCATACAAGACCCAAAGGGCCTGGTAATGGACTGGGGGGTACCCATGCCGTTTGTCTCACTGATTTTCATCCATATTGCCAGGACCCGACATTACATTAAACCCGCAAACAGTTTTAAATGACTTTTTTTCCTTTTAAAAATTACATTTTGTGCAGGGACTGTTCTAAGCACGGGAAACACGCGCCGCTTTACAGGCATACTATAGACACCCCCCAGGTACGATATTTAAAGGAATATTTCACTTTTTTTTTTTTTTTTTTACTTTAAGTATCATTAAAATCACAGCTCCCGAAAAAACGGACGTTTTTAAAAGTTTTTTTTGCATTGATACATGTCCCCTGGGGCAGGACCCCGGTCCCCAAACCCTTTTTAGGACAATACCATGAAAATTAGCCTTTAAAATGAGCACTTTTGATTTTGAACGTTCGAGTCCCATAGACGTCAATGGGGTTCTAACATTTGTGTGAATTTTCGGTCCGTTCGCAGGTTCTGGTGCGAACCGAACCGGGGGGGTGTTCGACTCATCCCTAATGCTGACACCTTAAGAGTTTCCTTCACTGGAACTAAGGGGCCAAGCCCAGTCCCTGAAAAACAACCCCACACAATAATCCCCCCCTCCACCAAATGATTTGGACCAGTGCACAAAGCAAGGTCCATAAAGACATGGATGAGCGAGTTTGGGGTGGGGGAACTTGACTCGCCTGCACAGAGTCCTGACTTCAACCCGATAGAACACCTTTGGGATGAATTAGAGCGGAGACTGCGAGCCAGGCCTTCTAGTCCAGTTCTTGACCTCACAAATGGGTTTCTGCAAGAATGGTCAAACATTCCCATAGACACACTCTATGGGACAGCCTTCCCAGAAGAGTTAAAGCTGTTGTCGCTGCAAAGGGTGGGCCAACTCAATATTGAAACCTAAGGACTAAGACTGGGATGCCAATAAAGTTCATGTGCGTGTAAAGTCAGGTGTCCCAATACTTTAGGTAATATAGTGTATACTGTACCTTATGTGAACCTTAGCAGTGCCTTTGGAGTTTTTTTTTTTTTTTTAAAAGGGCACAAATTACTAAATGCAATGTTGATAAATAGCAATAAAAATGTACCCAAAGTCTGTTTATTTCTATTTAAAGTGCATTGATATTACATTTTTTTAATTGTTTTGTATTTTGTGTGGCTGACCATAAACTGTTATTTTAGCTTAGGCCTATAAGATAGGAGTGATGTGGAGATATATAAGAATTGAAAAGCCGAAGCATCATTTTACAATACATTGCGGTTTTGATCATTCCCGAAGATAGACGTAATGATTTTAGAAGTTTCAATTGTAAGGTGGGGGAAATAACTGGTGCATTTGTTAAGGCCAGTTTTTGGAGATGTGTAATCCAGTGGCTGTCAGTTAAAGTTAGAGTAGAAACTACTTTCCTACTCGGGTTAGATTATCCTTAAAGGATGTCCAATGAGTTTCCCCAGTCCTTCCAAAATAATTTTTTATGGTGAAGATGATATAAGATTTCACCTTTAGGAAAAGAAATGGATTCTTGCTTAGGCATGGACATTTCTCAAGCTACAGTGTATTGGAAGGAAATGGTTGCTTGTCAACATCAACCGAAGATTTTACAGTATATAATGAGGACCTTCACAATGCCACTGTTTAAGAGTAGGAAGTCCAGAAGACTCTAGGAGGTCTGAGTTGTACCCTAGGTGGAGAAAAAGATGTATGGCTATTTAGCATGAAGCACATGCACATTTTATGCTATGGCAACCATGTGGAGTGTAAGAAGATTACACTCCACGTCACCTGACACTGACACCTCAGCAGGCAGGAGTTCTTTATATATATGAAGAATATATAACAAGTTATTTTGGCGGGGCACATTTTGGTCAAGTTCAGTATTTGTTTAAATCGATGTGCCGTGAATACAATCTCTCTCTTGCATATCTAGTTAGAGAGGCTAGTTTTTATAGTTCCAGATCAGGAAAATTAAGACCTCCTCCATTGGTGGAAGGTTGTTGTAAGGTCCTTTGGCCTATGGTTGCTCAGGAAAAGTTACCATTTTAACACAGAGGGAATGTTAACCTTATATAGATTATGAGGGTTTTTGTGTATGTATATGCCGAGGTAAGATGTTTTTTAAATGCACCACATAAAGGTACAGGTATGCAAAAACACTGGAGGAATTGCAGAAGGAGATGGCTTCTTTAAGGGATAAACAGTACGATCTGGAAAACCAGTCCCGAAGAAGCAGTCTTATGCCCCGTACACACGGTCGGATTTTCCGATGGAAAATGTCCGATCGGAGCGTGTTGTCGGAAATTCCGACCGTGTGTGGGCTCCATCGGACATTTTCCATCGGATTTTCCGACACACAAAGTTGGACAGCAGGAGATAAAATTTTCCGACAACAAAATCCGATCGCGTCAATTCCGACCGTGTGTGGCCTGTTCCGATGCACAAAGTGCCACGCATGCTCAGAAGAAATTCCGACACGGGACAGCTCGTTCTGGTAAACTTAGCGTTCGCAATGGATACAGCACTTTCGTCACGCTGCAATGTAAAAAATGGTTTAATACAGCGCACTCTCTTCTTCTTTATAATGTGACAAGAATTAAGTAGTTTTGCTGCTCATATTCACACACACTTCTCACAAAGTTTTATTTGTGTTTTTTTAGTGGGATTCCCTCAATATATTGTTATTAGTTGTCACATCTGACAGTTTTATATTTTTTATGTTTTTTTTTTGTTTTTAAGCCTTTTTTTTTCTTTAATGTTTGGATTTTTTCCAAGGCTGATCTTTGTTCAATGTTATTTTTATTTTTACTCCAGAATATTTTTGTGTGTGTTTTGTGTGGCAAGTTACCCCAACACCATTGATATCTTTTATTATTTAATCTCCATGAGATTTTTTGTTGTTGGTGTCCCTTGTTCATTTCACATTGTATATTAGAAATGTACCTGAATCCTCACAAACAAACCATCATTTTTGAAGAAGTAAAACACATAGGAGAGTATAATTCAAAACAAAAATCCTTTATTAAGGGCTCAGAACCAAGCAAAGAGGAAGGCAACACTGGATCAACAGGAGAAATTAGTGAAGCCTGGGACCCCCACGGCAGACATCAATTCTTAAACCTCAAAATTGGTGGCCTGAGGAGTCCATATATAAGGGAGGGCAGTCTGGTCCGGGATTCACAGAGACTTGGATAGCAGCAGATGACATCAGTGTCCCCAGGCTGTGGTACCACAAGAGGCTGCATCTTTTGGCCGACCAGACTGGATCCAGGGTCCTCACTGTCTGGTTTTCCTTTCACACTTCCTTCCGGGCTGTGGCTGTGCATTTGGAGATGTGGCAGGAGGAGGAGTAGGACCTGGAGGAGGAGTAGGACCTGCAGGAGGAGGAGGAGGACCATCCCAAAGCTGTGTGTGAGGTGTAAGTTGGCCCCTCACACCTTTCGCCAGAGCCTCTGATATGAGGGCCTCACACATGGCTTTTTGGCCCTCCTCCATCCTCTGCATTTTATAGGCTATGAATGCCGCAAGGTTCTCCTGCCTGGTGTGTGGTGCTCCCAGGACCTCTGTAGCCCTACAAAAAAAACTGATAGCAGCCTCCTCTAGGGTACTCCTCCTCCTGCCACTTTCTGTTTCCAGGGGGGGTGGAGGGACCTGCAGATCAGCCACCTCCTGGCTGAGACTTCCCTGTGTATGAAAAAGGGACATGGTTTTAGTTTTTGCATCATCAATCACAATCATAAATTAGTACTCCCAACTAACATCTAGTTAACATCATTGATTGGACAAGCAGAAATATTTAGAGGAATGCTATACCTGGCTCAATCTGGGCTCCTCCACATGTGGCCTGGAAGGCCCAGGTTGGGCGTCAGAAGCCTCAGCCGGGGGGGAAGGAAGTGTGGAAGGAAGACTGGAGAGGGATGGCCTGGGTTCAGTCTGGCCTGCCAGAAAGTGCAGCCTGTCGTAGTACAACATCCTGGGGACATAGATGTCACCTGCTGCTTCGGATCTCTGTGAATCCAGGACTTTAGTGCGCTCCCTCAGATATGTGCTCCTCAGGCCACCAATGAAAATCTTTAAATAAGTGATGTCTGCCGTGGGGATCACCTGCTTCACAATTTCACACAATTGCTCCAGTGCTGCCTTCCTCTTTGCTTGGTTCTTGTAATGGGGGTGTTTAATCTCCCACAGACAGGGCAGCTCCCTTAGCATCTCTATGAAGACTGAAATGAAGTCCTGATCTTCCAGTACCATATCCATGTTCACTGCAAGACACAACACAAGACAACGCCTAATGTCACACCAAACTCTCCTAATCTTGTTACAATATAGGCCTCAATCTATAGAAGCAGTATAGGCCCAAGTTTGTCTCTTACCTTCGTTCTTACGATCGCCGCGTTTAATGCTCCTTCCTCTGCTCACAGATCAAACGTAATACGCACGCATGTTACGCTTTATATACACTGTGCATGCGTGTAACTCCGCCCGCCCCTGACGTTCTTTCTAGTGTATTCCCCGCCCCTTTTCGTTCGGCGCAGTGGGGGAAGAGCATGATGGCGGACATACAGCAGGTGCGGGCTAATTGTAGCAACGAGGAGGAGGAGGAAAGGGCGGATCCAGGCACGTCCCGATCCAGAAGGAGACGTTTTAAGGCCACAAATATGTCGTTTGGGGAGATGTTGGAGATGGTCGACATCATGAGGAAGTCCGACTATGACGGAAAATATGGGCCTTACCCCCGCCCCAACATCCGAAAGGCCAAAATCATGGCGAAAGTGGTCAGGAGTCTCGAGCGGAATTTCGGGGTACGAAGGTCTAAAGATCAGCTCAGGAAGCGGTGGTCGGACCTGAAGTTGAGAGAGCCAGAGCAGTACCGAAAGATCCGGAGAGTGCTGCAAAAAAGTAAGTAGTTGTGCTGTGTTCCTATTCTTTCTGTCTTTATTACGTTCGTTCTGCTCCATATGCTTTGATTAGTTGTAACGTTTCCAAAGGTCAACTTTAATGTTCATGGGCACATTATTCTTTCGTATCAAACATTTTTCTTTCGGCCTCTAGAACACCATTGTTTAGGCCATATGCATTTTCACACATTTTTGGGGGCCTACTTGGATGCCAAATATTTGCTTGTGTAGATGGGTTTGTTACTAGAATGAAATGCAAACTAGATTGTGTGTAAGGAGAGGACACTGAGCAGCTGTTTTCACATCTGGACACTGGAGCACTAGTGTGGGACACAAGAACACCATTTTTATTAGGGGGCCACACAGGTGCTTCAGTGTATACTATAGGGGGGTCTCCATCTGTGAAGCTTGTACCAAACAGGTAAAGTATTGCAGCTTGACAAAGGGCAATAAAAAATATACATCTTGGAACTCGGCTAAAATAGACAATTGTACCCCACTTCCAAGCAATGTTTCCTATTTCTATAGTTCTGCCATCAAATATCTGTGTGCTAAGTATACGATTTTTGTTTTACATAGGGGAGAAAAGACTCGGACACCCCTCATCCGAGGAGACCAGAGACCCCCCCCCTCTGGAAGAAGTTGAAATACCACCAACCCAAGAAGCTGAGCAGGAGGAAGAAGAAGACGTGGTGGAGATTGGCACCACAACAGGTGAGTGTCTGCGACCACAGACTCAGGTAAAAGAGATGGCTGGTGGCAGATTTTTGAGACCTTTTTTTTTGTTCTTTATCTCTTTTTAGGTGATCGTGATGTGAGGGATCCAGAACGATTTACATCTGAAAGTGCCCAGATACTGATAGGGGAGATCATGGGGTGTAATCTCCAATTGCAAAACATCCAGCAACAAATCAGTGATGTTATTAAAAAAAATAATAACATCATTGATGTTTTGGGGCGAATTTAAACCCCACAAAATCACCTGTTTTATGGTACCAAACTTTTTTCAATGTTTAGAAAAGCCAAATTTGGAGGATGCACACAGTGTGCCAACATGTGCTATCTGCCATCACGGGAGATCAATGGACGCGTTTTGGGGGGGCAAACCCTTCCTCAATTATAAAGTAGCGTTGAGGAAGGGCTTGCTCCCCCAAAACACGTCCCTTGATCCCCCCTGATGGCAGATAGCACATGTGGACATTTGTAAATTGGTGTGCATCTTCCAAATTTGGCTTTTCCAGGGGTGATTTCCCCCCATCTGAACGCTATATCAAACCCAGTTCCTAAATACTGATGTCTGATATAGCCTTCAGGTTTTACCTAATGTGAACTTTGTAAGTTCTAGTTTTTTGGCTTTCTTGTTGGTTTTACACAGGCCTGTTTTATCTGAAATGGATATTTTGATTTTTCATAATGCTACTGCAAACATTTTATACAACAAACATCTTGGTTTGTTTTAAAAACCTTTGGTAAATGCGCATGTGATTGTGCAGGTATAAAAAAGTGCCTTACTCAAGAATGTGTGGATTATTGTCTCAACACTACAACACTTTTGGGGTGATGTAATTGTTGTTTTATGCACAAATGGGGGTTATTTCCTAAGGGCAAATCCTCTTTGCACTACAAGTGCAGGTTTAGTGCAGTTGCAAGTGCACTTGTAGTGAAATGTGTTTGCATTTAGGAAGTACCAGCCAACACTGTTTTTTATAAGGTTACCCAATCACGACATTTTCTGCACTCAACACATTTCTGTCAGGGTCAGCTAAAACAAACACAAGCAGTAAATGTCCACCAAGAATTTCTTTTGGTTTATTTTTTATTTGAAAAAGGTGTCACAGATTGTCTGGCAAATTGATAGCCCCCCTACCCGCAAAGAACTCCAGGTATCATAACCGGACATCACGGGCATTCAGGGAGGGCAAGCCAGGACGGCCGCTTTCAAGTGCCGTCATTGTTGAAGTATTTGGGATTCCGGCCTCAGGCCCAACCGAGCCAGCATAGTTGGCTGAATGTTTTCGTAGAAAATTATGGAGAACACAGCAGGCAAGTATTATATGGTTCAGTTTATACTCCGCCATATGGATGGGTGTCATAAATAATCGGAACCGGCTGGCCAGGATTCCAAATGTGTTCTCCACCACTCTTCGGGCTCTGGCCAGCCTGTAATTAAAAACCCTCTGTTCCGGGGTGAGGGTCCTCATCGGGAATGGCCGCATCAGGTGGTCCCCCAGCGCAAATGCTTCATCAGCAACGAACACAAATGGGAGACCTTCAACATTGTCCTCTGGAGGTGGCAAGTCCAAGCTGCCATTCTGGAGACGCCTGTAGAACTCCGTCTGGGCGATCACTCCACCATCGGACATCCGGCCATTCTTCCCCACGTCCACATACAAGAAGTCGTAATTAGCCGACACCACCGCCAACATCACTATACTATTAAACCCCTTGTAATTATAATAGTACGACCCCGAGTTGGGTGGTGGGACGATGTGGACGTGTTTACCATCAATTGCCCCTCCGCAGTTAGGAAAGTCCCACCGCTGGGCAAAGTGGGAGGCCACAGTCTGCCTTTTTCTGTGGCGTGGAAGGAAACTGTTGAGGAAAAAACAATAAACATTACTATTTTTTCACAGAAACCTGGCAAGCAGATTAGACACAAACATTATGGGTCAACCTCCAGATAGCATTTATTAAGGGGAATTTAACAACAACAAAGTATAAGGTACACCTATCATATTCCCCCCCCCCTCTCATGGGCCATTTCTAACATTATAGGGGGGGGTAACTCTTGGACAGGTAACCCTCTTCACTTCATTGAGAGATGAATGCCTAAATACAGGGTATTACTTGGAACAGCCCCTCCTTAGTTACACTATTGGCAGCCCACTGGACAGGTAAGAAGTTTCATAATACAAAGATATAAATACACACTGTACACATTTGAGCACATTTGGACATTCTGCTATTACCTATCAAGATCATAATAGGATACAAAAACTTTAAACAGTACCATTGGAAAGTATACAGGCAGGCCCTTGCACTACATGCTTTGGGGAATTCATCCATAAATCTGACCAGTAAAGAGGTGGGTATAGTGTGTATGGGTTTGGCAAAGTCAGCAGATAGATGATTGAGGATAGAGAATTGTGATAAGCTGACTTAGCAGTTGGGGGGAGGGAGGGTTACAAAAAATTTGGGGACACCACAAAAAAAAGCCTCTGGCCCTCTGCCTGAATTTAAATCAAAAATAACATTTCAAAACATTTTATGGGGTGTTTGGGGTAAAGCACTACTATGGAGCTGATAAAATACATTGTTAAGTGACTACATGAGGTGAATATAGGGCAGGAGACACCATGCTGGGGAGGTTATTGAAGGGCAAATATGTATGAAGGACCTAAAATAATAATTACATAAAAATCCAGCATGCATGAGGACAAAGGGGACATTCACAGCATAATACAATCATGGTAATTAGGGAATGAGGAAAGAAATACAATATATTATCAAACATTCAATACAATAAAATGTGATATTAAAGGATAAAAATCTTACCTTCATATACTCCTTCTGCAGGACCTGGATGATGGCAGAACAGGTCTCTGGGATAATGATCCCCAGAGCCTGGGGGGAGATGCCTGTCGAGAACTTTAAGTCCTGCAGACTTCTCCCTGTGGCCAAATACCGCAAGGTAGCGACCAACCTCTGCTCCGGAGTGATGGCTTGCCTCATGCAGGTATCCTGCCTGCTGATATAGGGGGTCAGCGAAGCCAACAAACGGTGAAATACGGGGTCCGTCATCCTGAGAAAGTTCCTGAAATCATCAGGATTATTCTCACGGATCTCACGGAGCAAAGGCATGTGACAGAACTGGTCACGCTGAAGCAACCAATTCTTGGTCCATGAACTCCTCCCCACCCTGTTCATGGACTGGACTTGTGTCAAGGTCAGGACCCCAACACCAAGCCCCCGCACAGCACGAACTCTACGAGGAGTACGCATACGAAACATGGCTAGAAAACGGTCGGCTGCTCAGAACGAAGTAACAGAACGCACTGAAGAACAGCAAGGCCTGTGAAGAGCGACCTGAAAAACAGCAACGAGCGGACAAGATCGCGCAGAAAACTCCAATACGAACTGACTGCACGCACTGAAGAGCAGATACAAACCCACAAGCACAAACTGAACGGCAGAAAACGATCTGAAAGCCACGAGTCTGAAAAAGCGCGAATCGTCTCTCACCAAACTTTTACTAACACGAGATTAGCAAAAGGAGCCCAAAGGGTGCTGCGCTTGGTTCTGAACCGGCCTTTTCTAGTCTCGTCGTACGTGCTTGACGTCACCGCGTTCTTGGCGATCGGAAATTCCGACAACTTTGTGCGACCGTGTGTAGGCAAAACAAGTTTGAGCCAACATCCGTCGGAAAAAATCCGAGGATTTTGTTGTCGGAATGTCCGAACAAAGTCCGACCGTGTGTACGGGGCATTGGAATCCGTGGGCTGCCTGAAACTATCATTGATTTAAATGGGACAGGTAAAGCCTTGTTCCAAGAACTATGTCCAAATCTCCCTGTGGATCGGCTAGAGATGGATAGAGTGCATAGGGCCATGCTGGGACACCAGGTGCCCCCCCTAGAAATATCAGTGAAATGTCACTATTTCCACACTAAAGATCTGTTTTACATGCAACTGCATCTAAACCATCACTTGCAGTTTCAGGGCCATGATTACCAATTATTTTCTGAACTGGCACAATGTACCATCCTAAAGAGAAGGGCTCTATGTCCGTGCCTACAAGTTTTACAGGAGATGGATATTAAGTACAGATGTGGGTTCCCATTTAGACTGCTCTTTTCTTACAACAGCAAACTGTATCAAATGACCATGCCAGAATCCACCAAAAAGTGCTTTCATGAGCTAGGCCTTGCAAATCCCTCTAGCATCTACCTACTCTTCGTAAATCTCACAGCAGAAATCTATGGGTACCTCTACTCCGAAGCCTCTTAATCTTAATTCACATCTCAAAGCCAGAAATTCCAGTGTGCTACAAATGGATGAGTATTCTTCCTTGCTTTATTTGTGTGTTCCTCTCTATGTTCTTCTGTATATAAGGGACCCCATCTATTATATATTTTACTGAATATAATGGTGCTTTGGAGATGGCCTACTAGTGAGTCCCTTGAGTAGGGCGTGAATGAGACCTTTCATTTTCCACTCATTTTGTCTTTTTGAGAGCCTACGGCCGTTTTGTCAGAAATGACATCATCAGGTGCCCCTGATGATGTCATTTCTGATGAAACGGCCGTAGGGTAAACACGCATGCATGTACTGCGCATGCGCGGACTTTCAATATCTGTCAGAGCTGTTTTTAAACTCCTTGCAAGGAACTTGTTTATATGGATGCCTGTATGGCAAATTTTAATAAAGGAGAGTCAAACCTTTTTACACTATTGGAGCATTTCTTCTTTTTTGGATACTTATTATCGCTGTGAGTGAACTCTTCCTATTGATGACCGTCTGCTGTCACTTATTCACCGCTTCCGGACGAGACCCATTCACTGAAGGGACAACATCCAAAGTGGAGGTTTTTCATGCCTTTTATTAAGGGCTGTCTGGTAAGCCTATAATCTTCCTATGGTGACGGGTCTATTGCGGTGGAAGTCACGGATTTACCCAAACAGGGACTCACTTATGTGTATTTATGGACACTATATGAATACTAAGCATGATATATTTTGGTGTGATAAAGTTTTGCAGTGGGGATAGCCGCGCATCTAATTCAACACCCCAGTTTGTTACTATATCAGAATATGTATGGACAATATGTACTATTTTGATTTTATTTTGTCACTAGTGAATCATTGTGCACTGTGTTTTTTTCTTTTTTAAATGTTTGTTTATATCCAGCGCTGCACTTTTCTTTATATATATTTAGTGGTGCCCCCTATCAGGGTTATAGTGTCCAGCTGCAGGATACCTTCCTCATAGGTTTTATATTCACATATTTCATTTTTTTGTACACCTAGCGCAAATTTTTTCCTTTAGAATAATTTCACACTGGAGCGGTGCGCTAGCAGGACGACAAGGCCTCTATCACACTGGGGCAGTGGGGGCATCTTCGGTAAAGTGGCGCTATTTTTAGCGTTGCTTTACCATCGTTTTAGCAGCGTTATTCGGCTGCTAGTGGGGCGGTTTTAACCCCCGGCCAAAAAGGGGTTAAATCCACCCGCAAAACACTGCCGGTATCACAGCGCTGCCCCATTAATTTCAATGGGGAGCAGCGGTGGAGGAGCGGTGAGTTCACCGATCTTTCACCACTCCAAAGAGGCTGCTGGCAGGACTTTCTGTGACACCCTGCCAGCGCATCGCTCCAGTGTGAAAGCCCTCACTGGAGTGAATGGAGTCACTTCTTTAGGGCGTTTTTCAGGCGCTATTTTAGTGCTGTAGCGCCTAATAAATGCCCCAGTGTGAAAGGGGCCTAAAAAAAGTCCTGCTAGCAGCATCTTTGGAACGGTGTATAAACCGCTCCTGCCCATTGAAATCAATGTGACAGCGCGGTTATACCGCTGGCAAAACGCCGCTGCGGCGGCGTTTTGCGGGCGGATTTAACCCCTTTTCGGCCACTAGGGGGGTTAAACCCCGGACCTGAACAAACACTCCATAGACCTCTATGAAGGGTCGGATGTCAGTGGTGACATGTCTGCTGACATCCGACCCACTCCAATCCGAAAAAGTGTAACGGAGGAAAAAACTATTTTTCCATCCGTATGCGGATCGGATCAGGTGACGTCAGACTCTACGGTCCGTCATCATCTGATCCCCCATAGAGGAGAGCGGCACTCTGACAGGTCCGTCCCTGCACAGTTTGCAGAGACAGACCTGTCATCTGCCTGCTCAGCGGGGATCGATGGAGCGATCCCCCCGCTGAGCAGAACCGGCTCCGTACACGGACATGTCGTGTGAAAGAGCCCTAAGGCCAACGCCTTTTGTACAAAAATCCATGGGAAAGTTTGTACAAAGTTCCATCGTGTGTATGAGGCTTAAACACCAGAAATTCAAGTTTTCATATCTTTAAAGGTCATCATACACTGGGCAATCAGTTAGATCTTCCATAAATTAGATTCAGTGTAAGAGCCTGTTTGATTTTCTACAATTAGAAGTAGTTCTTACAGTGCATCTTCCTATTACCGCTTTAGCCTAATGCTCTGTTTCCACTATTTCAACCCCAAAGTTGCGTGATTTACAATGTGCTTTTTTGGCTTGTTTTCCACTATTGCGACTTGTCATGCCACTTGGGACTGAAATGTTGCATCACAAGTTCTACCCCATGATTTACAATGAGTACCGTTCATATGTGTGCGACTTGCTTATGCCCATGCCGTATACACGGCGGGCACACATCTTAGTTACAGAAATCTATATGTTGCATGGAAATTAACCACTTGCTTACTGGGCACTTAAACCCCCCCTGCTGTCCAGACCAATTTTCAGCGCTGATGCACTTTGAATGACAATACTTAGCCAAATGTGTTTTTTTTTTTTTAATTTTCCCACAAATTGATGTATGCTGATGAGCACTGATTGGTTACACTGATAGGCAGCACTGCTTGGGACCGCTGGTGGGCATTGATAGGTGGCACTGGCAGGTGGTACTGGTGGGCACAGATGAGGCAGAATTGCCTCTTCGGGACCAATGTCCCTTGCACCTAAGCTGGTGATCAGCTTTTATTTTTATCCTCCTGCTGTCAGTGTGAGGAGAAAAAATTAACAATTACCGAGCTTTAGTGTACATGTGATCAGCTATCATTGGCTGACAGCTAATCGCGTGGTAAGGGGCCGGGATCGGCCCTTACTTCGATCTGTGATCACACGTGTCTCAGTGACTCAGTGCGCACTGCGCGCCCTGCAGGGATCACACGGGGAGCCCGTCCTATGACAGCCTCCCAGAAATTCAGGTCCACGCTGTGGCTGTCGTTTGGCTATAGCACAGATACCAAGTGGTTAATAGAAAAATAGATGCAGATTTGCTTGGGGATAGACTGCAGAGGGATTAGAAATTTTGTCAGATGTTTACACCCCTGATAGGGTGAAGACAACTCCCAAATTTTGCCAATTTCTCATTCAAAATTATTCATTTCCTGTCACATAGCCAAACAGGAAGTGAGGGTAAAACCCCAGCACTGTATGTCCTTGGGGACACACAGGTCAATCTAAATAGTTTCCCCATTCGGGAAATTGCACTCTAGCATTTTGCCATGTACATCCCAAATTATTATGTATCTTGGGGTTTATTTACTAAAGCGTAAATCCACTTTGCACTACAAGTGCACTTAGAAGTGCAGTTGCTGGAGATCCGAGGGGGACATGCAAGGAAAAGAAAGAAAAAATGCATCTTTGCTTCTACATGATTGGATGATAAAATCACCAGTGCTACCCCTCTGATTTGCATCAACTACACTTGTATTGCAGAAAGGATTTGCCTTTAATAAACCCCAAAATACCTAATTATTATTTGGGGTGTACACAACAAAGTGCTAGAGTGGAATTATGCATAATGGGGACACTAGTTAGATTGACCTGTGTGTCCCCAAGAAAATATTGTTAGGGTTTTACTCTCACTTCCTGTTTGGCTATGTGACAGGAAGCAAAGCCAATTTTAAGAAAAGGGACACAAAGCCCAACCTAAAAAAAAGAAAATTCTTGATTTCACTCAAATGTCCACAATTAGAGTAGGATTGTCTTGAGATGGATTGATTGACTTGAGTACTGAGGCTGAAAACCACAGTTCAAAAGAAAATTGAATACTTACCACTCTGAAATGTTACTTTCCTGGTCACTATCCATGGCAGCATATGCACAATCCATGCAGGCACCAGGTAAGTAACTTTAAAAAAAAAAAAAAAAGGGGGATTTGTCTAAGACATGCCAAACAGCCTAGTTAAGCCGCAGCTGGGAAATCCGTTGCATGAAAAGAACACACATAAAACATAAAAAATTTGAAACAATTTTATTGGTCAAAAAAACAAAAAACAACAGGATTTGGAAAAGAAGCAAGGAAAGCAAAATACACACATGTATGTTAATTTGAGACACTAACAGAATATGTTTGAGGTTTGACCCTTTTGCAGTGTAAATTAACAGGAGTTAAAAGGAGTGCACCCACAAATGGACATCTATTAAGGATTAAAACATTAGGCACAACATCTTGAGAAAGAAATTTAAAAATAATGCAGCACATACAGTTAAATCAAAGTGAACAACGTAAAAACAACAAACATTGCCAACATAAAAAAGATGTCATGGTAAAATAACCCCCACCCAAAAAAATACAACAAACCAAAAGTAACAAATAAATTGCATAAATACGCATCTGTTTTGCAACAACATAACAAACAAAATACAAAGAGAAAATACATGTGTTAGAAACTCGATAAGGACACCCAAATGTACTCTCTTGCAGAGACACACACTCTTGGCTCTTTTCAGGGCAAAATAAAGAATGCTATCTGCAAGCTTTATATAACATAGGTTTGTGTGCTAATGAGGCAATTGCAAACACATGCACAGTCCATGAAACACACAAAATGCAAGTTCACCCAATGTAGAGGGAACTTCAAAGTGGGTACACCTGTTAAGGATGTCCTTAAATTACAAACCCAAAAAACTCACTCTGAGCATGCCTAGAAACATCCAAGTGCTGTTCACACACAAAAAGCACCAAAAAAAAAAAAAAGTCCCTGAGTATGCCCAGAACAACCCAAATGCAGCTAGCACAAAATAATCGACCCCCCTGTCCAAAATTAAGCACATCATCCAGCATTCACCAAAATTACAGATGGGACAAAACACCCCCCAGTCCAGGGGGGCAACTAAAGAGCCTAACATGTGCAAGAGTTATACAACAAATACCATTGCAGTCTAAGGGAACTGACAGTAATTTTACTAGTCCCCACTTGGCTGGCTTATCTTCTAGTTATTGGCCTTAAAATGGGTATGGGGGCCCTGGTTCCACCCTAAGGGACATATATCAATGTCACCAATTGGACAACCCCAAAAACGAAACAAGGAGAAATGCCTTTAAATATGCCAAATTGCTTAAGGGCCGTTCACACCAATGCAGTCCAGTACATATTTTATGCATCAAAAATGCATGGAAAGTCAGTTATATGGCATAGTTCACACCAGTGCTTGCAGTTCCAGTGCGTTCCAGAAAAAACAGTAGAACATGCTGCATTTTTTCTGCACTGGACTGTACTGGAAAGCTGTAAAACGCATCAAAAATGCACCGGAACGAACCAAAAATGCACTGCAACACACTTGTCCTTATTTAAGGTTAAGAAAAAAGAGGGGGGGAAAAGCACTGGACTGCATCAAAAACGCACTGGAACGCATCAAAAACGTACCTACATGCACCAAAAAATGCACTGCAACACACTTGTCCTTTAAGAAAAAAGCGGGGGGAAAAAAGCATTGGACTGCATCAAAAACGCACTGGGACGCATTAAAAATGTGTATGCAGAAAAGCACCTGGAACGCGTCCAGACTGCATTTCTGGCCTAAGGGCCAGTGCGCACCATAAAAACGCAGTCCGGATGCGTTCCAGGTGCTTTTCTGCATGCACGTTTTTGATGCTTCCCATCATTTTATCAATAAACTTTTATGTGTATTGCCGGACTGACATTTCATTATAGCCGTGAAATGAACCAGCATTAAAAAAAAAAAAAGTTTAGAGGTGCGCCTGTTCAACCTATGCAAATGCATTTACATTGCTTGACATTTACTAATATTTTGCCGGCATAGTGAACCAACGCATTTGAACAAGCGCAAATGCCGTTTGAGCATGCGTGGTGCATAAATTGACCTCCCGCAGTTCTAAATGTACTTGCCGGCGCTGCAGGCTTGTTCAGAAAAAGTTACTTTCTCATTCTATTTTGGGCATATTTGTTACTTGGGCAGTTATTACTATACTTCTTCACATCACCCCCTTAATATTGGCACTTCCAGCTTGTTTAAATTTTAAGTTAAAGATGCCGTGCGCCATGTCTATAGTGGCGTACCGATCGCCTCGTCCCGTGCGCCGGGAAGAGGATAATAAATGGGGAATTGCACTGTGTTACCTTGTATTGTAAATACGAAAATGTCATTTGCGCATCGGTGTGCGCCGCAACTCATGGCGCAAATGCTTTGTAAATCAGCCCCAGTATCCTTTGTTAATTTTTTTTGGTCCAAACCCTGGCTGGACATTCCTTATGGATCACAGCTTACTAAGTATGATATTTTGGCCTACCCCATTCTTATGCTTAAAAAAGAAGTATGTTTCTAACTCTCAACAAATACTCCTATAGCGTTAGACTCACGTTAATCAGCATTGGTCCAATGCTACATCAGTCCCCCACTGGCTCTAAGACTGAGAACCGAGTGATCAAACACCGCTGATCGCTCAGTTCTCAGAGCTCCATGAGCAGAGAGCTGGTGACTGCTTTGGCTGTACTTCTCCTTTAATCTCTGATAATGATTATGGGATAAATGTTTCTGCTAACTCATTTGGTACTGTATGTTTCCTGTTTTTTTTTATTTTCATGCTTACTCATTAACTGCAGAATTTTCTCTCTGTGCCGGTACACACTCTTTGGATTTATGTTTCCATATAATTAGATACCTGGACATTCCATTCTTCTCTTGCACGTGCCATGTGTCATTCCCAATGTTGATTTCTACTGTCCCCTGCTGTACTATGTTCCGTGCTTCACCTATTGAACCATAGCACAAAACCCTGTATATCTTCTAAGACCCTCTGGTCTATGATGGTGTCAAACTTTTTAGTTTTTTTCCTGTGTCTTCGTCTGGGTTATGATCCTTTAAGGTACTGCAATTGCTGCGTGTGCCTGCACAGAGATACTACCATATATGCTGACTGTACCTGAACTTGTTATGATTGTTGATGTTTTGATCTAGCCTTATGGTTAGGCAATGTCCTCCTCCCAGTCAACTAATTTACCCTGACCAGTTGATATAATCTCTGCTTTGCTTTTCAAGATTTTGTGCTTATACAAAATGTATTGGCTATATACCGTATATACTCGAGCATAAGTCGAGTTTTTCAGCACATTTTTTTGTGCTGAAAGTGCCCCCCTCGTCTTATACTCGAGTCAAGCACTTTTCTGCAGCAAAAAATGTCATTTTCCGAACCGACTTTGGGGCCCCGTATCTCAGGGCCACTTTGTGCTAGGAACACCAAATTTGGTGTGCAAACCTAATGGAACCGGTACCATAACATATCCAAAGCTGGGGTTCTTAGGACCAAGTGGCCCCGAGATACGGGGCCCCAAAATCGATTCGGAAAATGTCATTCTCTGCTGCAGAAAAGTGCTTGACGTTTTCTGAACCGATATTTGGGGCCCTGTATCTCGGGGACACTTGGTGTTAGAAACCTCAGCTTTAGATATTTTATGGTGCTAGTTCCACTGAGTTTGCACGTCAAATTTGGGGTTCCTAGCACTAAGTGGCCCCGAGATACGGGGCCCCAAACTCGGTCAACTGTGTCCACCTGCAGCAATGTCATTTTGGGACCATTTGGGTTCAGAGACCCCAAATTTTGGCTGCATCTAGGGGGCATCTAGGAACCCTTAACTTCCGAGTTTGAAGTTCGGGGGACCTATGGCTGCAAATGGGCACAGTGAGGCATGCAAATGGGCACAGTGAGGCTGCAAATGGGCATTGTTGACCCTCTTTTCCACTTACAGTAGCTGTGCATTTCTCACCCTCGTCTTATACTCGGGTCAATAAGTTTTTCCCATTTTTTTGTGGTAAATTAGGGCCTTGACTTATACTCGGAACGACTTATACTCGAGTATATACGGTAACTAACTTTTTTAAGCCTTCTCTCTTGCTTGGAAACTCAAGGTAAGGGTTGATGAGACTCATGATTTTTTCAACCACTTTCATTTAGTCCCTACCCAATGAGGCTGATCTGGGTTACATCTTCTTGCATGCTCCCCCCTCAGATCCTTTGAGTTTGTGGTCTCATGTACAGATAACTTTTGTTAGTTGTTGCAAGTAATATTTTTACCTGTTGATGGGTTTCTTTTCTCTCCCTACCTGGCCTCTGTTTTCTCTCAGCTCCCTCTCTCCATTTTTTCCTACTGGTCCCTCTGTATCCCTCCCCTTCCCTACCCCCCTTCCCTGCTGGGATGTATGCCAATCTTTGTGCCATCTTATGAGCATCATGTTGCTCTCCCATTCAAGGTCTCATCTTTCCTCAAAAAGGGTCAAAGTATTTAAATATCTCCATACTTATAAAGTGGATGTAGCATGGCATCAGGAAACTCATATATCAGCAGCCCCTTTTCAGTGGCCATTTACCCCAAGTATTTCAGTCTACGACTAGTACTAAGCGAAGGTGAGTGCTCAAGCATTCAGGAAAAATCTCCATTTCCACTGCATTGATAGTGGACCATAATGGGCGTTACCTTTTACTACAAGTTATGCTCAACGACTCTTGACATTACAATACTTGCTTATTATGCTCTTAACCCGTGGCCAGTCTCGATTTTTATTCCACATTATTTTGCTGCTTGCCACCTGATATGTTAAAAGATCACGTAATGCTACCTAAGCCTAATAAAAGTCCTCACACGTGATAAAACTACAGGCCTATATATCTTCTTAACATAGATTTAAAACTTCTTACTAAAATCTAGGCTCAGCGATTGAACACTGGCCTCGGTTGCCTTATTCATAGGGACCAAAAAGGCTTTGTACCACTTAGATAAGTTAGTGATATTGTTAGGAAGGTACTTCATCTTATACAGTATATACGGCCAAACTTCTCAACAGGAAAAGGTATTGCTCTCTATAGATATAGAAAGAGCCTTCCATACTGTCTCAGTGACAGTATATGTATTTCGTCCTACCCAAGGAACAAACTGGGTAGCAGCTTTGTACTCTTCCCCCACTGCCTCTATCTTGTATTGTGGGCACCAGTCCCCTTCCTTCCCTATTTGTAGGGACACAGGGCAAGGCACCCCCTATCACACATCCTGTTTCTATTGGCTTTGGAAGCTCTGTATATTTGGGCCTGCAAGATGTCACTCTTTACTGACAACATCCACTTCAGGATTACTTCACCCTACAGTTCCCTGCTGTGCTTTTTTGCAAGTTTAGAAAAATATGCCTCTCTCTCTGGCCTAAGAGTTAACCAGTCCAAATCTATGGCTATGGACATGTTTCTAAGCCCTACTACCCTATGAAGCTTACAATGCTCTTTCACGTTCTCCTGGGCCACCCAAATTCCATATTTGGGAATCTTCTTAAGGCCTACCTATAAAAATCTATACCAGGCTAACTACCCC
This sequence comes from Lithobates clamitans, assembly GCA_037952925.1. Classification (NCBI taxonomy): domain Eukaryota; kingdom Metazoa; phylum Chordata; class Amphibia; order Anura; family Ranidae; genus Lithobates; species Lithobates clamitans. The sequence goes on along the minus strand of JBBGZY010000108.1, from coordinate 4,370,978 downwards.
ACATTGATCCAAACTCTAGTTCCTCTTCTGCGCACATGGACCCAATATCAAATCTTTTGGCTGGGGAGACTAAACGCCATCAAGATGGCATTTCTCTTAAAACTCTTATATTATCTCGGTACCAATGATAGTGCTGCGTGTCCTCCAGAATAAGATTTTAAAATATATATGGAACACAACCCAACCTAGAGCTAATAAACACTCTCTCTATTAGCACAAACTCAGCAGCAGCCTAGGGGTCCCTCACCTAATCCACTACTACAAGGTGGCCCAACTCACCCACCTTTGTATGCTAACTCTAAAGTCATCTATAACACTGCCTTATCTTTATTGATGAGGCTTTCCTGAAGACGCGCGCACAACGTGAAATATATTGAAAGGGAGGCTCGACACACTGTTACGAGTCCTCCGTTACTGGATCAGCTGGGACACATGCCGAGTTGTCAACTAATACCCACAGAACATAAGGTATCGCTCGGTCTCTGCTTTCCTTCTCAGCTGCAGCTTAGTTTGCTGTGTTTTTTTCGTCCTGTACCTGCACATTTGTTTGGGAGCTTTTAGCTTTGTTGGAATAAAGACATTTTTACATTATCCAAGTTTTTGTGGCTTTTATGGGGAGCCACTTTTTGCAGATTTGGCTGATACATTGATGCACCGAGACTCAGATATAGAAGTCATACATAATTTCTGCTGACTGGTGATTGGAGTCTTTCTACCAGGATCTGGGAAAGATACCTTTTGAAGATACGTGGTTTTTCATGCCTGAGGTTCACTTTGTGGCCACTACTATCTGGTGAGCGCTTAGATATACCACTTCGGGTGAAGCACGAATAAGAATGCATGTGCACTTTATTAAGTGGTGATTGGATTACTAAGAAGAACTTTGTGTGTTTTCTTCAAATTATAGAGGACATTTCATTTGATGCACTGGATTCACTTCATTGCAAACGTAGCACATTTATTGTTTATGCACTTTAGCACTTTTCTTGTATAATCTATAGGTTCACATCATAATATATTGCATAATTTATTGCAAACGCAGCACATTTATTGTTCTATTGTTCATGCACTATGGCACTTTTCTTGTATAATCTATAGGTTTACATCGTAATATATTGCACATATGATGCGCCCTATATTGTTTTTGTCATAGTATACACACTTCACAGTAGCCACACCAGAAAGGCAGAGAGAGATTAAGGAGGGGTTTGGGTTCCTGGAGGACTGGGCCGACTTCTCAGTCGATCACCAGTACTATAGAAGGGGCTGACTGCACCTAAATGAGGAGGGTGCAGATCAGCTGGGAGTAAAGATGGCCAAAAAGTTAGAGGGTTTTTTAAACTAGGCGACGGGGGGAGGGCCCAGAGGTAGAGATAGTCAGCGTGGAACATATTCCAGAGGGTAGTATTGGGGGCATTAGTGGTAGTTTGACTAAAGCACATTAACCCATAGGTTGGACTTGATGGACTTGTGTCTTTTTTCAACCTCACCTACTATGTAACTATATGTAACCCAAGGTAAGTATAGTAACAAGTCCTAGTTGAAATCACGGAACACCCAATAAGGGGATAGTATGCGACTGGTCTAAACTACGTGGCATGTTCACTAATGCCAGGAGCCTGGCAGACAAGATGGGGGAACTAGAGATACTGTTGTACAAGGAGGATTTGGATTTTGTGGGAATTTCAGATACCTGGTTCAACAGCTCTCATGATTGGCTGGCAACCATTCAAGGATATACCCTTTATCGCAGGGATAGAGAGGGTAAAAAAGGGGGAGGTGTATGCCTATATATTAAGGATAATGTACAAGTGAATGTGAGAGATGACATCACTAAGGGAGCTAGGGAGGAGGTGGAATCCTTACGGGTAGAGCTCCAAAGGGATGAAGCCAGTGGGAAAATATTACTGGGAGTATACTATAGGCCCCCTAACCTGAGGGAGGAGGGGGAGACGCATCTCCTATCACAAGTTGGATTAGCAACAAGGATGGGAAGTTTTATCATATTTTTAATTATCCAGACATAGACTGGGCAGAGGGAACCACACATTCGTCTAAGGTTTGCCAGTTCCTACATGTCTTGCAGGACAATTTCATGGTTCAGATGGTAGACACACCAACTAGAAATAAAGCGTTACTGGATCTACTGATTACCAACTGTACAGACCTGATCACGGATGTGGAAATACAGGGCAATTTAGGAAACAGCGATCACAGGTCAATTGGCTTCAGTATAAATCACACAAATAGGAAACCTAAGGAAAAAAACTAGGTAAAAGCCAATGTAGCAGCAATATTTAAAAAGGGCCCAAAATACATCCCTGGGAATTACAGACCAGTTAGCCTAACATCAATAGTATGAAAGCTCTTGGAGGGGATGATAAGGGACTATATACAAGATTTTAGTAACAAGAACGGTATCATTAGCAGTAATCAGCATGGATTCATGAAGAATCGTTCTTGCCCTCTATGAGGAAGTGAGTTGCCATCTAGATAAAGGAAGGCCTGTAGACGTGGTGTATCTGGATTTTGCAAAAGCATTTGAAACAGTTACCCATAAACGTTTACTGTACAAATAAGGTCCATGACATGCACCATAGGGTGACTACATGGATTGAAAACTGGCTACAAGGGTGAGTTCAGAGGGTGGTGATAAATGGGGAGTACTCAGAATGGTCAGAGGTGGGTAGTGGGGTCCCCCAGGGTTCTGTGCTGGGACCAATCCTATTTATTTTGTTATAAACGACCTGGAGGATGGGGTAAACAGTTCAATCTCTATTTGCGGATGATACTAAGCTAAGCAGGGCAATAACTTCTCCGCAGGATGTGGAAACCTTGCAAAAAGATCTGAACAAATGAATGGGGTGGGCAACTACATGGAAAATGAGGTTTAATGTAGAAAAATGTAAAATAATGCATGTGGGTGGCAAAAATATGAATGCAAGCTATACACTGGGGGGAGAACCTCTGGGGGAATCTAGGATGGAAAAGGACCTCAGGGTCCTAGTAGATGATAGGCTCAGCAATGGTATGCAATGCCAAGCTGCTGCTAACAAAGCAAACAGAATATTGGCATGCATTAAATAGGGATCAACTCCAGAGATAAAACGATAATTCTCCTGTTCTATGAGACTCTGGTCCGACCGCACCTAGAGTATGCTGTCCAGTTCTGGGCACCAGTCCTCAGGAAGGATGTACTGGAAATGGAGCGAGTACAAAGAAGGGCAACTAGGCTAATAAAAGGTCTGGAGGATATTAGTTATGAGGAAAGGTTGCGAGCACTGAACTTATTCTCTCTGGAGAAGAGACGCTTGAGAAGGGATATGATTTCAATTTATAAATACCGTACTAGTGACTCCACAATAGGGATAAAACCTTTTTGTGGAAGGGAGTTTAACAAGACACATGGTCACTCAATAAAATTAGAAGAAAAAAGGTTTAACCTTAAACTATGTAAAGGGTTCTTTACGCACCTGAACGACGGCAACATACAGAGATATACAATGTAATACTGACATATAATCACACACATAGGTTAGACTTGATGGACTTGTGTCTTTTTTTCAACCTCACCTACTATGTAACAGTAAGGAAATGGCACAGTTTTGATATATCATTAGAAAGAGCAACGCTACACTAGGCATGCCAAGGAACTCAGAGAGTTTGGGAAAAGGAAGTGAAGGGGGCTACAATAAGAACTTCCCTGAAATCCACCCCACTCGAACTCGCTATCAAAAGCAAGGTTGCAGACCACTCATATTTATCCTGTGTGAAGTATACAGAGGGTACCTCCAGTTTAGGTCCCTGGGAGCACCTCAAGGATTTAGTCTTGGTTCCATATTGCAAGACAAGAGGCAATGCATCTCCATGTTTATCTGGGTGGTCTTGGTAGTCTGGTTACAGGTCAGTAGCTCTGGTAACACAAGCGAACAGCTGGAGGAGCATCAATGAACAGGGTTTCAGAGGCTTCATAGCAGGAGCATAAACCTAAGCTGGGTGATCACTGCCTGCATTTTTTTCAGGATTTATGGCTTCATTTTGGCTTCATTTTGGGAGACAGCCACCACTGAACCTCTGGTCACAGTACAAGTTCTTCAAAAACTCTTCTGTGAGTCTCTGCAGGTTTGCTGCCTTTTTGGTGTAGGTGTCTGTTTTTCTTGGGGTCCTTCTCTGAACATCTCCAGGGACTTCATCCCATGATGTTTGCAGTTTTCCTTGCTTGTGTGTGCCTTTACGTTGGACTAACAATAAATATGTCCTTGGGTTGAAGGTCAAAGTACAGTGCCTTAAAAAGTATTCATATCCCTTAAAATGTTTCACATTTTGTCATGTTACAAACAAAAACGTAAATGTATTTCTTTATCGTACATCATGGGACACAGAGCAGCCATAATAATTTCTATCTGGTTTATGCGCCACCTATATGTGAATGGACACTGGCAGATCAATCAAACAGGAAGTCCTCCCCTATATAACCCCTCCTATACAGGAAGTACCTCAGTTTTTTCTACAATGTTTGTAAGGTGGTGGTCACTGATGTGCTACATGTGCGATTGGAGCATACTTGGAGGTCTGGAACGGTTCTACTGAGAATCAGGGACCTAAATCGGATCCATTTGAAAAAGCTGTCAGCCAAAATGGATGGTACCTGTACCTCGTTAGATAGGAGAGAAGAATCTTTGAGGTTTGCCTGCAATGCAGCCTCACTGCGCTGGACCCTGCCTAATGGAGCCCTGTGCAGTGCTTGTTCTGACCAAGGTGCTATACAGGTGCAGGGGAGTGGACACCAGACTAAGGTGGACCGATTCCTTGAAGGTCTTTTATGACAGAGCTCGCCATGATGGATGAAGACTAGACTCCTGTTATGAATCGGAGTCCTGCGGCGTGAACGGTAAGTTTGCATTTGCAGTATTTAACCACTTCCAGCCCAAGGATGTCATATGACGTCTGACTTTCAGTGGGAATATCTGAATGATGCCTGCAGCTACAGGCATCATTCAGATATCCTCGTTTTCAGCCAGCGATTCTGTGCACCATAAGTATGATCATAGTGGCAGTTCCACCACTTGATCATTCTTAAAGGAGGCAAGAGGGGATACCCCCCTCCCGCTGCCATCCGGTGCTTCTCTGTGCTCTCCCGTGCCATCGGGGGCCCGGAGAAAGAATCGTCCACCGCCGGATGATGACCATACAGATTTCCAGTCACCAGATGGTCACCAGTCATCTCTATGACCGTAGGAGGCCCAGGTGCGACGTTATGACGTCCAGGCCGCGGTTGTAAACAAAGCCGCGATCGCGGCTGGTGAGCATGAGATTGTGGATTTTTCTTTTCAATCTCATGCTTTCCAGCCTGGAGGAGAGAAGTGGGGCCTTATTGACAATGCATCTCTCCATAAAGAGGACTTGTCATGAACCATTCCTATTACAAGGGATGTTAACATTGGTGGCAGGGTGTTTTAGGAGTGTCTCGGGACAGAGGATCTTAGGGCAGTCTCTGAGCTGGTTCGCTCCGTCTTTAGCCAGCAGAAATCTGGTAGGTTAAGTACGCCTCTTGGGACCTTCTGGGTCTGCCACAGAGTCATCAGCCTTTGGTCTTGCATTGACTCTTGGAGCAGAAGAGTGGGTTCACTGTTAACACTCAACTCAGCTCCAAAACTAAACGAGGACATGACATCTATCTTGGATCTCAAGGCACTAGACAAATTTCTAAACATTATTCTGTTCAGATGAGGTTGGTCCAATCAGTGATGGCCTCTCTGCAAGAGGTAGATTTTGGGTTCCATAGTCCTCTGACGCATATCTTCATGTGCCATTTTTTTCCAGGCTCATCAAAGGTTTCTGCGAGTGCACTAAAAAGTCGTCATTTTCGTTTTGTGACATTGCCCTTGGGGCTGGCCACCACCCCCCGAGGGTTCCCAAAGTTCCTAGCCCCAATGCTGGCCTTGCTAAAAATGCAGGGTGGCATCAATTTCATGCTCAGGGAGCAGTCAATTCCAGATTTAAAGCAAAATATAAGAAGCAAAGGGTATCCTTCAAGGAAATTATATTTATGTTGAAGCAGTTCCCTACACGTAGTTCTACTCCGGGTCTTTTGTAAAAGAGCATTCTCTCTGGTTGGAACATGAAGGTACAAACATTGGATTGCCGGAGGGCTCTGTTCCTGGAGTATTACAGAGCTGATGGTTGATCGTTAAGAATCTGGAGTAAGGGAAAATAATTCCTTCCGATGATATGGAAGATAATAACTACTGATACCAGTGTTTTTGTAGGGAAAGGATGATGGGACTTTTAAGGTGCCATAAACAAATCAAAACCAATATATATAAAAATATCAAATTTATTTGTACATAGATAAAATCATCAGGATATCATCATATAATAACCATATGTAAGAGATGGACCGCAGTGTTTTCTTGCTCTACATATTTCGCCATGCAATTGGCTTCCTCAGGAGATAAGTATTATATATATGGTCACTACAGATTGAAAACAGAATATTAGAATCATGTAAACTATTACAATATATGACATCATAATTAAAAATATACAAAAAAAATGTAAAAAAAAACTCTTGAAGAAGCATAGGACAAAAGAACTAGAAGAATACCCACCAGAAAACAATATATATCCAATAAGCATCAACTTGGCGGCTTAGATGTCAGGAGGAAATTGACATTTAGGAGATATCTGGTGCACCACCCAGGGGAATATAGGAACTCCAATAGCAATGGGCCTATAGAGTAGGACATTTCAAAGGCTACCAGGCAATATATATATGAAAAATATATATGTATGTATTCACCAATAGGTTAAACCTACCAGTAAATCCAAAATTTGAAAATTATTTTCAAATGGCAAAAAAGAGACATTCGTCCCAGCATTAGAAAAGCTTTCAGTTTTTTCATGTTCAGGAAATGAATCTTCCAAAGGGAAAATAACAAGCTGTTATAGATCCTAATTCACAACAAATGAGAGAAGGGATGATTCAATAATATGCATTCCACATCATTTTCAGCCAAAAAAAGAAAGGATTGGAAATAAAGCCAAACTCTTTACCTTCATAGGACATTACCTCATATGTCTCTCAACTCCAAAATCAGCCGCTGCAAAAAAGGACAGGCTGGGAGGTCCTCTTATACCCCCTCCACCTCCGCCGGCGTTCAATGGTGCTGGTGGAAGCGCAGACGCCAAAAAGAGCCACTGCACATGCGCAGACCGCGCCAGAAGTGATGTCACAACTAAGTGCGATGTACCAACAGGCGCCATGTTAGAAAATCTACCCTAAGCAGGCAGTGGCTTCAGGCAAAGGTCATCAGTCACTCAACTACACCCATAAACCAAGCTCAGGCAAATGGGGCAAAATCCTGCCTGGGGAAACACACTGGGCAAATGGCGCCAACATTACAAGCCCAGAGCGAGCAATGATGACGCCCTGGGCGCCCATATGGTCACCTATCTCCCAACAATAAACCTCAATGTTATCAATTTTATAAATGCCAACTAGTGGCCAAAAAAGGGAAATACAACCCCAACATAAAAACCTTTCAATATTGACAAAAGAGCCTATTGAATGATAAATGTATATCCCCAAAAAGAAGGGGGGGTAAAAAGAAGAACAAAGGGAGGGTTTTAAATTATTAGGGGAAGGGATCCATAAAAAGCTCCTCCATCCTGACAAAAATGAGTTAAAATAAATTAAATATACAAAAAGGAACAATTATGGCAGAGTCTTTTTTTATTACCAGATCAAAAAACTTGATACTGAATAAGCATAGTCTTAAAATTCTTCTTCACTAAAAGGAGAATTATAATGGTTTCAAGGAAGGGCTTGTAGCTAATGGACTCATTCAGTCCTGGATGTTTCATAGCTCATAAGGTGTGAATCCATTTAGTTTCACGCTGTAGGAGTAGTTTGTCAACATCACCCCCTCTCTCATGTACCGGTATATGTTCAAGTACAAAAAATGTGATCTTGTATAACCTGAAGCTATGGTAAAGCCTCATATGTCAGCTGCTTGGAGTTTCCCATTTCTTTTTTGAGACCAGGAACACATGGTCCCTGACCCTATGAAAAGATGGTCTTTTAGTTTTGCCGACATAAAAAGCCTTACACTCCCATTAAATATAGTATACCACGGCCTATAGTCTAACAATTGGCCAAAAGGTTGAGCTTGTAAATTTCTCCATTTGGGAGCACTATCTGAATAACATTCATCATGTATCTACAAAAATTTAATTTTCCACATGACCTAGTCCCCATACTTTTTCGAACATAGTGTTTAGATTTAGTTGTTAGATGACTATGGACAAGTTGGTCCCTTAGGAATTTTAAAAAAGTATGGTACAGCGCTGCGCTAAAAGAAAACTAAGGAAGCAGCCAACACACCCGTAGACTCAGGGACAAAAATAACAACAAAAAATTCACAGTGTGGCGCTATTTGTTAAGTGTGTACAATATGAAAGCCTAAGCGTTAAATAACATCAAATCATACAATGTAAACAAGGAAAATACCACGTAAACACCTGTGACAGTGACTAGTGAACAAAATAATAATACATATATGTGTTCAATTAAAATAAACATCAAAAACAATATCAAATATAAAGTCCATAACACCAAAAAAAGTGTGTGATGACAGTGCATAAATGATGATGAGCAGGTGTTTTCTTATACGTGCAAAGAAATTAGTTAAACCCGGTAGCCTGGTAGATGAATGGACCATAGAAGACCAGAGGTGCACAGAAGTTTTGGAAACAGTGTCAGGACCATCACCAGAAAGTATGGAGGCTTACCAGAAGTAGTGGCCTAAAATAGCATATGCCAAAACAGGTCAAAAAAGCTTGATGACCAACAGGTCTAGATGTATTATCTGTTCAGATGTCATCACCGCACAAAACGAGGGAAGGGGGGAAATGATCAGCACGACTTCCTCATTAGTAAACGTACCACCATAAGCCAAGCTACTGAGGCTGTCCTGAAAAATGTGTTATTACCACTTGCCGACCGCTGCACAGGCATATACGTTGGCAGAATGACACAGTCAGGCAAATGGGCGTACCTGTACTTTCCTTTGAATTTTCCGCCTATCGGGCGCACGCGTGCCCGCAGTTCCTGTAAACTCGATGTTTGCTGGCGGCCCACAATTGCGGCGAGGAGAGGCAAAACGGGGAGATGCCTATGTAAACAAGGCAATTCCCTGTTCTGCCTAGCAACATGACAGGGATCTACTGTTCCCTGTTATCGGGAGCAGTGATCTCTGTCGTGTTGTAGTGAACCCCCCCCCCCCACAGTTAGAATCAATCCCTAGGACACACTTTTTTTGACAGTAAAAGTTTTTATTTGAACAATAAGATAAACATACAAAGCTTTGACAGTACAGTCAGTAGAATCCTTGAACAGAGTTATGAATCACATTGTTATTATAGGTATAAGGTTGAACATAACAGATACAAGGTATATACAGGTAAGATCACATCAGTTGGGAGCATGTAACAAAACCAAGGAGAAGGTTGGTAAGAGTATGGACAGGTTTTACCCTATAGCAGCGCCACCCCCCACTTTTTTGGTGTGGGGGGGGAACAGGAAGGAAGTGGGATGGGGGGAAAGAGGAGAGGTGAAGGGATGGGGGGGAAGAGGAGAGGTTAAGGGATGGGGGGGAGGAGAGGAGTCCAAGGACCACCCATCACGATTTCCCTTTTGCTTTACTTAGGTAATCTGTGATCAAGTGGGTCTCAGCCGCAGGCGTCGACCCAACTCGACCAGATTTTATCATATTATTTTGCTGGGCAGTTTCTGCTCTCGTACGTAATTTTGTACAGTGGTAACACTCTGTTGTTTTGTATTCTGCCAAGAGGATCTTGTTGGAAGCTCTGTCCCCCTCCAGTGCAGCAAGATTTCTCTCCTGGCATAGAATAGGACGAAGATCATACACAATTTGGTGTATCTGTCTCCCTCCACATCCCCCAGATAACTAAGCAAGAATAGGAGAGGGTTCAGTGGTACTGGAACTCTACAGATCTCCGTCAGGGTGTCCGCCACCTCCTGCCAATAGGGGCGAATTCTAGGGCAAGTCCAAACCATGTGGAAAAAGGATCCCTGTTCAAGGGCAGACCTTGTGCATAGTGGACTGAGGGAGGGGTATATATTAGCAAGCCTCTGTGGGGTGTAGTATGCCCTTATGTAAGAACTTGAATTTAATGAAGCGGTCTCTAGATGCAATCATAGAGGGGATATATGAGTAGACAGTCTCCTCCCAGATCTCCTCATTCAGGTCAGGGATGTCAGTCCTCCATTTACCTAAAGTGACCATAGTGTCAGTATCATGAGCCACCGTAAGATATAGATAAAGGGATGAGAGGGGTTTACCCATCACTCCTGAGATCAGGAGTCGTTCAATCGAGTCCGACTCAAGAATCACCGGGTCTGGAAATTGTGAGTTAAGAGCATGGCAGAGCTGCCAATATCTGAACTGGAAGGAGGAGAGGAGGTTATAAGTCCGTCTTAGTTCCTGAAATGTCATGATTTTACCGCTTGGCATCACATGTGGCAGGGTAAGAATCCCTCGTTTAGCCCATATCGCGGGATCAGGCACCTTGTGTAAGTGAGGAAAGAGGGGGTTACCCCAAAGTGGGGTGTGAGGGGAGACAGTCTTTGACTTAGCACCAGTCACTCTGGAGTAGGGATGAGCCGAACACCCCCCGGTTCGGTTCGCACCAGAACCTGCGAACGGACCGAAAGTTCGCACGAACGTTAGAACCCCATTGACGTCTACGGGACTCGAACGTTCGAAATCAAAAGTGCTCATTTTAAAGGCTAATTTGCATGGTATTGTCCTAAAAAGGGTTTGGGGACCCCGGGTCCTACCCCAGGGGACATGTATCAATGCAAAAAAAACTTTTAAAAACGGCCGTTTTTTCGGGAGCAGTGATTTTAATGATGCTTAAAGTAAAAAAAAAAAAGTGAAATATTCCTTTAAATATCGTACCTGGGGGGTGTCTATAGTATGCCTGTAAAGTGACGCGTGTTTCCCGTGTTTAGAACAGTCCCTGCACCAAATGTCATTTTTAAAGGAAAAAATCTCATTTAAAACTGCTTGCGGGTTTAATGTCATGTCGGGTCATGGCAATATGGATGAAAATCAGTGAGACAAACGGCATGGGTACCCCCCAGTCCATTACCAGGCCCTTTGGGTCTTGTATGGATATTAAGGGGAACCCCACACCCAAATTAAAATAAGGAAAGGCCCTATATACTCTGAACAGCAGTATACAGGCGGTGCAAACAAGACAGGGACTGTAGGTTTGTTGTTAAGTAGAATCTCTTTGTAATTTTGAACGGGTACATTTTTAACGCGTTTAGCTCCAGCCAAAAAATCTTTTTTAAGCTTTTTGGAAAACATAGGGAAGGGTTATCACCCCTGTGACATTTGTTTTGCTGTCTTTCCTCCTCTTCAGAAGATTTCACCTCACTTTTTGTCCCAATGAAAAATGTTTTTTGAAAATTTGGATTTTTTGTGGAACAAGGATTGGAAAGCATCAGTGGAAAGGAAAAATTGTTTTCCCATATTAACTCTTACAGGAGAGAATTTCCCTTCCTAGGGGTAGATTTCATCTCACTTCCTGTTGTCTCCTTCCGTTTGCAAGTAGGAGTCGTTTGTAAGTTAGATGTTTGAAAGTAGGGTCCTGCCCTATATACTCAGCAGAAATTTGGGCCTTAGGTGTTGCTGTGGCCACAACACTGTAAGCCCTCACAGGGCCCTGCTGTGAAATATTAGATCAAGAATTGTAATTACATGCCCCTGTTGAACAGGAGCTGAAAAATTAGGCCTTAGGCACTGGTGCTGTGGTGCCACAACACTGCAACCCCTCACAGACACTCTAGTTGGAACGCAGGAACGAGCCCTGCTGCAAAGTATTGCATCAAAAATTGTAATTACACGCCCCTGTTAGACAGGGGCAGAAAAATTGGGCCTTAGGCACTGGTGCTGGTGCCACAACACTGCAACCCCTCACAGACACTCTAGTTGGAACGCAGGAACGAGCCCTGCTGCAAAGTATTGCATCAAAAATTGTAATTACACGCCCCTGTTAGACAGGGGCAGAAAAATTGGGCCTTAGGCACTGGTGCTGGTGCCACAACACTGCAACCCCTCACAGACACTCTAGTTGGAATGCAGGAACGAGCCCTGCTGCAAAGTATTACATCAAAAATTGTAATTACACGCCCCTGTTAAACAGGGGCTGAAAAATTGTGCCTTAGGCACTGGTGGTGGCGCCCAGAACCAAAAATGTTCTTACAAGCTATCAGCGTGATGATTGAGGAGGAAGAGGATAATTACTCAGGGATAGTCACTCAGCATCAGCATAGGCAGTCTTTGAAGGGATCTGAGATTTCAAAAAAAATTATTCGGTTACATCAGCATCAGGTGGTTGGTAGCTGGTGGTGATCCAAGACTGATTCATTTTTATGAAGGTCAGCCGATCGACCGAGTCGGTGGACAGACGCACCCTGTGATCGGTTACCACGCCTCCAGCAGCACTGAATGTGCGTTCCGAAAGAACGCTGGATGCAGGACAGGCCAGTAGCTCAATTGCATACTGTGCAAGCTCTGGCCAGTGATCCATCCTCAAGACCCAGTAACCCAGAGGATTTTCGGTGGGAAAGGTGTCCAAGTCTGATCTTGCCCCTAGGTATTCCTGCACCATGTAAAACAGACGCTGGCGATGGTTGCTGGAACCGATCATACCTTGGGGCTGCGGACCAAAAAATTGTCTGAACGCATCGGTCAGACGGCCACCTTCTCCACCGCTCCTTCTTTGACTGACCGAAGCCTCAGCAACACGTTGTCCAGAAACAGGAGTTTGTAACCTCCCAGTCTCTGGGAACGCATTGCACAGACCTTTCTGCAAGGCCTCCCGAAGATGTTTCATCCTCTGCTCCCTCTGCGATGGCAAGATAAGGTCCGCAACCTTACCCTTGTAACGTGGATCAAGGAGGGTTGCCAGCCAGTATTGGTCCTTCTCCTTGATACCACGAATATGAGGATCCTTACGCAGGCTTTGCAGGATCAGGGAGGCCATGCAGCGTAGGTTTGCTGAGGCATTCGGTCCGGAGTCCTCTGGGTCACTAAGGACGACAACGTCTGCAGCCACCTCCTCCCAGCCACGTACAAGTCCATGTGTTTCTTGGGACTGATCCCTTAAAGACTGCTGCTGATGCTGAGTGCCAGGCTCCACCTCCATACTGACACAATCTTCCTCCTCCTCCTCCTCCTCCTCCTCGTCCTCTTCCTGTGTGATCGGCGGGCACGCAGGAACACTGTCTGGATAAAGGGGGCCTTGAGAGCTAAGGAAGTCCTCCTCTTCCTGCCTCTGTTCTGCCTCAAGTGCCCTGTCCATTATTCCACGCAGCGTGTGCTCCAACAGGTGGACAAGGGGGACAGTGTCACTGATGCATGCACTGTCACTGCTCACCATCCTCGTGGCCTCCTCGAATGGTGACAGGACAGTGCATGCATCCCTGATCATGGCCCACTGGCGTGGGGAAAAAACACCAAGCTCCCCTGACCCTGTCCTGGTGCCATAGTCGCACAGGTACTCATTGATGGCCCTCTGCTGCGTGTGCAGCCGCTGCAGCATGGCCAACGTTGAGTTCCACCTGGTGGGCATGTCACAGATTAGGCGGTTCTTGGGCAGGTTAAACTCCTTTTGGAGGTCCGTCAGCCGAGCACTGGCATTATATGACCGGCGGAAATGCACACAGACTTTCCTGGCCTGCCTCAGGACATCCTGTAAGCCCGGGTACCTGCCCAAGAACCGCTGCACCACCAAGTTAAGGACGTGAGCCAAACAGGGCACATGGGTCATTTGTCCCTGCCGGAGGGCAGAGAGGAGGTTGGTGCCATTGTCGCAAACCACCATTCCTGCCTTAAGTTGGCGTGGCGTCAACCACCTCTGAACCTGCCCCTGCAGAGCTGACAGAACCTCTGCCCCAGTGTGGCTCCTGTCCCCCAAGCACACCAGCTCAAGCACCGCATGGCATCTGTTGGCCTGCGTACTTGCGTAGCCCCTTGAACGACTACGGAGCACCGCTGGTTCCGAGGAAGAGGCCATGGAGGAAGAAGAAGAGGAGGGGGTGGAGGAGAGAGGTGTGTCACAATCAGCATTTCGGAGGCGTGGTGGCGGAACAACCTCCAACACTACTGCACCTTGTCCTGCATCCTTCCCAGCTGCCAGCAGAGTCACCCAATGTGCCGTGAAACTTAGGTAACGTCCCTGTCCATGCCTGCTGGACCATGAGTCAGCGGTAATATGCACCTTACCGCTGACCGCCCTGTCCAGCGAGGCATGGACATTGCCTTCCACATGCCGGTAGAGAGCCGGAATCGCCTTCCGTGAGAAAAAGTGGCGTTTGGGTACCTGCCACTGAGGAACCGCACATTCCACAAACTCACGGAAGGGGGCAGAGTCTACCAACTGAAAAGGCAGCAGTTGAAGTGCTAGCAATTTTGCCAAGCTAGCATTCAACTGCTGGGCATGTGGATGGCTGGGAGCAAACTTCTTTCGGCGGTGCAGCAGCTGGGGCAGGGAAATTTGCCTGGTACAATCTGACGTCGGTGTACCAAAAGCAGATTGCCCACAAGTACTTGGCTGTAACACACCTAATTCTACACCTTCATTCCTCTCACTGCAGGTCTCAGAGAGGACTGGAGGTCTAGTGGGGTTGGAAATCTCAGCTGATGAGGAGCAAGGAGAGATCCTCTTTGTTCTTTGGTGTGGGTCTTTTAGATACGCTTGCCAACGAACTGCATGGCAGGTCAACATATGTCTGGTCAAGCATGTGGTACCCAAGCGGGAGATGTTTTGGCCACGTGAGATACGCTTGAGACATATGTTGCAAATAGCAGCGGTGCGATCTGATGCACTCGTCTCAAAAAAGGCCCACACCAAAGAACTTTTTGAATAACGCGCAGAGACTGCAGCGCCCTGCACATGTGGAGCTTTGGGGTGTGATGCAGTCAATGTGCTGCCCTTAGGCTGGCCCCTGGAGGGCATCCTGCCTCGTTGGTGATGTGCCGCCTCCTCCTCCTCCTCCTCCTCCTCTCTCCTATCAGGCACCCACGTTGAGTCAGTGACCTCATCATCCCCTCCCTCCTCATCACTGGAGCAAACCTGGCAGTATGCTGCAGCAGGGGGAGCATGACTGCCAGATTGCTGTCCTTCTTGGGCACCCCCTCTATCCGTGCTCATGTTACTGCCTTCATCGAGCTCAGTATCATCACCAGAGCCTTCCAAACGCTGGGCATCCTCCTGGAGCATGTACCCAACACTGTGGTCAAACAGTTCGAGGGAATCCTCATGAGGACATGGTGGAGCTAGGGAAGGAGTCACTGATGACATTGAGCTGAGGGAAGAGGCCGCTGCTTTGCCAGACAAAGCACCCTGGGCATGGGTGAGAGAGGATGAGGAGGATGAGGACGGCTTGGTCATCCACTCGACCAAGTCTTCCGCATGTTGCGGCTCAACACGGCCAGCTGCCGAAAAAAAGGCCAAGCGTGTCCCATGGCCACGTGCTGATGAGGATGCACCGTCTCCATGACCAGCACTAGACACAGAGCCTGCTTGCCCTCTCTTATTGGCTTGTGACTGTCTGCCTCTCCTTCTTGGCCTTCCAGGCCATACTAATGGCCTGTAGCTGCACTAAGCTGGGATAGAACACCAGTAATTTTCTTCAGGTAGCTTTATATACTGTAACCAGACAAGCCTGCCTGTCAGTAGGAAGATAACAGGAACGGATCTAGCTGAACACTGTGAGCAGGACGCACTGTACTAAATGTAAATAGTCTAGCTGCCTGACCGTGGTACTAATAGGATCAAATAGAACACCAGTAATTTTCTTCAGGTAGCTTTATATACTGTAACCAGACAAGCCTGCCTGTCAGTAGGAAGATAACAGGAACTGATCTAGCTGAACACTGTGAGCAGGACGCACTGTACTAAATGTAAATAGTCTAGCTGCCTGACCGTGGTACTAATAGGATCAAATAGAACACCAGTAATTTTCTTCAGGTAGCTTTATATACTGTAACCAGACAAGCCTGCCTGTCAGTAGGAAGATAACAGGAACGGATCTAGCTGAACACTGTGAGCAGGACGCACTGTACTAAATGTAAATAGTCTAGCTGCCTGACCGTGGTACTAATAGGATCAAATAGAACACCAGTAATTTTCTTCAGGTAGCTTTATATACTGTAACCAGACAAGCCTGCCTGTCAGTAGGAAGATAACAGGAACGGATCTAGCTGAACACTGTGAGCAGGACGCACTGTACTAAATGTAAATAGTCTAGCTGCCTGACCGTGGTACTAATAGGATCAAATAGAACACCAGTAATTTTCTTCAGGTAGCTTTATATACTGTAACCAGACAAGCCTGCCTGTCAGTAGGAAGATAACAGGAACGGATCTAGCTGAACACTGTGAGCAGGACGCACTGTACTAAATGTAAATAGTCTAGCTGCCTGACCGTGGTACTAATAGGATCAAATAGAACACCAGTAATTTTCTTCAGGTAGCTTTATATACTGTAACCAGACAAGCCTGCCTGTCAGTAGGAAGATAACAGGAACGGATCTAGCTGAACACTGTGAGCAGGACGCACTGTACTAAATGTAAATAGTCTAGCTGCCTGACCGTGGTACTAACAGGATCAAATAGAACACCAGTAATTTTCTTCAGGTAGCTTTATATACTGTAACCAGACAAGCCTGCCTGTCAGTAGGAAGATAACAGGAACGGATCTAGCTGAACACTGTGAGCAGGACGCACTGTACTAAATGTAAATAGTCTAGCTGCCTGACCGTGGTACTAATAGGATCAAATAGAACACCAGTAATTTTCTTCAGGTAGCTTTATATACTGTAACCAGACAAGCCTGCCTGTCAGTAGGAAGATAACAGGAACGGATCTAGCTGAACACTGTGAGCAGGACGCACTGTACTAAATGTAAATAGTCTAGCTGCCTGACCGTGGTACTAATAGGATCAAATAGAACACCAGTAATTTTCTTCAGGTAGCTTTATATACTGTAACCAGACAAGCCTGCCTGTCAGTAGGAAGATAACAGGAACGGATCTAGCTGAACACTGTGAGCAGGACGCACTGTACTAAATGTAAATAGTCTAGCTGCCTGACCGTGGTACTAATAGGATCAAATAGAACACCAGTAATTTTCTTCAGGTAGCTTTATATACTGTAACCAGACAAGCCTGCCTGTCAGTAGGAAGATAACAGGAACGGATCTAGCTGAACACTGTGAGCAGGACGCACTGTACTAAATGTAAATAGTCTAGCTGCCTGACCGTGGTACTAACAGGATCAAATAGAACACCAGTAATTTTCTTCAGGTAGCTTTATATACTGTAACCAGACAAGCCTGCCTGTCAGTAGGAAGATAACAGGAATGGATCTAGCTGAACACTGTGAGCAGGACGCACTGTACTAAATGTAAATAATCTAGCTGCCTGACCGTGGTACTAATAGGATCAAACAGAACACCAGTAATTTTCTTCAGGTAGCTTTATATACTGTAACCAGACAAGCCTGCCTGTCAGTAGGAAGATAACAGGAACGGATCTAGCTGAACACTGTGAGCAGGACGCACTGTACTAAATGTAAATAGTCTAGCTGCCTGACCGTGGTACTAATAGGATCAAATAGAACACCAGTAATTTTCTTCAGGTAGCTTTATATACTGTAACCAGACAAGCCTGCCTGTCAGTAGGAAGATAACAGGAACGGATCTAGCTGAACACTGTGAGCAGGACGCACTGCACTAAATGTAAATAGTCTAGAAGATAACAGGAACGGATCTAGCTGAACACTGTGAGCAGGACGCACTGCACTAAATGTAAATAGTCTAGAAGATAACAGGAACGGATCTAGCTGAACACCGTGAGCAGGACGCACTGCACTAAATGTAAATAGTCTAGAAGATAACAGGAACGGATCTAGCTAAACTGAATACAGTGTATATATATATATGCAACACCTGGGATGCATATATATACACAATACACTGTAAGTGCAGCTAACTGACTGACTGTTCTGCCTAATCTATCTAACTCAAATCAAATGACACTGTCTGTCTCTCTCTCTCTCTCAATGAACGCCGGAACACACACTACACAGGGCCGCCGTGCCTTGGCTTTGGCCAATTATGGCTCTCTGTTCAGGCGGCGCTGTGATTGGCCAAGCATGCGGGTCATAGTGCATGCTTGGCCAATCATCAGCAAGCAATGCACTGCGATGCCGCAGTGAATTATGGGCCGTGACGCGCCACACGAATTTGGCGCGAATGGCCCATATCGTTCGCAATTCGGCGAACGGGCGAATAGCTGATGTTCGAGTCGAACATGGGTTCGACTCGAACACGAAGCTCATCCCTACTCTGGAGCATTGCCACACCCGTATGGTAGCCCTCATAGGCCCCGTTACGGATGGGTGCGCTTTGCATCCCCTAAAAACTAGATTGGAGAGTGCCGCGTAGGACCCGAGAACAGCAGCCTCCAAGGTGATGGCCGGATTCTGTCTAGGCTGAGAGAACCACCATCTGACCGTGACTAGGACTGCCGCCGCCCAGTAATATGCAAGGAAATTTGTAAGAGCCAGCCCACCGCTGGACAAGGGGAGGTAGAGGGTACGCCGAGCTACCCGAGGGGGACGACCAGCCCAAATGAAGGTGGTCACAATACTGTCTAGTTGTCAGAATAAGGATCAGGGGATAGGGGTAGGGGTCTGTCTGAAAAAAATATAGCAATTTGGCTAGGTATATCATTTTAATTGAGTTCCCCATGCCCACAGGTGTGAGAGAGAGATTGCACCACGTAGCACACCATTTGGTCAGTTGGTCCAACACTGGGAGGACATTCCTAGCCAGGTAGCCTCCCGTCGTGGGACCCACCCTAACCCCTAGGTATGTGAATTCTTCCACCCAACATAGAGGTGTGTGGGAGTCAACGAGGGACGGAGCTGGAATAATACCGATTTTTCCCAGTTGATACGTATCCCCGAGTATTGGCTGAAATTGCCGAACTGGGTCAGGGCAGATCTTAAGGAAGCGGAGGCGTCTGCCAAATATAGCAGGGAGTTGTCCATGTATAGGGATAACTTTTCTTCTAGTAGGCCCACCTTTATGCCCTTGATTCCAGAATCTTTTCTAAGGTGGGCGGCAAGCAGTTGCAAGGGAGAAGAGTGCCGGTGACAGTGGACATCCCTGCCGAGTCCCCCTTCCTAGAGAGGAGTCCGACAGGGTCCCGTTAGTGCGTATGCGGGCCCTAGGGTGTGCATATAGCATCTGCAGCCATGACAGGAATTGAGGACCGAAACCAAATCTAGCAAGGACCACTATCCACAGGTAGCCCCACTCGACCGAGTCGAAGGCCTTCTCTGCGTCGAGAGAGGCCACCACACCGGGACTGTCAGGGTCCGCGATCGCTTTGTGGGTGTGCAGCCGACAAATATTGATATCCATGCCACGACCCGGCATAAAGCCTGTTTGGTCTGAGTGGACCAGGGCCGTAATAACAGTATTCAGATGGTTGGCAAGGATTTTTGCAAATATTTTTGCGCCGATGTTAAGGAGGGAAATAGGACGGTAGGAAGAACATAAGGTGGGATCTTTGCCAGGCTTGGGGATGACCCCTATCACCGCATCACCGCATCACTCATTGAATCCGGGAGTGTCCCAGACTCCGATACCTGAGGCATGTAATCTGGGGGCCAGGTCTTCCATGTAGGTCTTATAAAACTCAACCGGGACCCCATCCGGTCCCGTGGTCTTGTCCGCCTGCATCATTTTTAGGGCCATCTGTATCTCTTCTATCTTAATGGGGGCGTCCAATTTGTTTGCAGTGGTAGAGGTGAGGACAGGGACGTCAATAGCCTCAGGATAGTCATTCAGGTCTTTCTGGTCGTAGGTCACCCGGGAGCTGTAAAGCGGTTGGTAATAATTAGCAAAGCATTGGTTAATGTCCTGGGGAGCAGAGAGGAGGACCCCGTCCTGTCCAAGTGCAATGGTCATCACTCTCAACTGCTCCCTGGATAACCAGGCCAGTAGGCACTCCGTCTTTTCCCCCTGCTCAAAAATGCCCTGATGATTGATGGCGTAATTTCTTCTGCGTCAAAGATGTGCGCAGAAGAAGGGCCTGCTGGGTCAGAGATTGAAGTCAGGTATATTGTTGGGGGTTGCGGAACCTTACATAAAGGGCCTCCTGTCTAGACGCCTCATCCTCCACCTTAGTAAGCTCCGCTCCACGTTCCCTCCTCACTGCCGCTATTATTGACTTTTAGTGTTCCCTTGAGGAGGCCTTGAAGGCGTCCCACACGGAGCTCTCCGCAGCCGTTCCCGGATTGTCTCTCCAGAACTGACTCAGTGTGTCGTGAAACTGGGACTCCACCTCCGCGTCTGAAACCCAAAATCTGGAAAGGCTCCAGAGTTTGTCAGACGGTTGTCAACTCTAGGGACAGAAGTAACGGGGCGTGGTCCGAAATTCCCCTAGGGAGGATGGTAATGTCCCGGACCTTGGACAGGACAGGCGCCCCCACATAGGCAAGGTCTATATGTGAAAAGAATTTGTGGGTGGCAGAGTGGCAGGTGAAAGCCAGAGAAAGGGGGTGCCTCCACCTCCACGCATCCATGAGGCTATATGTATCAGCCCTTAACGAGTTGTACCAGCAGAGTCCAGGACAAGGTTAAAATCTCCCATTAGTATTACATTGTCCGAGGGGAATTGTGCTAACTTGGCTGAAAGCAGATTTAACAATTTAAGCGATGCAGGAGGCGGCAGATACAAACCCACGAGAACCCATGGCAACTATTGAATCAATGCATAGACCAACACAAACCTACCATCGGGATCCAGAATCAGGTCAAGGAGCTTAAAGGGGAGTGTTTTGAGAACAAGGATACCGACTCCTCTGGCAAAACTAGAATAAGTGGAGTGGTAGTGGTGACCTACCCACGTTTTTTTGAGGCTGAGGGTCTTGCTTCCTATTGCTGCGTCGCCTGTAACACACACACGGGGGTTGTACCTCTTAATAAACTGGAACACTAAGGAATGTTTAACCGAAGAGTTCAAACCCCGTGTGTTCCAGGAGAGGACGTTAAGGGTAGCCATACATATATATTAATAAAATATAGCAAGGAGTGTCAGAGTTAGTGAGTCGTGGCTCTCTCCAAGCAGCCAGAACAAGGTCGAGGAAAGGACCAGGTCTCCACAATAGTGCAATTAAAGTGATCAAAAACGTTACTGTCATGCAACTTAAAACAGCAGACTGAGAGCCATCACTGTGGCCCAACTTACCCAAATTACCCCCACCCCCAAACACGGAGGAGGGTTTGCTTCCCAAAACGAACACCAGCCCTATGGCCGGATATGAAGGCAATGTGCAATAGGCTTTAGCCTCTCTAAATCTGAACAGTCAAAAGTACCTGAAAAATCCGGTAAAGGAGAGTTAGTATAGAACACCCGGAGCCCCGGGGGCACAGTACTTAGGTGAACAGTCATTGAACTTCCCCTAACAAAACAGGATCAGGGCGGGGAAGGGACTGGGGAGGAAGAGGATAGTTTCTCTGGTGGTCCCCACAGGTGTGTTGCATGCGACCTGAGCAACTGCATCAGGGTCGCATCCTCGATATAAACACCCTCCCGCTGCATCTACTCCAGGGTAGAAAGAATGGGGGGGGGGACACAGGAGGGGTTATGCGGATGGGCAAATACAGTAAGATTGGGATAGGATCCCCCAGAGTGTGGCCGAAACATCAGCAACGGGGGGGAGAACCAGGAGCAGGCTCCGAGGGAGGGGGGATACAGGTCATGAGGTCCCAGTTCCATACGCCCCGACACAGTGGGAACAGTTCACTGTCAGTGGCATCGGTGGTAACGTGTGGGTGACCATGTGTCGGGAGAAAATAAAACCACCCCACAGAGCCCAAATGTGGTCCCTCACACCATACAATTGGTTGTGGGGCCCCCCAACAGCACACTCACACACATCAGCAGGGGGAAAAACTGCGAGGGGATCAGCGTTACAATGTTTCAGCCCATGCGGCCGCATCTGTGGGAGAAGTAAAGAATTGCACCTGTTCTCCATCTTGCACTCTCAGCTTGGCAGGAAAAAGCATGCTGTACTTGACTCCCTTTTTCTCTTAACATGGCACGAACTTGGTCTAAGGATTTGCGTTGTCTCTGTGTTTCCACTGAGTATTCCGGAAAGATTAGTATCTTTGCATTTCCAAATTTCAGCTCGCCCTGCAGACGAGCCGCACAGAGAACCATATCTCTGTCCCTGTAATGCAGGAATTTAAAAATGAACATGCGGGTGGTGCTCCCTGCAGGCCACTGGTCGCCGGCATGCGGTAAGCACATTCGATGGAGAAGTGTGGGGAGAAACGCACCTTTGGGAGCAAGGATGGAAGCAATTGCTCCATAGAGGTGACCAGATCTGAACCCTTGGCACCCTCCGGGAGTCCCAGGACCCATAAGTTGTTCCGGCGATTCCGGTTTTTGGCGTCTTCAGCCCTGGCTTCAAGGACTTTCACCTTGGATTTCAGGATCTGTAGGTCCGCATGATGGTCTCTCTGAGTATCCTCCGTGCTAGAGACCCTTCTCTCCACCTCCGTCACCCGCTCCCTTAACCTGTCCATGTCCCGGTGGGTAAGGGTTGCCTCCGTCTTGACATGATCGATTTTCACCGTGAGGGTGGATTGGCACGTGATGATTTCCGGCATTAGGGCATAAAAGGCTGGAGAATCGGCCTGAATCGCGCCGTCAGGCGAGGACGCTTTCTGAGTCTCCATGGGGCAGGCCGTGGAGGGGGGGAGGCCTGGGTTTCAGCGGTGTGTGCACTGCGTCGGAGGTACGTCTCTTCTGTGTCCCCCTCTTGTTCTTTTTCATTCCCCGACACTCTGGGAGGTATATGGGCAGTTCCACACTAGGATGGGTGAATGATGAAAGTCCGGATCGGGAGCTCCACAGCTACACATCTGCTCCCGTCACCATCTTGGACAGGCCCTCCCTAGGACACACTTAACCACTTGATCGCCCCCTAGTGTTTAACCCCTTACTTGCCAGTGTAATTTATACATTAATCAGTGGCTTTTTGTAGCTCTGATCGTTATATAAATGACAATGGTCCCAAAATAGTGTCAAAAGTGTCCAATGTGTCCGCCATAATGTCGCAGTCCGAAAAAAATCGCAGATCGCCACCATTACTAGTAAAAAAAAAATTAATAATAATTCCATAAATCTATCCCCTATTTTGTAGATGCTATAACTTTTGCGCAAACAAATAAAAAAATACACTTATTGCGATTTTTTTACCAAAAATATGTAAAAAAATACATATCAGCCGAAACTTTGGAAGAAATTTCTTTCATATATTTTTTGGGGATATTTATTATAGCAAAAAGTAAAAAATATTGATTTTTTTTCAAAATTGTCGCTCTTTTTTTGTTTATAGCGCAAAAAATAAAAACCGCAGAGGTGATCAAATACCACCAAAAGAAAGCTATATGGGAAAAAAAGGACGTCAATTTTGTTTGGGTACAACGTTGCACGATCGCGCAACTGTCAGTTAAAGCGACGCAGTACAGAATCGCAAAAAATGCTCTGGTCAGAAAGTGGGTAAATCCTTCCAGGGCTGAAGTGGTTAATCACACTTTTTGATCTGTTTTTATTGTTTTTTTTGGCAATCTGTCACTCAAATGAGCCCTATGGTAGGCTCTTTTGAGACATGATCGACTAATAGCCTCTTGCTTGGCCTCTATCTCATAGTCTTCCTGTCTACTACAATTCCTTTTCAGGTATTGGCTGTATGGTATGCTCGAGACTAGGGGTCTAGGAGGGGAACTCGTAGCATGAAGAATCGTGTTGCCTGCTGAAGGTTTACGAGACAGAGTTGAACCAATACTTCCATCATCATTGATGAAAATCTGGATATCAAGAAAACTTTATACGCATTACCGAAAGTACACAAAAGTATGGACCGTCCTCAAGCATGTCCCATTGTGTCAGGGAATAGTTGTCTGATGGATGTACATTTATCATTCAATAGGCTCTTTGGTCAATAATAAAGTTTTTTCATGTTGAGGTTGTATTTCCCTTTTTGACCACTAGATGGCATTTATTACATTTTTAACATTGAAGTTTTTTGTTGGGACATAGGTGACCATACAGACACCCGGAGCGTCATCATTGCTCGCCCTGGGGCTTGTAATGTTGGCGCCATTAGCTATTTGCCCTGCATGTTTCCCCAGGCAGGATTCTGCCACATTCCCTGAGCTTGGTTTATGGGTGTAGCTGAGTCACTGATGGCCTATACCTGAAGCCACTCCCTGCTTAGAGTAGATCTTCCAATATGGCGCTGTTGGTTCATCGCGCTTAGTTGTGACATCACTTCCGCGCATGGACAGTGGCTCTTTTTGGCATCCACACTTCCACCAGTGCCATTAGATAATCAGCACATTGAATATCAGCACAGCCCCATCAGATGTGCCACCACAACTACCAAGAAGTGCCCATAAGCTGCTAGTCCGTGCCCCATAAAAAACGGATGACAGTGCTCAGATCAGTGCCAATTAGTGCCCACCACAGTGCCAGCCAGTGCTCATCACAGTGCCAATCAGTGCCCAGCAGTAAAACCTGTCAGTACATTACCATCAGTGCTGCCTGTCAGTGCCCATTACAGCCGCCTGTCAATGCCCATCACAGCCGCCAGCCAGTGCCCATCAGTGCCACCTATCAGTGCCCATTAGTGCTGCATATCAGTGCCGCCTATTGGTGCCCATCAGTGCTGCATATCAGTGCCCATCAATTCTACATATCAGTGCCACCCTATCAGTGCCAACCCATCAGTGCCCGTCCGTGAAGAAGAAAGCTAAATTTTATAACTGAAACAAAGAAAACTTGTATTTTTTAGTTTGTTTAGCAAAAAATAAAAACCACAGAGGTGATCAAATACCACCAAAAGAAAGCTCTATTTGTTGAAACAAAATGATAAAAATTCTGTTTGGCTACAATGTAGCATGACCATGTAATTCTCATTCAAATTGCAACAGCACTGAAAGCTGAAAATTGTCCTGGGCGGGAAGGGGCGAAAATGCCTGGTATTAAATGTGGTTAACCTATTGGTCAATACATACATACAGTGGGGCAAAAAAGTATTTAGTCAGCCACCAATTGTGCAAGTTCTCCCACTTAAAAAGATGAGAGAGGCCTGTAATTGTCATCATAGGTATACCTCAACTATGAGGGACAAAATGTGGAAACAAATCCAGACAATCACATTGTCTAATTTTTGAAAGAATTTATTTGCAAATTATGGTGGAAAATAAGTATTTGGTCGCCTACAAACAAGCAAGATTTCTGGCTCTCACAGACCTGTATCTTCTTCTTTAGGAGGCTCCTCTGTCCTCCACTCATTACCTGTTAATGGCACTTGTTTGAACTTGTTATCAGTATAAAAGACACCTGTCCACAACTGAAACAGTCACACTCCAAACTCCACTATGGTGAAGACCAAAGAGCTGTCGAAAGACACCAGAAACAAAACTGTAGACCTGCACCAGTCTGCAAAGACTGAATTTGAAATAGGCAAGCAGCTTGGTGTGAAGAAATCAACTGTGGGAGCAATAATTAGAAAATGGAAGACATACAAGACCACTGATAATCTCCCTCGATCTGGGGCTTCACGCAAGATCTCACCCTGTAGGGTCAAAATGATCACAAGAACGGTGAGCAAAAATCCCAGAACTACACGGGGGGACCTAGTGAATGACCTGCAGAGAGCTGGGACCAACGTAACAAAGGCTACCATCAGTAACACACTACACCGCCAGGGAGTCAGATCCTGCAGTGCCAGATGTGTCCCCCTGCTTAAGCCAGTACATGTCCAGGCCCATCTGAGGTTTGCTAGAGAGCATTTGGATGATCCAGAAGAGGATTGGGAGAATGTCATATGGTCAGATGAAACCAAAGTAGAACTCTTTGGTAGAAACACAACTCGTTGTGTTTGGAGGAGAGAGAATGCTGAGTTGCAACCAAAGAACACCATACCTACTGTGAAGCATGGGGGTGGCAACATCATGCTTCGGGGCTGTTTCTCTGCAAAGGGAACAGGACGACTGATGCATGTACATGAAAGAATGGGGCCATGTATGGTGAGATTTTGAGTGCAAGCTTCCTCCCATCAGCAAGGGTATTGAAGATGAAATGTAATGAAGGAGTGGCTTCGTAAAAAAGCATTTCAAGGTCCAGGAGTGGCCTAGCCAGTCTCCAGATCTCACCCCCATAGAAAACCTTTGGAGGGAGATCTGCATGGAGGAATGGGCCAACATACCAGCAACAGTGTGTGACAACCTTGTGAAGACTTACAGAAAACGTTTGACCTCTGTCATTGCCAACAAAGGATATATAACAAAGTATTGAGATGAACTTTTGATATTGACCAAATACTTATTTTCCACCATAATTTGCAAATAAATTCTTTCAAAAATCAGACAATGAGATTGTCTGAATTTGTTTCCACATTTTGTCTCTCCTAGTTGAGGTATACCTATGATGACAATTACAGGCCTCTCTCATCTTTTTAAGTGGGAGAACTTGCACAATTGATGGCTGACTAATTACTTTTTTGCCCCACTGTATATGTTTATCATATATATTGCCTGGTAGCTTTTAAAATGTCCTCCTACTCTGTAGGCCCATTGCTATTGGAGTTCCTATATTCCCCTCTGAGGTGCACCAGATATCTTCTAAATGTCAATATCCTCCTGACATCTGACCCGCCAATTTGATGCTTATAGGATATATATTGTTATCAGGTGGGGATTCTTCTAGCTCTTTTGTCCTATGCTTCTTAGAGGTTTTTATGTGTTTTTTTTTTGTATATTTTTCATTATGATGTCATATATTGTAATAGTTTACAAGATTCTAATATTCTGTTTTCAACCTGTAGTGACCATATATGCAGGATTTATCTCCTGAGGAAGCCATTGTATGGCGAAATAAAACACTGCCGTCCATCTCTTACATATGGTTATTGTATGATGATATCCGGATGATTTTATCTATGTACAAATACATTTTATATTTTTATATATATTGGTTTTGATTTGTTTATGGCACCTTAAAAGTCCCATTATCCTTTCCCTACAAAAATATTTACAACATAGGGATGTGGTGCCTCTTGACTATCCAACATCCAGCAATTATTAAATTTTTGCCACTGATACCAGTCTCTCCAGTTGGGGGACTGGTTTGGAGGTGGCTACAGTTCAGGGGACATGTTCTCCACAGAAAAGAATACTGCCCACCAATATCTTGGAATTTCGGGCAGTATACCTTGCTCTGGTGTATTGGGCAACCTAGTTGCACAAGTTTATGGTCAGTGTCCTGTCCGACAATACCATTGCAATGACACATATCAGCCACCATGGTGGCACCAGGATTCGAATGGCTCAGGAAGGTGAACCACACTCTGGAGCAGAACAGCATCTGCTGTCTCTGGCGACAGTACATATTCCAGGTATAGAAGACTAGAGGGCAGTGGTCCCTGCATCCCGAAACATTTTCTGCAATTTGCCAGCTTTAGGGAACTCTGCAGGTGGATCTACTGGATTCCAGGTTCTGTAACAAAATGGACAGGTTGGGTCTGTGACGAGAGTCCCACTAGCAATAGGGGTAGATGTACTGGTAACACCTTAGGGACCATTTCTCCCTTATATATGCCTTCCCCCCTGATTTAACTACTGCCGCTTTAACTACTGCAAAGAATCCAGGATGTGGTAACACTGATAATAGTGTTAGCTGGCCTAGGCCAGGAGGGCTTGGTACACCGACATAGTAAAACTTCCAGATGAGACTCTTTGGACACTTCCCCTCCAGCCAGACCTATGACCTTGGGTCCTGTTATCTCTGCGCTGTTGAGTGCCAGGAAGCCGGCTTAAGGGAGCTTCCATTGCAGGGTTTGAAAATGTTATGTACCTGGGGTGAATCCATGAAATGGCACCCGCAGAAATATGTGAGTGGGAAATAATTTTCCTTTCTTCAGCCCGGAGGGGAAATAAGATTGGCCTTACAACAGAGTTCTAGTCCCCAAATATCTTTTTTTTTTTTTTTTTTTAATGCTCCCCATTATTGTTCCTGCTTCTACTTTAACATTTAGATACAGTCAATGTTTTCCTTGTTTGTTTTAAATTGTTTAAATCATTCCTGATCTTGGAAACAGGCAGGGTCCATTGCGGTTGTGGGCATCTGAAGCCCGCTAGTCTTTATTTCCAGGATTTTGGTGCAGCTGACTACCCAGCAGGCACCTCTCGATCTCACACCTGTGCAGTAATGTCACTGCGTGATGCTGATTACAGTAATAGGCAATTCCCATGGACTTCTGGGATAGATAATGATATCCCAGGAGTCCATGGGACACGCCTTGTGATGTAATCACCTAGGCGGCCTGACCAGAAGGGCTGCAGGAAGAAAACGAAAAGGTATTTAGAAAAAAAATAATAATAATTTTTGGCCATTTACAATAGCATTGCGAATGGGAATGCTTGCAGGTTAAAAAACTGGGTGGAACTCCGCTTTAAGTATCATTAAGGGTCAAATTTCGTATCTATCTATTTTCCAGAGACCGTTGTTTCTCACTACTCCTACTTTATGCAGCAGGTAACGCAGACAGTCCTTCCTGTCAGGCCACCCTTGTGTCCTTGGAATTTGAGTTTGGTCTTGTCTGTCCTTGCAGAAGCCACCTTTTGAACCAATTTGAGAAACTCCATTGGTCATTTGACTCGGAAGGTGGCTTTTTGGTTGCTGTCACTTCGGCAGGAGTGTCGGAGCTGGCAGCTCTTTCATGTAAGGAGCCGTTCTTGGTCTTGTACCATGTTGAGGTGATATTGCATCCTCATCCATCTTTCTTGCCTATAGTGGCTTCTAGTTTTCACTTGAATCAGGACAGTGTCTCTCTTTTCTAATCCTCAGTCGGCAGCAGTAGGATCCCTGCATAGGTAGTTCAGTTGGTCAGGATTTACTTGAATTGTTGGCGAAGGTCAGGAATCCCGGTTTGTGCTGCCAGAAAAGCCCAGGAAGGGAAGGCGGCATCTAAGTTAACTATTTCTCATTGGATCGACCAGGTAATCATTCAAGCCTATGACTTGGAAAGGCAAGATCCACACCCTTTCTGGTGAGAGCGCTCTCCTCCAGGTGTGTGGGGGCATCTTGGGCTTTTCGCCGTCAGGCCTCGGTCCTTCAGGTTTTCAAGGCTGCTGCATGGTCTTTGGTTCATACATTCACAGGGTTTTACCAGATGGATATTAGAGCCACAGAGGATACTGCCTTGGCCACAGTTTGTTTAAGGAGGCAGAATAGGTCCTTTTCAGGTGGCAGTTTCTGTGATGGTCTTCCTTCCACTCAAGGGCATTGCTTTGGGACATCCCAGATAGTAATTATTATGGCTGCTTTGTGTCCCCTGATGTACGATAAAGAACATTTTTCCTATACCTGTCATGTAAAATTATTTTCTTGGAGTACATCACAGAACACAGAGGTCCCTCCCCTCTTTCTGAGATATTAATTGCTTGCTACAAAACTGAGGTACTTCCTGTATAGGAGGAGCTATATAGGTTAGGATTTCCTGCTTGATTGATCTGCCAGTGTCCATTCACCTATAGGTGGCGCATAACCCAGATAGTAATTATTATGGCTGCTCTGTGTCCCATGATGTGCTCCAAGAAAATGATTTTATAGGTAAGATGCAAGTAAAATCTATTTTTTATTGGGATTTTATGTGATAGACCAACAAAAATTGGCACATAATTGTGAAGTGAAAGGAAAATGATAAATGTGGCTTTTGTATTCAGCCCCCTTTACTCTGATACCCCTAACTAAAATCTAGTGAAACCAATTGCCTTCAGAAGTAACCTAATTAGTAAATAAAGTCCACCTGTGTGTAATTTAATCTCAGCATAAATACAGCTGTTCTGTGAAGCCCTCAGAGGTTTGTTAGAGAACCTTAGTGAACAAACGACATCATGAAGGCAGGGTTCGGTTATAAAAAACTATCCCAAGCTTTGAACATCTCACGGACCACTGTTCAATCCATCATCCAAAAATGGAAAGAGTATGGCACAACTGCAAACCTACATGGCCGTCCACCTAAACTGACAGGCCGGGCAAGGAGAGCAATAATCAGGGAAGTGGCCAAGAGCCCCATGGTACCCCAGGAGGAGCTGCAAAGATCCACAGGTCAGATGGGAGAATCTGTCCACAGGACAACTATTAGTCATGCACTCCACAAATCTGGCCTTTAGGGAAGATGGGCAAGAAGAAAGCCATTGTTAAAAGAGAGCCATAAGAAGTCCAGTTTGCAGTTTGCGAGAAGCCATGTGGGGGACACAGCAAACATGTGGAAGAAGGTGCTCTGGTCAGATGAGACCAAAATGTAACTTTTTGGCCTAAAGACAAAATGCTATGTGTGGCAGAAAATTAACACTGCACATCACCCTGAACATGAAACATGGTGGTGGCAGCATCATATTGTTGGAATGCTTTTCTTCAGCAGGGACAGGGAAGCTGGTCAGAGATGATGGGAAGATAGATGGAGCCAAATACAGGGCACTCTGATGCCATGTACACACGAGCGGAATGTCCGACAGAAAAAGTCAGATGGAAGCTTTTCATCGTTTATTCCGATCGTGTGTATGCCTTATCGGACTTTTTTTATTAGAAAATTCTGACGGACCTAGAAATAGAACATGTTCTAAATATTTCCGACGGAACCAATTCCTATCGGGAAAACCGCTCGTCTGTATGCTGTTCCAGCGGACCAAAAACGACGCATGCTCTGAAGCAAGTACGAGACGGAAGCTATTGGCTACTGGCTATTGAACTTCCTTCTTCTAGTCCCGTCGTACGTGTTGTACGTCACTGCGTTCTTAACGGCCGGACTTTGTTTTGACCGTATGTAGGCAAGACCGCTTGAATGGAATTCCGTTGGAGAAACCTTCGGAGTTTATACCGGCAAAACCGGTCGTGTGTACAGGGCATTAGAAGAAAACCTGTTAGAGTCTGCAAAAGACTTGAGACTGGGGTTGCGGTTCACCTTCCAGCAGGACAACGACCCTAAACATACAGTCAGAGCTACAATGGAATGGATTAGATCAAAGCATATTCATGTTTTAGAATGGCCCAGTCAAAGTCCAGACCTAAATCCAATTGAGAATTTGTGGCAAGACTTGAAAATTGCTGTTCACAGATGCTCTCCATCCAATCTGACAGAACTTAAGCTATTTTGCAAAGCAGAATGGGCAAAAATTTTACTCTCTAACCACTTGCCAACCAGCTCACGCCGATATACGTCGGCAAAGTGGCACGGGTGCACAAAATAACGTACCCGTACGTCGCTGCTTTATCCGCGGCTAGCGGGCGCATGCCCCCGGGTCCCGTGGACACAATATCCGCTGGTGGCCCGCGATCATGGCACGGAGAGGCAGAACGGGGAGATGCAAGTGATGCATGTAAACAAGGCATTTCCCTGTTCTGCCTAGTAACATGACAGGGATCTACTGCTCCCAGTGATCAGGAGCAGTGATCTCTGTCATGATCTAGTGAGCTCACCCCCCCTACAGTTAGAATATGCTGAGGAAACACAGTTAACCCCTTGATTGCCCCATAGTGTTTAAAGCCTTCCCTGCCAGTGACATTTATACAGTAATCCATGCATTTTTATAGCACTGATCGCTGTATAAATTCCAATGGTCCCAAAATAGTGTCAAAAGTGTCCGATCTGTCCGCCGCAATGTCGCAGTCACGATAAAAATCGCAGATCGCCGACATTACTAATAAAAAAAATAAATAATAAATGCCATAAATCTATCCCCTATTTTGTAGACCCGATACCTTTTGCGCAAACAAATCAATATACTTATTGCGATTTTTATTTTTTTTTTACCAAAAATATTGGCCTAAACTGTGGAAGAAATTCGTTTTTTTTATATACTTTTTGGGGATATTTATTATAGCAAAAAGTAAAAAATATAGCTTTTTTTCAAAATTGTCGCTCTTTTTGTTTATAGCGCAAAAAATAAAAACCGCAGAGGTGATCAAATACAAAGAAAGCTGTATTTGTGGGAAAAAAAGGACGTCAATTTTGTTTGGGTACGACGTTACACGACTGCGCAATTGTCAGTTAAAGCGACACAGTGCCGTATCGCAAAAAAGGGCTTGGTCAGGAAGGGAGTAAATCCTTCCGGGGCTGAAGTGGTTGAATATACAAAGCTGGTAGAGACATGCCTAAAAAGACTTGCATCTGTAATTGCAGCAAAAGGTGGTTCTACAAAATATTGACTCAGGAGGCTAAATACAAATGCAGGCCACACTTTTCAGATATTTGTAAAAATTTTGAAAACCCTTAATCATTTTCCTTCCACTTCACTATTATGTGCCACTTTGTGTTGGTCTATCACATAAAATCCCAATAATATACATTAATGTTTTTGGTTGTAACATGGCAAAATGTGGAACATTTCAAGGGGTACAGGGGCGGCACAGTGGTGCAGTGGATAGCACTTTCGCCTAGCAGTAAGAAGGGTCGCTGGTTTGAATCCCAACCACGACACAACCTGCCTGGCGTTTGCATGTTCTCCCTGTGCCTGCGTGGGTTTCCTCCGGGTACTCCGGTTTCCTCCCACACTCCAAAGACATGCTGGTAGGTTAATTGGATCCTGTCTAAATTGTCCCTAGTATGTATGAATGCAAGTTAGGGAGCATAGATTGTAAGCTCCTTGAGGGTAGGGACTGATGTGAATGTACAATGTATATGTAAAGCGCTGCGTAAATTGACGGCGCCATATAAGTACCTGAAATAAATAAATAAATAAAAAAATAAGGGGTATGAATAGGAGTGTGTTTGAGTACTTCTGTGAGCACTGTATCCCACAGGACTCTCTCGAGCACGGCCAAACATAACAGTAGGGCGGCCAGCCTGTCGAGAAATGTACTATATGGTTGTTGGTTTTTTTTAGACCACTTCAGTTAAGTAATGAGTCTGTTTACCTTGTTTCCCATGGGCGAAGGCTCTCACATGCCCCATTGTCTTGTGGGTGGTATGGGGGAGTATGCAACGTTTAAATGTCTGGTGAGTGGCACAGTTCTTGAAAGAACTCTATTTTAAAACAGGATCTGTGGTTTGAATGTGTAGTCCGGTGCTTAGCTGGGAATGGCGAGTGAGAAAAACACTGTTTGCACC
Organism: Lithobates clamitans; assembly: GCA_037952925.1. Taxonomy (NCBI): domain Eukaryota; kingdom Metazoa; phylum Chordata; class Amphibia; order Anura; family Ranidae; genus Lithobates; species Lithobates clamitans. The sequence continues at coordinate 4,337,679 of JBBGZY010000108.1, read as the reverse complement.
TGCTCCCCTGGGTGTGGAACCACATAGACAACAAAAAGAAAACTTTAGAGGTTGTTTCAAACCTAAACCCAAGAAAAGGGAAGAAGAATGTAACTTTTTCCTTTCAGAACATGCCAGCCAATTGGTAGTTGCTTATTTAAGACCCTTTGTCTCCTCTTTGCCTTCATATATCCAGGACACAAGGAGCTTACTATGCATCACTGAGGATCTTGTTATATCCTATGATGATTAGTTGATGACTGTTGACAGAGAAGCGAGGTTTGGCTGTGGTAGGAGAGTTTCTAAAACAAAAGGAAAAAACATTTTGGGAATACAATTTGTGACAAACCCAACTGGCACAGGGGCTTTTGGAGGGGACTAGAGGCTAGCCACTGATTATGGCCCATGGAGGAGACCGGGGATTTTGTCTGCTCCTAGTCAGAACTGTAAAGAGCTCAGTTCGGCATCTGATCCCATGGAGAGAGCAGATCATTCTGTAATGATATACAACAACGTGATAAACACTTAGAGAGAGGCTTTGATTAATTCGCTGATTAAGGACAATTAGCTTCCCTGCTGGAGTGGATGGAAAGGTGTAATAATTATCTTGTACAGGTTAATGGTCTGAGGAAATATGGTGGCCCTCCTGCTGACTGAGTTGGAGAAGCCCTTCCACTTGGGACAGAAATATTTATCAAGAATCTCCCTCAAGAAATATATGAAGATAAATTAATTCCACTTTTTCAGACTGCTGGAACATTGTATAAATTTTGTCTTATTATGACTTGTCTAGTGGACAGATTACACAAGTGAAAGTTGGTTAATGAGATTTGGATAGCCCTGGGTCTTCTATCTGGGGAACTGGTGCTGAACTGTCTGGGTAGGCACTGACCTCAGTCGCCTAGACTTGTCTAGGTGACTAGTTGTTAATTAGCTTACTGTTTAATTAAGATCACTGTTTGTTTATGTTAGCTGCTCACTAGATGGACTGATTATATCTGTTTACAGTTTGCATTGTTTGGGATAATGTGATCAAGCTCTTACCTGATTTTGTGTGGTGTATATATTCTGTGCAAAATTACAATAAAGTCAGTTCCAGTTTGCACCTAAGCTAGTGTCGTCTAGTTCTTGGGTGCAATTCTCAGCTAGAATACCTGGTTCCTGGTTCCAGAGTGGAGGAAGCTGTATCTTGGCGGAGGCACCAAGTCAGAGTGTCAGGTGGTCCGTCACACAATTCTTTCATCTTACAACTGCTAAATCTACCTGTGTCACATTCTTTTGTGGCACAGATACATTGATGATGTATGTATGATTTGAGGTGGCAAATGCTCAAAACTTGAATAATTTATGTCTGAAATTGGTCACAACGATTACAACTTACAATTCACAATGGAATGTAGTAAAAATCTGATCTTTTTTCTAGACATTCAGATTAAGGCAGATGAGAATGGCCGATTAATAGAAAGCCCTCCTCAGCCAGTAATATCCTACATACTAAAAGTGCCCACCTGAAATCCCTGGTTAACAGCATCCTCTATAGCCAAAATTTGCAGCTGAGGAGAAACTGTACCAGGGATGAGGACTTTCTTGTACATACTAGAGAATTGCTGGAAAGACTACTCAGAAGGGGTTATAGCAGGAAATGGCAAAGCATTCAATACAGCAAAGTTAAAAATAAACAGGGATTCCCTTATCCACTTACAGCGGGTACACACAAGCTCATAACAAACCAGGCTTATAACAAAAATCTTCTCAACATTATTCACAATTTGGTTTATTTCATGATCTGCAGTTGTAATGCATTTTAAATACCAAATTTTGGAAAAGGATCCGAGACCATGTTAACTTGATTAAGAATGGGCAAATGTTTACAACAATAAGTAGATATGTAGCGTTGTATCATAAATTTCACTCTGTTATTAGATTCGCTGCTCTGGAACATGGGATCGGATCAGAGTTTGGGTAAAATAAAGACCCTCATCTGTTAAGATTAGAAATTAAATGCTTACTAAAGCTCCCAGTTTAACCACTTGAGCCCCGGACCATTATGCTGCCTAAGGACCAGAGGTCTTTTTCCAATTTGGCACTGCGTCGCTTTAACTGCTAATTGCGCGGTCATGCAATGCTGTACCCAAACGAAATTTGCGTCCTTTTCTTCCCACAAATAGAGCTTTCTTTTGATGGTATTTGATCACCTCTGCCGTTTTTATTTTTTGCGCTATAAACGGAAAAAGACCGAAAATTTTGAAAAAAAATGATATTTTCTACTTTTTGTTATAAAAAAAATCCAATAAACTCAATTTTAGTCATACATTTAGGCCAAAATTTATTCGGCCACATGTCTTTGGTAAAAAAAAAGTTAATAAGCGTATATTTATTGGTTTGCGCAAAAGTTATAGCGTCTACAAACTAGGGTACATTTTCTGGAATTTACACAGCTTTTAGTTTATGACTGCCTATGTCATTTCATGAGGTGCTAAAATGGCAGGGCAGTACAAAACCCCCCCAAATGACCCCATTTTGGAAAGTAGACACCCCAAGGAAATTGCTGAGAGGCATGTAGAACCCATTAAATATTTATTTTTTTTGTCCCAAGTGATTGAATAATGACAAAAAAAAAAAAAAATATTTACAAAAAGTTGTCACTAAATGATATATTGCTCACACAGGCCATGGGCCTATGTGGAATTGCACCCCAAAATACATTCAGCTGCTTCTCCTGAGTATGGGGATACCACATGTGTGGGACTTTTTGGGAGCCTAGCCACGTACGGGGCCCCGAAAACCAATCACCGCCTTCAGGATTTCTAAGGGCATAAATTTTTGATTTCATTCCTCATTACCTATCACAGTTTTGAAGGCCATAAAATGCCCAGATGGCACAAAACCCCCCCAAATGACCCCATTTTGGAAAGTAGACACTCCAAGCTATTTGCTGAGAGGCATGTTGAGTCCATGGAATACTTTCTTTTTTGACACAAGTTGCGGGAAAGTGACGATTTTTTTTTTTTTTGCACAAAGTTGTCACTAAATGATATATTTCTCACACAGGCCATGGGCATATGTGGAATTGCACCCCAAAATACATTTAGCTGCTTCTCCTGAGTATGGGGATACCACATGTGTGGGACTTTTTGGGAGCCTAGCCGCATACGGGGCCCCGAAAACCAAGCACCGCCTTCAGGATTTCTAAGGGCATAATGTTGTGATTTGACTCCTCACTACCTATCACAGTTTTGAAGGCCATAAAATGCCAAGATGGCACAAAACCCCCCCAAATGACCCCATTTTGGAAAGTAGACACCCCAAACTATTTGCTGAGAGGCATGTTGAGTCCATGGAATATTTTATATTTTGACACAAGTTGCGGGAAAGTAACACTTTTTTTTTTTTTTTTTTTTTTTTTGCACAAAGTTGTCACTAAATGATATATTGCTCAAACATGCCATGGGCATATGTGGAATTACACCCCAAAATACATTCTGCTGCTTCTCCCGAGTATGGGGATACCACATGTTTAGGACTTTTTGGGAGCCTAGCCGCGTACGGGGCCCCGAAAACCAATCACCGCCTTCAGGATTTCTAAGGGCATAAATTTTTGATTTCATTCCTCACTACCTATCACAGTTTTGAAGGCCATAAAATGCCCAGATGGCACAAAACCCCCCCCAAATGACCCCATTTTGGAAAGTAGACACTCCAAGCTATTTGCTGAGAGGCATGTTGAGTCCATGGAATACTTTCTTTTTTGACACAAGTTGCGGGAAAGTGACAATTTTTTTTTTTTTTTGCACAAAGTTGTCACTAAATGATATATTTCTCACACAGGCCATGGGCATATGTGGAATTGCACCCCAAAATACATTTAGCTGCTTCTCCTGAGTATGGGGATACCACATGTGTGGGACTTTTTGGGAGCCTAGCCGCATACGGGGCCCCGAAAACCAAGCACCGCCTTCAGGATTTCCAAGGGCATAATGTTGTGATTTGACTCCTCACTACCTATCACAGTTTTGAAGGCCATAAAATGCCAAGATGGCACAAAACCCCCCCAAATGACCCCATTTTGGAAAGTAGACACCCCAAACTATTTGCTGAGAGGCATGTTGAGTCCATGGAATATTTTATTTTTTGACACAAGTTGCGGGAAAGTGACAATTTTTTTTTTTTTTTTTTGCACAAAGTTGTCACTAAATGATATATTGCTCAAACATGCCATGGGCATATGTGGAATTACACCCCAAAATATATTCTGCTGCTTCTCCTGAGTATGGGGATACCACATGTGTGGGACTTTTTGGGAGCCTAGCCGCATACGGGGCCCCGAAAACCAAGCACCGGCTTCAGGATTTCTAAGGGCGTTAAGTTGTGATTCCACTCCTCACTACCTATCACAGTTTTGAAGGCCATAAAATGCCAAGATGGCAAAAACCCCCCCCAAATGACCCCATTTTGGAAAGTAGACACCCCAAGCTATTTGCTGAGAGGCATGGTGAGTATTTTGCAGCTCTCATTTGTTTTTGAAAATGAAGAAAGACAAGAAAAATGTATTTTTTTTTTTCTTTTTTCAATTTTCGAAAGTTTGTGACAAAAAGTGAGGTCTGCAAAATACTCACTATACCTCTCAGCAAATAGCTTGGGGTGTCTATTTTCCAAAATGGGGTCATTTGGGGGGGGGTTGTGCCATCTGGGCATTCCATGGCCTCCGAAACTGTGCTAGGCAGTGAAGAGTGAAATCAAAAATTTACGCCCTTAGAAAGCCTGAAGGCGGGGCTTGTTTTTCGGGGTCCCGTGCGCGGATAGGCTCCCAAAAAGTCCCACACATGTGGTATCCCCATACTCAGGAGAAGCAACAGAATGTATTTTGGGGTATAATTTCACATATTCCCATGGCATGTTTGAGCAATATATCATTTAGTGACATCTTTGTGCAAAAAAAAAAAAAAAAAAAAAAAAGATTTGTCTCTTTCCCGCAACTTGTGTCACAATATAAAATATTCCATGGACTCGACATGCCTCTCAGCAAATAGCTTGGGGTGTCTACTTTCCAAAATGGGGTCATTTGGGGGGGTTTTGAACTGTCCTGGCATTTTATGCACAACATCTAGAAGCTTATGTCACACATCACCCACTCTTCTAACCACTTGAAGACAAAGCCCTTTCTGACACTTATTGTTTACATAAAAAAATAATTTTTTTTTGCAAGAAAATTACTTTGAACCCCCAAACATTATATATTTTTTTTAAAGCAAATGCCCTACAGATTAAAATGGTGGGTGTTTCATATTTTTTTTTCACACAGTATTTGCGCAGCGATTTTTCAAACGCATTTTTGGGGGAAAAAACACACTTTTTAAAATTTTAATGCGCTAAAACACACTATATTGCCCAAATGTTTGATGAAATAAAAAAGATGATCTTAGGCCGAGTACATGGATACCAAACATGACATGCTTTAAAATTGCGCACAAACGCGCAGCGGCGACAAAATAAATACATTTTTAAAAGCCTTTAAAAGCCTTTACAGGTTACCACTTTAGATTTACAGAGGAGGTCTACTGCTAAAATTACTGCCCTCGTTCTGTCCTTCGCGGTGATACCTCACATGCATGGTGCAATTGCTGTTTACATTTGACGCCAGACCGACGCTTGCGTTCGCCTTTGCGCAAGAGCAGGGGGGGACAGGGGTGCTTTTTTTTTTTTTTTTTTTTTCTTTATTATTTTTTTGCTTTTTTATCTTATTTTTAATTTTTTTAATTAATTTTATTGTTATCTCAGGGAATGTAAATATCCCCTATGATAGCAATAGGTAGTGACAGGTACTCTTTTTTTAAAAAATTGGGCTCTATTAGACCCTAGATCTCTCCTCTGCCCTCAAAGCATCTGACCACACCAAGATCGGTGTGATAAAATGCTTTCCCAATTTCCCAATGGCGCTGTTTACATTCGGCGAAATCTAAGTCATGAAATGCTCGTAGCTTCCGGTTTCTTAGGCCATAGAGATGTTTGGAGCCATTCTGGTCTCTGATCAGCTCTATGGTCAGCTGGCTGAATCACCGGCTGCATTCTCAGGTTCCCTGTTGGGACAGGAAAGCCAGAGAAAAACATGGAAGACGGTGGGGGAGGGAGGGCATTCCCTCCCACTGCTTGCAAAAGCAGTCTAGAGGCTAATTAGCCGCTAGGATTGCTTTTACATGAAAGCCGACCGCTGGCTGAAAAGAATGATACCAAGATGATACCTAAACCTGCAGGCATCATTCTGGTATAACCACTCAAAGTCCAGCAACATACCAGTACGTTGCTGGTCCTTGTTAGGCATATATTGTAAACTTTTTTTTCATGCAGCCTGTGGGCTGAACGAAAAAAAGATATTGATCGGTGGGTATGCCCACCATTAGAATACCTCCCTTCATCCACCCACTTCTAATGATGGGCATACATGCACCATTTATATATGCCGAAGCATGGGGGCATCCTCCCGCAAAAGGCAGGAGCAAATCGCTCCTCCACCCACTACTGCCCCCACGCTTCGGCATATATGCTGAAGTATGTAACTGTGGTGGTGAAATCACCTCCGACAGCGTTGGAGTCACGGCTTTATATATCGTGGGAGCAAACGCTGTTGCTGTCAAGATAAATAAATCCGCGCTGCAACTGAATGGCGTACCTGCTAAGCAAATGATGGTTAACAATAAAACAAAGCAACATTACAGTATAACAGTAAGACTTACCATACCTGCAAAGCAAATACAAAAAAAAAAATAGTAAAAAATAAAACATTTAACGCAACCTGTGCCTAAAATATATATATGCCGAAGCATGGGGGCATCCTCCCGCAAAAGGCAGGAGCAAATCGCTCCTCCACCCACTTCTGCCCCCACGCTTCGGCATATATGCTGAAGTATGTAACTGTGGTGGTGAAATCACCTCCGACAGCGTTGGAGTCACGGCTTTATATATCGTGGGAGCAAACGCTGTTGCTGTCAAGATAAATAAATCCGCGCTGCAACTGAATGGCGTACCTGCTAAGCAAATGATGGTTAACAATAAAACAAAGCAACATTACAGTATAACAGTATAACAGACTTACCATACCTGCAAAGCAAATACAAAAAAAAAAATAGTAAAAAATAAAACATTTAACGCAACCTGTGCCTAAAATATATATATGCCGAAGCATGGGGGCATCCTCCCGCAAAAGGCAGGAGCAAATCGCTCCTCCACCCACTTCTGCCCCCACGCTTCGGCATATATGCTGAAGTATGTAACTGTGGTGGTGAAATCACCTCCGACAGCGTTGGAGTCACGGCTTTATATATCGTGGGAGCAAACGCTGTTGCTGTCAAGATAAATAAATCCGCGCTGCAACTGAATGGCGTACCTGAAAACAATAAAATGGTTACCAACAAAACACAGTAAACGGTAAAGTATGAAAAATCTGAAAAGGAAACATGGTAAAACATAATAACAATAAAACATTGCAGAATAGAATAGAGTAAAAAAGAGAAGAACAATAGAGAGAGAATAGAGAGAGAGAGAACAATAAAACAACAACTATTTTTGGTTTTTTTATTTTATATTTTTTTTTGTGTTTTTTTATTTTTTTTAATTTTTTTTTAATTTTTTTTTTTTTACACTTTTTTTTAGTAACTTTTAACTTTTGTAACTTTTGTTCCAGGTTTGGGTCTCTCAAAATGCAATGGCATCTTGGGAGACCCTGTGTTAGTGTGCCTAGTCTGTGCAGTGCTGAACCCTACGCTAATACTCAACTAATGTATGGTAGCGTTCAAAGCATTCACCCATGCAAAGACCAGGATTGCCAGGACAGGAGGGACAATAAGACCGGGTGTCACGCCTAAATCCGCGCTTGCTGCAGACACGACATCTTTTTTGGGGGGCTCGTTGGGTAGGGGTACTCGGGATGGCATAAGGAAAATGCCGCTCATGCAGCCGGCTTACTGCATTTGGTTGGGGAAGGTGAGGTAGAGCACCGTCTGGAAACAGAAGGGCTCTGACGATCTCTTCCTGGAATTTAAGGAAGGATCCAGTCTGTCCTGAAGCTCTGTATAGCACATGAGCATTCAGCAAAGCCAATTGAAATAAGTATACAGACACTTTTTTGTACCAGCGTCTGGCCTTACGGGCAACTAAGTACGGCGCCAACAACTGGTCGTTGAGGTCCACCCCTCCCATATTAAGGTTGTATTCGTGGACACAGAGGGGTTTCTCCACAACACCAGTCGCCGTAGAAATTTGGGTCGTCGTGTCTGCATGAAGGGAGGTGAGAACGAAAACATTCTTCTTATCCCTCCACTTCATAGCGAGCAAATTATTATACTTCAAGCAGGCTCTCTCCCCCAGCCTAAGACGGGAATCTACAAGCCGCTGGGGAAAGCCCCGGCGATTAGGTCGCACGGTGCCACATGCTCCAATCTGCTGATCAAACAAGTGACTAAAAAGTGGCACGCTCGTATAATAATTGTCCACGTACAAGTGGTACCCCTTTCCGAATAAGGGTGACACCAAGTCCCACACTATCTTGCCAGCGCTTCCTATGTAGTCAGGGCAGTTTGTCGGCTCTACGTGACTATCTTTTCCCTCGTAAACCATAAATCTACATGTATAGCCTGTGGCCCTGTCACAGAGCTTATACATCTTGACCCCGTATCTGGCACGCTTGCTGGGAAGGTACTGTTTGAAGGACAAGCGGCCAGAAAACTTAATCAGGGACTCATCAACGCAGACAACTTGATGGGGGGTAAACAAGTCTGCAAAACGTTGGTTGAAGTGGTTTACGAGGGGCCGAATTTTGTAGAGCCGATCGTATGCAGGGTCTCCACGAGGACGACAGAGTTCATTGTCGTTGAAGTGCATGAACCGCAAAATCTGCTCGTATCGTGCCCTGGCCATGGAAGCAGAGAACAAGGGTGAATGGTAAATTGGGTCAGTGGACCAATATGACCGCAACTTACTCTTTTTATTCAACCCCATGAGGAGGGAAAGGCCCAGAAAGGTCTTAAATTCGGAGACCGTAATTGGTCTCCAATCTCTGGCAAGGGTGGACTGGGGCATAGTGGCGATGTATTGACCAGCGTATAAATTGCTTTGGTCCACAATAGATCTATAGAGATCTTCGGTGAAAAACAGTGAATAAAAATCCAGTGGCATAAAGTCAACTGTTTCCACCTGAATTCCGGGTTGGCCAGTGAAAGGGGGAAGTACGGGTGCTGCAGAAGTGGAAGGTTCCCAATTCGGATTGGCCAATGCAGCAGGAAGGGCACTATGGGCACGACGGGCCTGTCTTTGTCTTCTTGGTGGCAGCGGGACACTACTAGTGCTTGCCACCTCGCCAGCTTGAACTGCACTTATGGGACTCGCCACGTCACCACGTGATACTGCAGTGCTGGATGTACGACCAGGGTGTACTAGGCCGCTGCTGCTTGCCAGTTTACCAGAAGGAGTAGCGGCGCTAGTACTGCTCTGCTCCATACAAGAGCCCTGCGGTTCTTGCACTTCAAGGACAGAAGAAGATTGGGGTCTGGTACGCCTGACCCTAGCAGGGACCACAACTCTGTCGTCAGAGCTATCTGTCATGGAGCCGCTGTCCTCTACAGGATCGTATTCTGAGCCTGAACTTGACAGATGAGTGACTTCCTCTTCACTATCTGTCATACTCAGAAACGTGTAGGCCTCTTCACTAGTGTACCTTCTATTTGCCATTTTGGGCTCTAAATTTAGGGGTACACTAGTGAGACTCACAGGCAAAAAAGCTCCTGACTGTTGGCGACTGTATCAAAACGCTACCAAAAAACTGTTAGCGATCGCAGGGATCAGGCCTGACTCTGCGAACGCTGCAGTTATGTGTGCTTAGTGTTTTGTAAGTGTCAGTTATCGATCGATACTGCACTTGGGTGGGCTGGGCAGGGCTGGGCCGAGGAGCAAAACGCAGGTGCTAGCAGGTATCTGGGCTGATCCCGCTAACACTGCGTTTCAGGGAACCCTAAACTGCTGGGGAGTATAGATCTGATCGGATCAGATATCGATCCGTTCAGATACTATAGCACTAAGGGAGGTGTATGCTGCGTGCGTGGTTTTTAGCTGTACTGGCGCTAACCTGACGCTGCCTGGGGCGACGCAGACCTTATCTGATCCTAAAAACTTAACTTCTATCACCGCCGGGCAATTAGGGGGTTAAACCTTTATAGGGTAATAAACGGCGGGTGCCCTAAAACTATAATAAACTATAATAAACTGTAATAAACTGTAATAAACTACAGAAAACAAACTAGCTAACCAGCGTCACCCGTAACAGTTATACGGTGATCGCTGGTGAAAGGGTTAACTAGGGGGCAATCAGGGGGTTAAAACCTTTAGCAGGTAGTATATGGGGGTCCCTGTCGCTATAAAACACTGACAGCGAACCTATATACTTACCTCCCTAACTAGCGTCACCTGTGTCACTAATACAGCGATCAGAAAAACGATCGCTTAGCGACACTGGTGACGGGGGGTAATCAAGGGGTTAACTTTTATTAGGGGGGGTTAGGGGGGTACCCTGGACCTAAGGGGGGGTACCCTAGACCTAAAGGGGGCTAACCTAACTGCCCTAAAACTTTTAACTGACACAAACTGACACCAATGCAAAAAAAAAAAAAAATGCTATTGGTGTCAGAGTGACAGGGGGTACAGGGGGGTGATCAGGGGGTGATCGGGGGGTGATGGGGGGTGACAAGTGTGCCTGGCGTGTTCTACTGTTAGTGTAGTGTTGTGCAGACTTACTTGGATGTCTTCTCTCCTCGGCGCGGCGACGAAAAGACCGGCTCGAGGAGAGATGACATCACTTCCTTTCCCTCTGTTTACATTACAGAGGGAAAGGAAGCATTTCATTCGCCGGGAGCGATCGGGAGGGGGTGGCCAACAATGGATGGCCGCCCCCTCACCTCTCATTGCCCGGGAAGAAATGGCGACCGCCTCGGGCACCGGGGGGGGGACCGATCGGACCCCCCACCCGCGGAAGGCAAATCACGTACATGTACGTGATTTTGCCTGTCCGTGCCACCTTGCCGACGTACATCGGCATGAGGCGGTCGTCAAGTGGTTAAACAAACTCAACAGATCCAGATCTGTCCCTCTCCCTCTCCCTTTCCCTTTCTCCTTACAGAGGAGAATGGATGATTGTATACTTCTATAGGGATACCATATACCCTTTTTTTGGCTTCTAGATATATGGGTCCCTGCCAGACTCAACTGCGGCCCAACTGTTTTTCCCATCTGGTGCAATGGTTGGTAGGCAACATAATGCCTTCCACGTCACTTCCAGCCTGGGATTTTTCTAAACCAGAAGTTGGACCCACAATGTTCTAACCCCTCCCGCCACCTCCAAACATGTTTGCAGACATACCCACCCACTGCCCCTCATTATTGGCAATGACCCTGGTTGGCAGGTGTGTGGGAGGCCCTAGATATGGATGCCATCGTTGATTGCTCTATATAAAGGAGTATCCTTACATTGCCTCAGTAAACTGCCTTGGAATAATCGCTACAACTTTGTGGATGTTTTTATATGGATTGGACCTGGATGAGATTGCTCTGTCCTTTGAGATAATTTATCTGCAGGTTAGACATTTTTGGCCCCTATTTCTTCTTCTTTTATTGTTTATACATATGGGGTTGACTTAACTTACTTATATGGTTTTTAATGTATAATGAAATTGGGCCATATTCTCTTTTTTCTTACAGTGTACACCTGTACCTCAAGTAGAGGGTCATCCCTCCCATAGTCGGCTGTTTATTTAGTCGGCTGTTTAGTCTGCATTAAGCAATGTAAGTCTCTCATCCAGACACACAAGTTTCACTCCCAATTTATAATCAAGTTTTAATTATTATACAGCCCTCTAGGCATTTATAGTAAGTGTTTTTCTCCTTTCCTTTTTTCTTCATTTATTAGGTCTTGGCCCCAATAATAGAGGTTCCATCTAGCCATCCACAATTCTCCAGTATTTTCCTAGTTTTTAATTTTTGTAAGGCAAATACAGATCTTTTGTCTGAATAAATCCTTTTTTCCCTGAATGTGGCGCCACATGCACACTGGACTATTTTGTGTGTTAGTGCCGGTTCACGCTGCTGCGCTGTGAATTTGTTCCATTTTTTTGTCCTGTGTGAGGTGCGATTTTCCCGTGAATTTACCGCGATTTTAACGTGGTTTTACCGCGAATTTCAGGAGTTGGTCATAGCTGCGATTGATGTTCTAGCCAATGGAATCATAATGGAAAAAAAAAAAAGGTGTTAACTTCCTGTGTATTTCCTATTTTTTGTGGAGAGTAGTATGGTGGAATTCGCACATATCTGAACCATCAATGCGATTCCAGAACGATTTACATTGATGTCTATGGAGGCTAACGCTGTAAACTCGCACAAGACCCTTTTTTTTATCGCATCGCATTCATAGGGGAATCGCAACGCATGTATGTGAACGACGGTCATTGAAAACAATGACTTTATGGATGACATGCGAATTTAGAATGTTTTTGACGCATCACATTCGGAATGAACTCGCATCAGTGTGAACCGGCACTAAGTATGTAACCCCATGCTTCATCATTGTATTATTGTCGATAGATTTGTGGAAGTATTACCCTAACTATTTTCCATTACGTGCTACATAAGGGGACTCCCGAAGAAGCATCAAACATTTTTGAAACATGTTGGGACCTACAACAGTATTCTTGCATAGACCACTCTGTTTTTGTATCAATTTATGTATCAATCAATTTTTGATGGTGGTTATGCAATTATTTTATTGTGCGTATAGTCAAAATAGAGTTCATCAGAAACTAGCACTCTCCTCAAGGATGGGCATGATACCTCACAGATTTTACTTTTTTTAACCTATGGATTAAAAACTTGACCACTGGGCACTTTAACCCCCTTCCTAACCAGACCAATTTTCAGCTTTTGGTGCTCTCACATTTTGAATGACAATTACTCAGTCATGCAATACTTACCCATGAAATTTTTTTATTTTTTTTCACAAAAATAGAGCTTTCTTTTGGTGGTATTTAATCACAGCTGCGTTTTTAATTTTTTGCACTATAAAAGAAAAAAGACTGAAAACTCTGTAAAAAAAAAAATAATGCATTTTTCTTTTGTTTCTGTTATAAAATTTTGCAAATTAGTAATTTTTCTTCATAAATTTTGGCCAAAATTTATACTGCTACATATCTTTGGTAAAAATAACCCAAATTGGTGTATATTATTTGGTCTTTGTGAAAGTTATAGAGTCCACAAGCTATGGTGCCAATCTCTGAAAATTGATCACACCTAAAGTACTGATGGCCTCATTTCTTGAGACACTAACAAGCCAGGAAAGTACAAATACCCCCCAAATTACCCCTTTTTGGAAAGTAGACATTCCAATGTATTTAGTAAGAGGCATGGTAAGTTTTTTGAAGTTGTCATTTTTTCTCACAATTCTTTGCAAAATAAAAAAAAAATCCACAAAATTGTCATATTAGCAGGTTATTTCTCACACACAGCATTTGCATACCTCAAATTACAATCAAAAACACATTCTGCTACTCCTCCTAAGTATGGTGATACCACATGTGTGAGACTTTTACACAGCATGGCCACATAGAGAGGTCCAACATGCAGGGAGCACCTTCAGGTGTTCTAGGAGCATAAATTACACATATAATTTCTTGACTACCTCTTGCAATTTGAAGGCCCTGGAGCACCAGGACAATGGAAATGCCCCAAAAATGACCCAATTTTGGAAATAAAACACCCCAACGTATAATCTATGAGACATAATGATTCTTTTGAACATGTCATTTTTTTCTACAAGTTTTTGGAAAATGTGGAAAGAAAATGAAAACACATTTTGTTTACACAAAGTTGTCCATTTATACAATATTTCTAACACATAGCATGTACATACCAAAAATTGCACTCCAATATAGATTCTCCTACTCCTCCTGAGTATGGTGATACCACATGTGGGAGACTTTTCTACAGCCTGGCCACATACAGAGGCCTAACATGCAGGGAGCAGCAGCAGGTGTTCTAAGAGCATACATTTCTCAAATCTAATTTGACTACCAATTACACTTTTGTGAGGCACTGTAGTGGCATAGATGACAACTGATGTGGCATGGATGAGCATGAATAGGGATGGATGAACCGTGGATGGGGATGGCTGAGCATGATTGAGCTATAAATGTGGATGGCTGGGAACGGCTGGGCATTGCTGAGTATGGCTGGGTATTGCTGAGTATGGCTGGGTATTGCTGGGTATGGCTGGGATGGCTGAGCATGGATGGATGGATGAGTATTGCTGAGCATGGATGGATGAGCATAGATGGATGAGTATTGCTGAGTGTGCATGGATGAGTATGACAGAGGGATGGCTGAGCATGGATGGATGGATGGATGATTATTGCTGAGTGTGGATGGCTGAGCATGGATGGATGAGTATGACAAAGGGATGGCTGAGCATTGATGGATAAATGAGTATTGCTGAGTATGGATAGCTGAGCATGGATGGATGAGTATGACAGAGGGATGGCTGAGGATGGATGGATGAGGCTGCAATGAGCAGCACTCTGGGCACTACAGATCCAGCCCACAGCGCTGCTGCAACCGATCTCTCCCCTCTCTGCTTACACTGCCCGATTCTGGGAGGAGGTCAATGTACGCCCTCCCAGAGTTATCTAGCCGCGCTGTAGCCGACATTCGGCTATACCCTCTTTTGTTGTTCAGAGGCAGGGAAGATGTGTCAGCTTCCTGTTCATTTGCATTGCTCTTGCCGATGCTTACTTTGTGTAAGTGCTGGGAGTCAGAGACAAGTAGTCGCTAGTAAAGCAGCTGTCTTGTTAGCTGCAGTGTTGGGTGGCTGTGCAGCAAGTGGGGAGATCCTGTCTGACATTACGACTAGTGTTACAGGGCACCTAAGAAGATGGGACCACATGTACTTTGTCCCATCAGGAACTGAATAATGTTAAAAAAGTGATAATTCTTAATTACCACTCAGACTGCTCACAGAACACATTATAGTATTGTTGAAAATTGGCAGTATTTAGAGGGCTGTGGTTAATGTATAATTGTTTTTCACAATATGACTCATAATAAGTATATATTTGTTGTAAAATGTGTGTTTTTCTGCCTGCTCTGTTTCAGTTAGTTGATATCTACCTGGCTCTTTTGACAGTATTTATGCTCCACTCCATTTCCTTCTGGCTCCTCCAGGTCTCTCAATGTTTTTTCCTTTATAAACATTCCCACCTTTAATGGAATTTATCACAAGCCTTTTAACAGTTTTGGTACATGAACCAGATTCAACACATAAAAATATTCTTCTTGCGTCATACTTTAAAAATGGAACAGAACCTCTGCTGCAATGTTCTAAATCCTAGATAAAAGGATCCATTTTTCTAATATATTCTATGATGAATTATTATAATTTTTATACTATAAAAATCATAAAGTTTGGAAAAAGATGAACCCACTTTCTGTTTTTAACCACAGATGGTTTTTATTACCCTCCCAGCTGTATCTAAAACTAGAAAAAAGGGTAGGGTTGGAGTAGGGCTTTAAAGCTGAACTAAAGACTGAATTAAAATAATCTATGTAATGGAGCAATAAAACTACATGCCTAAGGCAGTGTTTGTTTACATGACAAGAACAGTAAAGCATCACTACCTTCCTTCCAAACCAAATTTTTTTTCTAATCTTGTAGTACACTTTTGATCAAATGTAGGTGCCCACATCACACATACATGGATCTTAATCAGTAAAGACAAATAATAGTCAGATGGACAGTTGTGGCTAGGGATGAGCTTTGAGTTTGAGTCAAACCCATGTTCGGCTCGAACATCGTGTGTTCGACCGTTCGCCGAATTGCGAACGTTATGGGCCGTTTTTGCCAAATTCGAGTGGCGCGTCACGGCCCATAATTCACTGAGGCATCGCAGTGCATTGCTGGCTGATGATTGGCCAAGCATGCACTATAACCCGCATGCTTGGCCAATCACAGCGCCGTCTCCACAGAGAGCCGTAATTGGCCAAAGCAAGGGTGTCTTTGACCAATTAGGGCTCAGGGGGTTTAGTACACGCCCCACACTATATAAGGCCGCCCCTATGAAAATTAGACAGAAAGAGAGACAGTGTCATCTGATTTAAGTTAGATAGAGTAGGCAGGCGAGTCAGTTAGCTGTACTTACAGTGTATTGTGTATATATATGCATCCCAGGTGTTGTATATATATATATATATATATATATATATATATATATATACACTGTATTCAGTTTAGCTAGATCCATTCCTGTTATTCTCTTTCTAATATACTGAAGCTTGAAATATTTACAGTTAGTGTACCGTGTACCCTGCACAGTGTGCACCTATAGCTACCTGAAGACAAGTGCTGGTGTTCTTTTTCTGAACCTATTAATACCACAGGCAGGCAGCTTGAAGTATTTACAGTTAGTGTACTGTGTACCCCTGCACAGTTGCACCTATAGCTACCTGAAGACAAGTGCTGGTGTTCTTCTTCTGATCCTATTAATGCCACAGGCAGGCAGCTTGAAGTATTTACAGTTAGTGTAATGTGTACCCCTGCACAGTTGCACCTATAGCTACCTGAAGACAAGTGCTGGTGTTGTTCTTCTGATCCTATTAATACCACAGGCAGGCAGCTTGAAGTATTTACAGTTAGTGTACTGTGTACCCCTGCACAGTTGCACCTATAGCTACCTGAAGACAAGTGCTGGTGTTCTTCTTCTGATCCTATTAATACCACAGGCAGGCAGCTTGAAGTATTTACAGTTAGTGTACTGTGTACCCCTGCACAGTTGCACCTATAGCTACCTGAAGACAAGTGCTGGTGTTCTTCTTCTGATCCTATTAATACCACAGGCAGGCAGCTTGAAGTATTTACAGTTAGTGTACTGTGTACCCCTGCACAGTTGCACCTATAGCTACCTGAAGACAAGTGCTGGTGTTCTTCTTCTGATCCTATTAATACCACAGGCAGGCAGCTTGAAGTATTTACAGTTAGTGTACTGTGTACCCCTGCACAGTTGCACCTATAGCTATCTGAAGACAAGTGCTGGTGTTCTTCTTCTGATCCTATTAATACCACAGGCAGGCAGCTTGAAGTATTTAGAGTTAGAGTACTGTGTACCCCTGCATAGTTGCACCTATAGCTACCTGAAGACAAGTGCCGGTGTTCTTCTTCTGATCCTATTAATACCACAGGCAGGCAGCTTGAAGTATTTACAGTTAGTGTACTGTGTACCCCTGCACAGTCCCCCGAACTGTTTGACCACAGTGTTGGGTACATGCTCCAGGAGGATGCCCAGCGTTTTGATGGCTCCGATGATGGTACTCAGCTAGAGGAAGGCAGTAACGTGAGCCCAGACAGAGGGGGTGCCCAAGAAGGACAGAAATCTGGCAGTCATGTTCCCTCAGCTGCAGCATACTGCCAAGTTTGCTCCAGTGATGAGGAGTGAGGGGATGATGAAGTCACTGACTCCACGTGGGTGCCTGACAGGAGAGAGGAGGAGGAGGCACATCACCAATGAGGCAGGATGCCCTCCAGGGGCCAGTTTAAGGGCAGCACACCGACTGCATCATATAACAGATCTCCGCATGTGCAGGGCGCTTCTGTCTCTACGCGTAATTCCAAAAGTTCTTTGGTGTGGGCCTTATTTGAGACGAGTGCATCAGATCCCACCGCTGCTATTTGTAACATATGTCTCAAGCGTATCTCATGTGGCCAAAACATCACCCGCTTGGGTACCACATGCTTGACCAGACATATTTTGACCTGCCATGCAGTTAGTTGGCAAGCATACCTAAAAAACCCACACCGAAGAACAAAGAGGACCTCTCCTTGCTCCTCATCTGCTGGGATCTCCACCCCTACTATACCTTCAGTCCTCTCTGAGACCTGTACTGAGAGGAATAAAGGTGTAGAATTAGGTGTGTCACAGCCAAGTACTTATGGGCAATCTGCTTTCGTTACACCGACGTCAGATTGTACCAGGCAAATTTCCCTGCCCCAGCTGCTGCACCACCAAAAGAAGTTCGCTCCCAGCCATCCACATGCCCAGTGATTGAATGCTAGCTTGGCTAAATTGCTAGCACTTCAACTGCTGCCTTTTCAGTTGGTAGACTCTGCCCCCTTCTGTAAGTTTGTGGAATGTGCGGTTCCTCAGTGGCAGGTTCCCAAACGCCACTTTTTCTCACAGAAGGTGATTTCGGCTCTCTACCAGCATGTGGAAGGCAATGTCTGGGCCTCACTGGACAGGGCGCTCAGCAGTAACGTGCATATTACTGCTGACTCATGGTCCAGCAGGTATGGACAGGGACGTTACCTATCTTTCACGGTGCATTGTGTGACTCTGTTGACAGCTGGGAAGGATGCAGGACAAGGTGCAGTAGTGTTGGAGGTTGTTCCGCCACCACGCCTCCAAAATGCTACTACTGGTGATTCTGATACACCTCTCCTCCACCCCATCCTCTTCTTCTTCCTCCATGGCCTCTTCCTTTGCTTTGTCCTCGGAACCAGCGGTGCTCTGTAGGCGTTCAAGGGGCTACGCAAGTACGCAGGCCAAAAGATGCCATGCGGTGCTTGAGCTGGTGTCAACTCTGCATGGACAGGCTCAAAAGGTGGTTGACGCCATGCCAGATTAAGGCAGGAATGGTGGTTTGCGACAATGGCACCAACCACCTCTCCACCCTCCGACAGGGACAACTGACCCATGTGCCCTGTTTGGCTCACGTCCTTAACTTGGTGGTGCAGCGGTTCTTGGGCAGGTACCCGGCCGTACAGCATGTCCTGAGGCAGGCCAGGAAAGTCTGTGTGCATTTCTGCCGGTCATATAATGCCAGTGCAATGCCAGTGGCTGACCTCCAAAAGGAATTTAACCTGCCCAAGAACTGCCTCATCTGTGACATGCCCACCAGGTGGAACTCAACGCTGGCCATGCTGCAGCGGCTGCACACGCAGCAGAGGGCCATCAATGAGTACCTGTGCGACTATGGCACCAGGACATGGTCAGTGGAGCTTGTTTTTTTTCCCCATGCCAGTGGGCCATGATCAGGGATGCATGCACTGTCCTGTCACCATTTGAGGAGGCCACGAGGATGGTGAGCAGTGACAGTGCATGCATCAGTGACACTGTCCCCCTTGTCCACCTGTTGGAGCACACGCTGCGTGGAATAATGGACAGGGCACTTGAGGCAGAACAGAGGCAGGAAGAGGAGGACTTCCTTAGCTCTCAAGGCCCCCTTTATCCAGACAGTGTTTCTGTGTGCCCGCCGATCACACAGGAAGAGGACGAGAAGGAGAATTGTGTCAGCATGGAGGTGGAGCCTGGCACTCAGTATTAGCAGCAGTCTTTAAGGGACCATTTACAGTCCCAAGAAACCCATGGACTTGTACGTGGCTGGGAGGAGGTGGCTGCGCATCATGTCGTCCTTAGTGACCCAGAGGACTCCAGACCAAATGCCTCAGCAAACCTACGCTGCATGGCCTCCCTGATCCTGCAAAGCCTGCGGAAGGATCCTCGTATTTGTGGTATCGAGGAGAGGGATCAATACTGGCTGGCAACCCTCCTTGATCCACGTTACAAGGGTAAGGTTGCGGACCTTATCTTGCCGTCGCAGAGGGAGCAGAGGATGAAACATCTTCGAGAGGCCTTGCAGAAATGTCTGTGCAATGCGTTCCCAGAGACTGCGAGGTTACAAACTCCTGTTCCTGGACAACGTGTTGCTGAGGCTTCGGTCAGTCACAGAAGGAGCGGTGGAGACCGATGCGTTCAGACAATTTTTTAGTCCGCAGCCCCAAGGTATGATGGGATCCAGCAACCATCGCCAGCGTCTGTTTTACATGGTGCAGGAATACCTAGGCGCAAGATCTGACTTGGACACCTTTCCCACCGAAAATCCTCTGGGTTACTGGGTCTTGAGGATGGATCATTGGCCAGAGCTTGCACAGTATGCAATTGAGCTACTGGCCTGTCCTGCATTCAGCGTTCTTTCAGAACGCACATTCAGTGCTGCTGGAGGATTTGTAACCGATCCCTGGGTGCGCCTGTCTACAGACTCGGTCGATCGACTGACCTTCATAAAAATGAATCAGTCTTGGATCACCACCAGCTACCAAGCACCTGATGCTGATGTAACCGAATATTTTTTTTTTAAATCGCAGATCCCTTTAAGACTGCCTATGCTGATGCTGAGTGACTATCCTGTTATGCTGAGTGACTATCCTCTTCCTCCTCAATGATCATGATGATAGCTTGTAAGAATATTTTTGGTTCTGGGCGCCGCCACCAGTGGCTAAGGCCCAATTTTTCAGCCCCTGTTTAACAGGGGCATGAAATTATAATTTTTGATGCAATACTTTGCAGCAGGGCTTGTTCCTGCACTCCAACTAGAGTATCTGTGAGGGGTTGCAGTGTTGTGGCACCAGTGCCTAAGGCCCAATTTTTCTGCCCCTGTTCAACAGGGACATGTAATTACAATTCTTTATCTAATATTTCACAGCAGGGCCCGTTTCTGCACCCACCAAGAGTAACTGTGAGGACTTATAGTGTTGTGGCACCAGCACCACCACCACCAAAGGCCCAATTTTTTTGCCCTGTTCAACAGGTGCATGTAATTACAATTCTTGATCTAATATTTCACAGCAGGGCCTGTTCCAGCGCCCACCAAGAGTAACTGTGAGGACTTAGTGTTGTGGCACCAGCACCACCACCACCAAAGGCCCAATTTTTTTGCCCTGTTCAACAGGTGCATGTAATTACAATTCTTGATCTAATATTTCACAGCAGGGCCTGTTCCAGCGCCCACCAAGAGTAACTGTGAGGACTTAGTGTTGTGGCACCAGCACCACCACCACCAAAGGCCCAATTTTTCTGACCCTGTTCAACAGGGGCATGTAATTACAATTCTTGATCTAATATTTCACAGCAGGGTCCCTTCCTGCACCCACCAAGAGTAACTGTGAGGGGGCTTACAGTGTTGTGGCAACACCAACACCTAAGGCCCCAATTTCTGCAGGGTATATAGGGCAGGCTCCTACTTTCAAATATCCAACTTGCAAACGACTCCTACTTGCAAACGAAAGGAGACAACAGGAAGTGAAATGAAATCTACCCCTAGGAAGGGAAATTCTCTCTTGTAAGAGTTAATATGGGAAAAATGTGTCTCCTCTCCACTGATGCTTTATCACCAATCCTTGTTTCACTAAAAACCCCAAATTGTCAAAAAACATTTGTCATTGGGACAAAGTGAGGTGAAATCTTCTGAAGAGGTGCACAGACAGCAAAAAAAATGTCATAGGGGTGATAACCCTTCCCTATGTTTTCCAAAAAGCTTAAAATAGATTTTTTGGCTGGAGCTACACTTTAAAAATTTACCAGTTCAAAATTACAAACAGATTCTACCTAACAACAAACCTGTCTTGTTTGCACTGCCTGTATACTGCTGTTCAGATTATATAGGGCCTTTTTTTAATTTGGGTGCGGGGTTCCCCTTAATATCCATACAAGACCCAAAGGGCCTGGTAATGGACTGGGGGGGGGGTACCCATGCCGTTTGTCTCACTGATTTTCATCCATATTGCTGGGACCCGACATTACATTAAAGCCGCAAGCAGTTTTAAATGAGTTTTATTCCTTTAAAAATGTCATTTTGTGTTCTAAGCACGGGAAAAACACGCTGCTTTACAGGCATACCATAGACACCCCCCAGGTACGATATTTAAAGGAATATTTCACACTTTTTTTTTTCACTTTAAGCATCATTAAAATCACTGCTCCCAAAAAAACGTCCGTTTTTAAAACTTTTTTTTGCATTGATACATGTCCCCTGGGGCAGGACCCGGGTCCCCAAACACTTTTAAGGACACTACCATGAAAATTAGCCTTTAAAATTAGCACTTTTGATTTCGAACGTTTGATTCTCATAGACTTCAATGGGGTTCTAAAGTTTGCGCGAATTTTCGGTCCGCTTGCAGGTTCTAGTGCGAACCGAACCAGGGGGTGTTTGGCTCATCCCTAGTTGTGGCACATACCCTAAACCATACAACATACATACTGTTTTCTGATACAAATAACATCTGCTTATAACTATTAGGGATGGGCTTGATGTTTGAGTTGAACATAAGTTAGACTCTAACATCAGCTGTTCGTTTGTTCGTAGCTGTTTGTTTTCAGCAAGTTCGTCCGCTAAAGAGCGCCCCATAATGCACTGTGAGATCACAGTGTATGGACGGCAGCTGATTGGCCAAAGCATGCACCTGACCTGCATACTTTGGCCAATCATAGCACAATGTGCTGTGAGAGCCATGATTGGCCAAAGGCAGGGTGCCTTTGGTCAATTATGGATCAGGGGCTAAGTCCATGCTCAACACTATATAAGGCTGCTGCTTACACGGTGGCCGTATGTAGTGAATGAATGGAGATTAGGCAGGTAGTTAGTGTAGTGTGCAGTCAGCCAGTGTAGTATATATAATACAGTTTAAAGTTTATAGTGCAGTTAGTGTAGTATATATAATACAGTTCAGAGTATATAGTGCAGTCTGTGTAGTATATATAATACAGTTCAGAGTATATAGGAATGGACTGTGGTGTCATGGGCAGTGGAGAAGCTGCAGGGCAGCCAGGAGGGCTGGCAGGGCCCGAAGATGAATTACTGGGCTCAGTAGCTGCATGTTGGACAACTAGCACCAGAGACTTTCTATTTTGCTACACTAAAGAGGCCCACGGTCCTTGCCTGCAAAGGACAATTGCTAAGGCCTGGCAGAGCCAGTGTCAGGCCTAGCCACTTTGTGCTAGCTGTGCCTGAACATTAGAGAGGGAGGGATGTGCAGAGAGGAATGAACACTAGAGAGGAAGCGATGTGCAGGAGGAGACGGGAATGAACATTAGCGAGGAATCGATGTACAGAAGGAGAGAGGAGTGAACATTAAGGAGGAAGCGATGTGCAGGAGGAGAAGGAATTAACATTAGAAAGGAAGTGATGTTGTCACGCACCTGGATCGTGAGCCTGACATGTAGGAGGAGAGCCTCTCTTGCCGCACCGGCTTGTGGGCCCCTGAGGTTGAGACAGC
The DNA here is from genome assembly GCA_037952925.1 of Lithobates clamitans. Lineage (NCBI taxonomy): Eukaryota > Metazoa > Chordata > Amphibia > Anura > Ranidae > Lithobates > Lithobates clamitans. Next base: position 4,314,578 of record JBBGZY010000108.1, on the reverse strand, counting down.
AGCCACAGAAGCACGGTGATGCAGGAGTGCCTAGGATCAGTCCAGTATCGGTATGGCTGGATGCTTGTGGCTGGAGATGCAGCAGGCAGACCGGTAGAGCTGGGTAGACCAGAACTGTGGCAGACTGGATCGCAGAAGAAACAGGAACTGGTGCGATTCGCAGAGCAGAACTGCAGCAGGCTGGAGATGCAGCAGGCAGACCAGTAGGGCTGGGTAGACCAGGAACTGTGGCAGACTGGATCGCAGAAGAAACCGGAACTGGTGTGATTCGCAGAGCAGAACTCCAGCAGGCTGGAGGAGTAGATGCAGAGTCAGGCAGACCGGATCGGTAACGTTCTGGTGGATCAGGCAGAGCAGCAGGCAGAAGAAAAGTCCAAAAAACAAGCTGGAGTCAGGGTATCAAGCAGACAGGATTAGTAAGAGCAAGCCGGGTCAAAGATCAGAGGTCAGCACAGATAACAGATTTCAGGACACACAGAAGCTGCAGACCAAACAGCAAAGAGTCTTTGGTGCACTCACTTTAAATAGCCCCTTTGGCGCCAACATTGGTGCGCTGTTAATGTTTGCGTCTGGTGTACGATTCCTGCTGTACGGCCATGCCTTCCCTGACATTGCCCCCCCAGGGCAACCTCCGGGTGCCCAACTGGTTCCTCTTCCAGGGATGGTTATGGCAAAAAGTGCGAACCAAGTTTGCGGCGTGCACATTACTACTGGGCTCCCAAGAGTTTTCCTCCGGACCATAACCTCTCCATTTAATTAGGTACTGTGTTTGTCCCCTTCTTTTCCTGCAGTCTATGATGGCCTCAACTTCGTATTCCTTGTCTCCATTAACAGTAACAGGTGCTGGAGGTCCTGAACTACGATTAGGAAATGGATCTTGTACTACCGGCTTTAACAGGGACACATGGAATACGGGATGTACTTTAAGGGCCTCATGTAAAATTAACTCATAAGACACATTGTTAATTTTTTTTTTACCGGAAATGGTCCCAAGAATTTTCGGTGCCAACTTCTTGGATGGGCAAATCATCCTTAAGTTCGTTGTGGCGAGCCATACCTGGTCCCCCCGGTTGAAGCAACAGTTCCCCTCTTCTCCTCCTATCGAAGATTCTCTTGTTGTCCTCCTGGGCTTTCTTGACTGCCTCCTGTAACAACAAGTTGTTAGAAGAAAAAAAATCCAGAGTGCTCTGGACAGCAGGAACAGCAGTTTCAGGAATCAAGTCAGGTAAAAAGGTTGGGTGGAACCCATAATTTGAAAAAAATGGGGATTGTTTGGTGGCAGAGTGGCTGGCGTTATTATACGCAAACTCCGCCAAAGGAAGAAGAGATACCCAGTCATCTTGGGCGAAGGACGTAAAACATCGGATATATTGCTCCAGGGTTTGATTGGTCTGTTTCGTCTGACCATTGTTCTGGGGATGATATGTTGATGAGAAGCATAGTTCAACTATTAGGGATCCACATAACGTCTTCCAGAACCTTGATGTGAACTGGACTCCACGGTCAGATACGATGTTCATCGGAATACCATGGAGTCTGACAACGTCTTTGATAAAGACCTGAGCGGTCTCGGCTGCAGACGGAGTTCCTTTCAGGGGTAGGAAGTGTGCCATTTTTGATAAGCGATCCACCACCACAAAAATAGCAGAACAGTCTTCAGAAGGTGGAAGCTCGACAACAAAGTCCATGGTGATCATCTTCCAAGGCCTATCAGGTATGGGTAAGGGTCTGAGTAGACCCCAAGCTTTATTACGGGTACTTTTGTTCAGAGTGCATATAATACATGATTTAACATAGGCCTTGCAGTCCTTCTCCAACCCAGGCCACCAAAATGTACGCTGTACCAATTCTATGGTCTTGTGGGTACCGAAATGGCCTTCTAATGGGTGGTCATGACAGAGTCCTAGGACAGCCACTCTAGTGGTTTCTAGTACAAAAATTTGTCCCTCGTTCCATAATAGGCCATTCTTTGCCTGCAAAGTGACCCCTGGAGGACTGGTTATGCCTGCTGAGGCTTACTACAATTGTGGTAATAGGCCTGACTGTAACAGAAGGAAGTTCCCAGCTGGTAGGATGGTGTCTGGTGGAGGTATGTCCTTTGGATCCTCAAACATGCGCGATAGCGCGTCAGGTTTAATATTTTTTGATCCGGGTCTGTAAGTAATATGAAAAACAAACCCCAAGAAAAAGAGAGCCCAACGAGCCTGACGTGGCCTCAGACGTTTTGCAGTCCTTAAATATTCAAGGTATTTATGGTCCGTGAAGATTAATATTGGGTGAGTGGCTCCTTCTAGCAGGTACCTCCACTCCTTTAATGCAGCCTTGATTGCTAGGAGCTCCCTATCTCCCACATCGTAATTCCGTTCTGGCTGGGTAAGTTTCTGAGAAACGAATGCGACTGGATGGATCACATCCTTGGGGCCCTGGCGCTGCGACAAGCCTGCTCCGACTGCGCTTTCTGATGCATCCACTTCCAAGATGTAGGACAGGGCAGAATCTGGATGGCTTAGAATAGGAGCAGTGGTAAAACGTTCCTTCAGGGTTTCAAATGCAGCTTGTGCCTCCGTGGACCAGTGGAAACGGATGCCTTGCTTGGTATGTTGAATAATGAGGGAAATAATGGCTGAGAAGTTCCTAATGAATTTACGGTAAAAATTGGCAAAGCCTATGAAACGTTGGATTCCCTTCTTATCGGTAGGGGCCAGCCAATCCAGAATTGCGGACACTTTTTGGGGATCCCTCCTGATTCCCTAAGTGGAGATAATTAATCCAAGGAACTGGATGCTCTGCTGCTCGAAGTCGCACTTCGCTTTGGCATAAAATCCGTGCCTGCGGAGTTGGAGAAGTACGCTCTTGACATGTCCTCGGTGAATCTCTGAGATGGAGAATATCAGGATGTCGTCTAATTACACAATCACAAGGATATCATGGAAAGCCCTGAAGATGTTGTTGATAAAATGCTGATAGGTGGCTGTTGCCGAACGGCATGACCAGGTACTCATAATGACCAAAGCGGGTATGGAAGGCGGTCTTCCACTCATCGCCTTCCCTAATCCAGACCAGGTTGTAGGCTCCTCGGCGATCAAGTTTGGTAAATACCCTGGCAGACTTGAGTCTCTGAAAGAGTTCTGGGACTAAGGGCAGGGGGTATCGGTTCTTTACTGTGATCTTGTTTATGTGACGGTAATCTACACATGGTCAAAGGGTCTGGTCCTTTTTCTCTACGAAAAATATATCTGCTCCTGCCGGTGAGGTGGAGGGGCGAATGAACCCTTTCCGCAGGTTTTCCTCAACATAGTCCTTTAGAACTTCCAACCCACGTTCAGACAGAGGAAAGATGTGTCTGAAAGGAATCTCTGCCCCTGGAAAAAGTTCTATGGGACAGTCGTATGGCCTGTGTGGAGGAAGGGTATCTGCGCCCTGTTTACAGAATACATCCAAGAATTCATGATAGCACTTGGGAACTACCTGGCACAGTTCGGAATGCGATTCCAAGCAAAGTAAAGAGGCAGAAAGCTGAGGACAGCACTGTTTCTGACAATAAGATGAAAGAAACTCTATTCATCCAGATTCCCAGTCTATATGCGGGTTGTGAGCCTGTAACCAAGGGAGGCCCAAGATAACGGGGAAGAGAGGTGAAGAAATCACATCCAAGCGAAGTAGCTCTTGGTGTTTGATGTTTGTGATAGTTAGAAGTGGGGGAGTCTCTTGGGTCACAAGTCCTGATTTAATGCAGGATTCATCTGCCAGGAACACGTGGAATGTGATGCTGGGCTGCAAAGGACAGATCAATAAAACAACTGCAGGCACCCGAATCAATAATTGCAGTTACTGGCACGGTTCTTCCCGGAAGCTGGAAGGATGTAGGCACAACTACATGGACTGAATTGGCAGATATGTTTGGTTGTTTAGCCGGAGGAGGAAGAGAACATTTATGGCGTTTAGCTGGGCAGTTGCATATGTAGTGACCGGGCTCCCCACAGTAGTGACAGAGGTTGTTCGTCCGCCGACGTTGGCGCTCCTTGGAGGTAAGTGATGGACGGATCAAACTGCCTTGGTTTGGGTGCCTCTGGAACAGCATGAGCAGGTTTTCCAGACACGGAATCAGCAAACTTAGGGGACTTTGGAAATGTCCATGTTGGTCCAAACTGCTGGGAAGATTTCTCAACCTTCGCTCATGTAATCGGTGATCGATTTGTATTGAAAGTGCGATCAAAGTCTCTAGTGTACTGGGTATTCCTACCCGGGCCAGCTCATCCTTATGTCCTTCTGAGAGACCCAAACGGAACCAGTGGCACAGGGCTGTGTCGTTCCAGTCGAAATCTGCACTCCAACGTCTAAAATCTGTGATGTAGTCTTCGACTGGTCTGTGACCTTGCTGCAGGGTGTGTAGGGTGGATTCAGCAGTGGCAGTTCGTTGCGGGTGATCGTACAGCTAAGACATGGCCGTAAAGAATAGTTTCAGAGTATTTAGCTGTATGTAATAGGCGATGAGCCCAGGACTGAGGTTCTCCTCGAAGCAGAGAAATGGTAAATTCCACCTTTGTGGTTTCCAGAGAGAATGTCCTTGGCTGCAGATCAAAGTAGAGCTGACAGGCATTCCAGAAGGCTCTGAACTGGCTTTGATCACTGAAGAACCTCTCGGGGGCTGGAACTCGAGGTTCGGGGGGGGTACCAACATTACTGGAGGGCAAGCAGAGACCCCAGTGGATGTAGCAGGCATGGGTATGGTGGAAGAAGCAACAGAAGTAGCCAGTCCCTGAACTTGATCCTTTAGCCGAGTGTAATCCTGCAGGGATGTTATTGCTTGGGAGAGAGAAGCGAGATGCTGACAGATCTCCTCCAATGGAGAGGATCCCCCTGCAGGCTCAGTCATGGCTGTTTGGTACTTGTCATGTACCTGGATCGTGAGCCTGTAGAGGAGAGCCTCTCTTGCCGCACCGGCTTGTGGGCCCCTGAGGTTGAGTCAGATCAAGCAAGCCGAGTCAAAGATCAGAGGTCAGCACAAATAACAGGTTTCAGGACACACAGAAGCTGCAGACCAAACAGCAAAGAGTCTTTGGTGCACTCACTTTAACCACTTCATTACCGGGCACTTAGACACCTTCCTGCCCAGACCAATTTTCAGCTTTCAGCGTTGTCGCAGTTTGAATGACAATTGCGCGGTCATGCTACACTGTGCCCAAACTAATTTTTATCATTTTGTTCCCACAAATAGAGCTTTCTTTTGGTGGTATTTGATCACCTCTGTGGTTTTTATTTTTTGCTAAACAAATAAAAAAAGACCGAAAATTTTGAAAAAAATAAGTTTTGCTTTTGTTTCTGTTAAAAAAATTGTAAATAAGTAAGTTTTCTCTTTCACTGATGGGCACTGATAAGGCGGCACCGATAAGGTGGCACCAATGAGCGGGCACTGATGGGCACTGACAATGGGCACTGGTAGGCGGCACTGATGGGTGGCACTCATATGCAGCACTGATGGGCATTGATAGGCGGCACTGATGGGCACTGATGGGTGGCACTGGTTGGCACTGATGGGCACTGATAGGCAACACTGATGGGTAATGAAAGGCGGCACTGCTGGGCACTGATAGGGTGGCACTGATAGGCGGCACTGCTGGGCACTGATAGGTGGCACTGATGGGCACTGATGGGCACCAATACATGGCACTGATGGGCGCTGATATGAGGCACTGATGGGCATCCCTGGTGGCACTGGCAGTGCTAGGCATTGAAGTGGGCACTGACTGGCAGCTGCCTGGGCACAGATTGGCAGCTGCCTGGGCACACAGTGGCATTTCCCTGGTGGTCTAGGGGCATAACTGGTGGTCCAGTGTGGATCGCTTCCCCGGTGGTCCTGGGCGGCTTCCCTGGTGGTCCTGGGTAGGATCCGAGGGGCGGCTGTGCTGATAAACAATCAGCACAGACCCCCCCTGTCAGGAGAGCAGCCGATCACCGGCTCTTTCTATTTACATCGTGATCAGCCGTGATTGGACACGGCTGATCACATGGTAAAGAGTCTCCGTCGCAGCAGCTCGATATTCCTGATCACGTCATATGATGTCCGATCAGGAATATCAAACCACTTTGCCGCCGTCATTCTGTAATAGGGCGGGCGGCAAGTGGTTAAATAGCACCTTTGGCGCCAACGTTGGTGACATGCGCACGTGTGCGCGCGCCAAAGCGCTGCTGATGTGCGCGTCTGCTATGCGATTCCCGCTACATATATATAATACAGTGGAGAGTATATAGTGCAGTCCGTGTAGTATATATAATACAGTTTAGAATATATAGTGCAGTCCATGTAGTATATATAATACAGTGGAGAGTATATAGTGCCAAAGCGCTGCTAATGTGCGCGTCTGCTGTGCGATTCCCGCTACATATATATAATACAGTGGAGAGTATATAGTGCCATCAGTGTAGTATATATAATACAGTGGAGAATATATAGTGCAGTATATATAATACAGTGGAGAATATATAGTGCAGCCCGTGTAGTGTTATATATAATACAGTTCAGAGTATATAGTGCAGTCAGTGTAGTGTATATATAATACAGTGGAGAGTATATAGTGCCATCACTGTAGTATATATAAAACAGTGGAGAATATATAGTGCAGTCAGTGTAGTATATATAATACAGTGGGATACAGGGTACAGGTTATATAGTGCAGTGCAGAGTAAATAATACAGTGTATCGAAGTGGTTAAGGGGAACCCTATGACAGAATTAAGAAAAAAATGGCTTGGGGTCCCCCCCAAAATCCATACCAGGCCCTTTGGTATAGTTTTTAAGGGGAACTCCACGCCAAAATTTAAAAAGAAAAAACAGTGTGGGGTCCCCCCAAAATCCATTCCAGGCCCTTATCCGAGCAAGCAGCCTGGCAGGCCAGGAAAGGGAGGGGATGAGCGAGCACCCCCCCTCCTGAATCATACCAAGTCGCTTGCCCTCAACATGGGATCTGTGGGTGGGTGGCTTATCGAAATCTGGAAGCCCCCTTTAACAAGGGGACCCCCAGATCTTGCCCCCCATGTCAATAAATATCGGGTACATTGTATTCCTACCCATTCACCAAAAATAGTGTCAAAAAGTAAAAACCCACAACAGACAGTTTTTTGACAATCTCTTTATTAAAAAAGTGCCCCACGATGTACATCCATCTTCAATAACGCCGCCCAATGGACTCAAAAAAATGGAAAAAATTAAAAAAGCTTTGCCTCAATGGGAGGCCTCCTGGCGTCGGCTGTCTCTTGGCTTAGACAGCTGTTATATAGGCAAGGGCATTGATGTAACCTAGTGACCCTGCCCCCTTTTGACGTTATCTGATGTCAGAGGGGGCAGGGCCATCCAGTTATGTCAGCAGGTGCCCCGCCCTTGCCTATATAAGAGCTGTCAATGCAAATAGACAGCAGTCGCCAGGAGACCTCCCATGGAGGCAGAGTTTTTTTGTTTTTCCAATTTTTGGGTCAGCGGCGTGATTGATGGATGTACATCGCGGGATGAGTTTTTTTTATTTTTTTAATAAAATATTGTCAAAAACTGTCTGTTGTGGTTTTTACTTTTTGACACTTTTTTTGGTGCATGGATAGGGGTGAAATGTACCAGATACCCAATCACATGGGGGGCGGGATCTGGGGGCCCCCTTTTATATTCTGATAAGCACCCCCCGCCCACAGACCCAGACAACACAGCCCAGGGTTGTCGGGAAGAGGCTCTTGACCGCATCAACATTGAGACAAGGTGCTTTGGGGTGGGGGGGCGCAGAGCCCCCCCGCCCCAAAGCACCCACCCCCCATGTTGAGGGAATGTGGCCTGGTATGGTTCAGGAGGGAGGGGGGCGCTCGCTCCCCTCCCTTTACTGACCTCTAGGCTGCACGCTCAGGCAAGGGTCTGGTATGGAATATGGGGGGCCCCACGCCAATTTTCACAAATATTTTGGCGTGGAGTTCCCCTTTAAATCCTTGCCAGACCCAAAGGGCCTGGTATGGATTGGGGGGGATCCCATGAGGTTTTTTCCCTTGATTTTTCATCGGGATCCAGCAATACATTACAGCCGCGAGCAAGTTTAAATTATTACATTTTTTCCTTTAGAAATGTGATTATTTCTGCGGTATGTTCTACACATCGCACATATGCGTCACTTTACAGGCAGACTAAGGGGACCCCCTAGGCACAATATTTAAAGGAATATTTCATTTTTATTGCTTCACTTTAAGCATTATTAAAATCGCTGCTCCTGAAAAAACAGGTTGTTTGCATTGATACATGTCCCCTAGGGCAGTACCCGGGTCCCCATACACTTTTTATGGCAATAACTTTCCCATGTTTGCTAGAACTTTTTGCCTGTTTGAGGTGTTCTGGTGCGAATCGAAATGGGGGGTGTTCGACCCATCCCTAATAACTATATATAATAACTGCATATGGCAAGGTATATGAGATATCAAGACATAAATGTATAACATCCGCCACACCGGCTGGAAAATTGCCAGTGTAGTATAAAGCAGACAGCTGGAGGACTACATCAGTCTAGGTCCATATATCTGTACTGATAACCATTGAATACTATGTTGTTTATACCTGCAAGAGCGTATGAAGAATTGGTTGAGGGAAAGCAAGTCCTGGAGTGTCTAACCAAGATTGTCAAGCAGAGTACCCTGTCTACAGCCGCCCATCAGCAGAGTGCCTGTCACACATCCTCCCATCTGAGATCAGCGGGGAGCTCTAGCTGTCTGATTCAGTGTACGAACAGGTCGAAAGTAGCGGATCAGTGACCGAATCGGAGGAGGTAAGGGTTCCTCCTAAAAGGATAAGGTGCTCTGAAAACCAGGCAACCACCAGCAGCATCATACACCCCAATGGTCAACTGGTAAACACCAACGGGGCTAGACCCCAGGATGACAGGTCCACTACCAGCACTGGAATATCACACCAGACGCATTTGCAAACCCATTATGGCTGCCCCTCAACTCAGGATCAGCAAGTATTTCCCCTTTCACCACACAGCCAGGTGTGCAGGCCAACAATTAAAGTTTTTTAGAATTTTTTTTTTTTTTTTATTTATTTTTGCCTTATGCCGCGTACACACGAGCGGACTTTACGGCGGACTTTGCCCGGCGGACTTTTCGACGTACTTTCCGACGGACTTTGTGAATGAACGGACTTGCCTACACACAATCCACCAAAGTCCGTCGAATTCGTACGTGATGACGTACGACCGGACTAAAACAAGGAAGTTCATAGCCAGTAGCCAATAGCTGCCCTAGCGTGGCTTTTTGTCCGTCGAACTAGCATACAGACGGCGGACTTTTCGACCGGACTCAATTTCAACGGATACATTTTAAACAAGTTTCAAATCTAAGTCCGTCCAACTTTTGAGAAAACAAAGTCCGCTGGAGCCCACACACATCGAATTGTCCGACGAAATCCAGTCCGCCGGGCAAAGTCCGCCGTAAAGTCCGCTCGTGTGTACGCGGCATTACAGTTTACTTCAGTTTATTGTGGACCAGACTAACCTTTTTTGCTCAACAATATATTGCAAAAAGCCCCAATTCATCCTATGTCCATCCGTTGGAATGGAGACTGTGACAGACCCAACTGGGACAGGGGCTTTTGGAGGGGATTGCAGGGTAGCCTCTTGCCTACTGACTATGGGCACTGGCATTGAAGGGTCTCTATTCTTTGGGAGGTGTGTGCCTGGAGGACCTTTTGGAATAGTTTTGCTTCGGATTCGGGTCCATGTCTCCCCAAAACACACAGGCTCTGGGAACCTAAGACCTGGATACAGATTTGGGGCCTCTGTGCCCAAACCAGCAGTGACTGCTTTAACCCCTCCTAGACTCAGAGGCTTTAAGATTATAATCAGCTTAAAACAATCTGATGCTGAGGTCTCCTGCTGCTATGTGAACGTGCCGTCAGAAGGGGGTGGGGTTACATTACCGGGTGGCCCAAATCACAGATGCGCCACTTTACATGCAGACTAAGGGGACCCCCCCCCCAGGCAGGATGTTTAAAGGAATATTTCATGTTTATTGTTTCACTTTAAGCATCATTAAAATCACTGTTTTTAAAACTGATTGTTTTAAAAACTTTTTTTTGCATTGATACATGTCCCCTAGGGCAATACCCAGGTCCCCATTCACTTTTTTGGCACTTAACCCGCATATTAGCCTTTAAAATTAGTACTTTGGATTTTTCATGGTTATGTCCCATAGACTTTAATGGTGTTCGCATCTTTGCTAGAACTTTTTTTCCCTGCAATAAGCGAATGCCACATCAGCATGGGCATGGTTGTTACCATAATATTAATGCCTCAAATGTAAAACATTATTGTACAGAATTAAAAGAATCAAACATTAGTAAATTTTTTTTCTAAGTATGATTGTGCTCTGCACTCCTGCCTTGAAAGGCCATGGATCCCACACATGGTTTCACCTACTGAAAGCTTGCATTGTACTCAGCAGCATATGCTGAAAATAGGCAAAGCCTAATAGCCAATGTCACATCAATTTGGTTGATTCCATAATATTAACTCTTCAAATGCATGCAATGGATAATATTCAATAATATTATGGTGTGGAATTCCAAAAATCACACACTAGTTAATGTGCAGGGTGTTCGTTTAAATTTTTAGTTTTTTTGGGTTTTAATTCATCTGTGCACTGGAAAAACCAACACAGCTACCTCAGGTGGGTGGTAGGTTGGCTGGGATTTGAACTCATAACCTGAGTGCTTTGTGGACATCAGTTCAAACCACCAAGCCATTGTGCTAAGTACGCTAAGACCTGCATAATAGCGTAGTCTGATTAAAGAATGAACATAAATAATTACTGCATTATAGTCTTATAAAAAAAAAAACTAAATTAATATGAAAAAAAACATATAAAAGATGTGTAACTGTAAATTTACATGTAACTTTACAGAAAAGCAGACATTACTCTGTAATACTCATTCATAACATAAAATTATATCTCTCTCTGGCGTCTATACCTCTCTTAATACAAGAAAGGACTTTGCATGCTTTGGAAACCGCAGCTGGCATTGCATGCTATTATTAAGCTTCTGATCTACCAGAACACCCAGATCCTTCTCCATTGATTCCCCCAGTTGTATTCCTAATAGTATGTAAGATACATGCATATTCTTAGCCCCCAAGTGCATAACTTTACATTTATCAACATTAAACCTCATTTGCCACAACCAGCTTTTTTCCGGGGGTGGGGGGGTGGGGTGGGCGGGGTGGGGGGGATGGTTTAAGCATGGCGGAGTGAGAATGCTCGGGAGCAGAGCACGGTAATATCGCAGTGCACCCTACAGCAGATCCTCAAGATTGCAAACCCTGCAGCTCATGCTGAGATGGGGAAGAATACAGGAACGCCCTATACTCCTAGTCACTCATACATTACCCGCTATCTGACGATAAGGAGAGACGTCGGCAGTCTGCAGATACTAATATGGTTCCTCTACATGTACCACGGTTGGAGCCATCTCAGCAAATGCCGGAGGATTGCCGGCAGGGACTCACAGGTATGCTCAGTGAGTGCATGTAATACACAGACACAGGAGCATGATGTAGAGCCAGATATTAGACAGCTTATTCAGGCCCTCCCTAACAAGGAGGATATACAGAAGCTGTTGAGCAGTCTAAAGGGCACCTTGAGGGAAGTAATAGAGGAGGTCCGCTCCAAAGTAGATGAAACAGATCAGAAATGGCTCCATTTGGAAACGCAGAAGGGTATGACCGATGCCCATATAGATGCTATGGAGGAAAGGCTAAATATGAAACATCAGCGACCTTTAATGTTGCAATTACAAGCGGAAGACTCGAAAATAGAAGTAGGAGGAATAATGTGCGGATTAGGGGGATCCCAGAAGCTACTTCGGCATCTGTTTTAAGAGACACAGTGACTGCTATCTTCAATAAGTTATTGGAGAAACCCCCGGACACCCAGTGTGAACTGGACCGGGTGCATAGGGTCCCTATGGCTCGCAATCCTGTCCAGGCTGCCCCTCGTGATGTTCTGTGTTTGGTACATTTTTTTTAAAATAAAAGAGGACATACTAAGGGCAGCATGGCAGAAGGGGCCATTGGACTTTGACAGGGAGGAAATACAAGTATATCCCGATTTATGGTGCCAGACAAAGAACAGACGTCACTTTCTGAGACCATTATTGGATCATCTGTGCTCCATGGGGGCCACTTACAGATGAGGGTACCCAATGGCATTAATTATCAAAAAAGATGAACATATTTTTAACCTACACAATCCTGTTCAATTGCCAGATTTATTTCACTTTCTGGGCTCAGAGGCTTTTGAAGTCTCTAACTGGATAGACCTTCCAACATTAATGGAATGGGGGCCCCAACAACAGCTGAGTCAACAGGGGAGAAGGAGATCCTGTTCAGAACGTGTGCCTAATTGACCAGACCAGCAAGATCCTGAAGATAGGGAGATTTAATCTCCTTAGCTAACCCCAGGATTTTCTTTAGTATCTCATACCCGTCCTGCCCCCATCTCACCACCTCTTGGAGGCTCTCAGGCTGAACTGGTTATTATTTTTTACAGGAGCTGGGGGTCTAGAAATATGTGCCCAATATTTTGCTTTATGGGTCCTGATAGGAATATAGTTAATATAGGGTACAATCATTATTGTTGGGGGCTAGGGATATGATGGAAGTGGCCCATATCTCTCAAATGAGAATTTGAGGGCTAGATATAGCCTGGGTACATTTTTGTTGTTTTTTTTTTTTTTCAAAAACTAGGTGGAAGTGTTCCTCCATGTTGTAGTATACAACCAGTGTGTGTGTGTGGGGGGGGGTCTTTTCCCCCCCTTCCACCTTTTTATTTATTTGTATATATATTTTTAGGGCCACTCTCTGATTTGGTTGCAAGAGGAGGCTGCACATATTGTTGCTCACTTGGATAGTTGGGGGGATGGCACACAATTATCCACTGAATGTATTATTAGAGAATATTGCACAGTATCACTGATTATTGATAGGGTTGAGGTTATTGCACAATATGGTTCACTGATCAGGGCGTTGAAGGATACCCTGCATTTGTTGTTGTTCATTAATGGGGGTTTGGGTTTTTTTTTTTTGTTTTCTTTTGTTCACTAGATGGGGCACATTGACACAATGTTATCACATAATCACTAACTGTTGGAAATGACTACATACGAATTTAGGTAACCTGTTTACAGTATCCCCCTAGGAAAAAGGTAGGGCCTTGCCGCGGCTTCATTATTATCTCCCCCAGATATGATCCAATAGTTTACATCCTGGCCTGGCTGACTGGGGGGGGGGGGACTGGGCCGCCTCATGTCCAGGAGGATCTATCTTGGTGAGGATGGAAGGGGAGGTGGGTAGAGCATGTGGTTTGTGGCTTGTCCCACCTCCGCTGGCATGCTCAAGTGGCCAGTTGAGCAGGCGAAGAATGTTTGACACCTGCTATTCAGGATAAACCGGTATGAGAGGTATTGACTAGTGGGACTGATGTGGGGGGATCCACCAACAACAGAGGGGTCCCGAGGTAATTTCCCTTCCTACACCTAGTTAAGATAGTGTTAGTGGAGTAGATACAGTGGAACCTTGGATTACGAGCATAATGCGTTCAAGGAGAAAGCTTGTAATCCAAAGCACTCGCATATCAAAGCGATTTTCCCTATAGAAGTCAATGGAAACAAAGATAATTTGTTCCGCATTGACTTCTATTGCATGCAATACCTCATGTGGCCAGAGGTGGGGGGGTGCTGGAGAGCCTCGGAATTACTCGGGGACAGCTCGGCTGAACTCGGAAACACTCGGGAACGGAGGATTTCCGAGTGTTTCCAAGTCATTCCGAGTATTTCCGAATGGCTCCGAACCATTCCGAGTGTTCCCGGCGCCCCCACACCTCTGGCCAAATGAGGTACTGAACCGCCCATTAGCTTTAATTCTGCTCGTTTTGCGAGACAACACTCGCAAACCGGGTCAGAATTAAAAAAAAAAAGTTTGTCTTTCAAAAAGCTTATTAACCGCCCTTACTCGTAAACCAAAGTTCCACTGTATACAGAAAGATCTGGGGGGGGGGGCCCTGTTAGCAGCCTGGCTCTTTAGGCTGAGAGTGCGGCTGGGGAACTACTTATGGCTAGGGACGAGCATAAGGTATGGGTACAGGAGGATAATGGAGTTACTTATTTTATATGTGTTAGCTAATGGAGCTTAGGCATGTTTATATTATATGTTTTACGAGATGAATAAAATTGGTTTGCATCATAGAAGTTTTAGGATGATTAGGAATGCACTTTTGCTGGTATCACAGCTCAGATTCCTGCCCTGCTTGACCATATTCCCCTCTATAAACGCCTCTCCTCCAGGTGGAGGGAAGTCAGAGGTGTTTTAATATTCCTTACTCTGAGGATAGCAGACACTTCCGAAAGTCGTGCTTGGCCTGCTACCTTTGTGTTTGTATTCTTTTCTCTTTTGTTAATGTTTCTTGTTTTTTGTTTGTTTTTTGTCTTAACCGAACGCTAAAATGACCAGGATAACTCTAACCTCCTATAACGTTAAGGGGCTAAATAGCCCAGAGAAACATACTAGACTCCTCGCTGAATTGGGGAGACTTGAATCACATATTTTTCTTCAGGAGACAGATTTTAGAAACGATAGAATTCCTAGATTAGGGAACCATATATTTCCGACAATGTATCATAGTGCCTCTCAGACTTCCAAGTCAAGTGGGGTATCAATTATCCTTTCTAAACAGATTCCATGGAAGGCATCAAAGGTAATCACGGATGACGAGGGATGCCTCCTTATTGTGAAGGGATTCCTTTGTGAGCAAAAGGTTACGTTAGTTAACCTATATTTACCAAATGAGGATCAGGTCTCTTCACTTGAGACATATCAACATAAGGAGGGTCTCCTACTGGTGGGAGGGGATCTTAACATGGCATTAGATCTCACATTTGATGTGTCAAATGGGTCCTCCCACCTATCATATGCAAAATTGCGTAGAGCTAAAAAACTTCTCCAGGATCTGCAATTGATGGATAGCTGGAGAACTCTCTATTTACAGGATAGGGATGATGCCTTTTTTCGGTAAAACACAGGACATATACAGTACTAGAATTTATTATATTTTTATCTCTCAGAATTCTTTGTCATGTCTGCTTGAAGCCTCTATAGGTTAATTTACTCTATCGGATCATGCACCGACTAATTGCGTTATAGAACTGGGGGAGTCAGGGTCTCGTGATTGGTACTGGAAGATTAATGAGACACTCCTGAAAGAATCGTAATAAGAGATTCCTTTTTTGCAAATAACGAGACGGGGAAGTTACCCCATTTTGTCTGTGGGAAGCACACAAGTGTGTTATTAGGGGTACCCTTATATCCTTAGGGGCCCATAGGAAACCAGTTCTAACTGCCTAGTTAGATTCTCTACTTAGAGACATCCGCACACTGGAAATGGTACATAAGAAATCCCAAGTACAACAGATAGAGGAGAAACTTTCGCGTTTACGCAAGGAGCTAAATCTATTACTTATGGACAAAGCAAAAGCTAAATTAACTCATTGTAGGTGGGCATTTTACGATTTTGGGAATAAGCCGAGTAGGATGCTAGCTAACGCTCTTAGGGAGACTAGGGCACGTAATCATCTTGCCCGTATTAAAACGCAAGGTGATGTTCTAGTTAGCTCTTTGCAGGCGATCACACAGACCTTTAGGGACTATTATGTCAGCCCATATCAGTTAGGGGGTCCATCGTCATCCTCAATGTCATACAGTAGATGGGAGGCTGCCAGGGAATATCTTCCAGCGTCAGTAATGCCCACGGTGCCCGATGAGATAGCCAGGGATTTGGATGTTCCAATCACAGTAGACGAGTTTCTAGGAGCCCTTAAGTCACTGAAATCTGGTAAAGTCCCAGGTCTTGATGGGTTTACCCTGTCTTACTATAAGACTTATAGCGGCCTTTAACTCATTACGCGATGGGCAGACAATACCGGCGGAAACATTATTAGCTCATATAACGGTAATCCCCAAAAGAGGGGAAAGATCCGTCCCAGTGCCCTAGCTATCGTCCAATCTCCCTATTAAATGTGGACCATCCCACAGGCCGTGAGGAGAGGCACCCTTACGATCTATTAAAATAATCTTTAAAAATACTGCTATGTCATTACATCTGAGTCCTATGATTTCAATTTTGGGTACACCGGCTTTTCAGCTGGGCTTAACAGATCTGTGCTTTAGATCTCTGCTGCGACAGGGTAATAGTAGGCTCTTCCATTTTTTTGGTGGACAATCGCCTGATGACAAGCAGCGGAATCGAATGTGATTTTGCATTAGATTTCCTTCGGCAGACACAGCTCAGTGCTTTTCTTCGATCAATGTCAATAACACATACTGCAGTACGGGTACCCTCTATGTTTGAGCAAATATGCTTAACAGGGGAGCCACTGAGACATTTACTTTCATATCTCTATGCCTTATTGATTGGACTAGAAGCTCCACAAGAACTTGTGTTCCTACAAACGTGGGAAAGAGATCTGGGAATCACATTCTCTCAGGTTCAGAAGGATAGGATTTTTCTGTTTGCTCACAAGGCATCCTTGGTCAGTAGGTATCAAGAAGGAGGGTATAAAATCCTTACCAGATGGTACAGAACAATGGCAGTATTGTATCGGATATTTCCGTAGGTATTGAATGTTTGTTGGCGATGTCAGGAGTCGGAGGGCACTATATTACCTATATTTTGGGAATGCTCGGGGCTCAAAGAGTTCTGGATGATGGTTTCTGAAACGGTGTCTCTTGGAGAAAAACCAGCAGCTTTCCTACTACATGATATCCCTCTATCTATTAAAAAATATCCCGGCGTTGTGGAAGAGTAATACCCCCCCAAATAGATTACACTGGTTTGCCAGAATTACAGAAATCCAACAAATGTAAAATCTAATGCCCCGTACACATGGTCGGATTTTCCGACGGAAAATGTTCGATGGAAGCCTTTTGTCGGAAATTCCAACCGTGTGTAGGCTCCATCAGACAGTTTCCATAGGAATTTCCGTTGCACAAAATTTGAGATCTGGTTCTCAAATTTTCCGACATATTCCAACAAAATTCCGATCATATGTACACAATTCCGACGCACAAAGTGCCACACATGCTCGGAATCAAGCACAAGAGCAGCACTGGCTATTGAACTTCATTTTTCTCGGCTCGTTGTACGTGTTGTACGTCACTGCGTTCTTGACGTTCATAATCTACGACCAACTTTGTGTGACCGTGTGTATGAAAGACAAGTTTGAGCCAACATCCGTCGGAAAAAAAACATGGATTTTGTTGTCGTAATGTGCGATCGTGACACTGAAAGAGCAAGACGAGAAATATCAGAAAGTCTGGGCCCCTTATTTTGCTTGTAGGGAACAGATTTCCCTAACCTCTCAGCAGTCAGCGATCCACTAACTGGTTCAATGATGATGGTACTCAATGGAGAATGGAGAGAGGTATGGGTGGTTGCGTTGGCGGTTCAGGGGTTTTTTTTTCTCTCGCTCTCTCTCTTTTGTCTCTGTTTGTGTCTGTACTTTCTTTTGTTTTGTTACTTCTCGATGTTAACCAGGGATCTCTATGGTTAAAGAAAAAGCCTTTTGCTTTTACAAAGAAAGTTTGATGAAGTATTATATTGCTTAAGATAATATAGTCTGGCAATGATTGTAATAGTAAATCTTACTGGCCATGAGATGGGCAGGCGTTATAATAGAAGTTATGTTATATTGGTGAGATGTTTGTTTCTGTAAACTGTAACACAATTTCGGTGAAAATAAAGAATTTATAAAAAAAAAAAAACCTTATTTGCCACATAGTTGCCCAATTAAACAGTGCATTGAGGTCAGCATGTAAGTTGGAGACATCCTGTAAGGGAGTTATTCTACTGCATAGCTTGGTGTTATCTACAAAGACTGAAATGCTACTTTTAATCCCAGACCCTATATCATTTATACAGTGGGGACGAGAAAGTATTCAGACCCCCTTAAATTTTTCACTCTTTGTTATATTGCAACCATTTGCTAAAATCATTTAAGTTCATTTTTTACCTCATTAATGTACACACAGCACCCCATATTGACAGAAAAACACAGAATTGTTGACATTTTTGCAGATTTTTAAAAAAAGAAAAACTGAAATATCACATGGTCCTAAGTATTCAGACCCTTTGCTCAGTATTTAGTAGAAGCACCCTTTTGATCTAATACAGCCATGAGTCTTTTTGGGAAAGATGCAACAAGTTTTTCACACCTGGATTTGGGGATCCTCTGCCATTCCTCCTTGCAGATCCTCTCCAGTTCTGTCAGGTTGGATGATAAACGTTGGTGGACAGACATTTTTAGGTCTCTCCAGAGATGCCCAATTGGGTTTAAGTCATGTCTCTGGCTGGGCCATTCAAGAACAGTCACGGAGTTGTTGTGAAGCCACTCCTTCGTTATTTTAGCTGTGTGCTTAGGGTCATTGTCTTGTTGGAAGGTAAACCTTCGGCCCAGTCTGAGGTCCTGAGCACTCTGGAGAATGTTTTCGTCCAGGATATCCCTGTACTTGGCCGCATTCATTTAATCTTTCCCTCAATTACAACCAGTCGTCCTGTCCCTGCAGCTGAAAAACACCCCCACAGCAGTACCTGGTTTTCTCCACACATACCGCTTAGAATTAAGGCCAAAAAGTTCTATCTTGGTCTCATCAGACCAGAGAATCTTATTTCTCACCATCTTGGAGTCCTTCAGGTGTTTTTTTAGCAAACTCCATGCGGGCTTTCATGAGTCTTGCACAGAGGAGAGGCTTCGTCGGGCCACTCTGCCATAAAGCCCTGACTGGTGGAGGGCTGCAGTGATGGTTGACTTTCTACAACTTTCTCCCATCTCCCGACTGCATCTCTGAAGCTCAGCCACAGTGATCTTTGGGTTCTTCTTTACCTCTCTCACCAAGGCTCTTCTCCCCCATTAGCTCAGTTTGGCCGGACGGCCAGCTCTAGGAAGGGTCCTGGTCATCCCAAACGTCTTCCATTTAAGGATTATGGAGGCCACTGTGCTCTTAGGAACCTTAAGTGCAGCAGAAATTTTTTTGTAACCTTGGCCAGATCTGTGCCTTGCCACAATTCTGTCTCTGAGCTCTTCAGGCAGTTCCTTTGACCTCATGATTCTTATTTGTTCTGACATGCACTGTGAGCTGTAAGGTCTTATATAGACAGGTGTGTGGCTTTCCTAATCAAGTCCAATTAGTATAACACAGCTGGACTCAAATGAAGGTGTAGGACCATCTCAAGGATGATCAGAATAAATGGACAGCATGTATTCAGTGTCACAGCAAAGGGTCTAAATACTTAGGATCATGTAATATTTCCGTTTTTCTTTTTTAATAAATCTGCAAAAATGTCAACAAATCTGTGTTTTTCTGTCAATATGGGGTGCTGTGTGTACATTAATGAGGACAAAAAATGAACTTAAATGATTTTGGCTGCAATATAACAAAGAGTAAAAAATTTAAGGGGGTCTGAATACTTTCTGTCCCCACTGTAAATGTATAAAAAAATGTATGGGTCCTAACACTGAACCTTGGGGTACACCACTGATAAAAATCATCAACCATCACATCAGCTCTCTGAATTCTGTCTTTTATCCAGTTTT
This sequence comes from Lithobates clamitans, assembly GCA_037952925.1. Classification (NCBI taxonomy): domain Eukaryota; kingdom Metazoa; phylum Chordata; class Amphibia; order Anura; family Ranidae; genus Lithobates; species Lithobates clamitans. Next base: position 4,294,919 of record JBBGZY010000108.1, on the reverse strand, counting down.
CTATCCATTTACAAACTGATTTTTCCAAGCCTGTAGACTTAAAGAGGTTGTAAACCTTCTTGTGTTATTTTTACCTATAGGTAAGCCTAGAATAAGGCTTACCTATAGGCATTGTAAATATTTCCTAAACGTGCTCTGTTTAGTGCCGTGACCGGCAGCTCCAGCCAGTCACACAGCCAGAGTCCGCGGCCCCGGAAGGAAGATGGGCGAAGATGGATGGGGATGACGCCGGCTTCATTTGCAGGTAAGTGTCACATAATGTGCTAGGTTATGATGCATACTAGCACATTATGCCTTTACTTTGCAGGGAAGAAAAAAAAGGGGAAAAAATAGGAAGAGTTTACTTCCTCTTTAACTTTACACATTAGCAGTGTGTGGGAAACTATGTCAAACTCTTTTGCAAACTCCAAGTATGCCATGTCCACAGACACCCCTCTGTCCAAGGTTTTACTTACCTCCTCATAAAAAGAAATCAGATTTGTTAGTCAACTTCAATTATTGACTGCTTATGCTTTCCTAAATGGGCAAAACATAACTAAGTATAAAGAAACACAATTTATAATGCTTTTGTCCTCATCTTAAATAGCTACATCTTAACATGGTTCTAAAGCCAAGATATTTTTATCTTTATGCTTCAGTAGTTGTATCGCCCCCTTACCCCCTAAATAATTACGAGTCCTCAATCGATCCAGCACTGTGCACATCTGTAGTAGCCATCTTCCGTTTCCTGGCTGTCACAGGCTTTGCCGAGGCAGACAGAGCCATTGGCTCCTGCTGCTGTTATTCAAATCCTGTGAGTAGAGAGTAGGGGAGTGGGGCTGAGCTGTGCTGGTTGTGTCTCTGGACGCACACAGCCCAGCTCAGGATCGAGCCCACACATCTGCCCCCATAGCATGCTGCTTGCTATTGTGGCAGACACTGAAGAGGAGGAGCCAAGAGTTCCATTGGGGGACCCCAGAAAAGGAAATTTTGGGCCGTTCTGTGCAGGCAGGGAAGTATAAAAAAAAACGTTATTACTGGTTTTAGCCTAGGTTTCCACTAATGCGACCTGAAAGTCACATGATTCTTTGCTGTGATTTTGATGTGACTTGAAGCAATGCCTGTGTATTCTTGAGGTCTTTGGACCTCAAGTCACATCAAAGTGGGACCAAAGTAGTGCAGGGACTACTTTGAAGTCGCTGCGACTTGAAGTTGCACAGATATGAATGGTACTCATTGGAAATTATGGGGTATGACTTGTCACGCCACTTTGCAGTCCCAAGTCGCATGACAAGTCGCACTAGTGGAAATGTAGCCTAAAGATTTTTTTTTTTTAGTAAAGGTGAAACAATAAATCTTTTTTCCAACCTAATCTATGTAAATGCATTGGGCAGCAATTGGAATAGCAAATTTCTTTTATCCTGTTCGGGCTTATAAATCATTTTTTGTATAAACTGTACAAGACAGCTATAATCCTGTGATTCATAATAAGCTTTCCAGTAATATTTACTTATACATACATCAACATTCCTCTGTTTTCAAGGAGTAGGGTTGTATAGGAAGGTTGAAAGAAGACCAAAGTCAGCAGGGGCATAACTGGAATTCACAAGGTTCCATAGCAACATTTTTTGGGCGCTCGTAAGAAAAAAAAGAAAGAAAAAGGTTGTTAAACAGCACCAAAATTACTACAGTCATGGACACAGGCTCTGAGCTACAGTATCTACTTTTATTTAGAACTAATTTTAAAAATGATATAATAATAATACCAAAAAAATGTATGTACTGCAGCCTTTATACTCTCTTTATAAAAGACAAGCATGACCAACTGCAACAGGCAGGTTAACAAGATATTAACCTTATGAAGGAAAGAGAAAAAGAAGTTTAAAGTATTATTAAACCCAAAACCAAAAATGTAATCTGAAAAAATTAGGAAAAGGTGTGGCGCTAACTCATGTGATAATTATGAAGCAACATGTGACACATTCATATAAAAGCAACCCATAATAAAGTTCACAAATCAATAAAAAAAACTATATGTAATAGTCCAAACGAAATTCCTCAATAAATCTTCATAGAAAAGTCAATTCACCGTTATCCAAAGAAAAGTGCAGAAACAAATTTATCCTTCAGATTGTGCTCCACCACAAATTGTGCATGAGAAATACAAACTCACCAGAACTTTAAAATAAATACGCTTTGTAGCAATATTGGATTCTTTCAACCAGCAGTATATATGGAAACAATGTCTCCAATGGCCCGTACACATGATCCGAAAATCGAACGACAGATCGTCCATTTTTTTGCATGCTAGTCGCATATCAAAAATGGAGAGGTTACTAAAGTTACGAAAATTCTCGTACGACAGAATAAAAATTTGTAAGTGATGTCATGTGTTGTAATGTATTCCTATTTTATTTTTGGATGACAACTGTACTGATTAAATGAAAATCGTATGATCTGGTGTCATATGAGAAAATTTTTTGTGTGTGTCCAATCGGATAAAACCAGATGAAGTGTCATGATCGGCTCTCAAAAGCTCTGTACTAATGATCTGATTATCGTACGATCGCTTTGAAAGCGGTATTTTTCGTCCGATTTTCGGATCATGTGTACGGGCCATTAGCCACAAAGTGTCTCCTTGGCATGGGTCAAACATAAAGGGTCGGGAGAAACATATTAAGAATCATAACGCAATATGTTTATTGCAGATAGGTAAAAACAGGTAAGTAAAACATTGCGCACTTACATTGGGGAGTGTGGTAAATCAGCACCAACATGTACAGCTTTGGGTAAATGTGCTCGCCGTCTCACCAAGATGTGGCGTGCGTTCCAAAGCACAGGAGATGGGAACCAAGAAACCGGATGTCACGTCAGTAAAGGGTGGATGTACAGCCTCTTTGCATTCCATGTCTAGAGCAAACGTTAGATTTTTTTAAGTTTATTATTAAAGATGTAGTCTAAAGAAGAATTGTAAATTGTTTTTTAGAACACTGTTAGATATATTGTTACTCTATGGTTGTAATTCGATCTATATCACTAGATGATATTAGAAGTAGTACACAGCTGATGGTTTAGTTTAATGAAGGGTTAATCTTATATTTTTAAAGTATTCAAGATATATATATTTTAAAATTGTTGAATTGTTAAATTGCTGAATTCAGCTTTGATTATTCAGCGATATGCCATTTGTATGGTTTTCTCTAGGACATATAAGGCTACATAGATTGATTTTTGATTTAATATTATTAACTAAGTTGTAATATGTTTTTAGTAAGTTTTTACATGGTTACATAGTTAGTAAGGTTGAATAAAGACACCAGTCCATCCAGTTCAACCTGAGTGAGTGTGGGACTACAATCATCCCTATTTTTATTTAAGGTACCCATATAGCGCCGCCAATTCACGCAGCACTCCGCACATACATCGTACACCCACATTGGTCTCTACCCTCAAGGAGCCCACAATCCAAGGTCCCCAACTCACATTCATATACTAGGGCCAGTTTTGGACAGAAGCCAATTAACCTACCAGCATGTCTTTATAGTGTGGGAGGAAACCGGAGTACCCGGAGGAAACCCACGCAGGCAGCGTCATGGTTGGGATTCGAACATCGAACAACACAGCGACCCTTTTTACTGCTAGGCGAGAGTGCTAACCACTACACCACTGTGCTGCCCATCATGTATGATTTCATGTATAATTTTGTGAAAGTAGGACACCAATATAAACAGCAGTGTTCTAAACATATTTAATTAGAAATAAAGCGATTCTCGGAAGTGTTTGAATTGCTACTGATATCCTCTTAGCCAATGATAAACAATAGCGTGGTATATAAGGCTTCAAGAAAATAGCAGCGGGCAAGCTTCCTGATGACGTGTTGAACACGAAATGCATGAAGACTGCGCTACCGCTCTTTACTGACAGAACAAAATATTACAGCGCACCCATTTCAAAATTACATTTAACTCTTGCAAGGCTATTTAAAACACCTGAACAGTTTAAAAAAATATGGGGATTTATTCACAGGTGGACAATAATAGGAGGTAATGGCAGGGGGGAATGTTCACCCTTTACTAACGTCACATCCGGTTTCTTGGTTCCCATCTTCTGTGCTTTGGAATGCACGCTGCGTCTTGGTGAGACGGCAAGCACATTTACCCAAAGCTGTACATGTTGGTGCTGACTTACCGCACTCCCCAATGTAAGTGCGCATTGTTTTACTTACCTGTTTTTACCTATCTGCAATAAACATATTGCGTTATGATTCTCAATATGTTTCTCCCGAGCATTTATGTTTGATCATTGCCAAGGAGACACTTTGGGGGTGATTTACGAAAGCCGTGCGCCATCAGTAGAAATGGTGTGCTGGTAACAGAGCGCGAATCCCCAATTTACTATAGCGATCTCGGCTTATGGGAGGATGCAATCTGTGCACCACTATGGACATGGCACACGGAATCTCCAAATCAATATTGACAGAAGATGGAGGTGCCAATATTATGGGGTGATTTGAGGAAGTTTAGTAACAACTGCCCAAGTAACAAATATGTCCAAAATAGAATGAGAAAGTAAGTTTTTCAGAGACAGCCTGCTGTGCCCGCAAGTACGTTTCGGACTGCGTGAGATCAATGTAAGCAGTACGCATGCACAAGCGGCTGTTGCGCTCGTTCACATGCGTTTGTTCACTGCGCAGCCAAAATCTTAGTAAATGTTAAGCAACATACATGCAATTGCATGGGTTGAACAGTCGCACCTCTAAACTTGACACTTTTTTTTTTTTTTACACTGGTTCAACATTATGTATTTTTTTAAGGAGGTTTGCATCACAGGTCATGTTAGCATGTTACGTGGCCAACATGTGACATGCACCTTGTTAAAATTATGTAAAAAGACTCTCGCTCCTCCTAAAAGGGCATTGAACCTCCCCCCTCTAATGCATATGCTTTCCTTGGGCTAACTTTTGCTTTTAAAAGGGGAACTCCACACTCCATTCTGCAATGCTCTTGTCTCCCCGCTCTAACCCCTTGGATTTCCATGGGCTAACTTTTGCTTTTAAAGGGGAACTCCTCACTCCATTCTATTCTGCAAAGGCTGTGAGCTACCTTTACCAATCCAAATCACATCCTTTTTCAGAGCATACAACTGAGCCAGCTAGTCAAGGGGTGAGAAGAGCAATTGGCCAACCCCCTCTTGAACCATACAAGGCCACAAGCACTCAACATAGCTGGCTGCCTTCGGGGCATGTTGGGCTCAGCCCAATACCAACCACAAAGCACCTTGTACCCACTAGTTTAAAGGGGTTTTCCACATTCCGTAAAGCCCCCTGTTTGCAGCCCCCTACAACCCCAACTTACAGTAGGGTTGTGTGGAAGAGTCCCTTGTCCCCCTGAATATGGGAACAAGGGGGTCGACTTTTTGGGTGCCCGAGCCCCTCCTGCCCCCAAGCATCCACCCCCCCTTTAATGGGCTGGCTTGCTGTGTGTTTGGCTAGGGGTTTGTTAGTGTGTGGGAGGGGCACAATATTTTTTTAGTTTGGGGTGGTATTTTTCACGTGGGGGTTCTCATTTTAAGCCTTAACAGACCCAAATGGCCTTGTATGTATTGGGGGGCAGGCTATTTTTTGTTTTGGGCTAAAATCTTGTAGCTGCACTGTACAGTGGGGACGGAAAGTATTCAGACCCCCTTAAATTTTTCTCTCTTTGTTATATTGCAGCCATTTGCTAAAATCATTTAAGTTCATTTTTTTTCCTCATTATTGTACACACAGCACTCCATATTGACATAAAAACACAGAATTGTTGACATTTTTGCAGATTTATTAAAAAAGAAAAACTGAAATATCACATGGTCCTAAGTATTCAGACCCTTTGCTGTGACACATATATTTAACTCAGGTGCTGTCCATTTCTTCTGATCATCCTTGAGATGGTTCTACACCTTCATTTGAGTCCAGCTGTGTTTGATTATACTGATTGGACTTGATTAGGAAAGCCACACACCTGTCTATATAAGACCTTACAGCTCACAGTGCATGTCAGAACAAAGGGAGAAAGTTGTAGAAAGTCAACCATCACTGCAGCCCTCCACCAGTCGGGGCTTTATGGCAGAGTGGCCCAACGGAAGCCTCTCCTCAGTGCTAGACGCATGGAGTTTGCTAAAAAACACCTGAAGGACTCCAAGATGGTGGGAAATAAGATTCTCTGGTCTGATGAGACCAAGATAGAACTTTTTGGCTTTAATTCTAAGTGGTATGTGTGGAGAAAACCTTTTCTCTAAAGCTGTACATCTTTGAAGCAGCATTTTGGATACATGCTACAGATGCACCACTTTACAGGCAGAGTAAGCCCCCCCTAAGTTACTAGCTTTAAAGCCATTTTGCATTTTTAAAGGCACTTCTCTTTGTTTCATTTTTGGGGTTGTCCAAATTTGTGACATTGATATATGTCCCTCAGGGTTGGAGCTGGGCCCCCCCCCCCATTTTAAGGCCAATAACTAGAATATAAGTCAGCCAAGTGGGGACTAGCAAAATTAACAAGTCAGTTCCCCTAGACTGCAATGGTATTTGTTGTATAACTTTTGCCCATGTTAGGCTCTTTTTTGCCCCCCTGGACAGGGGGGTGTTTGTCCTATCTGTAATTTTGTAGCATGCGGGATGATGTGCTTAATTTTGGACAGGGGGGTGGCTTATTTTGTGCTAGCTGCATTTGTGTTGGTCTGGGCATGCTCAGGGACAGGTTTTTTTGGTGCTTTTTGTGTGTGAACAGCACTTGGATTTTTCTGGGCTTGCTCAGAGAGTGTGTTTTTTGGGTTAGTAATTTAAGGACATTCTTAACAGGTATACCCACTTTGCAGTTCTCTCTATATTGGGTGAACTTGCATTTTGTGTGTTTCATGGACTGTGTATGTGTTTTAAATTACCTAATTAGCACACAAACCTATGTTATACCTTGCCAGGAAAAAGGTGTGTGTGTGTGTGTGCGTGTGTGTTTTTATAGAGTTTGTAACACATGTATTTTCTCTTTGTATTTTGTTTATGTTTTTTTCAAAACAGATGTGTTTTAGAGCAAATATTTATTTATTTTTTTGGGGGGGATATTTTTCACAGAAATATTTTTGATAAATATTTTTTTAATATGTGGTCAATCTGTGTTGTTTGTAGGTTGTTAGTTTCACTTTGATTTAATTGTCTGTGCTGCATTATTTTGCAAAATATTCCTCAAGCTGTTGTAACTACTAAATGTTTAAATCCTTAAGAAACTTTTAACTCCTGTTAATTTCCTCTGCAAAATGGTCAGACCTCAAAACCATATTATGTTAGTCTCAAATTAACATACACGTGTTTTGTGTTTTTTTTTTTTTTGCTTTCCTTGCTCTTTTTCAAATCCTGTTTTGTTGACCAATACAATTCGTAGCAAATTTTTATGTTATATGTGTTTTGTTAATAATTTTAAACATTTTACACTGCCCCCCCCCCCAAACAATTTTCATGCAACAGATTTCCCAGCTTAACTAGGCTGATTGGCATGGCAGAACAAAAAAAGGTGTGATTTGTCTAAAAGCTACTTTCCTGGTGCCTTCATGGTAGCATATGCATGGATTGTGCATATGCTGCCATAGATAGGCACCAGGAAAGGAAAATTACACAGAGGTAAGTATCAATTACACAGAGGTCAGTAGTCAATTTTCCATTTTAGCACAGTGGTTCTCAGCCTCTGTCCTCAAGTACCCCCTGACAGGACATGTTTTGGGAATTTTGCTTCGCTAAAATAGCTGTCCAAAATACCAAGCCATTGACTGTGATTTAAAGCACCTGTGCAAGATGAAGGAAAACCTGCAAACATGGCCTGTTGGGGGTACTTGAGGACAGGGTTGAGAACAACTGATTTAGAGCACTGGGCTAAAATCTAGCCCAAGACAATCCTATTCTAATTGTGGGCAATCGAGGGAAACCAAGTGAGTGTTAGAACCCCTGCTTGTCTTTTTTAGGTTGGGCTTTGTGTCCCTTTTCTGAAAATTGGCTTTGCTTCCTGTCACATAGCCAAACAGGAAGTGAGGGTAAAACCCTACCAATGTCTTTCCTTGGGGATACACACGTCAGTCTAACTAGTGTCCCCATTAGGCAAATTGCAATCTAGCACATTGTTGTGTACACCCCAAATTATTAGGTATTTTGGGGTTTAATAAAGGCAAATCCACTCTGCAATACAAGTGTACTCTCTGTAAATCTGAGGGGAAGCACTGGTGATTTTTTCATCCAATCATGTAGAAGCAAAGATGCTGTTTTTTTCATTTTCATTGCTTGTCCCCCTCATATCTCCAGCAACTTCACTTCCAAGTGCACTTGTAGTGCAAAGTGGATTTGCCTTTAGTAAATAAACCCCAAAGTCCAATATACCTAATAATTTGGGGTGTACACAGCAAAATGCTAGAGTGCAATTTACCTAATGATTTAGATTGACCTGTGCGTCCCCAAGGAAAGACATTGGTAGGGTTGTTTGGCTATGTAACGGGAAGTGAATAAATTTGAAAGGGAAACTGGCAAAATTTGGGAGGTGTTTTCACCCTATCAGGGGTACAGACATCCCCAAAAAACTTACAAGACTTCTAATCCCTCTGCACTCTATCCCCAAGCAAAAATAAGAAAGGATTTCATTTAGTTTAAATTTGCAAAGACACATTCCTAGGTTCAACTGTGATGCATGTCAATGGCCCATTTAGACCTTGTTTAATAGAAAACACCAGTTGCCTTTTACTATAACACCAGTCCTGGAAATTTGCATCTGCTTTACTATTAATTTCCATAAAAATTGGGTTCCTGCAGCTAGATGCGCAAAATGCATCTAGATGCGCGACCGCTGTGTATGTGAGATGCGCAACTGCTGTGTGAGTGGAGGTATGTGCCCGTTGCGCATATCTGGTAACGGGAAGAGGTGGCCAGCACACAGGAATGACATCACGCCCCTCCAGGAAGTTGCTTGTACTGCTGCTAATTTCTTTCCACCACCATGCCTAACTGTTCTCTGAGGAACAGATGATCCTTATTTGCAAATTAAGATAATTTTTTGTTTATTTTTACATGGGTTGGTGTTTGTGTGGGTCATGTGTGTATGTCTAAATGATTTGGCCTCAAAACACACACCTACTTCCTGTGTACAGATTCACTTCCGGGCCAATGTATATTGCTATTATCTATAGATGTAGGTTCTTGTGTCCACCAGCAGAGAGAAGTTGGGTAGATGCCACACTCCCAATTGTGGAGGCATAATAATGGTCTAGCACAGGGGTCTTCAAACTATGGCTCTCCAGTTGTTCAGGAACTACAATTCCCATCATGCCTAGTCATGTCTGTGAATGTCCAAAGTAGTTCCAAAAACCGTTCAGAAAACTACACTTAACCTAGTGACAGTTGCAGTTTACATATGCAGGTATTTATTATCGCTATTTGCGCTTCAATGTTCGCCGGTTCGCACGTTCATTTAATAAATTTTCTGGCACACCAATAATGTATGAACTGGTGCAGTGCCTTCTTCTTAGTAAATCAGCCCCATTGCGGCTTAGAGTCATCATTTCTATATATGCTGCTGGTAGAAAGAATCCAATATTGCTACAAAACATATTTATTTTAACCACTTGCCTCACGACGATATACGTCTGCAGAATGGCACGGGCAGGCAGAATCACGTACCTGTGCCCGAGGCGGTCAGCTTCTGTCTGGCAGCGATCAGACGTGAGGGGGAGGCCATCCATTCGTGCCCCCCCTCGCAATCGCTCCCAGCCAATGAGAATCTTCCTCTGCCTCTGTATAGTAAACAGAGGCAGAGGAAGTGATGTCATCACTCCTCGGCTCGCTATTTTCCGTTCCGGCGCCGAGGAGAGAAGACATCCGAGTGAGTGTAAAACACATACACTTACAGTAGAACATGCTAGGCATACATAACACCCCCCATCACCCCCCGATCCCCCCCTGATCACCCCCCAATCAACCCTCCCCCCCCCCCTGTCACACTGACACCAAGCAGTTTTTTTTTTTTTCTGATTACTGCATTGGTGTTAGTTTGTGACAGTGTGGTAGGGCAGTTAGTATTAGCCCCCTTTAGGTCTAGGATACCCCCCTAACCCCCCCCTAATAAAGTTTTAACCCCTTGATCACCCCCGTCGCCAGTGTCACTAAGCAATCATTTTTCTGATCGCTGTATTATTGTCACTGGTGACGCTAGTTAGGGAGGTAAATATTTAGGTTAGCCGTTAGCGTTTTATAGCGTCAGAGACCCCAATATACTATCTAATAAATGTTTTAACCACTTGATTGCCCCCTAGTTAACCCTTTCACCAGTGATCACCGTATAACTGTTACGGGTGACGCTGGTTAGTTCGTTTATTTTTTATAGTGTCAGGGCACCCGCCGTTTATTACCGAATAAAGGTTTAGCCCCCTGATCGCCCGGCGGTGATAGGCGTCGCCCCAGGCAGCGTCAGGTTTGTTGCCAGTACCGCTAACACCCACGCACGCACCATACACCTCCCTTAGTGGTATAGTATCTGAATGGATCAATATCAGATCTATACTAGCGTTCCCAGCAGTTTAGGGTTCCCAAAAACGCAGTGTTAGCGGGATCAGCCCAGATACCTGCAAGCACCTGCGTTTTGCCCCTCCGCCCGGCCCAGCCCACCCAAGTGCAGTATCGATTGATCACTGTCACTTACAAAACACTAAACGCATAACTGCAGCGTTCGCAGAGTCAGGCCTGATCCCTGCGATCGCTAACAGTTTTTTTGGTAGCGTTTTGGTGAACTGGCAAGCACCAGCCCCAGGCAGCTTCAGGTTAGTACCAGTAGTGCTAACACCCACGCATGCACCGTACACCTCCCTTAGTGGTATAGTATCTGAACGGATCAATATCTGATGTGATCAGATCTATACTAGCGTCCCCAGCAGTTTGGGGTTCCCAAAAACGCAGTGTTACCGGGATCAGCCCAGATACCTGCTAGCACCTGCGTTTTTCCCCTCCGCCCAGCCCACCCAAGTGCAGTATCGCTCGATCACTGTCACTTACAAAACACTAAACACATAACTGCAGCATTCGCAGAGTCAGGCCTGATCCCTGCTATCGCTAACAGGTTTTTTTGTAGCGTTTTGGTGAACTGGCAAGCACCAGTGGCCTAGTACACCCCGGTCGTAGTCAAACCAACACTGCAGTAACACTTGGTGACGTGGCGAGTCCCATAAGTGCAGTTCAAGCTGGTGAGGTGGCAAGCACAAGTAGTGTCCTGCTGCCACCAAGAAGAAGACAAACACAGGCCCGTCGTGCCCATAGTGCCCTTCCTGCTGCATTCACCAATCCTAATAATTGGGAACCCACCACTTCTGCAGCGCCCGTACTTCCCCCATTCACATCCCCAACCAAATGCAGTCGGCTGCATGAGAGGCATTTTCTTTATGTCCTTCCGAGTACCCCTACCCAACGAACCCCCCCAAAAAACATGTCTGCAGCAAACGCGGATATACGCATGACACCCGCTACTCCTGTCCTGACAATCCTGGGCTTTGCATTGGTGAATGTTTTGAACGCTACCATACACTAGTTGAGTATTAGCGTAGGGTACAGCATTGCACAGACTAGGCACACTAAACACAGGGTCTGCCAAGATGCCATCGCATTTTGAGAGACCCAAACCTGGAATCGGTTACAGTTACAAAAGTTACAGGTGATATATGCTGAAGCGTGGGGGCAACAGGGGCGGAGAAACGATTTGCTCCTACCTTTTGCGGGAGGATGCCCCCCTGCTTCGGCATATATAAATGGTGCATGTATGCCCATCATTAGAAGTGGGTGGATGAAGGGAGATATTCTAATGGTGGGCATACCCACCGATCAATCTCTTTTTTTTTTCGTTCAGCCCACAGGCTGCATGAAAAAAAAAATGACAATATATGCCCAACAAGGACCAGCAACGTATGTTGCTGGACTTTGAGTGGTTATACCAGAATGATGCCTGCAGGTTAAGGTATCATCTTAGTATCATTCTTTTCAGCCAGCGGTCGGCATTCATGTAGAATCAATCCTAGCGGCTAATTAGCCTCTGGACTGCTTTTTTTACAAGCAGTGGAAGGGAATGCCCCCCCCCCCACCGTCTTCCATGTTTTTCTCTGGCTCTCCTGTCCCAACAGGGAACCTGAGAATGCAGCCAGTGATTCAGCCAGCTGACCATAGAGCTGATCAGAGACCAGAGTGGCTCCAAACATCTCTATGGCCTAAGAAACCGTAAGCTACAAGCATTTCATGACTTAGATTTCGCCGGATGCGCCATTGGGAAATTGGGAAGGCATTTTATCACACCGATCTTGGTGTGGTCAGATGCTTTGAGGTCAGAGGAGAGATCTAGGGTCTAATAGACCCCAATTTTTTCAAAAAAGAGTACCTGTCACTACCTATTGCTATCATAGGGGATATTTACATTCCCTGAGATAACAATAAAAATGATTAAAAAATTAAAAAAATGAAAGGAACAGTTTAAACAAAAGATAAAAAAGCAAATAAAAAAGCACCCCTGTTCTCCCCTGCTATCACGCAAAGGCGAACGCAAGCGTCGGTCTGGCGTCAAATGTAAACAGCAATTGCACCATGCATGTGAGGTATCACCGCGAAGGTCAGATCGAGTGCAGTAAAGGTCAGATCGAGTACAGTAATTTTAGAAGTAGGCCTCCTCTGTAAATCTAAAGTGGTAACCTGTAAAGGCTTTTAAAAATGTATTTAGTTTGTCCCCACTGCACGTTTGTGCGCAATTTTAAAGCATGTCATGTTTGGTATCCATGTACTCGGCCTAAGATCATCTTTTTTATTTCATGAAACATTTGGACAATATAGTGTGTTTTAGTGCATTAAAATTTTAAAAAGTGTGTTTTTTCCCAAAAAAACACGTTTGAAAAATCGCTGCGCAAATACTGTATGAAAAAAAAAGAAACACCCACCATTTTAATCTGTAGGGCATTTGCTTTATTAAAATATATAATGTTTGGGGGTTCAAAGTAATTTTCTTGCAAAAAAAATAAAAAATTTCATGTAAACAAAGTGTCAGATAGGGCTTTGTCTTCAAGTGGTTAGAAGAGTGGGTGATGTGTGACATAAGCTTCTAAATGTTGTGCATAAAATGCCAGGACAGTTCAAAACCCCCCCAAATGACCCCATTTTTTAAAGTAGACACCCCAAGCTATTTGATGAGAGGCATGTTGAGTCTATGGATTATTTTATATTGTGACACAAGTTGCGGGAAAAAGACAAATTTATTTATTTTTTTTTTGCACAAAGTTGTCACTAAATGATATATTGCTCAAACATGCCATGGGAATATGTGAAATTACACCCCAAAATACATTCTGTTTCTTCTCCTGAGTACGGGGATACCATATGTGTGAGACTTTTTGGGAGCCTAGCCGTGTACGGGACCCCGAAAACCAAGCACCGCCTTTAGGCTTTCTAAGAGCGTAAATTTTTGATTTCACTCTTCACTGCCTATCACAGTTTCGGAGGCCATGGAATGCCCAGGTGGCACAACCCCAACCCCCCCCCAAATGATCCTATTTTGGAAAGTAGACACCCCAAGCTATTTGCTGAGAGGTATAGTGAGTATTTTGCAGACCTCATTTTTGTCACAAAGTTTTGAAAATTGAAGAAAAAAAATTTTTTTTCTTGTCTTTCTTCATTTTCAAAAACAAATGAGAGCTGCAAAATACTCACCATGCCTCTCAGCAAATAGCTTGGGGTGTCTACTTTCCAAAATGGGGTCATTTGGGGGGGGGGTTTGTGCCACCTGGGCATTCCATGGCCTCCGAAACTGTGATAGGCAGTGAGGAGTGAAATAAAAATATTACACCCTTAGAAAGCCTGAAGGGGGTGATTGGTTTTCGGAGCCCCGTACATGGCTAGGCTCCCAAAAAGTCCCACACATGTGGTATCCCCGTACTCAGGAGAAGCAGCTAAATGTATTTTGGGGTGCAATTCCACATATGCCCATGGCCTGTGTGAGCAATATATCATTTAGTGACAACTTTGTGAAAAAAAAAAAAATTTGTCACTTTCCCGCAACTTGTGTCAAAATATAAAATATTCCATGGACTCAACATGCCTCTCAGCAAATAGCTTGGGGTGTCTACTTTCCAAAATGGGGTCATCACGCCCCTCCACCCTCTGCCAAGCACGCCTATACACAGCAGCTCCGCCGGGAGGAATCGAGTGGGGGGATGCGGGGGGCGGCGTGTGACTCACACCACCATAAGCGGCCGGTGACTGGCGGAGGTGGAGCCTTACCCACCTACCCTCCTCCGCACTGCTTCTACTCGGCACTGGGGCGAGGTCTGGCAGTGACGTCAGAAGGAGAGAGAGAAGCACAAGGGAACCCCCCAGGACAGCAGGTAAAGTCATTTAATAAATTATATCAGTGTTATGGGAACAGTGTTGGCATTTGATGGGCACGGTGGCTGCATTTGAGGGCACAGTGGCTACAATTGATGGGGCACAGTGGCTGCGTTTGAGGGGGCACAGTGGCTGCGTTTGAGGGGGCACAGTGGCTGCGTTTGAGGGGGCACAGTGGCTGCGTTTGAGGGGGCACAGTGGCTGCGTTTGATGGGGCACAGTGGCTGCGTTTGATGGGGCACAGTGGCTGCGTTTGATGGGGCACAGTGGCTGCGTTTGATGGGGCACAGTGGCTGCGTTTGATGGGGCACAGTGGCTGCGTTTGATGGGGCACAGTGGCTGCGTTTGATGGGGCACAGTGAGGCTGCAATTGATGTCTTTTTTTCAGAATTTTTTAGTTTGTTTGCACCCCCCCCTCCCAAATTTTGAGCACCAGCCGCCACTGGCATGTGTAAAGTGCTCCATGCATGCTAAAATCAATGCAAACCCTTTAAACAGTCCACATTTAGTAAAAGTGCATTAATATGCAGATCATGATATTGCAATAAAGTGATCCATCAATGCTGAAATCAATGCAAACTCATTAAAGAGGAGTCCCACCCCCACCCCGTGAAAACAATAAAACTCAGCAGCTACAAATACTGTAGCTGCTTACTTTTAATATTAGGACACTTACCTGTCCAGGGATCCCGCGATGTCAGCACCGCAGCCGATTTTTGGATTGGCTGTCGGGTTTCGCCACCATCATTCATGGTAAGAGAAACCGGACGGTTCACTACTGCACGTGTGCGAAGCGCGTTGCACTTTCTGAATGCCCCAGTGGAGGATTGAGGAGGGGGGCCGAACTTCAGAGGGGGCAGCACAGTCTCCAGGGAGTGGGGAAGGGTACCTGTCAAAAACAGGTACCTGTTCCCCCCTCCCCCCTGAAAGGTGCCAAATGAGCCTAAAGAGGAAGGGGTGTGGTTTACAGATGATAGAGTGGGTCTTAAACAGTAAAGGGTGTGGCCTCGGCAGCAAGGGGTGGGTCGTATTTAAATTAGGGGGGGTGCATGAGTTTAGTCAGACCTAGGGCAGCACAAAACCTAAATACACCTATATATATATATATATATATATATATATATATATATATATATATATATATATATATATATATATATATATATATATATATATATATATATATATATATATATATATATATATAAAATATCTCCACATTTTTCAAAAGTGTAATATATTGCAGCTAAATATTCTTTAGATGTGGTGGCTGCATTTGTTTCTTTTTTTGTTTATTACCTAGTAAACTGGCCAGTAACACACTTCCTGTGTCAGAGTGCCCCCCACTCTGGATATGGTGCACAGGGGCACCTTTGGACAGCACAATTGTCAGTCCTTGGGGTGGGGAGTGTTAGATGTACTAGAAGATTTAGATGGACTAACAAACTGAAGCCAAACTCCAGCTCACACTGCAGTTAGGCTCCATTCACACCTGGGCATTTTGGGATTGTGGCAGAATCTCTGTGATTCTGCCCACAACCTCAAAACAAATTACAATTGCAAAACGCAAGCTCAGGTGCCACTATTTTCAATGGCACCTAAAACGCAGTGTGGGTTTGCCGTGATTGTCATGCAGCAATTGTAGCAAGACACATCGTGTGAAGCTTGTCTCCCAAAAAGGAGCAGGTGTGAATAGAGCTTTCCTCGCTCAGTTACAGCAACAGCTTTTATTTTTCATTTGGGATAATTTGGGATAAAGGTTTTACATGAATAAATAAAATCTGATCATTGTAATCACCCTTCTCAGTGGTAAACTGTTTTTCTCAGCTTTCTACCTGCTACATTTGCAGAACAGCATGTTCTATTGAAAAACAACAGACTTACTGCCTGGATCACCAAGTTAAATCAAAGGAAAGAAAGCATAAAAAAGAAAACTAATACAGCCATCACATCTAAGAATTGGTAAGCTGCAATATAATAAATGTTTGCTTTAGGGTTTAATATGCTTTAACACTATGTACGTTAACTAGTTGCAGATGCTGGGCTACTAGCACGCCCAAAAACATGTCATCATTGTACACAGGGCATGTCTAGTACATCCAGTCCTTCTGCCCTGTTGCCAGGATCCTTCCCTGTCCCAGTACCCGACAATTCAGCTCTAAGGTCGGCAGCAGGAGCTGTCAAATTTAAAAAAAAAGCAGTCTGGCAATGTTTATCAACAACATTGCTCAGCCGTGAATACAGAATTTTACGCAGCATCTGGCTCCGGGCACATAGTGAGCGGAACTGATGTTGTTCCTCCTACTGTGTGATGTCAGAAACCTGAAGCAACAAGGATTTCATCACTTTCAGTTTCAGTTCTTTGTTAACCTGGCTGTTATCGACCGGAGAAGCAGCCATTCAGACTGATCTGTGTCCGATTGGCTGCATTGGAGGTCTAATAAGGTCCCAGATCTCTCCATAAAGAGGACCTGTCAAGGCCCATGCTGTCACAAGGCATGTTGTTCATCCCTTGTGATAGCAAAAAGGATTAAAAAAAAATATATAAAAAATCAGACAGACAGTGTATAAATGTTAATTAAAGGAAATAAGAAAATGGAAAAAAAAAAAAACATTTTAACCACTTCAGCCCCGGACCATTTGACCATTTTGAGTGTTTTTTGCGATTCGGGAACTGCGTCGCTTTAACTGATAATTACGTGATCGTGCGACATGGCTCCCAAACAAAACTGACGTCCCGTTTTCCCCACAAATACAGCTTTCTTTGGGGGTATTTGATCACCTCTGCGGTTTTTATTTTTTGCGCTATAAACAAAAAAGAGAGACAATTTTGAAAAAAACGCAATATTTTTTACTTTTTGTTATAATAATTACCCCCCAAAAATATATGAAAAAAACATTTTTTTTCCTCAGTTTAGGCCGATACGTATTCTTCTACATATTTTTGGTAAAAAAAAAAAAAAAAAACGCAATAAGCGTTTATTGATTGGTTTGCGTATAAGTTATAGCGTCTACAAAATAGGGGATAGTTTTATGGAATTTTTATGAATAATTTTTTTTTTACTAGTAATGGCGGCGATCTGCGATTTTTATCATGACTGCGACATTATGGCGGAGAGATCAGACACTTTTGGCGCTATTTTGGGACCATTCACATTTATACAGCGACCAGTGCGATTAAAAATGCACTGATTACTGTGTAAATGTGACTGGCAGTGAAGGGGTTAACCACTAGGGGGCACTGCAGGGGTTAAGTGTGTCCTAGGGAGTGATTCTAACGGTGGGGGGGCTGGGTTATGTGTGACACGACACTGATGACCGCTCCCGATCACAGGGAGCTGTGATCAGTGTCCTGTTGCTAGGAAGAATGGGAAAATGCTTGTTTACATCAGCATTTCCCCATTCTTCCTCTCTGTGAGGCGATTGTGGGTATCCCCCGGACATCGAGTCCGCGGGACCCGCAATCACACTCACGGAGCTCACAGCAGGTGGACAGCCAGAGACGCGTGCGCGATCACAAAGGGGCAACGTGCAGGTACGTTAATATGCCTGTACATGCCCTTCTGCCGACATATATCAGCATGAGCCGGTCGGCAAGGGGTTACAGTGCTATCATCCACCTGTGCTCACACACAAATGCGAACGCATGTGCAGGTCTCACGTATATGTAAACGACGATCGCACGACACGTGAGGTATCGCCGCGATTGTCAGAGTGAAAGCAATTCTTCTAACTTCAGACCTCCTGTTACCCTTAAACTGATAACCTGTAAATGCTTTAAAGGTGGGCACAAGTTACAGTTAATGGGTGGGCACAATTTTAAAGAATGACATGTATGGTATCTATTTACTCAGCATAACATCAACTTTTATATTGTACAAAAAAATTGGGTGACAATAAGAAGTGTCAAAAAAACCATACAAATATGAAAGTGAGTAATGATTACTGAATGAATGAAATATAATAAAATTGTGTGGATCAATATGATTGAGCACTGTAAAAATAAACAAGCAAAAGTGCAAATGACAGTTGATTAATGGTACGCAGATATTGATTGCTGTGTCCAAAAAAAAATAATCAACAATAAGTGACACAATCACTAACAGATGAAATCTCAAATGTCAGAAAAAATGATAATGTGACAAATCTATGGAAAGTAAACAGTAGTATAAAGAAAATTAAACCCAAAAAAAGTCCATAACTTAAACAGAAAAGTGATGGTTAAAGTCCCTTCATGCTAAATGACATGCATGAAACAGAGTTTATCTCCAAGTGCTCTGTGAGTAATGACACAAAAAACTTGCTGTGATGACGTTAGAGTGCGCAGATAAACCACCACCTCTTGATAAAAATGCTGCCTCTTACCAGATGGAATTGGTCTCTTAATTACAGGAGACCTAAAGGGCGAGTGGCTGCAACCCCAGCCAGGGATCTTTAAACAGGCACTTAACGTCCAATTCCAGGGGCTCTCTCCAGCTCACGTCAATATAGATGGAAATATCCCCATGTAAAAAACAAAGTGCTCCACATAGTGTAAATCCAACGTTTTATTGAATATAAAAGCAGAGGTTGCACTTACAAGACCATTGAAGTTAAAAGCGTATATGCAAAAGCCGGCCGGCTCCAAGGTAACCCGTGTCTTCCGGGTGTGTGAATAGCGGTGTTGTCGGGACGTAGCTCCTCCTCCCTACGTCGTTTCGTCTCAACAGGACGTGGTCACGGGATATGAGCCACGTCCCGACGCACCGCTTAAATATGCACATCAACAGCACCTAATAGGTACAAACAAAACAAAAGCGCCATCTTGCTTGAGGGAAACAGTATGGGCAAACGTAAAAACGTAATTCGAATAGCAGATGTGACATGCAAAAAAAGAAGATATACGTGACGTCTCAAATGAGACTGTCAGGATCAAACAAAAATATCCAAAACGATTATAGGACTGCTAGTAAACCAGATTAATGAAAAAGAAAAGAAAAAACGGGGGGAAAGAAAAAATTCCATGTAGTCCCCTAATGTATAAACGACAACATGTGTAAATAGACACATGCGTATTAAGTCCACATGTCACGATAAAGAAAAAATGTAAAACATTTCTAATTGTAACCTCAGGTACAAAAAATGTTGAATGAATAGATAAAAAAAGGAGTAAAAGTAAATGATGAACAAGGCAAACATATATATAATATTTGATCTATATATGTTTAAGGAACTGTTTCCCTAAAATGAGAGGGCCCTCAAAAGGCACCTAATCACAGGTCATAACATATAACATCAAAAATAATACTCATAATATTTCATTAAAAAGGAAGGCAGATAAATTATAAATTATAAAAATTATTTACAAAAATATTAAAAAGGAGTGGTAATAACAGAATAAGCCCTACTCACTAAGAGTTGTCTATAAAGGCGTTAACATCGACATCGATGTTAAGGCCAAAAGGGGTATATGACTTCAATTTGTAAACCCAGGCCATTTCTAATTTAGAGATGCTACGTACCAAGGCGCTACCCCTCCAGTGGGGTTTAAATTTATCTATCCCCAGAAAAATGGTACCTGTGGGGTCTCGTTGGTGAGCTGTCAGGTAATGTTTAGATACGGAATGTTTTGTGAACCCTCTCCTGATATTATTAATATGCTCGTTTAGTCTCACCTGCAGGGGTCTTTTAGTGCGGCCCACATACTGCAGGCCACACGGGCACTGCAGCAAGTAGACTTGATGTTATATGTTATGACCTGTGATTAGGTGCCTTTTGAGGGCCCTCTCATTTTAGGGAAACAGTTCCTTAAACATATATAGATCAAATATTATATATATGTTTGCCTTGTTCATCATTTACTTTTACTCCTTTTTTTATCTATTCATTCAACATTTTTTGTACCTGAGGTTACAATTAGAAATGTTTTACATTTTTTCTTTATCGTGACATGTGGACTTAATACGCATGTGTCTATTTACACATGTTGTCGTTTATACATTAGGGGACTACATGGAATTTCTTCTTTCCCCCCGTTTTTTCTTTTCTTTTTCATTAATCTGGTTTACTAGCAGTCCTATAATCGTTTTGGATATTTTTGTTTGATCCTGACAGTCTCATTTGAGACGTCACGTATATCTTCTTTTTTTGCATGTCACATCTGCTATTCGAATTACGTTTTTACGTTTGCCCATACTGTTTCCCTCAAGCAAGATGGCGCTTTTGTTTTGTTTGTACCTATTAGGTGCTGTTGATGTGCATATTTAAGCGGTGCGTCGGGACGTGGCTCATATCCCGTGACCACGTCCTGTTGAGACGAAACGACGTAGGGAGGAGGAGCTACGTCCCGACAACACCGCTATTCACACACCCGGAAGACACGGGTTACCTTGGAGCCGGCCGGCTTTTGCATATACGCTTTTAACTTCAATGGTCTTGTAAGTGCAACCTCTGCTTTTATATTCAATAAAACGTTGGATTTACACTATGTGGAGCACTTTGTTTTTTACATGGGGATATTTCCATCTATATTGACGTGAGCTGGAGAGAGCCCCTGGAATTGGACGTTAAGTGCCTGTTTAAAGATCCCTGGCTGGGGTTGCAGCCACTCGCCCTTTAGGTCTCCTGTAATTAAGAGACCAATTCCATCTGGTAAGAGGCAGCATTTTTATCAAGAGGTGGTGGTTTATCTGCGCACTCTAACGTCATCACAGCAAGTTTTTTGTGTCATTACTCACAGAGCACTTGGAGATAAACTCTGTTTCATGCATGTCATTTAGCATGAAGGGACTTTAACCATCACTTTTCTGTTTAAGTTATGGACTTTTTTTGGGTTTAATTTTCTTTATACTACTGTTTACTTTCCATAGATTTGTCACATTATCATTTTTTCTGACATTTGAGATTTCATCTGTTAGTGATTGTGTCACTTATTGTTGATTATTTTTTTTTGGACACAGCAATCAATATCTGCGTACCATTAATCAACTGTCATTTGCACTTTTGCTTGTTTATTTTTACAGCGCTCAATCATATTGATCCACACAATTTTATTATATTTCATTCATTCAGTAATCATTACTCACTTTCATATTTGTATGGTTTTTTTGACACTTCTTATTGTCACCCTCATTTCAGCGCGACTTTTTTGATTTTATATGATTTATGGTTTACTACTTTTTAGTCGCAGCTTTTAGTTTATTTGTGTAAGCGCAATATTTATTTATTTTCACAAAAAAATTGGGTATTGTGTTTTTGTGCATTAAAAGTCATTAACCACTTCATCCCCGGAAGGATTTGCCTGCTTTAACTGACAATTGCACGTCCGCGTGACATTGTACCCAAACAAAACATATGTCCTTTTTTCCCCACAAATAGAGCTTTCTTTTGGTGGTATTTGATCACTTCTGTAGTTTTTATTTTTTGCGCTATAAAAAAAAAAAAAAACGACAATTTTGCAAAAACACAATATTTTGAAGTTTTTGCTATAATAAATATCCCAAATTTCTTTAAAAAAACAAACAAATTTTTCCCTCAGTTTAGGCCGATATGTATTCTACATATTTTTGTTAAAAAAAATAAGTGTGCATTGATTTGCGCAAAAGTTATAGCCTCTACAAAATAGGAGATAGATTTAGTGTATGTCATTTTTATTATTATTATTTTTTTTACTAGTAATGGCGGCGATCTGCGATTTTTATCAGGACTGCGACCATGCAGCAGACGGATCGGACACTTTTGACACCATTTTGGGACCATTGACATTTTTACAGTGATCAGAGCTAAAATAGCCATTGATTAATGTATAAATGACACTGGCAGGGAAGGGGTTAAAACTAGGGGGAGATCAAGGGGTTAACTGTGTTCCCTGGGTGTGTTCTAACTGTAGGGGGGATGAGACTGACTAGGGGAGGAGAGAGATTGGTGCTCATACTTAGTAAAAACACACGATCAGTCTCCTCTCCCCTGAGAGAACCGGGATTTGTGTGTTTACACACACAGATCCTGGTTCTCGCTCTGTCACGAGCGATCGTGGGTGCCTCTGGATACGTGCATCGGCTCCGGGGACACGCGGCGGGGGTGCATGCACGCGCCTGCTGCGTTGTCTTAAAGGAGCGATATACAGCTGCATCGATTTGCCAAGCCAACCTGCCATAGTATAACTACGTCAGCTAGTGGTTAAAGTGTTTTTTACCAAAAAATCTGCCTCTGAAAAAATGCTGCGCAAATACCATCTGACATAAAAATAGCAACACCCACCATTTTATTCTCTATGGCCTCTGCTTAAAAAAATATTTAATGTTTGGGGTTCTAAGTAGTTTTATAGCAAAAAAGTATGTTTTATGCATGTAGGAGAGGAATGTAAGAATTGGCACAGACTAGAAGCGGTTAAGGTGCTTAATGGTTGTCGGGCCCCTCTGTGTGACTAGGCTGTGAAAAAGTTTCACATGTGGTATCCCCTTACTAGGGAGGAGTAGCAGAATGTGTTTTGTGGTGTAATTCTCATGTATCCCCATGCTATGTGTGAGAAATGTCATATTAAATTGGAAATGTTGTGTAAAAAAAAAAAATATTATCTTAATTTTTTTTCTGCATTTTCCAAAATCTTGTGCCAAAAAAAATAAAGTCTTCAAAAGACTCCCCATGCCTCTTAAAAATACCTTGGGGTGTTTACTCTATAAAATAGGATGATTTTGTGGCTGTTTCTTCTGTCTTGGTGCTCCAAGGCCTCCAAAAATGTGGTAGGTAGTCAGGAAATTAGGTCATCGGGTAATTTATGCCCCTAGAAGGCCTGAATGTGCTCCTGGGATTTTGGAACCCTCTGTGTGCGTAGGCAGTGAAAAAGTTTCACACATGTGGTATTGCCAGACTCAGGAGAAGTAGCAGAATGTGTATTGGGGTGTATTTCCAAATATGTCCATGCTGGTTGTTAGAAATATCTTATTAATTGACAACTTTGTGTAAAAAAAAATAAAAAAATAAAATAGCTTTTCATTTTCTTTCCTACATTTTCCAAAAACTTACAAAAAAAATTACATTTTCAGAAAATACTTTGGAGTGTTTGCTTTCCAAAGTGGGTCATTTTGTGGGTGTTTACACTGTTCTGGTGCATCAGGACCTCCAAAAATGTGATAGTTAGTCAGGAAATTAGATGTGTAATTTATGCATAATTTATGCCTCTAAAACGCCTGAAGGTACTCCATGGATTTCAGACCCTTCTATGAATGTGAGCTGTGAAAAAGTCTCACACATTTGTTGTCGCTCTACTTTAGAGACATAGCAGAATGTTTTTGGGTGTAATTGCAAGTATGCCTATGCCATGTGTGAAAAATAGCTTATTAAAATGACAATTTTGTGAAAATAAATACATAAATATTTAATTTCTTCATTTTCCAAAGAACTGACAAAAAATTACAACTTCAAAAAACTCGCCATGCCTCTTACTAAATACCTTGGACTGTCTACTTTCCAATTTGGGGGCATTTGTATTGTCCTGCCATTTTAGGGTCTTAAGAAATGAAAAGAAGCAGTCAGTACATCAGGACTGATCAATTTTCAAATATATGTATCATAGTTTGTAGACATTATACCTTTCACAAAGACTAAATAATATACACTTTGTTGTGTTATTATTTTCAATTTAAAAAATGTAACAGAATAGATTTTGGCCTAATTTTAAGGAAAGATTATTTATTAGCAAAATTTTATAACAAAAACTAAGAAAAAAAGTGAGGTTTTTTTTTTTAAATCTCGGTATTTTTTTTTATTTATATAGGAAAAAGTTAAAAACCTAGCGGTGATTAAATACCTCCAAAAGAAAGCTCTATCTGTCTCAAAAAAATTATAAAAATGTCATTTGGGTGCAGTTTTTCATGTCTTGAGTAATTGTTGCTCAAAATGTGAGAGCACTAAAAGCTGAAAGTTGGCCTGGACTGGAAGGGGGGTGAAAGTGTCTGGACTTGAAGTGGTTAATCCTTTCACTGCCTTGGACGAAAGGCCTACATTGGAACAAGGTCTCTTCCAGCTTGCCAGGTTAGAAAGTAAGCCTTATATCCATGGATTTCTCCCTTCTGCTATAAGCTCATGGTCACTTCACTATTCATAAATTTATACTAGAGGTGTTCCCCAGATGCTGCCAAGTAAAAGAATAGCTGCGAACAGTGGTTAACAAGCTGCTAACCCCAGTTATTCATTCAAAAACTGACTCCTCCGGGTGCTTCGGGAGATAGTGAACATCCCTAAAGGACAGCCTAACTTGATTAGATTACAGGGGGGGTTACAGACAACCTGCCCCACACCGCAGGGCTCTCTGCTGATCCGATCAATGTTTTTACAAAGCTGCAATGACAGGAAAAGGGCACAGGCCCCAGATACACCTGGGGTCCCTGGGCAGTGCTTGACACCCCCCCAATGTGTGTCACCCGGGGCACACCCCCCCTTGGTATGCTACTGTCACAGAGCACTGTTCAATCCATCATTTGAAAATGGAAAGGGTATGGCGCAACTGAAAACCAACCAAGACATGTCCATCCACCTAAACTGACAGTCCGGGCAAGGAGAGCATTATTCAGAGAAGCAGTCAAGAGGCCCATGGTAACTCTGGAGGAGCTGCAGAGATCCACAGCTCAGGTATGAGAATCTGTGCACACGCACTCCACAAATCCTACCTTTATGTAAGAGTGGCAAGTAGAAAGCCATTGTTGAATGAAAGCCATAAGAAGTCCCGTTTGCCGCTTGTGAGAAACCATGTGGGGGACACAGCAAACATGTGAAAGAAGGTGCTCTAGACGGATGAGACCAAAATTTTACTTTTTGGTGTAAAAGCAAAACGCTGTGTGTGGCAGAAAACTAAAAGTGCACATCACCCTGAACATACTATCTCCACAATGAAACGAGTCTGCAAAAGACTTGAGACTGGAGCAGAAGTTTACCTTCCAGCAGGACGACACTAAACATACAGCCAGAGCTACAATAGAATGGTTTAGATCAAAGCATAATCATGTGTTAGAATGGCCCAAAGTCCATACCTAAATCCAATTGAGAATCTGTGGCAAGACTTGAAAAACAGACGTTCTCCATCTAATCTGACAGAGCTTGAGCTTTTTTGCAAAGAATGGGCAAAAATTTCACTCTCTAGAAAGCTGGTAGAGACATACCAAAAAAGACTTGCAGCTGTAATTACAGCGAAAGGTGGTTCTACAAAGTATTGACTCAGAGGGGATGAATACAAATGCATGCCACACTTTTCACATATTTATTTGTAAAAACATTTAAAAACCATTTATAATTCTCCTTCCACTTCACAATTATGTGCCACTTTGTGTTGGTCTATCACATAAAATCCGAGTAAAATACATTTACGTTTTTGGGTGTAACATGACAAAATGTGGAAAATTTCAAGGGTTATAAATACTTTTTTAAGGCACTGTAAAGGAAAAGACTATGCCAACAAAACTAAATATGAACTTTCAAAACCCCTCAAACTCACATTTTCAGTCAGAACACATCTTGGAAAATGAATCTACTTACCGGTATGTTTATTTCTGCAAAAGTGTCCGAAATCCTGTCTAGTTCAAGGCATTAGCTCTTGCATTCTCAGTGCTTAGGATTGCAAATGTAAAGAGCCTTTGCTCGGGTATAGTGCATCTCAAATATTTACTAATTGGCTTTAAAGGGTAACTCCACTTTTATAGGAAAAAATTAGCAAATAAAAAAAATAATATAGCATATCCACTTAAGGACTGGCCTCGTTTTGGATTTTAGGTGTTTACATGTTTAAAACAGTTTTTTTTTTTGCTAGAAAATTACGTAGAACCCCAAAACATTATATATTGTTTTTTTTTCTAACACCCCAGAGAATAAAATGGCAGTCAATGCTATACTTTTTTTTTCACCGTATTTGTGCAGCGGTCTTATAAGCGCACTTTTTTGAATAAAAAAATAAGACAACAGTAAAGTTAGCCCAATTTTTTTTTATATTGTGAAATATAATGTTAGGCCAAGTAAATTGATACCCAACATGTCACGCTTCAAAATTGCGCCCGCTCGTGGAATGGCGTCAAACTTTTACCCTTAAAAATCTCCATAGGCGACATTTAAAAAATTCTACAGGTTGCATGTTTTGTGTTATAGAGGAGGTCTAGGGCTAGAATTATTGCTCTTGCTCAACCGGTCGCAGCGACACCTCACATGTGTGGTTTGACCACTGTTTTCATATGTGGGCGCTACTCACATATGCGTTCACTTCTGCGCGCAAGCTCGTCGGGACAGGGCGCTTTAAAAAGATTTTTTTTTCTTATTTATTTTACTTTATTTCATTTATTTTTTTCACTGTTTTAAAAAAAAAAAAAATTTGGATCACTTTTATTCCTATTACAAGGAATGTATAGTAAACATCCCTTGTAATAGAAAAAAGCATGACAGGTCCTCTTAAATATGAGATCTGGGGTCAAAAAGTCCTCAGATCTCATATTTGGACTTAAATGCAAAAAGAATCTGCCGCAGAGACCACCATTATCGGAAACACGACCTGCTCCTGCAAAGATGGATACCTCGGTTGTGGCAGCAGCTGCTGCCGTTACCGAGATATCCACCTTCAAAGTGCCGTCATATTGTAATTGAATGTTGTTAATGTAGCAATAACTCTCAGTGGAGCTGCTGGTTTAAGCGGGCTTGTTACCTTCACTCTCGATACCTCTGTTTCACCGGCACCGGGTCTAGGGTTTTGTTGAGTTTACCTCTGGACGATATAAGCACCAAACACTTGAGTAGGTTTTCCAATCTTAAAGTGGGGTTCCACCCAAAAAACAAAAATACCTGGAAAAATTCTAAAAAAAAAACCACAAAAAAACATTTGGATATTTTTTTTTTTCACTTACCTCTAAATGCCTGTTGCTAGGTGGTCCCTCGTAGTCTGCCTGTTCCTTTGCCTGGGCTGGTGACATCACTTCCCCCCAGGCACAGGAAGGGCTCCGCTCTGCTCCCTCCCTCCTGTCAATCATCTGGGACCCATTACAGGTCCCAGGTGATTGAGCGGCCAATCATGGCGCGGGGCGCCGCTCGCGCATGCGCAGTGGGTGCCAGGCTGTGAAGCCACAGCCCGGCGCCCACAGTTGAAATGCCGGCGCCGACGAGCGGAGGGGGGGGGACGGGGGGCTTCGATCCCCCGCATCGCTGGACCCAGGGACAGGTGAGTGCCCAATTAAAAGTCAGCAGCTGCAGTATTTGTAGCTGCTGACTTAAAAATTTTTTTTTTTTTGACGGCCCCCCTGGGTGGAACTCCTCTTTAATAAACGAACAAGGGAAGTAGCAGGAAAGAGGCAGAAGGAAAGCTGCAGGGAAGCTCAAATACTCTTCTTAGTATTCTTTAGAATATTTCTCTGAATATTGATCACTCGTAGTTGAAAGCACTCCCCCTGTGGGATTCAATCTTTGCCCACCTGGATAGACCCCTCTCACTGGTCTAGCAGCCAGCACGTAGCACGAACTAAAGCCTCTGCCACAGACTTGTTTGGAATAAAACCCGTACGATCCTCTGCCACAGGGTGTATTGGTTTGTGATGAAAGTCAGATACAGTACTTGAACCTTTAAGCCAACCCGGCAGTACTATACTGTTAGATTACTTCGGAATGCGTACTCCAACCGAGTCACCAGGCCCCTCTCCAGACCAGCACTCTGCGTGATCCTTCCATGACGGGTCCTCCCCTGGAATCTTCTCGGTTGTCCAGCTTCTTCACTCAGGATAGACAGCTCAGGACCATTCCTCTGCTGCTGTGGAAGGCCCCAGACAGGCTTCTGGGCCCACCCCCACGCCGCAGCGACGTGGGCCTCCGGAACGGAGGACCACGAGGTGGTATTCCTAGTGCATACCTGTCGGCCAGGAGGGCCAGCAGGCGGCTGAAAATGAACCCTAAAACATGGCGTCTGTCCCATAAATACCCTCTCCCAGAATGCAACTCGGAGGACCACCTCCACCGAGTTATCTCTGACACAGAGGAGCACTCATCAGCTTCAACACGTTGCTCTTCCAACACCAGCCGATGGTGACAACAACACCCACCGGCTCAATGCGGAACCACGCGCAACGTCAGCCAAGCTGGAACAGAGGCAAATCTAACTTCCTCTAATAAGCGACCCACTAAATTTACCTATGAGTGGTAGAATAAAATCTACCAGCGCAACATTAAAAATTATCTTTCCTTTTCAAGCTGCAGTGCTATAACTTTCTGTAGCATAAATGGCAAATAAAGTTGCAGAGCAATTTAATAAAATTTTTAAAATGCAATACAATATGGCAGCCAGGAAGCGTTCTGTACACAGATGGTGTAATGAAAGTCCCCAGAAATGTCATTACCTGCTTGTGTGTTTGGCTTACTGGTTTTCCCAAAAGTCTGCACTAATTCGATTTTGAGCAACAAAAATGTAATTTTGGTGAAATATCCTCAAAGGGTAATCACGTCTGAAAGTATACAGACCCTGCAACTTTCCTCATTAGTGCCCTGCAGATGCAGCAGATGATTAATAATTATAAACACCACTTCCATACAGATTTACTCAACAAATGGACACAGACAAAAAACAGCTATTACTACAGAATAACAGGAGGTAGGAATTCGCAACAAAGTTTGCTAAATGTACACAGATCACCCAGAGTGGAATGTTTTTTTTTTTCTCAAAAATAAAGGGGCGTTACTTTTTAACTTTGAGAAGAACCTTTCTGCTGGGGGGACAGTCACATGTGGTGTTAAGAACAAAAGAAAGCCTATGAAAACAATACATACGGCAAATTCAATGAAACAACAAATTTGCAAGATCCTTCACAGAGGACAATTTTTGAGGGCCAGTGTGATCTCGTTTTGACAGCTCATTTGCAGCAAAACAAATGGGAATGTGCAAAAAGCAGTGCAAGCACTCCTATTTCAGATGGCACTGCCCCAAACTGCACATTACTGGTGGCAAATGCGTGTGTCTCACAAGAGCAGTGCATTCATTCACATGCAAGTTTTGGTATAAACATGTTCTTTTTTGAAGTGCAGATATAAAACTGCTGGCCAGGGAATGTTGATGAGAGATATTTTTAGTACTTTTCCTGCATATGTTATGCAGCTTAACACAAATTATCATCTCATGCACAAGCTAGAACTGCAGGCTGAATTATGTCAAACCACTGACCCACTTGGTTCAGTCCTTAGAACAACTGGCATCCTATTGTGTCTAAGCTCTCGCAGAAAACATTTTAACCATTCTTCAAAGTTTTTCTAATCTCTCATCAACATACAGTTCAGCAAAATTAGGGAAGAGCACAAACACCAAACGTTTAGGGTGTTCGGCGTGGGCGAATGTGACAGCTTTCTGCTGTTAATAGTTGCTAAGAAAGCAAAGGATTGGGAATGGGGGGGGGGGGCTCATGGCCTAAACCTGGCTACATTTTTTAAATAATGGATTTGTCTAAAACTATATTTGTGTTTTATCTACACTTTATTTATTTTTTTGGGGGGGGGGTACCTAGGGGCCCCCTTATTGTTAAAAGAGGGTGCTTTCAGATTCTGATAAGCCCCCAGCCTGCAGACTTCTGCACCCACCAGGCCAGGATCCACCACTGGGATCCTTGTCCTTATTAACAGGGCAACAACGTGTTTTGCCAGGAGTTCCTCCCTGATTTTCTTTTTTGTTTTATGTGGGGGGAGGGTCCCCCATTAACATCTTTATTCGAGTCATGGATAGTTTTTTCTTAAAAGAGGCATGGGAGTTACCCCGTAATTTATACAAGGCCCCTCAGGTCTGCTATAAATGTTAAGGGGGATCCCACCAAAAAAAGTGCGATATCCGCCCAATTTCTTTACCAGATCATTAGGGTGGATTTTAAGGAAAAACCTACATAAAAATCAATAAAGTGCAATTAACCCCCCCCCCCCCAAAAAAAAAAATCTATACCAGACCTGTATTTGTATAAGTCTGGCAGGTCAGGTGCATCACCCCCCCCCCCCATCCCAATCAGTCCTGAACCATACCGGGCCACATGTCCACAACATGGAGAAAAGTACTTTGAGGACAAGGGCTCTTCACCACCACCCAGATCTGGTGGTTGTGGATGTCTCACTAATAAAAAGTAATGTGTAAATGAAAACACAAACAAGTCCTTTGACTGCTTTAATACTGGACACTTTTACCCCCTTCCTACCCAGGCCAATTTTTTGCTTTTAAGTGCGGTCACATTTTAAATGACAATTGCATGATCATGCAACTCTATACCCATATGAATTTTTAATTTTTTTTATCGTCTCTGTTATAAAATTTTGAATAATCTTTCTTCATGAATTTAGGTCAAAATGTATACGGCTACATTTATTTGGTGAAAATAACCCAAACCAGTGTATATTATTTAGTCTGTAGGAAAGAGTCCACAAACTATGGTATATACAGAGGGTAAAATAAGTATTAAAAACCATTTTTCTAGGTAAATATCTTTCTAAAGGTGCTATTGACATGACATTTTTACCACATGTCAGTAACAACCCATGCAATCCATACATACAAAGAAACCAAAACAAATACGTTCAGAAATTAAGTTATGTGTAATAAAATGGAATGACGTAGGGAAAAAGTATTGAAAAACACGTGAAGAAAGGGAGGTGCAAAAAGGCATGGAAAGCCAAGTCACCAGCTGAAATCTATATTTTGAAAGCAATGCTGCCCCTTGTCAATGGAAATTCATATCAGCTGGTTCAGTCTCAACTGATGGCCTATATAAAGGTGTCTAATTGCCAAGGTGTCACACAAGAAATATCTCATGATGGGTAAATCTGCTGCCATCTACCAGGATGATGAAGATGAAACGGGGGTAGACATTTCAGCAAGACAATGATTCCCAAACACGAAGCCAAGGAAACTCTCTGACCTAAAGTGGTTGTAAACTTCATTCATGACATTTGATATAAGCACATATACACCATATTAACAAAAGTATTGGGACGCAGGCAGGAACTACTTTTGAAATTTAATGTCATTCCAGTCTTCGTCCATAGGGTTCAATATTGAGTTGGCCCACCCTTTGCAGCTATAACAGCTTCAACTCTTATGGGAAGGCTGTCCACAAGGTTTAGGAGTGTGTCTATGGGAAGGTTTGACCATTCTTCCAGAATTGCATTTGTGAGGTCAGGCACTGATGTTGAACAGGAAGGCCTGGCTCGGTTGAGGTAAGGACTCTGTGAGGGGCCAGTCAAGTTCCTCCAACCTAAACTCGCTCATCCATGTCTTTATGGCACGTTCCTCAGTTATCAGCATGAGTCACTTCTGACAAGTTCTCCAACACATGAGCTAACAGTAGCTGAAAATTTGTGTGGGGAGGGAGATAAGCACTAAACTTGTCTACTCAGAATATAGCTCTGCAGGTTGCTTCATTCCTCTGCCTATGTGAAGGATGGTGTGTCCCTTTCATCCAATCAGCTCTCGGACAGTGTAAATCCAGTGTCACCACCCACCCCTAAACACTGCTGAATAACAAAGAAAGATTTTTAACATGTTTACTTTTCAAAGGGTGTAGTGAGGGGAAAATTTACAAGTAACTTATGTATTATTATTATTATTATTATTATGTATTATCAGGATCTGTTTCATCTCCGTTTCGTCTGAGGCTGTTCACTTCACTGGGTATATGTGAGGGTTTACAACCACTTTAAATCCAATAGAAAATCTATCTAAAGACCTAAAGATCATAGTTCATAGAAGAGGTCTACGGTACCTTCAATTTGAAGATTGTTTGTGTGGAAGAATGGACCAAAATCACACCCGAGCAATGCATGCAACTAGTTTCTCCATACAGGAGGCGTCTTGAAGCTGTCATTACCAACAAAGGATTTTGTACCAAGTATTAAATAAATTTCAGTTAGCGTGTTTAAGGCCCCTTTCACACTGTCGGACCGTTCAGGTCCGCCTGTCAGTTTTGTCGGCAGACCTGAACGGGCGCTCCGTGCTAGATTATGGAGCGACGGATGTCAGTGGTGACATGTCCGCTGACATCAGACCCGGTCGGATCCGTTAAAATCAGACAGATGCCCCTACGTTCGCATCTGTCCCTGGCGGATCGGATCAGGTGAGATCTAATGAAAACGGACACGCTGTCCATTTTCGTCCGATCTCTTCATAGTAACCAGCGGCGCTCGACAAGCCCCTCCCCGCTCAGTGAGACAGGGACCTGTCATCTGCCGAATCAGCGGAGATTAATGGAGAGATCTCTCGCTGAGCTGGCAGACAGAGGCGGACACTGAGGCAGCGGATCCGCCTTGTGAGAATGATGCCCTGTGCCATTCCATTTTATTACACATAATATAATTTCTGAACTTATTTGTTTTGGTTTCTTTGTATGTATGGATTGCATTGGTTATTACCGACATGTGATGAAAAATTAATCTCGATAGCACTTTTAGAAAGATATTTACCTAGAAAAATGGTGACGTGTTCAATACTTATTTTACCCGCTGTATATCTGAAAATCAATCCTGATGTACTGATTGCCTATCTCATTTCTTAAGGCCCGTACCCCTTTTTAGAAAGTAGACAGTCCAAGGTTTTTAGTAAGAGGCTTGGCGAGTTTTTTAAAGTTATAATTTTTTGTCACAATTTTTTGGAAAATGAAGAAATTGAAAATTTTTTTTGCAATTTTGTACACATTTTCACCAGTACAGTACAACGTCATCAAACGACTGGTGTGGCGGTGATCAGGGACACTGACTGATGACAGTATGTAAAAAAAAAAAAAAATCATTGTTTTTTTTTCTCAATTTTTTATTTTTTTATTTTTTTACAATATTTTTTATTTATTTATTTTTACATACAGTGACCAGAGCAAGACAGTTACATAGTTACCTAATAGGTAAGGTTGAATAAAGACAATAGTCCATCCAGTTCAACCTGTATAGGTGTACATGTGTCAGTGTCAATAATTATTTCCCATATCCCTGTATCTTGTGTTCTTTATAATGCACGTCCAAGAGTCTTTTAAAAATATCAATACTCCCCGCTGACACCACCAATTGT
Source organism: Lithobates clamitans (assembly GCA_037952925.1). NCBI lineage: Eukaryota > Metazoa > Chordata > Amphibia > Anura > Ranidae > Lithobates > Lithobates clamitans. Next base: position 4,261,515 of record JBBGZY010000108.1, on the reverse strand, counting down.
GGAAGAGAGTTCCACATCCTTATCGCACTGACAGTGAAAAACCCCCTGCGCAGCTTAAGGTTAAACCAATTCTCCTCCAATTTCATTGTGTGGCCCTGTGTTCTCTTACATTCCCTGAGACTGAATCATTTTTTCTTATGCTGGGATCACCATTGAGGTATTTGTAAATCGCTATCATGTCCCCTCTCAAGCGTCTCTTCTCCAGCGAGAATAAATTTAGTGCTTGTAGTCGTTCCTCGTAATTGAGGTCCTCCAATGCCCTTTATTAATTCCGTTGCAATTCTTTGGACTCTCTCCAGCTACAGCACATCCCTTCTGAGGACGGGTGACCAGAACTGGACAGAATACTCCAGATTCAGGCCTAACCAGAGTTTTATAAAGTGGCCAGATTATAGTGTTATTTCTGGAGTGTATCCCCTTTTTTATGCATGCTTATATTCTGCCTGCTTTGGTAGCTGCGGCTTGACATTGCATGCTATTGCTCTGTTTGTCTTCCACTAGGGCCCCCTGATCTTTCTCCATCCTTGATTGCCCCAGACTTTCTCCCCTAGTAAGTAGTTTGCATTCACGTTTTTAGCCCCCAAGTGCATTACCTTACATTTCTCCACATTAAACCTCATTTGCCATGTAGTTGCCCACTTCATTATTTTGTTCAGGTCTTTCTGTAACCTGATGTGAAGTGATTGCCCTGCTTATTTTTGTGTTGTCCGCAAAAACTGAAATTAAGCTATTTATACCAAATTCTATATCATTTACAGTAAAGTAAATACAGTACAGTAACACTGTACTACTCTGGGGAGGTGATCAGGATTTATTTATTTATTTTTACACACAATGATTACTTATAACATTTTACAATTATACGCAACCATTTTTTCTGAATGAAAAGTACTCATTCACTGTTTACTATTGTTATTAGCTGTGATTGGCCACAGCTAATCACATGGTACAGATGGACTGTGATTGGCCCTGTCTGTACCATGAGATGACTGTGACCAATCACAGAGCTCCTCACAATAGTAAACAATGAAAGGCATGTAACAAAGCCTTTCATTGTGTGCAACTGTCACGTGATCTGCTGTGATTGGCCACAGCGATCACATGGTACTGTCAGCGGGCCTGTACAGTGATCTGTCTGATCCGGTGGACACATCGGTTGACAGATCGCGTTGAAGCATGGCTGGTACTATGTGATTGCTGTGGCCAATGAGGTAAATGAGAGGTCTAGGGTTTTTTGGACCCCAGATCTCACAATAAAGAGGGCCCGTAATGCTTATTTCTATTAGAAGGGATGTTTACATGGAAACAAAAGTAATCAAAGAAAAAATGAAGAGACCGTGTAAAAATAAAAAGTAAAATAAGAAAAAAAAAAATTAAAGCGCCCTATCCCTCCGTGCTCGCAGGCAGAAGCGATCGCATATGTAAATGGTGTACAAACCACACATGTGAGGTATCGCCGCAATCGTAAGAGCGATTTTTAAGTATCGTAGTTTGTTGCCATTACACAAGCATGCATAATTTTAAAGCATGACATGTTCGGTATCTATTTACACTGCATAACATCATCTTTCATAATATCCAAAATAATTTAGCTAAATTTAGTCTTTTGGTTTTTTAAATTCATTAAGGTGTAACTTTTAAAAAAAAAATGCATTTGAAAGACCATTGCGTAAATACAATGTGATATAAAATATTGCAAAAATTGCTATTTTATTCTCTAGGGTCTCTGCTAAAAAAAAATGTAATGTTTGGGGGTGCTAAGTAATTTTCTAGCAAAAAATACTAATTTAAACTTGTAAACAAAAAGTTCCAGAAAGGGCCTGGTCAGCAAGTGGTTATAAGACCGCTTAGTCACTTTATGAGCAAGAACTTTATGTATTTTCTCTGACTTTATCATTGATTGGTTAAATGGATGGTTTATTGTGATGTAAATGCCATAGTGTTCCTGCCTCCCATGTCCCATAGAGTCCCTGCCTTCCATGTCCCATAGCGCTCTTGCCCTCCATGTCTCATAGCGTTCCTGCCTTCCATGTCTCATAGCGTTCCTGCCTTCCATGTCTCATAGCGTTCCTGCCTTCCATGTCTCATAGCGTTCCTGCCTTCCATATGCCATAGGGTTCCTGCCTTGTATATGCCATAGGGTTCCTGCCCCCCATGTCCCATAATGTTCCTGCCTTCCATGTCCCATAGCATTCCTGCCTTTCATGTGCCAAAGCCTTCCTTTCTTCCATGTGCCACAGCGTCCCTGCCTTTCATCTCCCACAGCTTTCCTGCCTTCCGTGCCCCCACAGCGTTCCTGCCTTCCGTGCCCCCACAGCGTTCCTGCCTACCATGGGCCATAGCGTTCCTGCCTACCATGCGCCACAGCGTTCCTGCCTACCATGCGCCACAGCGTTCTTGCCTACCATGCGCCACAGCGTTCCTGCCATCCATGCGCCACATTGTTTCTGCCTTCCATGAGCCACAACGTTCCTACCTTCCATGAGCCACAGCGTTCCTGCCTTCCATGTCCCACAGCGTTCCGGCCCTATATGCGCCACAGTGATCCTTCCTGCCTTCCATGCACCACAGTGATACTTGTTGCCGTCCATGTGCCACGGTGATCCTTCCTGCCTTCCATATGCCATTCCTTCCTGCCTTCCATATGCCATTCCACATGCCTTCCATGTGCCACAGTATTTCTGCCTTTCATGTACCACAGCATTCCTGCCTTCCATGTGCCACAGCGTTCCTGCCTTCCATGTACCACAGTGTTCCTGCCTTCTATGTGCCATAGTGATCCTTCCTGCCTTTCATGTGCCACAGTGTTCCTGCCTTCCATGTTCCATAGTGATCTTTCCTGCCTTCTATTTGCCATAGTGATTCTACCTTCCATGTGCCATGGTGATCCTTCCATGTGCCATAGTGCTCCTGCCTTCCATGTTCCATAGTGATCCCTACTGCCATCCAGGTGTCAACCTGAGCACTACTGCCTTCTATATGCCATAGTGATCCTTCCTTACTGCCTTCCATGTGCCATAGTGATTCTTCCTGCCTTCCGGGTGTCATAGTGATCCTTCCTGCCTTCCATATGCCATAGCCATCCTTCCTGTCTTCCATATGTCATAGTGACCCTTCCTTCCTGCCTTCCATGTGCCATAGTGATTCTTCCTACTTTTCAGGTGTCGTAGTGATTCTTCCTGCTTTCCAGGTGTTATACTGATCCTTCTTGCCTTCCATATGCCAACGTGAGCCTTCCTTCCTTTCTTCTATGTACCATAGTGACTCCTCCTTCCTTTCCACTATGTACCATAGTGATAATTTCTTACTGCCTTCCATGTACCACAGTGATCCTTCCTTTTTTCCATGTACCATAGTTATCCTTCCCTCTCTCTCTCTCTCTCTCTCTCTAAGGTTTGATTCAAACTGGAACACAGTGCAGGAAAGGGGAGTTCCGTGTGCATTTCCCACACTGCATGCAACCATGCTGCCCTCGTGAGACGCACATGGGTGCTATTAATTGTTAATGGCAGCATCTTGGTGGCCTCCAAACCACATGGTACTGCAGTGTTATGCAGTTTGGTGTGATACGCTTTAAAAAAAATAATGCTTTGCAGAGCACCCCCATTCACTTGGTTGAATGGGTTGTGGTCAGAAGGCAGTAGTGCCCACCAATGCATTACCCCCCACTTCTGCCTCTGCAGATGTAGGGGAGCACTTGTTGAGCTAGTAAAACCCATACACACGATCGGAAATTCCCCCAGCAAAAAGTCCGATGTGAGCTTTTGGTCGGAAATTCTGACCCTGTGTATGCTCCATCGGACTTTTGCTGGCTTAATTCCCGCCAGCAAAAGATTGAGAGCAGGTTCTCTATTTTTCGGTCGTAAAAAGCTCTGATCGGAAATTCCGATCATCTGTACTATTTCCGGCGCGCAAAATTCCTACGCATGCTCAGAAACAATTCAACGCATGCTCGAAAGCATTGAACTTAATTTTCTCGCCTCGTCGTAGTGTTGTCACCGCGTTCTTGACGGTCAAAAGTTCAGAGAACTTTTGTGTGACCATGTGTAGCAAAGCCAAGCTTAAGCGGAATTCCGTCGGAAAAACCATCCAAGTTTTTTCCGACGGAAAATCCGCTCGTGCGTACGGGGCATAAGTGTTATGTTGCATATTTCTGACATTTGAGCTAAGATTTCCCTTTGATGTACATTTGTTTAAGCAATGCTGCACTGTATACAGCAACTAGGCTCAGCTTCTGTTTAATCATCCCTCTTTAAGCTACTCCCACTGTTAGGGGCAACTTGACCCTGACCATCATTTGCTAGTATGTACTACACGTACTGCAGTACTTATTCTCTGGCTCCATCCCAGGGTTCATTAGCTCCTTCCTAATCCTCTATAAGCTCTTTGTCTAATTTCAGTGTATACAAAACCAGATGTATTAGAAATCATTTCCAAAATGATTGTGTTGAGGTTTATATGTATCCCTGAGACTCCAGCTTGTGGAACAGCAATCAAAGCATACTTTATAGGTACAAGGAAGCCCAGGTTTTGTTTACCACAGCCATTAAAGGGGTTGTAAAGGTAAAAATTTTTTCACCTTAATGCATTCTATGCATTAAGGTGAAAAAACTTCTGACAGAACCGCCGCCCCCAGCCCCCCCGTTTTACTTACCTGACGCCTCGAATCTACGCTGCTCGTTCTGGTCATCTTCGCTGCAGCTCAGCCTGGTCGCTGATTGGCTGCAGTGGATGGATTGAAAGCAGCGCAGCCATTGGCTCGCGCTGCTGTCAATCACATCCGATGACGCGGCGCGCCGGGGGGCGGGGCCGAGTGATACAGCGAGCGGCTATAGCCGCCGGCTGTATCACGGGAGCGCGCCCGCAAGCACTCACCACCATGCGAGGGAGCTCGCATGAAGGTGGTGAATGCTTGCGGGGAGGAGCTGAAACAGCCGCCGAGGGACCCCAGAAGACCAGGTTCGGGGCCACTCTGTGCAGAACGAGCTGCACAGTGAAGGTAAGTGTAACATGTTTGTTATTTTTTTTTTTTTTTTAAATTACCTTTACAAACGCTTTAAGTCCCTTCCACTACCATGTTTGGCCACACCCACTTTTTGCAGCGACTCGCAGGTCAATTTCTCCCTAAAATGACCCTCAATCTCAAGTTCAAAAGTTGGGGAGGTATGGGGCATTCTTTCTCTCAAAGACTTCAAATGAAAGGATAGTTATTCCTCCCAATAACTTCAAATGGGGGCACTTTAAAAAAAAAAATCTTATTTATTTTACTTTCTATTTTTTTATGTTTACACTGTCCCTTTATTTAAAATCACGTTTTTTCCTATTAAAGGGAATGTAAACATCCCTTGTAATAGAAATTAGCATGACAGGTCCTCTTTAAGAGATCCGGGGTCAAAAAGACCCCAGATCTCTCATTTATCTTTAAAAGCAAATTTATTTATTTTTTTTAACGCTTAATACTTTGTTTATGCCCGAGAACTGGAAATGATGTTAGAGGTCGCTCAGGTTCATCATGAGCATAGAGAGGAATGAGGGCCATGTTGCCCTCACTCGACTTCCTGCCCAGCATCGGATCGCTTCCGGGTTTACCGACGGCTCCAGTAAGCTCAGAAACGGCTGTGAAGCGGCGGGGGAGGGGTGCGTCAGTAGTGGTCCATTTGAATATACAGATGGCCTGAACTGTGGTTCCTGACACAGCTCCTGATACTTTGAGAGGGTCCCACTATAGCAAAACATTTTTTGTGCCTTGTAATAAGTTAGGCAGCCCATTCTAAATGAATGGGTTGTAATGTATTTAATGCCTGATGATTGGCCAAAGCGCCAGGCCACCCTACTGGATGCCTGGTGCTTCAGAAGAGGAGCGAGGGGACACACGCTGGAGCCGCCGCTCTGAGAGGACAGTGCTGCGGTAAGTCCCCTCGGCTCTGTCAGAGCCGCGGGGGGGGGGGGGGGTGCCGGATTCGCAAATCCGCGGGTGGGTAGGCACAGGTGGCTGCATGTGATGGACAAGTGGCTGCATTTGATGGGCACAATGGCTGCATTTGATGGGCACAATTGATGGGCACAATGGCTGTGTTTGATGGGCACAGGTGGCTGCATTTAATGGGCAAGTGGCTGCATATGATGGGCACAATGGCTGCGTTTGATGGGCACAAGTGGCTGCATTTGATGGGCACAAGTGGCTGCGTTTGATGGGCACAAGTGGCTGCGTTTGATGGGCACAAGTGGCTGCGTTTGATGGGCACAAGTGGCTGCGTTTGATGGGCACAAGTGGCTGCGTTTGATGGGCACAAGTGGCTGCATTTGATGGGCACAAGTGGCTGCATTTGATGAGCACAAGTGGCTGCATTTGATGGGCACAAGTGGCTGCATTTGATGAGCACAAGTGACAGCATTTGATGGGCATATGTGGCTGCATTTGATGGGCACAGGTGGCTGTGTATGATGGGCACAGGTGGCTGCATATGATAGGCACAATTGGCTGCGTTTGATGGGCACAATGGCTGCGTTTGGGCACAATGGCTGCGTCTGATGGGCACAAGTAGCTGCGTTTGATGGGCACAATGGCTGCATATGATGGGCATAAGTGGCTGCACATGATGTGCACACGTGGCTGCGTTTGATGGGCACAGTGAGGCTGCAATTGATGGGGGGGTTTCAGTATTTTTCCGTTTGTTTGCACCCCCCAAAAAATTTTGAGCACCAGCCGCCACTGCCCCCAGCCCCTATGTCAGTGGCCGCAACAGTCCAACCATTGCTGCCAATGGCCACAATAATAGCCGACATCATTGGCAGAGACTGCCAAAAAAACAAATTAGTTGTGACAGAGGCAATACCACAGAAGAAAAACCCACCTGCAATAGTGGTTAGCTGCAGTGCTATTTACACCCTTCACATCCATGTCCAGTTGTATTTTCACCCACCTGCTACTCTCTTTATATCTCCCCACAAGACCAGGATTAAACTTGTACTATGGACGGAGATTATGCCATCTCACAGTAGAATCTTTCTTTCTGTGAAATGTAGAGCGTGGGGGTCCAAACTTCCATACAGTGCAGGCGCAGTAGCTGGAGCCACACTGCTCAAGTACCCCTAAAGACAGCTTGTATTTGTATTTATTTTTTTACTGAATACAAGGCATTTTGTGAATTGAGGTGGTGCAGATGAATGTCACAATCTCCCCTCCTACAATCACAGAACGCCTTGTATTCAGTGAAAAAAAATACAAGAAAAAGACATTGTATTGTGAAGGTGTAGGTGGAGAGTGAATAAGCAACCCTTTAGAAGCTGTAAATTTCAGTGCTGGATTTTCGACACTTACTGTAGTTGAAGAAGTAATAAAACTGACAGCTCTAGCCAATGCAGTAACAATCATACAGGTGGCACACATCATAAGTGGTAACCAATGCTTAGATGTAAATGTGGAAAAATACTTTCTTCTTGGAGTTCAACTAAAAGAAACTTCCTTTCTTTAGGTTCCTTCTATTAAAGATAATACACAAGTTATTGAATGGAAGGTTTTTGGGGCTAACACATCTATCTAAAAAACATATTCTGTTGTATTATTTTCATTGTTATTGAAAACTGGTGCAGAAGAGAGGAGAGAGCTGAAGTGTCATCACTGACATTTCTCACAAATAAAGGTTAATTCTAACTCTGACCTTTCATACAAAGGAGAAAAAAACAGAAAAGAAAAGCACCTCTGAGTGCAGGTATTTAATGAGTACAATAACATATAATCCACACTTATGCCCCGTACACAGGGTTGGATTTTCCGATGGAAAATGTCCGATCGGAGCGTGTTGTCGGAAATTCCGACCGTGTGTGGGCGCCATCGGACATTTTCCATCGGATTTTCCGACACACAAAGTTGGACAGCAGGAGATAAAATTTTCCGACAACAAAATCCGATCGCGTCAATTCCGACCGTGTGTGGCCTGTTCCGACGCACAAAGTGCCACGCATGCTCAGAAGAAATTCCGAGACGGGACAGCTCGTTCTGGTAAACTTAGCGTTCGCAATGGATACAGCACTTTCGTCACGCTGCAATGTTCAAAATGGTTTAATACAACGCACTCTCTTCTTCTTTATAATGTGACAAGAATTAAAGTAGTTTTGCTGCTCATATTCACACACACTTCTCACAAAGTTTTATTTTTGTTTTTTTATTTGGATTCCCTGAATATATTGTTATTAGTTGTCACATCTGACAGTTTTATATATATTTTTTTGTTTTTTTGGATTTTAAGCCTTTTTTTTATTTAATGTTTGTATTTTTTCCAAGGCTGATCTTTGTTCAATGTTATTTTTATTTTTACTCCAGAATATTTTTGTGTGTGTTTTGTGTGTCAAGTTACCCCAACACCATTGATATCTTTTATTATTTAATCTCCTTGAGATTGTTGTTTGTGTCCCTTGTTCATTTCACATTGTATATTTGAAATGTACCTGAATCCTCACAAACCAACTGTCATTTTTGAAGTAAAACACATAGGAGAGTATAATTCAAAACAAAAATCCTTTATTAAGGGATCAGAACCAAACAAAGAGGGAGGCAACACTGGATCAACATGAGAAATTAGTGAAGCCTGGGACCCCCACGGCAGACATCAATTCTTCAACATCAAAATTGGTGGCCTGAGGAGTCCATATGTAAGGGAGGGCAGTCTGGTCCAGAATTCGCAGAGATCCGGATAGCAGCAGATGACATCTGTGTCCCCAGGCTGTGGTACCACAAGAGGCTGCATTTTTGGCCGACCAGACTGAACCCAGGGCAATCACTGTCTGGTCTTCCTTTCACGCTTCCTTCCCGGCTGTGGCTGTGCAGTTGGAGATGTGGCAGGAGGAGGAGTAGGACCTGGAGGAGGAGGAGGAGGAGGAGGAGGAGGACCTGCAGGAGGAGGAGGACTGGGAGGACCTGGAGGAGAGGGAGGAGGAGGACCTGCAGGAGGAGGAGGAGGACCATCGCGAAGGTGTGTCTGAGGTGTAATTTGGCCCCTCATACCTTTCTCTAGAGCCTCCGATATGAGGGCCTCACACATTACTTTTTGGCCCTTCTCCATCCTCTGCATTTTATATGCAATGAAGGCAGCAATGTTCTCCTCCATGGTGTGGGGTGCTCCCAGGACCTCTGTAGCCCTCCAAAAGAATCCTATAGCAGCCTCCTCTAGGGCACTCCTCCTACTGCCACTTTCTCTTTTTAGGGGGGGTGGAGGGACCTGCAGATCAGCCAGCCGGCTCGGCCCGGCCACCTCCTGGCTGAGACTTCCCTGTGTATGAAAAAGGGACATGGTTTTAGTTTTTGCTTCATCAATCACAATCCTAAATTAGTACTCCCAACTAACATCTAGTTAACATCATTGATTGGACAAGCAGAAATATTTAGATGAATGCTATACCTGGCTCAATCTGGGCTCCTCCACATGTGGCCTGGAAGGCCCAGGTTGGGCGTCAGAAGCCCCAGCCGGGGGGGAAGGAAGCGTGGAAGGAAGACTTGAGAGGGATGGCCTGGGTTCAGTCTGTCCTGCCAGAAAGTGCAGCCTGTCATAGTACAACATCCTGGGGACATAGATGTCATCTGCTGCTCCGGATCTCTGTGAGTCCAGGACTTTCTTGCGCTCCCTCAGATATGTGCTCCTCAGGCCACCAATTAATATCTTTAAATAGGTGATGTCTGCCGTGGGGATCACCTGCTTCACAATTTCACACAATTGCACCAGTGCTGCCTTCCTCTTTGCTTGGTTCTTGAAATGGGGGTGGTTAATCTCCCACAGACATGGCAGCTCCCTTAGCATCTCTAGGAATACTGACATGAAGTCATTATCTTTGAGTAGCATATCCATGTTCACTGCAAGACACAAAACAAGACAAAGCTTAATGTCAGACAAAACTCTCCTAATCTTGTTACAATATAGGCCTCAATCTAGAACCAGTATAGGCACAAGTTTGTCTGTTACCTTAGTTGTTACAATCGGCGCGTCCAATGCTCCTTCCTCCGCTCACAGATCGTACGTAATACGCACGCGTGTTACGCTTTATACACACTGCGCATGCGTGTAACTCCGCCTGCCCCTGACGTTCTTTCTAGTCTATTCCCCGCCCCTTTTCGTTCGGCGCAGTGGGTGAAGAGCATGATGGCGGATTTAGAGCAGGTGTGTGCTAATTATAGCAACGAGGAGGAGGAGGAGGAAAGCCCGGATCCAGGCACGTCCCGATCCAGAAGGAGACGTTTTAAGGCCACAAATATGTCCTTTGGGGAGATGTTGGAGATGGTCGACATCATGAGGAAGTCCGACTATGACGCAAAATATGGGCCTTACCCCCACCCCAACATCCGAAAGGCCAAAATCATAGCTAAAGTGGTCAAAAGCCTTCACAGGAATTTCGGGGTACGAAGATCTAAAGATCAGCTCAGGAAGCGGTGGTCGGACCTGAAGTTGAGAGAGCCAGAGCAGTACCGAAAGATCCGGAGAGTGCTGCAAAAAAGTAAGTAGTTGTGCTGTGTTCCTATTCTTTCTGTCTTTATTCCGTTTGTTCTGCTCCATATGCTTTGATTAATTGTAACGTTTAAAAGGGCTACTTTAATGTTCATGGGCCCATTATTCGTTCGTATCAAACATTTTTCTTTCGGCCTCTAGAACACCATTGTTTAGGCCATATGCATTTTCCCACATTTTTTTGGGGCCTACTTGGATGCCAAATATTTGTTTGTGTAGATGGGTTTGTTACTAGAATGAAATGCCAACTAGATTGTGTGTAAGGAGAGGACACTGAGCAGCTGTTTTCACATCTGGACACTGGAGCACTAGTGTGGGACCCCAGAACACCATTTTTATTAGGGGGCCACACAGGTGCTCCAGTGTATACTATAGGGGGGTCTCCATCTGTGAAGCTTGTACTAAACAGGTAAAGTATTGCAGCTTGACAAAGGCCAATAAAAAATATACATCTTGGAACTCTGCTAAAATAGACAATTGTACCCCACTTCCAAGCAATGTTTCCTATTTCTAGTTCTGCCATCAAATATCTGTGTGCTAATTATACCATTTTTGTTTTACATAGGGGAGAAAAGACTCGGAGGATACCCCTCATCCGAGGAGACCACAGACCCTCCACCTATGGAAGAAGATGAAATACCCCCAAACGAAGCTGAGCAGGAGGAAGAAGAAGATGTGGTGGAGATTGGCACCACAACAGGTGAGTGTCTGCGACCACAGGCTCAGGTAAACGAGATGGATGGTGGCAGATTTTTGAGACCTATTTTTTTTTTTTATCTCTTTTTAGGTGATCGTGAGGTTGTGGATCCCCAACGCTTTACTTCTGAAAGTGCCCAGATCCTGATCGGGGAGATCATGGGGTGTAATGCCGAACTCCAAAACATCCAGCAAAAAATCAATGATGTTATTAAAAAAAAATAATAACATCATTGATGTTTTGGGGCGAATTTAAACCCCACAAAATCACTTTTTGTATTGTGGTTCAATATTTTAAATTTTTTTGCAATGTTTTGAAAAGCCAAATTTGGAGGATGCACACAGTGTACCAACATGTGCTATCTGCCATCACGGGAGATCAATGGACGCGTTTTGGGGGTGCAACCCCTTCCTCAATTATAAAGTCGCGTTGAGGAAGGGCTTGCTCCCCCAAAACACGTCCCTTGATCCCCCCTGATGGCAGATAGCACATGTTGACATTCGTAAATTGGTGTGCATCTTCCAAATTTGGCTTTTCCAGGGGTGATTTCCCCCCATCTGAACGCTAGATCAAACCCAGTTCCTAAATACTGATGTCTGATATAGCCTTCAGGTTTTACCTAATGTGAACTTTGTAAGTTCAAGTTTTTTTGCTTTCTTGTTGGTTTTACACAGGCCTGTTTTATCTGAAATGGATATTTCGATTTTTGATAATGCTACTGCAAAAATTGTTATACAACAAACATGTTGGTTTGTTTTAAAAACCTTTGGTAAATGCACATGTGATTGTGCAGGTATAAAAAAGTGGCTTACTCAAGAATGTGTGGATTATTGTCTCAACACTACAACACTTTTGGGGTGATGTAATAGCTGTTTTATGCAAAAATGGGGGTTATTTCCTAAGGGCAAATCCACTTTGCACTACAAGTGCAGTTGCAAGTGCACTTGTAGTGAAATGTGTTTTTGCATTTAGTAAATAACAGCCAACAGTGCTTTGTATAAGGTTACCCAATCAGGACATTTTCTGCACTCAAAACATTTCTGTCAGGGTCAGCTAAAACAAACACAAGCAGTAAATGTCCACCAAGAATTTCTTTTGTTTTTTATTATAAAAAGGCTTCACATATTGTCTGGCATATTGATAGCCCCCTACCCACAAAGAACTCCAGGTATCGTAACCGGACATCACGGGCACTCAGGGAGGGCAAGCCAGAACGGCCGCTTTCAAGCGCCGTCAGTGTTGTTGGATGTAGGATTCCGGCCTCAGGCCCAACTGAGCCAGCATAGTTGGCAGAATGTTTTCTTAAAAAATTATGGAGAACACAGCACGCCAGTATTATATGGTTCAGTTTATACTCCGCCATATGGATGGGTGTCAGAAATAGTCGGAACCGGCTGGCCAGGATTCCAAATGTGTTCTCCACCACTCTTTGGGCTCTGGCCAGCCGGTAATTAAAAACCCTCTGTTCCGGGGTGAGGGTCCTCATCGGGAATGGCCGCATCAGGTGGTCCCCCAGTGCAAACACTTCATCAGCAACGAACACAAATGGGAGACCTTCCACATTGTCCTCTGGAGCTGGCAAGTCCAAGCTGCCATTCTGGAGACGCCTGTAGAACTCCGTCTGGGCGATGACTCCACCATCAGACATCCGGCCATTCTTCCCCACGTCCACATACAAGAAGTCGTAATTAGCCGACACCACCGCCAACATCACTATACTATTAAACCCCTTGTAATTATAATAGTACAACCCCGAGTTGGGTGGTGGGACGATGTGGACGTGTTTCTCATCAATTGCCCCTCCGCAGTTAGGAAAGTCCCACCGCTGGGCAAAGTGGGAGGCCACAGTCTGCCATTGCTGTGGCGTGGAAGGAAACTGTTGAGGAAAAAACAATAAACATTACTATTTTTTCACAGAAACATGGCAAGCAGATTAGACACAAACATTCTGGGGCAACCTCCAGACAGCATTTATTAAGGGGAATTTAACAAGGCCAAAGTATAAGGTACACCTATCATATTCCCCCCCCCCCCCCCCTCTCATGGGCCATTTCTAACATTATAGGGGGGGAACTCTTGGACAGGTAACCCTCTTCACTTCATTGAGAGATGAATGCCTAAATAATGGGTATTACTTGGAACAGCCCCTCCTTAGTTACACTATTGGCAGACCACTGGACAGGTAAGAAGTGTCATAATTCAAAGATATAAATACACACTGTACACATTTGAGGACATTTGGACATTCTGCTATTACCTATCAAGATAATAATAGGATACAAAAACTTTAAACAGTACCATTGGAAAGTATACAGGCAGGCCCTTGCACTACATGCTTTGGGTAATTCATCCATAAATCAGAGCACAAAAGAGATGGGTATAGTGTGTATGGGTTTGGCAAAGTCAGCAGATAGATGATTGAGGATAGAGAATTGGGATCAGCTGACTTAGCAGTTGGGGGAGGGAGGGTTACTAAAAATTATTTGGGGACACCACAAAAAAAGCCTCTGCCACTCTGCCTAAATTTAAATCAAAAATAACATTACCAAGCATTTTAGGGGGTGTTTGGGGTAAAGCACTACTATGGAGCTGATAAAATACATTGTTAAGTGACTACATGAGGTGAATATAGGGCAGGAGACACAATGCTGGGGAGGTTATTGAAGGGCAAATATGTATGAAGGACCTAAAATAATAATTACATAAAAATCCAGCATGCATGAGGACAAAGGGGACATTCACAGCATATTACAATCATGGTAATTAGGGAATGAGGAAAGAAATACAATATATTAGCAAACATTCAATACAATAAAATGGGATATAAAAGGATAAAAATCTTACCTTCATATACTCCTTCTGCAGGACCTGGATGATAGCAGAACAGGTCTCTGGGATAATGATCCCCAGAGCCTGGGGGGAGATGCCTGTCGAGAACTTCAAGTCCTGCAGACTTCTCCCTGTGGCCAAATACCGCAAGGTAGCGACCAACCTCTGCTCCGGAGTGATGGCTTGCCTCATGCAGGTATCCTGCCTGCTGATATAGGGGGTCAGCGAAGCCAACAGACGGTGAAACACGGGGTCCGTCATCCTGAGAAAGTTCCTGAAATCATCAGGATTATTCTCACGGATCTCACGGAGCAAAGGCATATGACAGAACTGGTCAAAACACAAAACAAAACAAACTGAAGCAACCAATTCTTGGTCCATGAACTCCTCCTCACCCTGTTCATGGACTGGACTTGTGTCAAGGTCAGGACCCCAACACCAAGCCCCCGCACAGCACGAACTCTACGAGGAGTACGCATACGAAACATGGCTAGAAAACGGTTGGCTGCTCAGAACGAAGTAACAGAACGCACTGAAGAACAGCAAGGCCTGTGAAGAGCGACCTGAAAAACAGCAACGAGCAGGCAAGATCACACAGAAAACTCTGATACGAACTGACTGCACGCACTGAAGAGCAGATACAAACCCACAAGCACAAACTGAACGGCAGAAAACGATCTGAAAGCCACGAGTCTGAAAAAGCGCGAATCGTCTCTCACCAAACTTTTACTAACACGAGATTAGCAAAAGGAGCCCAAAGGGTGCCGCGCTTGGTTCTGAACCGGCCTTTTCTAGTCTCGTCGTACGTGGTGTACGTGACCGCGTGGTTGGCGATCGGAAATCCCTACAACTTTGTGCGACTGTGTGTAGGCAAAACAAGTTTGAGCCAACATCCGTCGGAAAAAATCCTAGGATTTTGTTGTCGGAATGTCCGAACAAAGTCCGACCGTGTGTACGCCCTATTACATGAAAGTAAGGGTTAACAGGCTCCGGGAAGGGAAAACTCTTGGATCAATCCATAGCGTCTATAGCGTTGCTCAGCAGTCGGATTGTCCAGCCGGGATGGTCGCGGTCCGCCGCAAGGAAGCCGGTCAGCTGAAACACACACCGGACTAGATGGGGATCTTCCGCTCTGAGAAGCCGCTCGCTGGCATGTAACGTCACCAGAGTGTAGGAAAACCACAACGCGTTTCAGAGCATGTGCGAAGCTCACAGTGGGCATGCGTGCTCATAAAAGTAAGGGATAACAGGCTCCGGGAAGGGAAAACTCCTGGATCAGTCCAAGTTATCTTCAAAGGTTTTAAATGGGGCTTTGCTACCTTTGTTGTGGCACTTGGAGTGGAGTATGCCGTTTTTACACCCAGCCGACCTGCCTGGAGTCCATGGTGAAACCACTCCACAGGCTCCAAATAGGCAAGAATTCATGTCAGATTCAAAAGCAACAATCTGACGGCCGAGTAATGCTATGGACGCTATGGACTGAGTTTTCCCTTCCTGGAGCCTGTTATCCCTTACTTTCATGTAATGCCGCGCACACACGAGCGGACTTTTTGACTGGACTGGTCCGACGGACCGAATCTGGCGGACAATCCGACCGTGTGTGGGCTTCATCGGACTTCCGACGGACTGTTTCGGTTGAAAATCCGACGGACTTTAGATTTGAAACTTGTTTCAAATCTTCCCGCCGGAACTCCGCCGGACCTAGTTCCTATCGGGAAGCCCGTTCGTCTGTATGCTGGTCCGACGGACCAAATACGATGCAAGGGCAGCTATAGCACCTGCACGCGAGAATGTTTCCAGCGCGATCCTATCGTGCTGGTTCTCGGCAACAGGGTACTACATCTCGCGCTCGCTGCAATAGGAAAAACACATTTTCCTATTGCAGCGAGCGCGGGGGCTCCCACCCCAAAGCACCTTGTCCCCATGTTGATAAGGACAAGGGCCTCTTCCCGACAACCCTGGCCATTGGTTGTCGGGGTCTGCAGGCGGGGGGCTTGTAGGAATCTGGGAGCCCCCTTTAATAAGGGGGCCCCCAGATCCCAGCTCCCCACCCTATGTGAATGAGTATGGAGTACATCGTACCCCTACCCATTCACCTATGGAAAAAAGTGTCAATAAAAAAAACACACTAGACAGGTTTTTAACCACTTGCCGTCCGCTGCACGCCGATGTACGGCCTAAATTTGGCAGCGGATATCGTTGTTGTGGCAGCAACTAGCTAATGGTAAATGGCATCCTATCCAATGTAGGGTCACTTGCCAAACACCGGGGGTTATTTATTTAGCCCAGTGTCTGTGCAGTGGCTTCTACATTGGAAAGACCAAGCGACAGTTCTTCAAACGAATACGAGATCACATAAAACCTATTAATAAATAAGATGGACACCGGCATCAGCAGACATGTTGGTATTCACCATAATTTTAACCCCCAATTCATTAAATTTCTGGAACTAGAGCACATCCCTTTGGACTCTAGAGGGGGCAGTGTTGATCGCACCCTGCTCCAACTTGAAGCCCGTTGGATTTATGACCTCAGAGCTACTGTATTCCCAGATTTTAGCGAGAGCCTTAGTTTCAAGCCTTTTCTCTAACTCCTAGTAATGCCAGCCTTCCCTCTCTTTTCTCTCCTCCTGTTGGTCTCCCCCCTTTTTCCCTTTCCTCCTTTTTTTTTTCTCTCCCCCCGCTTACCTTTGAGCTAATTCTTACTCCTATTTCATTTATTTTACCAATCTAGACTTAATATACTTATATGCTAATTCATTTGATATGCTGGCTGTATAGTTCATGTTATGTATGAATTTGTTTTTTCTTTATTCTGTACATTTAACTAATCTTTTTGTTTGTTTTGTCAAGGTGAGCCGTGTTTAAATCGAGCACCTAGATGGGCCATAGCTTGAGTGGTCCAGCATTTTGTGCCCCTCTATTGACCCTCTCCAGCATCCACTCAGTACATTCCTGCCTGCCCTCTACTCCTTCCTCTTCGGGATCTTTTGTCTCCAGCAGTCATATGGACGCCTAGGGCATGCATTGATTTCATCAATGCATGCCTGCTTCACGTCGCACAGTGCCGCTGTCAGCCCACATCCATGGGCGACATCTCCGGCGTTTTTCCCCTTTTTAGACGCACTTCCATCTGTGCTATGTTTCCATCATCCAGCTCCTTCCCCATTGGTCCGTGCTCTGTTGGACGGACTCAGTCTCGGCCCCTCCACCTTTACATCATGGATTGCCTTGATCCCTCCCTCCACCACAGGGCCTCTTGGGTATTGTAGTTGGAGGGATCCGCCGGCCTCCTGCACATGCGCTTAGGCATCTTTTCGTCCACATCGAGCCCGTGACGTCAGACACCGGCTCGATGGAGGACAGATAAGACCGGTGTCTTGCCGAGAATGTTCCCTCGGCGGATAAGTTCCCCCCCTGTACTGCGCAGGCGCAGCGCCTGCGCAGTACGGACTACTGTCAGCCGCCGGAGATAGCCGAAGCTCAAACGCATCAATCAGCTGTACACGGCGCCTGCGCTCTGGGTCCAGGTTCCTTCCCCACTATCCAAGTGGACCTAGAGGGGGAATCTAAAAGAGCCGAGCGAAGCGCCGTGTACAGCTGATTTTCAGCTATTCCGCTTCGGCTATTTCCGCCGGATCCTTCTGCGCAGGCGCAGCGCTTGCGCAGTAGAGGGGGGAACTTAGCCGCCGAGCAGAACTTTCTCGGCAGAACACCGGCTTGTATGGTGCCTATCAGTACCAAAGCCGGAATGCTAGACTATTGAGCGCTGCTCCTGCCACCAGTAAGCTTACGACCGTCTGAATTTTTCTATCTCCACATTCTTTGCACCACCTACTTTTTCTTTTTTCATCATCTTTTAAAAAGCTTTACATTAGTATTATCAAGAAGCTTAACATTAGCACTTTCTGTTGCCTAACATAATGTATTCTCAATATACAAATGATCCTTTAGAGACAGTCCTACATACTGACTTTACAAGTTTATATTTTCATTATTTTTGCGATTTTGATTATCCTAAATTTAAATATTACTCTCTATATTAATCAAATATACTTATTCCTTGATTACTATTTTCTCCTGGTTTTTTATTCGGTTTCTTCATTTCTCATTTTCTCATTTAGTTATTTTCCTTCTTTTTGACTTTTTTTCTCTAGTAAGAGCCCTTGCACACTGGGGCGGTTTGCAGGCGCTATTGCGCTAATAATAGCGCCTGCAAACCGCCCCGAAAGTGCCGCTGCTTTCATTCCAGTGTGAAAGCCCCGAGGGCTTGCACACTGGAGCGATGCGCTGGCAGGACGGTAAAAAAAGTCCTGCCAGCAGCATCTTCGGAGCGGTGAAGGAGCGGTGTGTATACCGCTCCCTTACCGCTCCTGCCCATTGAAATCAATGGGACGGCGCGGCTATACCGCCGGCAAAGCGCCTCTGCAGAGGCGCTTGCGGTGGTATTTAACCCTTTCTCGGCCGCTAGCGGGGGGTAAAACCGCCCCGCTAGCGGCCGCATACCGACGGTAAAACGCCGCTAATAATAGCGGCGTTTTACTGCTGACGCCGCCCCCCGCCCCAGTGTGCAAGGGCTCTTAGACTCCCTGCATTTATTATCCAGCAGGCTGTCCCAAGTCGCCTTCTTCTGATACTTTGTTAAATTTACTGTTTTTAGTAAGTATTTCAACTTAAAGACTCCTCCTTTTTTTCTGGCTGGATATTGTTTGCAGCCAGATTTCCTTTTGATTACCGTATTTATCGGCGTATAACACGAGCCGGCGTATAACACGCACCCCAAGTTTAGGAGGGAATTTTAAGGAAAAAAACTTACATTTAAATGCCCATCAATGCAGCCTCATCAGTGTTTATCTGCAGCCTTTCCCCAGTGTCCAGTGCAGCCTTGTCAGTGCAGCCTTGTCAGTGCAGCTTTGCCCCAGTGCAGCCTTGCCCCAGTGCAGCTTTGCCCCAGTGCAGCCTTGTCCCCAGTGCAGCCTTGTCCCCAGTGCAGCCTTGTCCCCAGTGCAGCTTTGCCCCAGTGCAGCCTTGCCCCAGTGCAGCCTTGTCCCCAGTGCAGCCTTGTCCCCAGTGCAGCTTTGCCCCAGTGCAGCTTTGCCCCAGTGCAGCCTTGCCCCAGTGCAGCTTTGCCCCAGTGCAGCCTTGTCCCAGTGCAGCCTTGTCGCCGCCGACATACAAACGTTTAGTTTGTATTTTTAAACATGGCGCCGCAGAATTCGGAGGGACTCAGTCACGCCCAGTCCCTATGATGGACATAACACAGGTCCAATGCGGGACTGGGCGTGACTGTGAACGGCGCCGAGAAAAGCTGAGAACCCTCGGCTATGTGTATCTCGGCTCCGCCCAGCTGAACGAGCGCCGCCGAGTCCCTCCAAACTCCGCGGCGCCATGTTTAAAAATACAAGCTATGTGAATGACGGTGGCGATCGCTCCGACAGATCACAAAATAGCGGGGATCGGTGTATAACACGCACACACGATTTTCCCCTTATTTTAAGGGGAAAAAAGTGCGTGTTATACGCCGATAAATACGGTACCTAACCATTTTTCTGCATCTTTTTTTAAAAATGCATCTCCCTTAATGTAAATGTATTTCTTATAGTCTTACCTTTCTGTCCTCTGTGACTGCGCTTTGACGAGTTCCCGTGGGGGGCTCATAGGAGTGGGGTCTCAGTTGTTGGTTGTTGCTGATTGGAGGCTGCTGCAGGGTAAGTGACTTTGTTGTTGGTGTTTTGATCTAACACTCTGCTCTTATCTTGACACACTTGATGTCTTATTTTTGATCTTTTGTTTACTCATTTATTTATCGGTTATTCATTATATCTTTTTGTCTTTATGATTGTATAGTTTTTCACGTTATCTGTGTCTTCATTCGCACATCCCCTGAAGAAGCGATCAGCGAAACATGTCGGGCTAATGTGCAATGTACCTATATTACATGAACCTGCTTTTTGTGACCACCACACTACTACTATCATTGTGAATATATTTGTTCTCTCTGTATTTTTTTAAACTTTGAATCTGTTAAAATAAAATATTAGTTTTATACTTTCTTAAACAATTATCTTCTCTCACATTTTTTGGCACCGTAAAAATCCCTGCAACTCCTCTATCTTGATTTACCATATTTGGGATGAGGTGCCATATGATTGGGTGTTTCACCATAAACCAGACCAACTCCATGTCAGGAGAGAAGAAGAGATGTACATATAATGAGGGAGCAGTCTGTACAGACAGGCTCCCTCACTTACCAACGCTGACTGTCATTGTCAGCTTAATTGTCTGATTTTTTTTTTTCTATACCTAAAGCGGAAGTAAACCCATCTGTAAAACAGTTTCACTTCCGGCATGTGCCGGAAATGTAACACTCCCATTGGTTGTGCTCTCAACCAAACTGTCAAACCATCCATTGGCTGGTGACCACATGTGCAACATCATGGCAGTTGCAAATTAAACAGAGGCAAAGATGGCAGCTTCCTTGGCTGAAAACAATAGGGGGTTTATTACACTTTAACCACTTGCCAACCGCCTCACACAGATATACTGTGGCAGAATGGCACGGGCAGGCAAAATCACGTACCTGTACGGACCCCCCCGGTGCCCGAGGCGGTCGGCTTCTGTCCGGGAGTGATGAGAGGTGAGGGGGAGGCCATCCATTTGTGGCCCTCCCCTCGCGATCGCTCCCAACCAATGAACTCCTTGCTCTGCTGCTGTATAGTAAACAGCAGCAGAGGAAGTGATGTCATCTCTCCTCGGCTCGGTATTTTCCGTTCCGGCGCCGAGGAGAGAAGACATCCGAGTGAGTGCACAACACACACACACACAGTAGAACACGCCAGGCATACTTTTCACCCCCCATCACCCCCCGATCACCCCCCGATCACCCCCTGATCACCCCCCCTCCCGTCACACTGACACCAAGCAGTTTTTTTTCCTGATTACTGCATTGGTGTCAGTTTGCGACAGTTAGTGTGGTAGGGCAGTTAGTGTTAGCCCTGTTTAGGTCTAGGGTACACCCCCAACCCCCCCTAACAAAGTTTTAACCCCTTGATCACCCCCCGTCACCAGTGTCACTAAGCGATCGTTTTCCTGATCGCTGTATTAGTGTTACTGGTGACGCTAGTTAGGGAGGTAAACATATAGGTTCGCCGTCAGCATTTTATAGCGTCAGGGACCCCCATATACTACCTAATAAAGGTGTTAACCCCTTGATTGCCCCCTAGTTAACCCTTTCACCAGTGATCACCGTATAACTGTTACGGGTGACACTGGTTAGTTTATTTTTTATAGTGTCAGGGCACCCGCCGTTTATTACCGAATAAAGGTTTAGCCCCCTACTCGCCTGGCGGTGATATAAGTTAGGTTTTAGCGTCAGATAGGGTCTGCGTCGCCCCAGGCAGCGTCAGGTTAGCGCCAGTACCGCTAACACCCATGCACGCACTATACACCTCCCTTAGTGGTACAGTATCTGAACGGATCAATATTTGATCCGATCAGATCTATACTAGCGTCCCCAGCAGTTTAGGGTTCCCAAAAACGCAGTGTTAGCGGGATCAGCCCAGATACCTGCTAGCACCTGCGTTTTGGCCCTCCGCCCGGCCCGGCCCAGCCCACCCAAGTGCAGTATCGATCGATCACTGTCACTTACAAAACACTAAACACATAACTGCAGCGTTCGCAGAGTCAGGCCTGATCCCTGCGATCGCTAACAGTTTTTTTGGTAGCGTTTTGGGGAACTGGCAAGCACCAGCCCCAGGCAGTGTCAGGTTAGTGCCAGTAGCGATAACACCCACGCACGCACCGTACACCTCCCTTAGTGGTATAGTATCTGAATGGATCAATATCTGATCCGATCACATCTATACTAGTGTCCCCAGCAGTTTAGGGTTCCCAAAAATGCAGTGTTAGCGGGATCAGCCCAGATACCTGCTAGCACCTGCGTTTTGCTCCTCCGCCCAGCCCGGCCCAGCCCACCCAAGTGCAGTATCGATCGATCACTGTCACTTACAAAACACAAAACACATAACTGAAGCAAAAATTAAGAAAATAACAAAAGGTGGGACTTTGTGTGAGGAAGGGGGGCCGTACAGATCCCATCCTCCATCCCATATAAGTATGTATAAAGGGGTTGAGGGGCGGGACTTTGAGTGAAGCACACGGATGCATTAGATAAATGAGTTTAGAAAATGGTTTATTAATTGAGTCATTTCTTAGAACATAAGTTGGGGGTATACAGTTCAGTACATAAATTGCATATCAATACCTCAAATTAATAAAAATAAAAAGAAGTTAAACTTTTTTACACTATTGGAGTTTTTTTCTTCCTTTTTTGGATTCTTATCATCGCTGAGAGGGGATTCCCCCTCTCCCCTCCCTCTATTGCTGAGGTTCAGCCTGGAAACCACCATTACAGCGCTCTCAATCAGGAACCATCTACAGGGAGGACAACATCCATAAGAGGAGGATATCTTATGCTGTCTTACAAGGGCTGTCTGGTAAGCCTCCATCTTTCTATGGTGACGGTTTCTGTCAATGGTGGAAGTCACGGATTTACCCAGCGGAATATTCACATATGCATTTTGTGGACACTATATTATAATTAAGCACGTTTTTTTAATGACATCTGAATTGGTGTTTATTATTATTCACTTATGATCATTACCCACTGATCCTTATCAGATAATTAGTGGAATATTAATGTGCACGGTTTGTCAGCACTTGTTTTTGTTTTTCTTTTGATTACAATTTCCATTGTCTACTGTTGTAGTAGTCTTCCAGCGCTGCACTTTTTGTATATATATATTTGTGCCCCCTATCAGGGTTATAGTGTTCAGCTGCAGGACATTTAATTTTATTCATAGTTTCCTGTCACTTATTTTTTTTGTACACCTAGCGCAAATTTTTCTTTTTAGATAAACCTCAAATTACATATCACATATAAATGCATTGTCCAACCAAGGTTTAAAACAGTATTTTACAAGTACACGGGTCACGTAATAACATGATTAATTGCATTGCAGGGAATACTCATAAAAGTAGCTTGCGCATTAAAGCGGCATTAGAAATAATAGTAAAGATAAGATAAGTAGGAAAAATAATCTAAAAACATACATAATGACTCTGTTAGAAGATATATGTCAGTATTTAACAGTTGCACGGGGGTTTTCACATTTTCTGCATTTGCCCATGCATTTTTTCAGATAACCACCCATGTCCCTATTTTTCATCTTTTTAGATAACCAATACGGTTTTTCTCCTGATGAGCGACTTTAAGGTCCCGAAACGCGTAGAGCTAACAACTACCGTTACAACAGTGCATTCATGAACCTACCACGGCCGTTTTTCTTCACCAAGTATATTTACTCCTTTTTTCCCAAGTGATGCTTTAATGCATCCATTTTTGTTTTCCAGTATCATTTACACTGCAATTAATCACGCTCTGAAGTGACCCGTGCAACTGTTAAATACTGACATATATCTTCTAACAGAGTCATTATGTATGTTTTTAGATTATTTATCCTACTTATCTTATCTTTACTATTATTTCTGATGGCGCTTTAATGCGCAAGCTACTTTTATGAGTATTCCCTGCAATGCAATTAATCATGTTATTACGTGACCCGTGTACTTGTAAAATACTGTTTTAAACCTTGGTTGGACAATGCATTTATATGTGATATGTAATTTGAGGTATTGATATGCAATTTATGTACTGAACTGTATACCCCCAACTTATGTTCTAAGAAATGACTCAATTAATAAACCATTTTCTAAACTCATTTCTCTAATGCATCCGTGTGCTTCACTCAAAGTCCCGCCCCTCAACCCCTTTATACATACATAACTGCAGCGTTCGCAGATTCAGGCCTGATCCCTGCAATTGCTAACAGTTTTTTTGGTAGCGTTTTGGTAAATTGGCAAGCACCAGCGGCCTAGTACACCCCGGTCATAGTCAAACCAGCACTGCAGTAACACTTGGTGACGTGGTGAGTCCCATAAGTGCAGTTCAAGCTGGTGAGGTGGCAAGCACAAGTAGTGTCCTGCTGCCACCAAGAAGAAGACAAACACAGGCCCGTCGTGCCCATAATGCCCTTTCTGCTGCATTTGCCAATCCTAATTGGGAACCCACCACTTCTGCAGCACCGCACTTCCCCCATTCACATCCCCAACCAAATGCAGTCGGCTGCATGAGAGGCATTTTCTTTATGTCCTCCCGAGTACCCCTACCCAATGAACCCTCCCAAAAAAGATGTCGTGTCTGCTTATCGGAATCCGGGAGCTGTTTAATAAATTATTTTAAAAACCTGTGTAGTGTGTTTTATTGTTGACACTTTTTCCCTAGGTGAATGGGTAGGGGTACCATGTACCCCATACTCATTCACATAGGGTGGGGGGGCCGGGATCTGGGGGCCCTCTTATTATAGGGGGCTCCCGGATTCCGATAAGCCCCCCGCCCGCAGACCCCGACAACCAAGGGCCAGGGTTGTCAGGAAGAGGCCCTTGTCCTCATCAACATGGGGACAAGGTGCTTTGTGGTGGGGGGGCACCGCAGGGCGCCCCCTCCCCCAAAGCACCCCCCCATGTTGAGGGCATGCGGCCTGGTACGGTTCAGGAGGGGGGGGCGCTCGCTCGTCCCCACCCCCTTTCCTGACCGACCGGGCTGCGTGCTCGGATCGGGGTGTGGTATGGATTTTGGGGGGACCCCCACGCCGGTTTTTCGGCGTAGGGGGTTCCCCTTCAAGTTCCATACCAGACCTAAGGGCTTGGGATGCCCCCCGCGCTCGCCGCAATAGGAAAATTTGTTTTTCCTATTGCAGCGAGCGTGAGATGCAGTACCCTGCTCCGCCGTCGTATCTGGTCCGTCGGACCAGCAAACAGACGAATGGGCTTTCCGTCAGGAACTGAGTCCGGCGGAGTTACGACGTAAAGATTTGAAGCAAGTTTCAAATCTAAAGTACGTCGGATTATCCGACCGAAACGGTCCGTCGGAAGTCCGATGGAGACCACAAGCGGTCGGATTGTCCGCCGGATTTGGTCTGGCGGCGTCCGTCGGACTTTTGTAAGTGAAAAGTCCGACCGTGTGTACGCGGCATTAGCGTAGGGTACAGCATTGCACAGACTAGGCACACTAAACACAGGGTCTCCCAAGATGCCATCACATTTTGAGAGACCCGAACCTGGAACCGGTTACAGTTACAGAAGTTACAGTTACAAAAAAAAAGTGTAAAAAAAAAAATATATATATAAAATAAAAAAAAATAGTTGTTGTTTTATTTTTCTCTCTCTCTCTCTATTCTCTCTCTATTGTTCTGCTCTTTTTTACTGTATTCTATTCTGCAATGTTTTATTGTTATTCTGTTTCATCATGTTTGCTTTTCAGGTATGCATTTTTTTATACTTTACTGTTTACTGTGTTTTATTGTTAACCATTTTTTTGTCTTCAGGTACGCCATTCAGCTGGATTTATTTATCTTGACAGCAACAGCGTTTGCTCCCACGATATATAAAGCCGTCACTCCAGCGGGGGTGATATATGCCGAAGCATGGGGGCAGCATGGGCGGAGGAGCGATTTGCTCCTACCTTTTGCAGGAGGATGCCCCCATGCTTCAGCATATATAAATGGTGCATGTATGCCCATCATTAGAAGTGGGTGGATGAAGGGAGGTATTCTAATTGTGGGCATACCCACCGATTTCTTTTTTTCGTTCAGCCCACAGGCTGCATGAAAAAAAAGGATTACAATATATGCCCAACAAGGACCAGCAATGTACTGGTATGTTGCTGGACTTTGAGTGGTTATACCAGAATGATGCCTGCAGGTTTAGGTATCATCTTGGTAGCATTCTTTTCAGCCAGCGGTCGGCTTTCATGTAAAAGCAATCCTAGCAGCTAATTAGCCTCTAGACTGCTTTTACAAGCAGTGGGAGGGAATGCTCCCCCCCCCCACCGTCTTCCATGTTTTTCTCTGGCTCTCCTGTCCCAACAGGGAACCTGAGAATGCAGCCGGTGATTCAGCCAGCTGACCATAGAGCTGATCAGAGACCAGAGTGGCTCCAAACATCTCTATGGCCTAAGAAACCGGAAGCTACGAGCAATTCATGACTTAGATTTCGCCGGATGTAAACAGCGCCATTGGGAAATTGGGAAGGCATTTTATCACAACGATCTTGGTGTGGTCAGATGCTTTGAGGGCAGAGGAGAGATCTAGGGTCTAATAGACCCCAATTTTTTCAAAAATGAGTACCTGTCACTACCTATTGCTATCATAGGGGATATTTACATTCCCTGAGATAACAATAAAAATGATTAAAAAAAAAAATGAAAGGAACAGTTTAAAAATAAGATATAAAAATGCAAAAAAATAATAAAGAAAAAAAAAAAAAGCACCCCTGTCCCCCCCTGCTCTCGCGCAAAGGCGAATGCAAGCGTCGGTCTGGCGTCAAATGTAAACAGCAATTGCACCATGCATGTGAGGTATCGCCGCGAAGGTCAGATCGAGTGCAGTAGTTTTAGCAGCAGACCTCCTCTGTAAATCTAAAGTGGTAACCTGTAAAGGCTTTTAAAGGCTTTTAAAAATGTATTTAGTTTGTCACCACTGCACGTTTGTGCGCAATTTTAAAGCATGTCATGTTTGGTATCCATGTACTCGGCCTAAGATCATCTTTTTTATCTCATCAAACATTTGGGCAATATAGTGTGTTTTAGTGCATTAAAATTTTAAAAAGTGTGTTTTTTCCCCAAAAAATGCGTTTGAAAAATCACTGCGCAAATACTGTGTGGAAAAAAAAATGAAACATCCACCATTTTAATCTGTAGGGCATTTGCTTTAAAAAAAATATATAATGTTTGGGGGTTCAAAGTAATTTTCTTGTAAAAAAAAATAATTTTTTCATGTAAACAAAAAGTGTCAGAAAGGGCTTTGTCTTCAAGTGGTTAGAAGAGTCGGTGATGTGTGACATAAGCTTCTAATGCCGCGTACACACGGTCAGACTTTTTAGCTACAAAAGTCCGACAGCCCGTCCGACAAACTTTCAACGGACTTTTGGCAGACTTGCAGCGGAATTCTAGCGAACGGACTTGCCTACATACGATCACACAAAAGTCCGACGGATTTGTACGTGATGACGTACGACCGGACTAAAATAAGGAAGTTGATAGCCAGTAGCCAATAGATGCCCTAGCGTGGGTTTTTGTCTGTCGGACTAGCATACAGACGAGCGGATTTCTGGGTCTGGCGGAGTTACGACGTAAAGATTTGAAGCATGTTCCAAATCTAAAGTCCGTCAGATTTGCGACTGGAAAAGTTCACTGAAAGTCCGGGGAAGCCCACACACGATCGGATTGTCCGTCGGCGTCTGTCGGAATTTTGTAGCCGAAAAGTCAGACCGTGTGTACGCCCCATTAATGTTGTGCATAAAATGCTAGGACAGTTCAAAACCCCCCCAAATGACCCCATTTTGGAAAGTAGACACCCCAAGCTATTTGCTGAGAGGCATGTCGAGTCCATGGAATATTTTATATTGTGACACAAGTTGCGGGAAAAAGACAATTTTTTTTTTTTTTTTGCACAAAGTTGTCACTAAATGATATATTGCTCAAACATGCCATGGGAATATGTGAATTTACACCCCAAAATACATTCTGTTGCTTCTCCTGAGTATGGGGATACCACATGTGTGAGACTTTTTGGGAGCCAGCCGCATACGGGACCCCGAAAACCAAGCACCTGGAATTTACACAGCTTTTAGTTTATGACTGCCTATGTCATTTCTTGAGGTGCTAAAATGGCAGGGCAGTACAACCCCCCCCCCAAATGACCCCATTTTGGAAAGTAGACACCCCAAGGAAATTGCTGAGAGGCATGTTAACCCATTGAATAGTAATTTTTTTGTCCCAAGTGATTGAATAATGACAAAAAAAAATATGCATGTGTGGAATTGCATCCCAAAATACATTCAGCTGCTTCTCCTGAGTATGGGGATACCACATGTGCGAGACTTTTTGGGAGCCAGCCATGTATGGGACCCCGAAAACCAAGCACCACCTTCAGGCAAATTTTTGATTTCACTCTTCACTGCCTATCACAGTTTCGGAGGCCATGGAATGCCCAGGTGGCACAAAACCCCCACAAATGACCCTATTTTGGAAAGTAGACACCCCAAGCTATTTGCTGAGAGGTATAGTGAGTATTTTGCAGACCTCACTTTTTGTCACAAAGTTTTGAAAATTGAAAAAAAAAAAAAAAATTCTTGTCTTTCTTTATTTTCAAAAACAAATGAGAGCTGAAAAATACTCACCATGCCTCTCAGCAAATAGCTTGGGGTGTCTACTTTCCAAAATAGGGGCATTTGGGGGGGGGGGGGGGGTGTGCCACCTGGGAATTCCATGGCCTCCGAAACTGTGATAGGCAGTGAAGAGCAACTTGTGTCAAAATATACAATATTCCATGAACTCAACATGCCTCTCAGCAAATAGCTTGAGGTGTCTACTTTCCAAAATGGGGTCATTTGGGAGGGTTTTGTGCCATCTGGGCATTTTATGGCCTTCAAAACTGTGATAGATAGTGAGGAGTGAAATCAAAAATGTACGCCCTTAGAAATCCTGAAGGCGGCGATTGGTTTTCGGGGCCCCGTACACGGCTAGGCTCCCAAAAAGTCCCACACATGTGGTATCTCCATACTCAGGAGAAGCAGCTGAATGTATTTTGGGATGCAATTCCACATATGCCCATGGCCTGTGTGAGCAATATATCATTTAGTGACAACTTTTTGTACATTTTTTTTCTTTGTCATTATTCAATCACTTGGGACAAAAAAATTAATATTCAATGGGCTCAACATGCCTCTCAGCAATTTCCTTGGGGTGTCTAATTTCCAAAATGGGGTAATTTGGGGGGGTTTTGTACTCCCCTGCCATTTTAGCACCTCAAGAAATGACATAGGCAGTCATAAACTAAAAGCTGTGTAAATTCCAGAAAATGTACCCTAGATTGTAGATGCTATAACTTTTGTGTAAACCAATAAATATACGCTTATTGACATTTTTTGTACCAAAGACATGTGGCCGAATACATTTTGGCTTAAATGAATGACTAAAATTGAGTTTATTGGATTTTGTTTATAACAAAAAATAGAAAACATCATTTTTTTTTCACTGGTGACCCCGCCCCTTGGTTTAATTTAGTGGCGGGACCGAATGACAGCTTCTTCTTGGAGCTATTAAGTATAGAAAAAAAGAGCTGACAATTTAAAAAGCTGACAGTGACAGTCAGCATCGGCAAGTGAGGGAGCTTGTCTGTACAGATTGCCCCCTTACTGTGTATCCTGCTCTTCTCCTCTCCTGCCCCTTTCCTTGCACATACTGCCCCCTCCCCAAAGAGGACCTGTCACGTATCTGCTATCACATAGGGGACTATTGGTCCCCTATGTGATAGCAATAAAACCATAAGTACAAAAAAAAAAAATCACATGTAAAGTAAAAAAAAAAAATTAAAATAAAAAAATTGAGCCTCCCCACCCCCACATACACAGGCATACTAGAGCTGCACGATTAATGGTTAAAAAAAGATCTGGATTCAACCCCCTTCTCCATCTGAACTGACATTTCCACGATTCTATATAAACAATGCAGAGACAGAGCTGTCAAAAAAAAACATTCCTCAGCGAAGAGATACAATGTATCTCTCGGTTCTTTAGATCCAAGGAATGAACTTCGGTCTGTAAATGAGGGAAGTTTAACCACTTAAAGACTAAACCTTTTTCTGACATTTGTTGCTCACACGTTAAAATCTGTATTTTTATGCTAGAAAATTACTTAGAACCCCCAAACATTATATATATATATTTTTTAGCAGACACCCTAGAGCAGTGGTTCTCAACTCCTGTCCTCAGGATCCACAAACAGGCCAGGTTTGCAAGATAACTGAAATAAATCACAGGTGATATCATTTGTTGCTCAGTGATTGCAGTATTCTAGTCTGCATCTCCCCAAGGTAACACTTAAAATTAGTGGGTCCTGAGGACGGGAGTTGAGAACCAATGCCCTAGAGAATAAAATGGTGGCTGTTGCCATATTTTATGTCACGCTGTATTTACGCAGCGATCTTTCAAATTTTTAGGAAAAAAAACACTTCCATGAATTAAAAAAACTAAACTGTAAAGTTAGCCCAATTTATTTGTATAATGTGAAAGATGATCTTATGCCGCAAGAATCGTGGGAGAATCATGATCTTTATTCTAAAGCAAAAAAATTGTGAAAGGATCATTCTTCCCACTATCACACTAATGTATCATAAATTGTAGATATAGTAATTTTTAGCAGGGGTTCCTGGAACCTTATTTCGAGGGTCTAAGGACCCACACATGCAGGTGTATAACACACTGAGATTTAGAATTGCACTGCGTACAGTTTTATTTGGACCTGAACGCAGCAGTAGTGTATGCTATGGGCCCATTCACACAGCTGTGTTCTGGTCCATAGCATTGAGCTGCATAAACCAAATCAAGAAAAATATGTGCCGTGGTCCAATTGAGATGGTATTTTATGCAGTACTCATGTAAAAATGTGTGTTTATCTGCGTAACCACTTGAGCTCCGGAAGAGTCACACCCTTCCTGGCTATAGCAATTTTTTGCAATTTGGCACTGCGCCACTTTAACTGGTAATTGCGCGGTCAGGCAATGCTGTGCCTAAATAAAATTTACATCCATTTTTCCTAGAGATAGTGCTTTCTTTTGGTCATAATTGATCACCACTGGGATTTTTTTGCAAAATAAACGAAAAAAGACAAAAAAATTTGAAACAAAATGATATTTTCTACTATTTTGTTTTTAAAAATATCCAATAAACTCAATTTTTGTTGTACCTTTAGGCCAAAATGTATTCAGCCACATTCAGCCACATGTCCTTGGTAAAAAAAAAATTTAATAAGCGTATATTTATTGGTTTGTCCAAAAGTTATAGTCTACAAACTATGGTATATAGTTACCCCTTTTTGGAAAGTAGACACCTCAAGAAATTTGCTGACAGGCATGTTGAGCCCATTGAATAATTCATTTTTCTGTCACAAGTGATTGAAAAATGACAAAAAAAACATTTTTACACAAAGTTGTCACTGAAATTATATATTGCTCACACATGCTATGGGTACACCCCAAAATACATTCTGCTGTTTCTCCCGAGTATGGGGAGACCACATGTGTGAGACTTTATGGGAGTCTTGCCACGTACTGATGCCGAAAACCAATCACCGCCCTCAGGATTTCAAAGGGCGTTAATTGCTAATTTCACTTTCTCACGACCCATCACAGTTTTAAAGGCCCAGAAATGTCAAGATAGCATAGACCCCCCCTTAAATGACCCCTTTTTGGAAAGTAGACACCCCAAGCTATTTTCTGAGAGGCATGTTTTGCCACAAGTTTTGGGAAAATGCACAAATTTTTTGTCACTTAAATGATATATCGCTCAAACATGCCATGGATATATGTGAACTTACTCCCCAAATACATTCTGCTTCTCCTGAGTACGAGGATACCACATATGTGAGATTTTTTAGGAGTCTAGCTGCGTATAGGACCCCAAAAACCATTCACCGCCTTTAGGCTTTCTAGGGCGCTAAATTGCTTATTTCACTTCCTCACTATCTATCACAGTTTCGGAGGCCATAAAATACCAAGATAGCACAAAACCACCCCAAATTACCCCTTTTCACAAAGTAGACAACCCAAGCTATTTGCTGAGAGGCATGTTGAGCGTTTGGCAGATCTCGCTTTTTGAAAATTGAAAAAAGAAAAGAAAAAATACATTTTCCTTTTCTTTCATGACAAAAATGTGAGGGGCGTACTCACTTTTGTGAGATACTGTAGATACCAAACACAACATGCTTTAAAATTGCGCGCGCCCGTGCAGCGGCGACAATCTACATACATTTTTAAAAGCCTTTAAAAGCCTTTACAGGTTACCACTTTATATGTACAGAGGAGGTCTACTGCTAGAATTACTGCCCTCAATCTGACATTCGCGGTGATACCTCACATGCATGGTGCAATTGCTGTTTACATACGACACGAGACTGGTGCTTGCATTCGCCTTTCTGCAGGAGCACAGGGGGGACAGGGGTGCTTTAATTCATTAATTTTAATTATTTATTTAGATTTTTTATTTTATTTTTACACTGTCACTTTCTTTTATTTATTCTTTATCACTTTTATTCTTATGACAGGGAATGTAAATATTCCCTATGATAGCAATAGGTAGTGACAAGTACTCTTTTTTGAAAAATTTGGGGTCTATTAGACTCTAGATCTCTCCTCTTCCCAATTTAAAAATGGCATTGTTTATATCCGGCAAAACTGAAAAGATGAAATGCTCATAGCTTCTGGATTCTTAGGCCATAGAGATGTTTGGAGCCATTCTGGTCTCCAATCAGCTCTATGGTCAGCTGACGGAACCACTGGCTGTATTCTCGGTTTCCAGGAGAGCCCAAGAAAACCGCAGAATGGGGGGACGCCCCTTCCCACTGCTTGTAAAACCAGTCTAGCAGCTAATTAGCCACTAGGATTGCTTTTATATGAAAGCCAACCGCCGGCTGAAAAACACAATACCATCATCCGGCATCATTCCAGTGTAACCACTCAGAGTCCAGCGACATAACAGTATGTTGCTGGTCCTTGTTGGGCATATTTTGTAAATAATTTTTAAAAGTTTTTTAAATGTTCTTTTTTTTCATGCAGTTTGTGGACTGAACGAAAAAAGAAAACCTAATGGATTCCTCCATTTACATTGATTAACGTGGATGAAGAAATCTCTGTCAGAAAAAGTGTGTGATATGCCCACCATTATAATACCTGCATCCACCCACTTCTAATGATGGGCATACATGCAATGTTCATTTTTTTTGGTTCACCCCATTGGCAGATTCCTCCATTCACACACATTGATCGATGTGGATGAAGAAATCTCTGCCAAGAAAAGTATAAAAAGATATATGCCGAAGCATAGGGACGATCCGCCCTCTGTCCACCCCAGCCCCTTTGCTTAGCATATATGCCTTTTTTTTTTTTTTTAACTGCAGTGGTAAAACACATCCTACAGCGCTGTAGTCAATGATTTACAGATTATGAGAGCAAACCCTGTTGCTGTCAGAATAAACAGATCAGTGCTTCAGCTGAATGGCGTACCTGCAAAGCTAACAATAAAACACAGTAGCAATAAAAGATTACAATATAGCCAGTGGGGTCGCTGAGGTTGCCGACTGTATTCGGCACTGTGCAGGGAGCTGGTCACATTGACCGCAACTCATTCTTTTTCGTAATGCCCATGTTGAGGGTAAGGCCCAAAAACGTCTTGAATTCGGAAACCAAGTTACATTCGAATTGTCTGGCAAGGTTTGAATTTGGGTCTGCGGCGATAAATTGTTCAGCGTATATATTGCTTTGGTCCACAATAGATCCGTACAGATCTTCCACGAAAAACCGGTCCAAAAAAACAAGGGGAGTTAAATTAGCTGTTTTCACCTGAATTCTGGGTTGGCCAGTGGTCAACCCAGTGGAATTCTAAAGTGGGCAGTGGTCTGACGTTCCCCCAGCCAAGTATTCAGTGTCATGAACAAACATTAGCAGTGAAGGATTGCCAAACGCTAGACCAATTCTGGCAGAGGCCCTTTGGGTAGCAGATATGCGGGAATAGGATTTGATATTGGGATGTTTCCAACACCATAACTCAGTGAGACCTGTCACAGACATCCAAGTACATAGGTCAGTTGATATCTATTGGTATTGGAAGAGTCTAGTGCAGGGTCCAAAATTGCATTGAAATCCCCCATAAATAGGGTAGGTATGCCAATAAAGGGAGCTAGTTTTACCATGAGATCATAAAGCACTTGCATCTGTATAGGAGGGTTAAGTATATATTCACAATCAACATTTTTCGGTAGTGTATGTCCAGTACCACAGCCACATATTGACCTCCCGGCTCAGAGAACACCTGGTGGACAGTGCAAGGGACAGCCTTGCTAATTAGGATGGAGGTCCCTCTGGTGTATGTGGAATATGCAGAGTGAAGTGCCACTTGAATCCAGGCCTTGCGCAAGGATAGGATTTTACTTCCCTCCAGGTGGGTCTCCTGCAGGAGGACGACACCTGTTTAAGGTGCTGAAAAACAGCTGCTCTTTTAAATTTACTAATAAATCCCCTTACATTTGAGGACACTAACTTAAGGCTGCTATCCATCGGTAAAAAACAGATGAATGGGCATTACATACAAATCAGTAGCTATCCAGCTCCTGGGACACACTTTGAGTTAGAGCAATAGTTGGTGCAAAATATCTAAAAAAAAACAACCAAGGAACATGCTAGATGGTAAAGCCCCCCAGCTGTTATACCAGAAACTTACAACCAAAAAATAGAAAACAAAAATAGTCCAGTATGCAGCTTGTACCCAAAGAACAAAAAAACTGAAGAGGTCCAACCGTTGGTGTCAAGAGTTCGGCATTGTTAGATGAAAAACTTTGCCTCTCCACACAGAACTCCGTGCCCACCAATTTAAGAGTGGTGCCTCCTTCAAACCGCAGGTTAAAGTGCCATCTTTGGGAAAAGATTTCTCAATAGCAACATCTAGCGCTATCCAGCACCACAAATAGTGGGGTTGTACCTATGAGGTTTAAGATCTCTTCATTTAAGGCAGGAAAAAAACAAAGTAAGAAGAGAAAACCGGAAATAGAACAGGCAGCAACCAGGGAGGATTAGGCTCTCATGTGATGTTATAAAGAGAAAAACACATGTGGGAGAGACGCATGCGCTGCACACCCCGAAACAATAATGTTAAAAAATGGACAGTTTCCCCGGTGGGGCTTTAGACAGCAATATCTTGATATTCAGAAATAATAAAAAATGTATAACCAGTAAGTGCTTTTATTGAACCATAAACAATTGTAATGTTATATTTCAATTGGCATTACAACATAGAGCGCTGGCCAAGTAGTACAATACATATTCCACAATATAAAGTCGACACATCTTTACACAAAATTATATACAGTCATACATTTCCGGGCTGTTGACGGTATAAATCCCCGACGCGTTTCGACCTGTGTACGGTCATCATCAGGGGGATAGTTGGTTCTATAAAATACATTGAATATCTTCAAAATTTAAGAACATGTCATCATAAATCTCATTATAAGGTTAAAAGTGGTAGTATATTTACCGCTGAAAAGTAGAGGGAATAATCCTTTGGCCAGTAAAAGCCGTAAATGGATCCGGGGGGCCCCCATATTCGCCCCTGTCTCCCCAGAGCGCATGAGTCCAGCCCAAGGGGCTTACAAGGAGCCACATAGACGCCCTCCAGGGGAAGGAGAAGTCAGCACCTGCGACAGATACCCAATAAGTCAAAATGATTCTCAGCACATTGGCAAAAGTATGAAGTGTATGGGCTAACTGCAATCCTAGTGATCAATATATATTGATCTGGTGTCCTAAGGTTTCATGATTGTAAAAAAGTGGCACAACCATAAAAGAAATGGTTGTGTAGTTGTAGGGTTGTTTGAGTGGTGTGGTGTGTAAACACAGGTGAGTGGGAAGTGATATGTGGTACTAGGAATATGAAAAACCCTTTGAGTGATAAAATAAAATTAAATGGATGGCCAGCACAATGCTGACTACAGTGCCATGTCCAGGTGAATGAAATGAGTGTATGGTGTCAGCCAACACATGGTGGAATAAAAGTGAAAAACAAGTCAAAAGGAGAGTGTGTGAATGAATAAAACCAAATAAAACAATCAAAAACATGTGTGGAAGATCTAAACTGATTATAGGAATAGGAGTATGAGTGTAGTGTTGTAATATTAGAGTAGTAAGGGTATATGTATAGTATAATAATTTACCTTGTGCCACAGTGTGGCTGATGTAGTAGAGTTAGACTTGTATGAACCAAATTGCAATGGAGCAAAAAAGGTAAAAAGCTGGAGCCAAAAAAAGGATTTATGCAGTGCCATCCATTACGGTCTGCATGGAGTCATAGTAAGACTCACAGGCAGCCGATCATGGATATATGCCTAAAGTAGGCAATTAATTGAGTAGACACAGGTGCTGATCTCCTCCCCCCCAGAGTGAGCAGCCCACATGTGGTTCCCCCGGCATCCCTGTAGGCAAAGAAAAAAACAAAAAACAAAAAACAAAAAAAAAAACAAAAAAAAAAACAAAAAAAAAAAAAAAAAACCCCGGCAGCTGCCGTCAACTCCGCCGCAAACCGCGAGATGTCGCGGCGCCGTGCACACGCCAAAGTAACTCGCACATGCGCACCTCGCCGCGGCTCATCCGGAGGTGATCAAGGGATGCCGCCGGCAGAGTGAAGCACACGTCGGCGGACGATGAATACAAACGTCCGTCAATCAGAGCATGGGGGGGAGAGCTCAGATCCTGCATCACCCCCACATTCTCACCCTGCCGGGAAGCCTTCAATTGGACCAGGACTCACCTCCATGAAGCCGACAGGGGCGGCAGAGGTCCACCATGATCCATGACGGCCATAATCTAAAGTGCATATGTAAATGCAGTAGGCACTAAATTGTAGATGATGAGGTAATCATTGAATTATGCAGGAGCTGAGTGATAGCTCACTGACCCTAGATCCTAACATGTATATTTACAGAGCAGGTGTTAGTTAAACATCTGATCTACTGCAATACAGGAGTCTAAAATAGATCTATCCTGATGCATGAGGTGGGGAAAGATACAGTTACGATCTACTCCCCCATTTTGGGGGGCGTTTCCTCCGCAAGAGGCAAACAAAGTGTCACCCCCAAAATGCGTATCGTATCAAAAGAGGTTTTAGACATGTGAGGGTTTGAAGGGCCGTGTGAGCAACACAAAGCTCCTGCCATGTCTCTCATGTGTCATAGGGGGGAAGGGGTGTTTAACCACCCAAAATTCAGTAATAAAGAGAAAAACACATGTGGGAGAGACGCATGCGCTGCACACCCCGAAACAATAATGTTAAAAAATGGACAGTTTCCCCGGTGGGGCTTTAGACAGCAATATCTTGATATTCAGAAATAATGAAAAATGTATAACCAGTAAGTGCTTTTATTGAACCATAAACAATTGTAATGTTATATTTCAATTGGCATTACAACATAGAGCGCTGGCCAAGTAGTACAATACATATTCCACAATATAAAGTCGACACATCTTTACACAAAATTATATACAGTCATACATTTCCGGGCTGTTGACGGTATAAATCCCCGACGCGTTTCGACCTGTGTACGGTCATCATCAGGGGGATAGTTGGTTCTATAAAATACATTGAATATCTTCAAAATTTAAGAACATGTCATCATAAATCTCATTATAAGGTTAAAAGTGGTAGTATATTTACCGCTGAAAAGTAGAGGGAATAATCCTTTGGCCAGTAAAAGCCGTAAATGGATCCGAGGGGCCCCCATATTCGCCCCTGTCTCCCCAGAGCGCATGAGTCCAGCCCAAGGGGCTTACAAGGAGCCACATAGACGCCCTCCAGGGGAAGGAGAAGTCAGCACCTGCGACAGATACCCAATAAGTCAAAATGATTCTCAGCACATTGGCAAAAGTATGAAGTGTATGGGCTAACTGCAATCCTAGTGATCAATATATATTGATCTGGTGTCCTAAGGTTTCATGATTGTAAAAAAGTGGCACAACCATAAAAGAAATGGTTGTGTAGTTGTAGGGTTGTTTTAGTGGTGTGGTGTGTAAACACAGGTGAGTGGGAAGTGATATGTGGTACTAGGAATATGAAAAACCCTTTGAGTGATAAAATAAAATTAAATGGATGGCCAGCACAATGCTGACTACAGTGCCATGTCCAGGTGAATGAAATGAGTGTATGGTGTCAGCCAACACATGGTGGAATAAAAGTGAAAAACAAGTCAAAAGGAGAGTGTGTGAATGAATAAAACCAAATAAAACAATCAAAAACATGTGTGGAAGATCTAAACTGATTATAGGAATAGGAGTATGAGTGTAGTGTTGTAATATTAGAGTAGTAAGGGTATATGTATAGTATAATAATTTACCTTGTGCCACAGTGTGGCTGATGTAGTAGAGTTAGACTTGTATGAACCAAATTGCAATGGAGCAAAAAAGGTAAAAAGCTGGAGCCAAAAAAAGGATTTATGCAGTGCCATCCATTACGGTCTGCATGGAGTCATAGTAAGACTCACAGGCAGCCGATCATGGATATATGCCTAAAGTAGGCAATTAATTGAGTAGACACAGGTGCTGATCTCCTCCCCCCCAGAGTGGGGGAGTGATGTTAGGGGTTGCCATCTAGCAAATCACACGCATCTTGTGGAGTGTCAAAGAACTTAACCAAGCCCTTGTATTGAACCCATAGACAGCTGGGATACAACATGCTGTACTCTATTTCTTCTTCTCGGAACCATCTCCGTACGTCCGTGAAGGAGCGGCGCTTCCTCTCTGTCTCAGCAAAAAAATCTGGAAAGAGCATGATGCGAGCATTTTCGAACTTCAAATCCCGATGCTTTCTTGCTTCAGCCAGGAGCACATATGTGGGTGGAAGATTCTCCAGGGAAAGCAGGGTTTTAAAAAACTGTTCAGCAAAGATGACTGGTTTGGCTCCTTCCGCACCTTCAGGCAGACCCACCACCCTCACATTATTTTTCCTTTGTCTGTCCTCAGTGTCATCAGCGTGGTGTTGGAGTGATCTTACCATGTCCTTGAGTTCATACAGCTGGGAGCCCTGGGTGTGTGTGGCATCTTCCATCTCAGAGATGCAGTCTTCTGCCATTGTAAGCCTGCCTCTGATCTTGTCCAGGTCATCTCTGATAAGATTACATTCTGAGGCCAGGTAGTCAATATGCCCCATGAGCTCTGTTTTGGAGGCTTCGATCCCCTCCAGGATCAGTCCCGTGATTGCCGCTGTATCCACCTCCAACTCTGGAGGTAAAGGTGTTGATGATAGCTCCGATGCACCATATGCATGGCTCGAGCCTGATTCCTGCTCCATCCTCGCACTCTGGCGCGCTCTGAGGACAACACAGAAGCCAAGATGGTGGGAGTGGGGCCAACGTCTCCTCCACGCTGGGAACGGAGCTGCCTATGATCCTTTGGCGGCGAAGGATGGCTCTCCTTGGGCTTTTTTAAGGATGAGGACGGCATTATTATGCGCTCTGGAGTCTCCCCTACCTAGTTCCAGGCAGTTTACCAGGTAAGAGTCAGTCTGAAGGGCTCCAAATGAGGTAGTTTTCAGGAGGATAGCCGGAGCTCAGAAGATACACGTCTTGTCCTGATCACATCCGGTCACGCCCCCTGAGGTTACAAATAAACTTCCGATAATAGTTGGCAAAGCCCAGGAAACACTGTAGAGGACGTAAACCCACGGGTCGGGGCCACTGTAGGACTGCCGAAAGTTTCTCTGGGTCCATCGAAAAACCAGCAGTGGAAATGACATAGCCCAGGAATTTAACCTGTTCACGATGGAACTCGCACTTCTCCAGTTTACAATAGAGATTGATCTCTCTTAGTTTCTGAAGCACACGACAGACATCTGTATGGTGGATCTCCAGGGACTTGGAATATATGAGGATGTCATCGAAATAAACCACCACATATAACTGCAACAAATCTCGGAAAACATCGTTAATAAATTCCTGGAAAACTGTCGGGGTGTTACAAAGGCCAAAAGACATTACAAAGTACTCATAATGGCCTGTGTTGGTATTAAACGCAGTTTTCCACTCGTCGCCCTCCTTAATCCTCACGAGATTGTATGCCCCTCTCAAATCAAGCTTCATGAAAACCGTTGCTCCCTTGAGGCAGTCAAATAACTCCGTAATCAACGGAAATGATTGAGCCCCCTATAATCAATATAAGGTCTCAGTTCACCACTAGAGATAAGCTTCGTGTTCGAGTCGAACCCATGTTCGACTCGAACATCAGCTGTTCGGTCGTTCGCCGAATTGCGAACGATATGGGCCGTTCGCGCCAAATTCGTGTGGCGCGTCACGGCCCATAATTCACTGCAGCATCGCAGTGCATTGCTTGCTGATGATTGGCCAGGCATGCACTATGACCCGCATGCTTGGCCAATCACAGCGCCGCCTGAACAGAGAGCCGTAATTGGCCAAAGCCAAGGAGGCTTTGGCCAATTATGGCTCAGGGGATTTAGTACACGCCCCACACTATATAAGGCCGCCTGCACGGCGGCCCTGTGCAGTGTGTTCCAGTGTGCTGAGAGATAGAGAGAGAGAGGGACAGTGTCATTTCATTTGAGTTAGCTAGATTAGGCAGGACAGTCAGTCAGTTAGCTGCACTTAAAGTGTATTGTGTATATATATGCATCCCAGGTGTTGCATATATATATATACACTGTATTCAGTTTAGCTAGATCTGTTCCTGTTATCTTCTAGACTATTTACATTTAGTGCAGTGCGTCCTGCTCACAGTGTTCAGCTAGATCCGTTCCTGTTATCTTCCTACTGACAGGCAGGCTTGTCTTGTTACAGTATTTACAGCTACCTAAAGAAAATTACTGGTGTTCTTTTGATCCTATTAGTACCACGGTCAGGCAGCTAGACTATTTACATTTAGTGCAGTGCGTCCTGCTCACAGTGTTCAGCTAGATCCGTTCCTGTTATGTTCCTACTGACAGGCAGGCTTGTCTTGTTACAGTATATAAAGCTACCTGAAGAAAATTACTGGTGTTCTTTTGATCCTATTAGTACCACGGTCAGGCAGCTAGACTATTTACATTTAGTGCAGTGCGTCCTGCTCACAGTGTTCAGCTAGATCCCTTCCTGTTATCTTCCTACTGACAGGCAGGCTTGTCTTGTTACAGTATATAAAGCTACCTGAAGAAAATTACTGGTGTTCTTTTGATCCTATTAGTACCACGGTCAGGCAGCTAGACTATTTACATTTAGTGCAGTGCGTCCTGCTCACAGTGTTCAGCTAGATCCGTTCCTGTTATCTTCCTACTGGCAGGCAGGCTTGTCTTGTTACAGTATATAAAGCTACCTGAAGAAAATTACTGGTGTTCTTTTGATCCTATTAGTACCACGGTCAGGCAGCTAGACTATTTACATTTAGTGCAGTGCGTCCTGCTCACAGTGTTCAGCTAAAGCTACCTGTAGAAGGTTGGTGGTGTTCTCATACTACAGGCAGGCAGTTGATTTTGCTAGCTGCAGTATCAGTATATATATATATATATATATATATATATATATGTATATATGGAAGGCCAAGAAGGAGAGGCAGACAGTCACAAGCCAATAAGAGAGGGCAAGCAGGCTCTGTGTCTAGTGCTGGTCGTGGAGACGGTGCATCCTCATCAGCACGTGGCCATGGGACACGCTTGGCCTTTTTTTCGGCAGCTGGCCGTGTTGAGCCGCAACATGCGGAAGACTTGGTCGAGTGGATGACCAAGCCGTCCTCATCCTCCTCATCCTCTCTCACCCATGCCCAGGGTGCTTTGTCTGGCAAAGCAGCGGCCTCTTCCCTCGGCTCAATGTCATCAGTGACTCCTTCCCTAGCTCCACCATGTCCTCCTGAGGAGTCCCTCGAACTGTTTGACCACAGTGTTGGGTACATGCTCCAGGAGGATGCCCAGCGTTTGGAAGGCTCTAATGATGATACTGAGCTCGATGAAGGCAGTAACATGAGCACGGACAGAGGGGGTGCCCAAGAAGGACAGCAATCTGGCAGTCATGCTCCCACTGCTGCAGCATACTGCCAGGTTTGCTCCAGTGATGAGGAGGGAGGGGATGATGAGGTCACTGACTCAACGTGGGTGCCTGATAGGAGAGAGGAGGAGGAGGAGGAGGCGGCACATCACCAACGAAGCAGGATGCCCTCCAGGGGCCAGCCTAATGGGAACATTGACTGCATCACACCCCAAAGCTCCACATGTGCAGGGCGCTGCAGTCTCTGCGCGTTATTCAAAAAGTTCTTTGGTGTGGGCCTTTTTTGAGACGAGTGCATCAGATCGCACCGCTGCTATTTGCAACATATGTCTCAAGCGTATCTCACGTGGCCAAAACATCTCCCGCTTGGGTACCACATGCTTGACCAGACATATGTTGACCTGCCATGCAGTTCGTTGGCAAGCGTATCTAAAAGACCGACACCAAAGAACAAAGAGGACATCTCCTTGCTCCTCATCAGCTGAGATTTCCAACCCCACTAGACCTTCAGTCCTCTCTGAGACCTGCACTGAGAGGAATGAAGGTGTATAATTAGGTGTGTCACAGCCAAGTACTTGTGGGCAATCTGCTTTTGGTACACCGACGTCAGATTGTACCAGGCAAATTTCCCTGCCCCAGCTGCTGCACCGCCGAAAGAAGTTTGCTCCCAGCCATCCACATGCCCAGCGGTTGAATGCTAGCTTGGCAAAATTGCTAGCACTTCAACTGCTGCCTTTTCAGTTGGTAGACTCTGCCCCCTTCCGTGAGTTTGTGGAATGTGCGGTTCCTTAGTGGCAGGTACCCAAACGCCACTTTTTCTCACGGAAGGCGATTCCGGCTCTCTACCGGCATGTGGAAGGCAATGTCCATGCCTCGCTGGACAGGGCGGTCAGCGGTAAGGTGCATATTACCGCTGACTCATGGTCCAGCAGGCATGGACAGGGACGTTACCTAAGTTTCACGGCGCATTGGGTGACTCT
Organism: Lithobates clamitans; assembly: GCA_037952925.1. Taxonomy (NCBI): domain Eukaryota; kingdom Metazoa; phylum Chordata; class Amphibia; order Anura; family Ranidae; genus Lithobates; species Lithobates clamitans. The sequence goes on along the minus strand of JBBGZY010000108.1, from coordinate 4,218,835 downwards.
GCTGGCAGCTGGGAAGGATGCAGGACAAGGTGCAGTAGTGTTGGAGGTTGTTCCGCCACCACGCCTCCAAAATGCTAATGATTGTGACACACCTCTCTCGTCCACCCCCTCCTCTTCTTCTTCCTCCATGGCCTCTTCCTCGGAACCAGCAGTGCTCCGTAGTCGTTCAAGGGGCTACGCAAGTACGCAGGCCAAAAGATGCCATGCGGTGCTTGAGCTGGTGTGCTTGGGGGACAGGAGCCACACTGGGGCAGAGGTTCTGTCAGCTCTGCAGGGGCAGGTTCAGAGGTGGTTGACGCCACGCCAACTTAAGGCAGGAATGGTGGTTTGCGACAATGGCACCAACCTCCTCTCTGCCCTCCGACAGGGACAAATGACCCATGTGCCCTGTTTGGCTCACGTCCTTAACTTGGTGGTGCAGCGGTTCTTGGGCAGGTACCCGGGCTTACAGGATGTCCTGAGGCAGGCCAGGAAAGTCTGTGTGCATTTCCGCCGGTCATATAATGCCAGTGCTCGGCTGACGGACCTCCAAAAGGAGTTTAACCTGCCCAAGAACCGCCTAATCTGTGACATGCCCACCAGGTGGACCTCAACTTTGGCCATGCTGCAGCGGCTGCACACGCAGCAGAGGGCCATCAATGAGTACCTGTGCGACTATGGCACCAGGACAGGGTCAGGGGAGCTTGTTTTTTTTTCCCCACGCCAGTGGGCCATGATCAGGGATGCATGCACTGTCCTGTCACCATTTGAGGAGGCCACGAGGATGGTGAGCAGTGACAGTGCATGCATCAGTGACACTGTCCCCCTTGTCCACCTGTTGGAGCACACGCTGCGAGGAATAATGGACAGGGCACTTGAGGCAGAACAGAGGCAGGAAGAGGAAGACTTCCTTAGCTCTCAAGGCCCCCTTTATCCAGACAGTGTTCCTGCGTGCCCGCCGATCACACAGGAAGAGGACGAGGAGGAGGAGGAAGATTGTGTCAGTATGGAGGTGGAGCCTGGCACTCAGCATCAGCAGCAGTCTTTAGGGGATCAGTCCCAAGAAACACATGGACTTGTACGTGGCTGGGAGGAGGTGGCTGCGGACCATGTCGTCCTTAGTGACCCAGAGGACTCCGGACCGAATGCCTCAGCAAACCTACGCTGCATGGCCTCCCTGATCCTGCAAAGCCTGCGTAAGGATCCTCGTATTCGTGGTATCAAGGAGAAGGACCAATACTGGCTGGCAACCCTCCTTGATCCACGTTACATGGGTAAGGTTGCGGACCTTATCTTGCCATCGCAGAGGGAGCAGAGGATGAAACATCTTCGGGAGGCCTTGCAGAAAGGTCTGTGCAATGCGTTCCCAGAGACTGAGAGGTTACAAACTCCTGTTTCTGGACAACGTGTTGCTGAGGCTTCGGTCAGTCAAAGAAGGAGCGGTGGAGAAGGTGGCCGTCTGACCGATGCGTTCAGACAATTTTTTGGTCCGCAGCCCCAAGGTATGATCGGTTCCAGCAACCATCGCCAGCGTCTGTTTTACATGGTGCAGGAATACCTAGGGGCAAGATCAGACTTGGACACCTTTCCCACCGAAAATCCTCTGGGTTACTGGGTCTTGAGGATGGATCACTGGCCAGAGCTTGCACAGTATGCAATTGAGCTACTGGCCTGTCCTGCATCCAGCGTTCTTTCGGAACGCACATTCAGTGCTGCTGGAGGCGTGGTAACCGATCACAGGGTGCGTCTGTCCACCGACTCGGTCGATCGACTGACCTTCATAAAAATGAATCAGTCTTGGATCACCACCAGCTACCAAGCACCTGATGCTGATGTAACCGAATAATTTTTTTTGAAATCTCAGATCCCTTCAAAGACTGCCTATGCTGATGCTGAGTGACTATCCCTGAGTAATTATCCTCTTCCTCCTCAATCATCACGCTGATAGCTTGTAAGAACATTTTTGGTTCTGGGCGCCACCACCAGTGCCTAAGGCACAATTTTTCAGCCCCTGTTTAACAGGGGCGTGTAATTACAATTTTTGATGTAATACTTTGCAGCAGGGCTCGTTCCTGCATTCCAACTAGAGTGTCTGTGAGGGGTTGCAGTGTTGTGGCACCAGCACCAGTGCCTAAGGCCCATTTTTTCTGCCCCTGTTTAACAGGGGCGTGTAATTACAATTTTTGATGCAATACTTTGCAGCAGGGCTCGTTCCTGCATTCCAACTAGAGTGTCTGTGAGGGGTTGCAGTGTTGTGGCACCAGCACCAGTGCCTAAGGCCCATTTTTTCTGCCCCTGTCTAACAGGGGCGTGTAATTACAATTTTTGATGCAATACTTTGCAGCAAGGCTCGTTCCTGCGTTCCAACTAGAGTGTCTGTGAGGGGTTGCAGTGTTGTGGCACCAGCACCAGTGCCTAAGGCCCAATTTTTCAGCCCTTGTTTAACAGGGGCGTGTAATTACAATTTTTGATGCAATACTTTGCAGCAGGGCTCGTTCCTGCGTTCCAACTAGAGTGTCTGTGAGGGGTTGCAGTGTTGTGGCACCAGCACCAGTGCCTAAGGCCTAATTTTTCAGCTCTTGTTCAACAGGGGCATGTAATTACAATTCTTTTACTGTGCTTCTGTCTCGGTCTGGTTCATGGTATCTGACAGAAGTGGAGCGTGCAGGAACGTCAAATACCTTTTTAAATGAAGCCACAAACCCAGGGTAACTCAAAAACAGGTTTTTGAATCTCCCATAGAGGGTTTGCCCGGGCCAAGGCTCTCTCAGAAAGCAACAATATCACAAAACCTACTTTGCTTCTGTCCGTGAGAAACGGCTGGGGCAGCATCTCAAAGTATATCTCAAGCTGGTTGAGAATTGCATTGGACTGGACCGCCCCCAAATCACGGGGGAAGCAGAGCGGAACCAGACATACCTCTTATAGAGGTAATACTCGAGGCGGGTGCCTGCAAAGAGACTGGAGCAGCAGCAGGGGCGGCCTGCAACATAGATTGTATCGGGGCGCTACAGTGGGAGATTCCAGGTGAGCCGTGCGACTCAGGAGCATTTGTAACGCCATGGCAAACTGATCCATGCGGTGATCCAGTTCATCCAATCTGGAAAAAATATTACCAACAAGTGCATTGACTGCATCTTCTGAATTCATGGCCTTCGCCTACTGTCAGAAACCATGAAATCAGGCTGAGACAGAAGTACAGTTATATCACACTTGTTTAATAATAAAAGTAAAAAGAACAAACGTAGTCAAAACATAGCCAATGCTCAGTAACCAGAATGGATAGTCAGCCAAGCCAGAAGTCAGGGATCAATGTAGTGGAACAGCAAGCAGGATCAGGAGCCAGAAGGGATGTCGGCAAAGCAAGTCTTGAACAGGATTGCAGGAGATCGTTTCTGTGATGTTGACCAAGGTGAAGGCAGAGCTCCTCTGGACTGGAAGGCTTAAGTAGGCAGGACTGACGAGCAGAATATCATCAACAGCTCAGTAACTGTGAAGAGAGGTGGGAGCTTGCAATTAGCCGACAGCTGAGTGGCCAGCTCAGAGAAGGAAGGGCTGAGCCCAGCCCTGACAGTGTGTTAGTGTTACGTAGCAATCAAAGGGTTAAAATGTAATAGTGAATTTGTGGCGGGCAATCTTACGCTGTCTGAGATTCACGCTAAGTGATGTCACCCGTAACACTAATACAGTGATCAGAAAAATGATCTGTACACTGTACTAATGACACTGTGTCAGGGCAGTGAAAGGTTAAACTCGGGAGGGGAGGCAATCAGGGGGTTAAATGTGCTTATCTATAGGGGGTTAAAACTTTATTAGAGAATATGTGGCCGGACCCTGACGCTATATAGGACTGCCACTAACACTATCTAGCATCACTAGTGACACTAATACAGTGCTCAGAAAAAAATCTGTACACTGTACGTAGTGACACTGTGACAGGGAGTGAAATGGTTAACTGGGGGGGGGGGCAATCAGGGGGTTAAATGTGCCCAAGTGTTTTACTGTGTGAAGTGTGCTGCTTTTATTCACTGTGACTTGTCTCTTCTCGCTCTGGAATCGAAAAGTGCTCCACGAGAGAAGATCCCGTCACATCCTGTGTTTTGTAAACACAGGCACATGATGATCTCTCATTGGCCAGCGCGCGCCCCCTACCTGGATTAACAAGTAAATGGACATTGTCATAAGCTCCATCACTTCTCCCTAGTCATTGAGGGCTGGGGGGAAATGTATATGTTTGGACAGCATTGGCAGTGCAGAATGATCTTAGCCTTCAAGGCTTGTTCACAACAGATGCACTGGGACTTAGCTGGGCAAAACAAGGCACAAAGCCATTCAAACTAGTGCATGCAGTACTTTTTTCAGTACAGCAGGTCGTGATGCAAACTACCATATCATAATGGTAAACAGTGCTCTGTCCTGGGATCCTGCCAACGCACACCTTGCGATCACCGTGGCTATCTGGTATGAACAAGCCCTGGGTCATTCAGAATGACTGGGGGGGGGGTACAATTTATGAGCTTGTGGCCACCCTCCTTCCCTTTTTTCTTTCTCTTCCATTTTGCTGGCCCTTTAAATCTTCTCAGGAAACGTTCTTGGATGGTGTGGAAGGAAGAAATAAGCCACGTGACATTTCTGGAAGTTTCTCTAGCATTCCCTAAATAAATCTGGTCCTGGACCGACAAACTTCAGTGGTCAGTTACCTCACAGCAAGCTATCCACCCCCACCAACCAACCCTTTGCTGTAGGCACTTGTTGTGTGGTTTCTACTCTCTTTTAATTAAAAGAGAGGGGGGGTTTTGTTTTTAACTCTGGATTTTATGTTTATGTTGCTCAAGTCTTTATGACTGAGCAATTGGTTAATTCAATGAAAATGATTGTTATTGTAAGTTAATAAAATTGAATATACCTTTCAAATTAAAATTACATTTATACTTAATTAAACCAATAAATGTGCCACAGCCATCTCATGCCATTTGAACTCATGTGTTGTAATTTTTTTATTTATGGTTGGTTAATATTTTGTGTCGCCTAAAATCCCATCACTAAATTCCAGAGTCACTTTGAGCCTGCCCCGTTGCCTACCCATTGTTGATGTTTACATCTCCCCCGGCCCTGAGTTAGTCATTTACCAAGCATCGGCGTTGCAGACGCAGAATGACCTCGGTCTCCAGTCACTAAGAGTGAGGGAAGGTTGAGGTCATTCTGTGACTGAGTCGCCGTTACCTAGGGAATGACTCGTTCAGAGCCAGGGGAGATTTAACCTCAACAATGTATAGGTGGTGCAAAGAATCTCGGCATTTATTCGATCTGAATGTATGACTTTGTACGGAGTACGCACCTCAACTCTATACGGATATACGCGTGTATGTCTGTATGAGCTGAGATGCATTACGGACCACATTTTACGCAGAATCTTGTTGCCAGCTCGCTGTCGGCAAGATAATGTATACATTTCATACGCCTGTGTGCATGAGCCCTAGAATGAGTGCATGCAATATTTTTACTGTATCTATGAATCCTGTATGTAGCTATAAATAAATCCTACATAATATTATGATCACCAGCTGTGTCCTTCTTGGAACTTGTTTTTAATGGATTCTCGGTGCATATGACTAATTGGCTATCCATTTATTGTTATCCTTTTCCTCTCCAGGTATTTTTCCCCTCAGAAGCATTCTTCAATCACAGCTTGTGTCATTCCCTACAGGCTGCGAGGAGGGAGGGAAAAAAAGCACAGCCTGACAACGTACGCATGTGAGAAATAGGGGGACAGGCAGGAAAGATGAGAGGCAGAATCGCTGTGAGGGAGAGCAGGCATGTTCGCAGCTGTGACAGAACAGGAAAGAGAAGTACTGAAGACACCAGCTTTCAGGAAGCTACCCTGATATGTTTCCACGTTACCTGCCCTAAACTTAAAAAGGCATCATGCAGCAGCCAGAAATCAGCTAATCCTGGTACTATTGGTGAGTACAGGAATTTGTTTTTGGAAAAAAGCCATTAAGCTCTAGTCTGAGTTGTTTAGTTAGTTAGGAGTCCATACATTACAGTGTCTGCTTCTGAAGACTTCCCAGACTCAATCCAAATGCTTTTTCTGGTCCATTGGTACCCCACCATGAGACCTCACTTTAATGGATGCAAATCTTTGGTGGTGCCTGATAAGCATTCGGTTAGGAGACAATATCTCTGTACAGTTTATGACCATAGATGGCGATGGAAAAATCCATCATAAATCTACTGTACAGTTTTGGACATAAAAAAATGTCATTGAAGTTGCTAGAAAGAAATATTTCATATAGATATGTATGTATACTGCTGCTAATTCAATACAAGGACGTACTTGATGTTATCCATTCTATTGTATATGATGTTGATGCAATGGTACTTGACAGTGTATATTTAGATTCTATAAATCTTTTTTTTTTTTTACTTGGCAGATGTTTTCCACGCTTATGTTACAAAATCATAATTTCCTATTAATTTAATCTGTCTACAGCAGCCTTTTTACCATGGAAGCATCCTTTGTAATAGCTTTCAGGTCTTGGGGAACCCCCACAAAAAATATTTTACCTACATCAATGTGATTAGTGGGTTCTAGAAAGTCTTAAATAAAAGCATAAAGAGTGGAGTGTACTTAACATTGCCACTCTATATGACAAATTTTTTGATCTTCAATGATCAATTAAATAAATACTGATGTATAGGCAATTCAAACAGAAAATCAATCTGTCACTGCTTTCTTCTGTAGAAACCCCTAGCAACATCTGGAGGAACCCCAGGTTTCCACGGAACCCTGGTTGAGAAAGGCTGCTCTACAGAACTGTTGCCATATTAATGGTGGTTAATATAGAGTCATGAATACAATCTAGGAAACAAGCGAGTCTGAATTAAAAAGGATTAAACGCGGTCTGATGTTTTAAATCGTTAGGATGAAAGCGGATTAGATGGGAGCAAGCTGCTGTGATCTGCCATCAAGGTCTATGTGTATGAGTGATTGTTATTAACACCTACACGCTTGTTATGATGTCTTTGACATATTTCCTAATGCTTCCTTTATGATGGGAGCTTGACATCCCAATCTCTCCAGTTCAGATTATGGACTTTGTAATACAAAAGAAAATAAGACTCTATAGATGGATGTGTTGGTGCTTATAGGTCGATCAGGGAAAACTAGACATATAATCAGGTATTTCCATTCACGCTCCTCTGAGTTCCTATCTCCCGCAGATGAGCCTGGGAGCTCTATGATTAAATAATTTGTGTTGTGGATTACTATACCATGGCTTCTCATTTAACCCCCTAGTGCTTGTTTAAATATGTACAGTAGCTGTCATCTTACTACTAATGTGGAAAACAGCAATGTAACAAACACATTTACATCAGACTTTTACATCAGAATCCGCAAATATGACTGAAAACAAAGCCACAATTTTGATAATACATCTGTATGGCTTACCACTTTGTATAACCATAACATTATATCAATTTTATTTAATTTCATTAAAAAGAAAAATAAACATAGACAGATCGACGTACAAGAAGCAAATATACATCAGGCTCCGAATGATCAAGTTGACCAAAACAGTAAAATTCAAATATGTATGTTAAAGGTATATATGGTGCTTGTCAACATTAGTCTTATTCTAGATACATACTGTACATTTTATTGTACACTATGCTGAACTTACTTTTGCTGCACTTTAAGAAATCTTTTTATCATGTAAAAAGGAATTATATATAAATACTTCATAGTTACCTTGCACAAGTGCAAAGTGCATTGATGATATCTTTTATTTTCTGCTAAAGCTGGCCATACACTATTAGTTTTTTCAGCAACATTAGAACATTAGTCTTATTCTAGATTTATATTGTATATTTTATAGTAAGTTGTGCTGAATTTACTGTCAAACTTTCTTACTAGAATTTAAATAATCTCTTTATCCTGTAAAAAATAATAATATATTTAAACCTACTTGACAGGCACAAAGTGTAATAATGTCATTGTCCTTGATATTTTGCTAAAGCTTGCCATACACTATTAGTTTTTTGTTTTATGTTCAGTCTGCAGGCTGAATTAAAAAAATCTAACCAATTCCTTCCTCCATACTATAAGGTCAGGATGGAGGAACCCCCCTGCAGGGCTATTGTATTCTGACAGCTGCTGACGGTTGATTGGATGTAGCCGTTGTTCGGCCAACAATTTTGGGCCTGGCTCCTTCAAAATTTCAAACAAATGATGTCCCGTGGGAGGAGGTCTGACAGGGTCACACACTGAGTTAATTTCAACCGGTTCTTCTGGGACCCGACAAAATTCAATCAGTGTATGGCCAGTTTAAGTGCAGGTTATAAAGCTGAGGCTAAGTTAAAAATGATGTTGTGGGCGCAGCACCAAGGACATAACTTGCCTCCAATGAGGTTTGTCCCATGTCCTGCAGGCTGCTGCTTACTGCTGTAGAAATCTTCTCTCCTGTATTTATTCAAATTATTGACATTGGATATGGGTTGAATTTGGGTGGAGATTGTCCACATGTAATCATGTAGGTGTTAGTTTGATGTTAAAGGAGAAGTGCAGAAATACAAAAAATAAACATACATACTCATCTGCTGCAGCATTGTTCTGATGCAGCAAGCTGTTCCCTGCCGGCTCTAAGGCAGAACAATCGCATGACCACTGATGGTTCAGTTCTCAGTTGGCTCTGCGCAAAGAGCAGTGACTTCAGTCACCGATGTATGTTTTGCCCCTCCAGTGCTCACTGGAGTGCTGGGCTGTGTAGGGGACAGGAGCGGCTGGTTCAGGCTCTCAGCGACATGCTGGGAGGTTAAGCCAGCTGTTGATCAGGCATCTGGGTGGATACCGACATTACTGTCAGGATTTTTCCTGAATCTGTGATGCTTAAGCCTGCTATTGGCTGATTCTGAACTAAGTGCACTCCTGTGACCTACATGAAAAGTATGGCCAAAAGAGCTTTGGCTATACTTTTCTTTTAATTAAATGCAGTTTTCTATTTTATTTATGCATTCAAATATTGTTTCATCATTTGAATGCATACTGTATATGGCATATGAACAAATCTCCAAATAGGAATGTATTTATAAAAAATTTCAGATCTATTTATCATGTGAAATTGTATGTACATTTGTTCTGTGCAAATGGAGCCAAAATCTAATGTTACTAAGCTATTTTCTCTGGTGTTTCGTTCCTCTGTTATCAGCATGTCACTTCTGACAAGTTATCCTGACACCAGAGATACACAGAGATCACACACTGTGCAAGAGCTCTAACTGCAGCTCCTCACCCCCTCCTCTGTGCTCCTCATAGATGAAGGATTTTATCTAAATTCAGCATTTTTGAAGGGATGTAAAAAAGCAAAGACTGCAGATAAACAATTACAACTTGTGTAGGAGTAGTTTCATCTCTGTGTATAATCTGAGGCTATTCAGTTTAGTGCGTATATGTGAGGGTTTACTTTTACCATTTTAAGGTGTTTGTAAAGGCTGATTTTTTCATTAAAATATTAACCGCGGTATACTTACCTGCTCTATGCAATGGTATTGTGCAAAGTGACCCCTTTCCTCCTCTTGTGGGGCCCCCTGCCAGGGCTGTCCACTCCTCCTCCTCTCTGAATGCACCCATAGCAATCCGCTTGCTATGGGGGCACTTATGCAGGCACACACCCAATAGACACACACAGCGTGGCTCGGTCCCTCTCCATCCTCACAGGGTTTGATTGACAGCAGAGGGAGCCAATGGTTCCTGCTGCTGCTGCCTCTGTGAATACAGGAAGAGAGAGCAATGCAGCTACAGATGGGCACATCACTGGATTGGAAGAGGAGCCAGGTAAGTGTTCCGGGGCAGGAGCTGGGGCAAGCTGATAAGTAGAGAATGCATTAAGGTAAAAATCCTTATGCCTTTAGAACCACTTTAATAACATTATGTTTTGCCCCCATTCTCACTGAGTGAATGAATGTGCAGTTTCAAAACATGAATAGCACTGCAAAAGTTTCAGAAATACAAAGTTTATGACAAGCCAAAAACATGTTTACGAATCTTGGCCTGAGTAGTGAATATTGGAACACCTGAGTTTTTACCACTACCTGGGGCTCCGAAATTATAGATTTACTCTCATGTCCTGTCCTGTTTCCCTAGACAACTGTCAACTTCAGATGCCAACTATTTGATCAGACATAAAGTGAGGGAAAATCTGCAACAGGGACACAGACAAAAATAAAAATATGATAGGGGTTCTAGCCCCCCTCTCCTCTACTAAAGCATTTTTCTTTCTTTCTGCGCTGCTGTTGGAGAGTTCTCCTCATGTCCTGTCTAGTAAAAGTTGTCAGCAGGTCAGGAAGTGAGGGTAAATAATTATAATCAAGCCCCAGAAAGCAGTAAAAACCGACAGGAGTTATAACCCTTCCCCCTAGGCTCCATGCACACTGGGCTTAAAAAATGTCTGTTCTCTTGGGAGTAAAAAACACTCATATAGAGCATTTTTTGTACAAAGTCGGAGTTAAGAAGAGTTTTACGTTTTTTCTGCCAGTAAGCTCCAATCAGGAACGTGAACCAGAAGGTTATTTTTTCCAGCTTCTAAACGTTGAACTCAGAATATGCCAGTAAACATCCTAATGTGCATGGACACATAGGATAACATTGAGCTGTTTCTACAGGCATAACTCCTGTAGAAGCAACATTTTTTAAGCCAGTGTGCACGGAGCCAAAGACCCCATACGCACTATTAGATTTTCTGCAGATTTTTGTCTTCAGATTTACCAAAACCATGTAGTGCAAGGGCCTGCCTGATTGCATACAAATTTAAACTCTTAAGGTTTCACCTCATGGTTTTGGTAAATCTGAAGACAAAAATCTGCAGAAAATCTAATAGTGTGTATGGGGCTTTAAAGTCATGGTTATAAGTATTAGCAAAGCTGGATTACTGTATCACTAGCTCAATGTCATGAATTATATCGGGGAGATTAAAAAGTATATCAAAGCTCACTGCTGTTCCAGGCTTGACAGATTTTGGTGAGTTTATCTCAACATCCTCTGGTCTGATACAGTATGCCTCAGATTCAACCTTTTGGCCCCATGCGCACTGGTTTATTGTAAACGCTGTTTCTCATGACAGGAGGAAATCAGCATCAAAAACTCACTCCTGCTGCATTTTTTTCAAATCAGTTTAGGTGAGTTTAGCATAGTTTGGTGTTGGGCATTTATTTATTGACCAGAATTTTAATTTATTCCGGCCACTGAAATGAATAAACACTGAAGTGCTAAACTCACCTAGTGCTTAGGAGCGTTTAGATGTGTTTAGCCGCATTCTGTGTTTTTTTTTTTTGTAGTCAAAATTCCCTCTCCTGAATGCAATTTTGGGGCGTTCAGAAAATGTCCTCTAAACTCCTCTGCAACATGTCTGCATTGTTCTGTGCCACACAGCAGCACAGTTTCCCCTGCGTTTCTATGAATAGAAAAAAAAAGCAAAAAAAAAAAAAGATAAAGCATGTTCTGCACAAGCGCAAGACAGCTCTGGCCAGAATGCCAGTCAGAACAGACACTCCCTGCACTGTAAAATGCAGCATTTTCTATGCAAACAAACCCTAAAGGCACACTAGTCAAAAAAAAAAAAAAATTTAAAAAAAAAAACTTGTCTGGTAACTGAGGGCATTTAATACCTTTTTATTCAGTACTTGTTTTTTAAGTTTTTCACCATTTTTGCCTTTTTTGTTTGCCACTTAGGGCCATACACTGCTAATAATCAGCGTATTTCTGCAATATGCAGAGATGGGCTACATATTACTAGAAAGAAGCAAGCATGTTCTTCATCTCCAGGACAAAGAGGTGTTTGGGTTGCACCTTTGAGAGGCAGGGCACATCTGTTTTTTTATTTCTGGAAGTGGGCTTGCTTATATAGTGAGAACACATGGAGGAGGAAGTCGTATGTGGCTCACCAAGCTTTCCTCATCTTGGCTCATCAAGCTGGCTTTCTTCTTCCTCCTGCACTGCTTATCTTGCCATAGCCCTGCAAACTGGCATGCAAGAGTTGGTTAAATTATTTCAGCACACCACCAAGTAATGGGACAACATTTCTTTCCAAAAAAACTCCAGCAACTGATCTCTTCAGTTTCAATATGGTTACAGAGTGCTGTTAAACGAAGAGGGCAAGCTGTACTTTGATAAACATGGCCCTGTCCCAACTTTTTGGGAATTGGGGATGAACTCTGCAAGCTTTTTGTTGCCTTGACAACTTTTTTGAAACGTTTTGCTGCCATCAATTTCAAAATTACACTATTTTTTTTTCTTAAAATGGTACATTTTCTCAGTTTAAACATTTGATATGTTTTTATTTTTGATTGTGAATAAATAATGGGTTTATGAGATCTTTTTTTTTTATGTAGATTTTACACAGCTTCCCACTTTTTTGGAATTTGGACTATAAGAAAATTATACATATGAAATATGTAATGCCAGAGAACAGCGTCAGTTATTCTGTCTGTGAGAGCTGTACTGCTCTGTAACACCATATATAGCTTAATGGAATCTATTAAGCATATCATTTCAAGGACTGGGGTTTTTCTCAACTGCCCTTTGAAGTCACAAAAAAAGAAGGCATTGATCTTCAAGACTTGAGCCTCGATCGGATTTTCGTCCGGAAATTGTGTGATGACAGACTGTTTGCCTAAAATCCAACCGCTAGTACGCTCCATCAGACAATTGTTGGCCAACTTTCCGCCAACAAATGTTGGATGGCAGGCTAGTAAATTTTTGGCGGACAACGGTCTGTTGTCAGATTTTAATATCGTGTGTACACAAGTCTGTCACACAAAAGTCCAAAGTACAAACACGCATGCTCGGAATCAATGCTCCCCAAACATGACATTAGAAGAAGGTGCCCAAAGGGTGGCGCTCAAGAGCTGAAATTCCACGTAGTATGTCACTACGTTCGTGTTTGTTGGCCGACAACTGTGTACCATTTGTATGCAAGACAAGTTCACGGCACATGCCCTTCGGACAAAAGTCTGATACTTTGTCTGCGGAAAATCCGATCGTGTGTACGAGGTTTAAGGCTTGGTTCACACTATTGCGGGCCATGTGGCCTGCATTTGCTTGGGCATGACAACCTGTTCATTTGAATGGGCTGCTGTGCCTGCATTTCCAGCAAGAAAAAGGTGCATGCACCTTTTTAAAAATGCAGCTGCAGGGAACTGCATGGTCTTTTTGACCATTAGATTTTCCTCTGGTACAAACGTGCTGCGGGCTGAGATGCCTGGGGGGTGCCATTCATAATGAATGGCAGACCCACGCGTCTCCTAGCATGATTTGGCTGCAGGTGGTTGCGGGTGTGGGAACAGGTGAAATTCCTGCGCCCGCAATCAGTCCGCAGACTGCTATTGTGAACCTAGCCTTAGATTTGGAGATTTGGCTTTAAGTTTGCAGTTTTCAAACTTTTCTATGGATTTAATGAATGCCCTATGAACACAACTCAGACACATTCACTCATTACTACTAGGCATCTTTACATATAGGAAGTGTACAGCTATTTTTTTAGGTGGAATTCCAGAAAAAAAAGGTACATTTTTTAAAATACTGCATAGGCACAATTAACATTTCGAAAGGCTTATCTATTTTTGTGATGCTAATTACATAGTTACATAGTAGGTGAGGTTGAGTCCATCAAGTCCAACCTATGTGTGTGATTATATGTCAGTATTACATTATAACTAACGTTTCAAAGTTCAAAGGATATACAATATATTTAATGTGATTTCTTCCGAATTGTGCTTGTATATCATAAATATGAAAATAATTAACATCTACTGGGCAAAAAGCACGATCTTGCTTTACTGAACACTCAGGCTGTGAAAGTCCTGTTTGTTCTTGTATGTAAACGTGTAATGGTTAACCAATGTATTTAAAATAAAAATGTTACTGTAGTATATAAATAGCTGTTATGTCAGAGACCAGTTGAGGTATTGAATAAACAAACCATCTGCAATGTATTGGAAATCCATAGCAACTAATTATAAATAATTTCACTTACACTGTAGGAGGTATACATGAATTGACTATTTATCAGATATATGATCTTTATATTCCTGACTGCATAGTCCCAACTGTCACTTCTTTGCAGGGGCAATCTTTACTTTGTTGCTAAACCCTTATGCCTCCCTTTTATATTTAAAGGCTAAGTTCAACTTTCAGGTAAAAAAATAATAAATGCACAGAGAAAAAAAAATGTGCATTTATTTATTTATTTATTTTCCTACAGGAGCGTGGGTGCCACGTCAGGCTCCTGCAGACACATCCTCCAGCTTTCTTGCCTGTACTGCTGTACAAGCTTTCTGTTAGAAAGCTGGAAGAAGTGTCAATGTACTACTAGGGCACTCATTAATGCCCTCACAGTCCATTGAGAACTACAAGTCCATCTGCCGCAGTGGAAAATGGGACTTGTAGTTTCTTCATTTACATAATCACACACATAGGTTGGACTTGATGGACTTGTGTCTTTTTTCAACGTCACCTACTATGTATATCCCTGAACATCCAATTTTGCATCTGACAGCAGCTGCGAGGGAGAAGAACCCTTGACCTGCTATTATGGGGAAGAAGGGAGGAGGGGGTGAGGTGGGGTGCTGGAACATGTTACAGTTCTATTTATATTGTTACTGCAAGGAATAGTTAAGAAGTCCACTCACCTTACTGCAGAACAAGCGTACGCTTTTTACAAGAATAGGGTTAAACCCAACTCCAGGAATATGTAATAAGTCATCCGTGCAATACCCCATCCCACTGCAGGGGTGGCTTTTTACATTTTCCTGTAGTTGGGCTTTAACTTAACTTATCTATTCTTGGGGCAGAGGATTTATGTGTAAATACTTACCTTTTTTCTTGCTCCAGCAGGTGTCTAGTCTCCCGCAGCTGCTCTGTTAACTGCAACCACCTCCAGTTGCACTCCAACCTCCTAAATGTACTATACAGGGTTAACATCTCTGTATTGTATGTGATGACACCAAGACTGGAGCTTTGGGTGGAGAAGGAGAGCGCTGGAGCAAGGAATCAGGTAAGTGAAACAGCCTCCTCTGCAATCCTCTAGACATGGCAATCAGTTAAGGGTAGATTCTTTTTTTTTTTTAAATTCCTGGAGTTGGGCTTTAAGGCCCTGTTCACGTCTGGCATTTATTCATCTCAGGCAGAATCGCTGCTTTTTTGCCTGTGATCCCAAATCTTACTGAAATAATGACAAAACACACCAAGTGTGTGCGGGTGCCGTTCATTTTCAATGGTACCAAAATGCGGTGCGGTTGGTTGTCGATTGATAAATCGTGGCAAACCGCAATGTGCAAGCTTGTCCCCTAAAAGAAGCTCCTGCTCCTTTTGGGTGGCAAGCTTCGCACATTGCGATTTATCGTGCGTCAAAATCGCACCACATTTAGGTGCCATTGAAAAATGAATGCCACCCGAACGCGTTTGGTACATTTTGTCATTATTTTAGTAGGATTTGGGATCGCGGGCAGAATTGCAAAGATTCTGCCTGAGATCACAAAACGTTAGATGTGAACGGGGCCTTAAGAGATGTATAAAAGAAAAAGTGTGCTGAAAAAAAATATATAGACTGCATTTGCTGAACCTGTTTAAAAATTTCCAGTTGCCTGGTTGTCTTGCTGAACTCATGGTCTGAATATTTGAGTCACTACCCAGAAAAAACACTCACTGCATACATCTTCCAGGTTAATAAAGCACAAAATATTTAAGTTAGTGGATAATCATAACAGTCAGGCAACTGCCATTTTGAGGAGTGGGTCAGTTTATTTATTTTTCTTTTGACAATGTCACTGTAAGATGCTTTGTTTTTAGGCCAACCCATTTATTGAATCTAGGTCTTAGTATAAAAATACTGTGATTTTGATGTAATGCCACAACACAAAAGAATACATGCGACTAAAGCATTGCATTCCCCCCAAGGGTTTTAAGCAATACAGAAGTGACCTGGATTTTAGCTTCCTTTATTCTGTTTCTCCTCCTCCAGCCACCTATAACCCTTTTGCTGCCAGAACCATCTGTAACGCCTGAGAATAGTTACTAAAAACACAGTCATATTTACATTAGCATCTGGATTCCAGGTTCCAGCATAGTAAACTTGGTATACCAGTTATCATTGGGAATGCTGACACATTGCTATAGTATTTTTTATTTGTTTGCAAGGCACAGTTACTGTTCGCTCATGCTCTCCTTGTTGTACCGCGTGGTTAGTTCATGTGGGCGTAGGTTGCTTGGTAACAAGAACTCATCTAGCTGAGTGCTAATAGGTGCGATACTCACGATGCTGTGATTAACCCACTATCTCCCTAATATCCCCTAATCAAAGATAAATAGTTTAGAACCCATAATTGTTCATACTTAATAAAAAGTTACTTATTTTTCCAGAATATTTCAGTTTTCCACCAGGTTTTTGATGTTACTGTGGTCAGAAGTATCCCCTTCCCCACTTTTTCTTTCACACATAAAAAATAAATGTGACTAAATATTTAAAGTCCAACTCTTGGAAATCTGAAAATTCTCCCTTGCAGTGGGGCTGCGCCCCCACACTGCTCCCTTAGGAAGAATATAAAAGATTATTTACTTACCGAACCCTCTGTGCTGGTAGATGGGTTCCTATGGCATCTTCTTCCCCTATGCTCCAGTGGTCTAAGGTCCTGATGTCACCAAGACCAATGCAGTGTCCACAGCACTGTACTGGATGAAAGGAAGCCAAGGGACAGTCAACAACCGGAGCATAGGGGAGTGCTGTCTGGATTGGATAAGTAAGGCCCCATTTACATGGTGTGCTGGGAACGTGGGCAGAAATGAGCATTTCTGAACTCGCTCCTGGAAATGCATGAAAATGCACCAAAATGTGCATTGCGCTTGCAATGCCATTTATTCTTAATGACACCCTTACACAGTATATTAAATATTAAAAGCAAAGGTGTTAGTAGCAAATGTAGAAGTCACACTGCTTCATCATGGTCCCTTTTGCACAGTGTGGCCCCTAGCTCTAAACTAACAGGATGCTGAATGTAATTTTGGCTGTGACTGTCACCAGCACCCCTTAAACACTCAGACGGTGTTTAATTTATTTGCAGACCAGCTCATAAGCATGTTAGAAAAGTGCCCCTTGCTTTAAAAGTTAGTTGTTAATTGCTGGGACATGCTTGAGGCTTTGGCATTGTTTATATTTGCGTTTAGGGAGCAGTGAAAACACATGGCTGAGCCAAGTTTTTACAGATCCCCCAACTGCTCCACCTTAAGCTGCAAAGGTAGCAGACAAAAGGTGTATATATGTCTACAGCACAATTTATCCCCATTGTCATGCTGACAACTGAATGGGTTCACACCACAGCCAGTGGTACAGGTTTTTAGGGGTTAAAACAGGTGTGGAGAAGGTGACATAACACCTCAATGCCTGTTAAATGCCTTCTAAAAAATGATCCACTGCAGATCACTCTTCAGAGGGCAAAGTGGAAATGAGCCCTTTATGTTGTGCTGGGCTTCTAGTGTGTGTCTGCATCTTTAAGGAGAAATTGGTTACTTTCAGGTACTATCTATCTATCTATCTTAGAATCAGAGACCATGCTGGCCATGGGACAGTACATTCTGCTGGTTTTCAAGCATAATAGGTAAGCTTTAACAAAATAATAATATTAATCAATCGCTTCCACAGACCCTCAATAATTGGCCCCCTTCCCTCATGACATGTTTTCCAGGCTGAAGTTGTGGGCGAGGCTTAGGCTCATAGGGGTTCAAGTGGAACTGCACTCATTAATGCCTGAGCCTCGGGCCGGGTTCACACTGGTGCGACACGACAGCCGTCCTACTTTGGATCCGACTTTGCCCCGCGTCTTAAAGCCGACATACATCCGACTTTCAATGAACGGGGATCCGACTGGGATCCCTGCCAATACCAGGCACTGTGTTTGGTATGAATCTTGAGGGGGAACTCCACACCAAATTTTAAATAAAAAAACGGCATGGGTTCCCCCTGCAAGAGCATACCAGGCCCTTGGGTCTGGTATGGATTTTAAGAGGAACCCCCTACGCCAAAAAAACGGCGTGGGGGTCCCCCCAAATCCATACCAGACCCTTATCCGAGCACGCAGCCTGGCCGGTCAGGAAAGGGGGGGGGGACGAGCGAGCACCCCCCCCCCAAACCGTACCAGGCCGCATGCCCTCAACATGGGGGGTGGGTGCTTTGGGGCAGGGGGGCGCCCTGGGGCCCCCCACCCCAAAGCACCTTGTCCCCATGTTGGTGAGGACAAGGGCCTCTTCCCAACAATCCATTCCTGACCGGCCAGGCTGCGTGCTCGGATAAGGGTCTGGAATGGATTATATATATACACACACACACACATATGCATCTAAAATCGCATAGTATCCCATGGAAGTAATTAGTATAAAAAGCCAAATGCTTCTTGAGTAATGGATACAAATGGGTTATAGGATACAAATGAATCACAGTTGAGGTCAATCTAGGTGTTTGAAACATGGTGACATTAATAGGCTCGACGTGTTTTGTGGCCAGTCGCCACTCATCAGGAGCAAACGCATAGCATAACTGAAAAAAATGATAAAAAGGTACACAACAGGATCTAATGTTTTGTCCAGATAGTAAGAAACAAGATAGGGGCAAAGGGAAGCAAGATGTGTATGTCCCTGGAATACTTATGTATAAATAGTTGTAGATAAGCAGTATTGCAACTGATGACACTTGTACATTTTAGACTCTCTCATGTTTAGAGGACACCGCTCCAAGGTGTGCAGCATTTTAAGGTTGGTACCACTGAGCCTGTTCCGGGCTCAACCAATCCAGCAGTTCATGTAACCTTACTCCCAGTGACACATGTTGCTAAGTGAGAGAGTCTCTCTCTCTCTCCCCCCTCCCCCTCTCCCGTCCTCTCTCTCTCCCCCCTCTCCCGCCCTCTCTCTCTCCCTCCCCCCTCTTTCTCCCCCTCTCTCTCCCCCTCCCCTCTCCCTCCCCCTCTCTCCCTCCCCCCTCTCTCTCCCCCCCTCCCCTCTCTCCCCCCTCTCTCCCCCCTCTTTCACTCTCCCTCCCTCCCCCTTCTCTCTCCCCCTCCCCCTCTCTCCCTCCCCCCTCTCTCTCTCCCCCCTCTTTCACTCTCCCTCCCTCCCCCTTCTCTCTCCCTCCCCCTCTCTCTCCCTCCCCCCCTCTCTCCCCCCTCTCTCTCTCCCCCCCTCTCTCCCCCCTCTCACTCCTCTCTTTCCCCCCTCTCACTCCTCTCTCTCTCCCTCTCTCCCCCCTCTCCCCCCCCTCTCTCTCTCCCCCCTCTCTCTCCCCCTCTCTCTCCCCCTCTCTCTCTCTCTCTCCCCCTCTCTCTCTCTCGCCCCCCTCTCTCTCTCCCCCTCACTCTCTCCCCTCTCTCTCCCCCCCTCTCTCTCTCTCTCCCTCTCTCCACCTCTCCCTCTCCTCTGTGTTGCAGGTCCAGTCCCAAAGAGTGGAGAACTGGTCCATAAAGTCAATAAGTCCACAGTTGGCACAGTCATAGACTCCTCAGCGAACTCCGACTATTAACCCCTCCCCCCCAGATGGGAGGCACAGACTGACAGAGTCACAGCCTACATCTTGGCAGTAGTTCCCAGCAGCTAACTGGGCATTTCAGGAAGGCCTTTTTTTGTGGATCTCACAGATTTGCAGGAAAGTCTGGCCAATCGATTCATTAGATCCAACACACATCTACATTGTAACAACTTGCACCTGGCTGGCTTAGTTAACTCAGGACATGAGCACAGACAGGAAAAACAGCACAGCTTATACAGTTAGCTGCTGAACATGAGTCAGCACAACAACAAAAATTAACCCTTTTTAGGCACCAGCCTACACATTGCCCCACCTGCGGGCTTGGGACCCCCATGGCAAGTGATGCTGTGTAGTGGGGAAAAACAAGCAATGTCACTTCTGATTCAACTGTCATTTTACTTGGCTTCTGTGGCCAAGAAAGAAATTAATTAAGCGCAATCTACACTTCAGCTTCAATGAAAGGCAAGCAAGCATCAAATGTGCATGGCAGGTGTTGCTGGATGAAGGAGAGGAAGACCAGCAAACATCCTAGCTAGAATGAACATGCATTACATCACTTCTGGGTTCAAATGTCACTTTCCCCAGCTGCCGTGGCCGAGGAAGAAGCAAATTAAGTGTGATCTGTGCTCCAACTTCAAAAGACGGCAGGCGAGAGAACAGGGTTGAAAAGACCCCGTATATCTCAATAAAAAGAACATGTCATATTACATCTAAGCACCTAAACCCCCCCACACACACACACACACACATACACAAAAACCTTTTGAACCTTCCTTGTCCCCATGTACATACACACATACAAATGTTCAAATATACGTTGTCAACGACTACATAAGAAAATTTTGATTGCCATACACTTTACATATCGTGGATATGCACATGCCGGAGTGAGCACAAAAATTCTAGGGCCATTATTCAAGGTTAAAGTGATACTAAAGTCTCTGGTTTTTTTTTTTTTTAGTTAAAAAAAACAAACATTTTATACTTACCTGCTCTGTGGTTTTGCACAGAGCAGCCCAGATCCTCCTCTTCTCGGATCCCTCTTCTGAGCTCCTGGCCCCTCCCTCCTGTTAAGTGCCCCACAGCAAGCAGCTTACATAATCTCCAGGCCTAAAACAATTTTTTAAACTTGTACAAAAAATGCAAAAACAGCTCTGACAGCAAAAGGGTTAAAGATGCATGTGGCATTATAGAACAGTACGCTTTTCATGGTGCCTGAATTACATTATGTAATGGCTGTGCATTTTTACCTGTGGAATGAATAATTTTTTTTTACAATACGACTAGCTATACTATTACAATAAACATATTTTCCTAAATGTAATTTAACCAATTTAATACCAGGCACTTCCCCCCTTCCTGCCCAAGCCCATTTTCAGCTTTCAGCGCTGTTGCAATTTGAATGACAATTGTTCGGTCATGCTACACTGTACCTAAACAAAATGTTTAGCATTTTGTTCCCACCAATAGAGCTTTCTTTTGGTGGTATTAGATTACCTCTGGGGTTTTTTTTTTTTTGCTAAACAAATAAAAACATTTTGAAAAATATACGTTTTTCTTTGTTTCTGTTATAAAATTTTGTAAATAAGTACGTTTTCTCCTTCACTGATGGGCACTGATGAGGCTGCACTGACGGGCACTGATAAGACATATTTGAGGCGCATGGGCAACCTCATGCTTCAAAGCCTGCGAAAGGACCCAAGAATTTGTGGCATAATGGAGAAGGATGATTACTGGTTGGCAACCCTCCTTGACCACCGTTATAAGGGGAAGCTCTCAGAACTCATGATGTCCCCACAGAGAGTGCAGAAGATAAAATCTCCTGAGGACACGTTAAAGAGGATTTTATTGAATGTTTTTCCTGACTCCAGTAGGTTAAAGTGTCGTGGAAAACTTAGTTTTGAGTCTTCTGTTGGTCAAGAGAGGAGCGTTGGACAAGGCGTCCACCTAAGTGAGACATTTCGGAATTTTTTTAGTCCTCGCCGCCCATGGCTGCCAGCTTCCACATCCCATCGGCAGCGTCTGCATCACATGGTGGACAATTACCTCGGGGCCAAAACAGAGATGGAGAGCTTTCCAGCTGATGATCCACTGACTTACTGGGTCATGAGAATAGACCACTGGCCAGAACTTGCCCAGTATGCTATTATGTTCTTGGGCTGCCCTGCATCCAGCATGCATTCAGAACGGTCATTCAGTGCTGCAGGAGGTTTGGTTACTGATCATAGAACGCGTCTGTCCACAGACTCCGTGGACCGTTTGACTTTTATAAAAATTAATCAGTCCTGGATTACCAGCTATAAAGCCCCTGATGCTGATGGCATGGGATTAAATCTTTTTGGGATATGGAATCTCTGCAGGACTTCAAGGCTGCCTAGCTTTGAGGGTGTCCAGGCATTTCATCTGGAAGAATGTTTTTGATATAGGTTTCATGGGCACAATTAACACCCAAAAAAACAATTTTTCAGCACCTGTTTGACAGGTGCATATCATTGCAATTTTTTTTTGCCTTCATCAAGAGTACCTCTATAGGGTTACGGTGGGAAGGCGCCCCCAACACCCAAAGAGAAATTTTTCTGCACCTGTTTGATAGGTGCATATCATTGTTACGGTGGGAAGGTGCCACGACACCCAAAGACCAATTTTTATGCACCTGTTACTTATCCAAAGTCAAAGTGAAAACAGAATATATAAAAAAAAATCTCTAATCCTGTTCCCAGTGCATTGTGGCCTCATCATACACACCGGCTCCCCAGCTGTTGCTGAGCAAATTAAAGGCAGCTAGCAGGGAAATTTTCATTTTTTTGGGCTTTATAAATGCAATTATTGCTGCAGCAGATTCTAGAAATGATACAGATCTGCTACTTTACAGGTAGACTAAGGGGACCCCCAGGCACTATATTGAAAGGAATTTTTCATTTTTAGGCTTTCACTTTAAAAATCAAAAAATCACTGCTCATTTAAAAATGAAGTTTTTCACAAACTTTTTTTTTTGATACATGTCCCCCAGGGTAGGACCCGTATAACCATTGTATGCCCAATTAATTGCATATAAGCCTTCAAAATGGGCACTTTTGATTTTTGGCGTTCGGGTCCCATTGACTTTAATGGGGTTCGTTATTTGGGTCCAAACTTTCGCGGTGTGCGAAAGTTCTGGTGCGTACCGAACAGGCGTCCATTCGGGCCATCCCTATTTGACAGTACATATGTACAGTATGGCTTTTAATGACGCTTCATTTATAATAATTTGTTTCTAACACATTCCAAAAATACACGTTTATTGATATTCTATGTTTTATCAGATCCTTTTTTGTTATTGGAATTAATAACATTTTTCCCAACAACAAAAATTATAAACCATTTATGTAAAATGACTATTTTACTAGTAGATATTTGAATTTTATTTTTGAATTGTTCCCCCAGTTCTGTCAGTTTAGGACAGATTTACAGAGATGTCTGTACCATGTGTAGCACCCTGATGGTTAGGCAGGGTGGCTAGTAAATTTACCTGCCAGGTATAGTTGCCTTGGCCAATTGATAGGAGATCAATTGATTCCACCCTAATTCTGGAATTGCTGCACTTCTCTCTCTGTTACTAGGGGGCGGGTATCTGGTGACATTAGATAAGACAAGGGCATTGCAAGGACAGATTAGGAATAGATGGGGGATCTCAGCCAATGGGCAGGTATTTTCTTGCGTCCCTTGGCCTGCTGGGGGAGCCAATTTATTTGGGTGAGGTCAGGTGATCAGGGTTCTGTGCCACCTGGACGGCTGTCTGGGTGGACATGTGTTGTGCTGCCCCAGGCTGCTAGGCCAGAGCCTGAGCCCTATCCTGGGAACATCTGGCAGCTAGGCTGTATGAGGGCCAATCCAGAAGCAAGAGAGCAGTGTAGGGTTGGGATTGCGGCTTGCAGTCCAACCATAATTGATGGTTCTGCCGGCCGGAGAACCTGTCGTGGTCGGAGGTAGAGGGGAAGCTGTTATCAATAAGGGACCAACCACTTTATTACCAGGGACCACAGTGAGTAGCTGAAGCAAGTACCTGAGCAGTATTCTCACCAACCGGGGACAGTGAAGAATTGGGAAACTTCAGCAGGTGTCAAGCCAGGGACCCAGCCACGCTTGCAGAGCAGCCTTGTGTGCCAAGCCAGGGACTGGGCAGGCTAGTGGGGTGACGCTTGAGGAGTATCTGTGAGTGCCAAGCTACGGACCCAGCAGGGACGTGGGGGTGCCGCTTGAGGAAGACACTCAGTAGAAGGTTGGAAGAGCTCAGGAGATCAAGTGACAGTGGATCAGCAAGTCTAGCGAGGAGAGACTGGGAGCTCAGTGGCGTGAAGTTTGTTACAACTTGTGTTAGAAACCGTTATAAGACTGTTGCCATAGGAGACAGCAATCCTACATATGCAGACGTGGTGTCCTGCTGGGTGCCTTTCCCTGCATGGCTATCTACCTATAGAACTCTCGGAGTATGCTAATTACCATTGCAACTACTAAAGCGTGTCCTGGCCCTAAACCCTCTCTCCCACAGTTCTGTTTAAGAGAAAATAAATCTCTTTGCATTCAAGAAGTGTCTGGCGCCTATGAATCTATCTTGCATTACACCCATCATGCCTTGTAACCCACTCTACACAGAAGGATGTCAGCTGTCCCTAACTCTGGAGGTTCTCATTAGACCAAGGGGACCCGGGACCTTGCTACACATTTATGTGAATCTGGGACTATTTACTCCACCTTTCATATATATTAGAAATAATTCTTGTCAAAAGTGAGTACCAGTCTGTGTGAATTCCCCAGAGTGCAAGCTATACTTGTGTGCTGGGGGAAGTACGATGGATTTCACCCATGTTGCAGGAAGCTTCAGCTTTGATCAGAAGGAATGTTAACATACTCTTACAGCAAACACACAAATTACACAAATCTTGCAGTCATAGATTCTTACTTGCACAAATGATTGCTCATTCCTTATGAGGATGACAGTACACAGCTTGTAGCACAAAATCAGGGAGAGCCACAGCAAGGTATTTCAAAAATCATAAATGACAGCACACAAGCCTGTGGCACCCAGTGCCCTGAAGAAGGTGCTGGCAAGAGTAGGGGAGAGTATATGTGCTGTAAGTATTCATTGAAAATATTCAGTGCACAATGTGTCATCAAAACAATGTAATTGGACACAGCAGGACCTGACCTAATTAAAAAAAAAAAAGACATACAGGTACAATATATGATTTCGTGCTCAAGGGCCGCCCTGCTACAGTATATGCACGTGGAGCGGTGGAGGGCTGGAGGGTGGATGTTATCTATGTGTACCTGCTGGTACCTGCTTGCAGTATGCCTTGGGTTTTGCCAGTGTTTCCCACAATCCAGTATCCAATATTAGTCCATCCATACAATAATGAATATGTACATGATGCTATTATACTGTACACTGTGAATTCCAAATATGATTGCTGCAGCTGCAGACTGTGTAATATACTGTCTGTTTGTCTACAGCTTGAGCCAGGCAGCAATTATTGCAGGCGACACTGCCTGTTACACACACTTATGCCCTGTACACACGATCGGACATTAATCGGACATTCCGACAACAAAATCCATCAGATTTTTTCCGACGGATGTTGGCTCAAACTTGTCTTGCATACACACGGTCGCACAAAGTTATCGGAAAATCTGATCGCTCTGAACGCGGTGACGTAAAACACGTACGTCGGGGCTATAAACAGGGGCAGTAGCCAATAGCTTTCGTCTCCTAATTTATTCTGAGCATGCGTGGCACTTTGTGCGTCAGATTTATGTACACACGATCGGAATTTAAACGATCGGATTTTGTTGTCGGGAAAATTTTATATCCTGCTCTCAAACTTTGTGTGTCGTAAATTCCGACGGAAAAAGTCCAATGGAGCCCACACACGATCGGAATTTCCGACAACACAACATGATCGCACTTTTTCCGTCGGAAAATACGACCGTGTGTACAGGGAATTACTGTACCAAATATTGTAGGCCACACTGTCTGATAAACACATTGACTACCAATTATTGCAGAATTTGCAGACCACACTGTCTGTTACACATCTGTAACTTTTCTTCTTCTCGGCTCCAGCCTGTGCCTCCACAGACCACAGTGCAAACTGTATGGGACAGCCAGCCAAGGACTGCACGGGCTCTTCTGCTCTGTTGTACGTGGGACTG
Organism: Lithobates clamitans; assembly: GCA_037952925.1. Lineage (NCBI taxonomy): Eukaryota > Metazoa > Chordata > Amphibia > Anura > Ranidae > Lithobates > Lithobates clamitans. The sequence continues at coordinate 4,193,105 of JBBGZY010000108.1, read as the reverse complement.
GACTGGAGGACGGAATGACATCACGATAAGGCAGCCAGTGTACCGCGCCCGTGCCAGCACTTCATTGGCTGGCACGTCACCTGTCCTGGGTACACAGTGCCAGCCAGGAATAGCCTAATTGTAATCGCGATAGGGATTGACAGGGATTGAATGTGGTCAGAACCTTTCCATGCCAAGGCCAGCAGCTCACGTTTCCTCGAGGTATGATGGGAGCAGAGGACAAGAGGCCAAACTTGGCAGGATTTCTTCACTTTGGCTTTCTTTACCCTAGATAAACTTAGTGTTTTACAGGCACAGCTACAACTGAAAGACCTCCAATCCAATTTGCAGACACAGACAGCGCTGGCTGGACTGACTATGAGGCCTGCACACTACAGCAGCAATGCACAGAGTCAGGACACAGGCAGCACTATTCCGGTGGAGCTGCCGGACCCCACAAACTGACATGTTACACTCACATGATGATCCATCCGGGCCGGCCTGCACCCTCCCGGTTAGGCAGCAGTGCACCCCTAGGCGGCAGTGCACCCTAGGTGGCTGCCTAGTTCACCTAGTAGGAATGCCGGTGTTCTGCCGAATAAGTTCCGCTCGGCGGATAAGTTCCTCACTCTACTGCGCATGCGCAGTATGATCCGGCGGAAATAGCCAAAGCGGAACAGCTGAAAATCAGCTGTACACGGCGCCTGTAAGAGGGCCCCTCGCGGGCTCACTTCGCTCGCCACGCTTCGGGCAAGGCCTCGCTGCGCTCGGCACTCTTAGATTCCCCCTCTAGGTCCACTTGGATGGTGGGGAAGGAATCTGGACCCAGAGCGCAGGCGCCGTGTACAGCTGATTGAAGCGTTTGAGCTTCGGCTATCTCCGGCGGCTGACAGTAGTTGGTACTGCGCAGGCGCTGCGCCTGCGCAGTACAGCGGAGGAACTTATCCGCCGAGGGAACTTTCTCGGCAATTCAGAGCTTGTTAGAACCTTTTCCTCTATTTATCTTTTTTATCCCATGCTTTCGCCCTAAACTAAATCAGAGAACATGTGCACCCAACATATCATATTCTTGATATGTGCCTGCTGTACCATGTACTTGTATGATAAAGTATGTTCCTATCCTGAATGTGATTCTTCCACATTCAGGAGAGGGAGATTGATCCTCCCCTAACCACAGCAGCTCCTAAACTCTGGTAAAAGCCTATGTGTAGATTGACACATATGCTTTTATGGAGTTGAGTTTAGGAGCTTTAGGGAAAGAAAACGCCAAAAGCTCCTAAACTCAAGTTTAGGAGCTGTAGTGTACATATTAGAAATAATTCTTGTCATAGCCTAAGGCCGCGTACACACGGTCGGACTTTTCATCTACAAAAGTCCGACGGACGCCTACGGACCAAAGCCGGCTGACAAATTCGATCGTGTGTGGGCTTCCCCGGACTTTCAGCGGACTTTTCCAGCCGCAAATCTGACGGACTTTAGATTTGAAACATGCTTCAAATCTTTACGTCGTAACTACGCTGGACTCAGAAATCCGCTCGTCTGTATGCTAGTCCGACGGACAAAAACCCACGCTAGGGCAGCTATTGGCTACTGGCTATCAACTTCCTTATTTTAGTCCGGTGTACGTCATCACGTACGAATCCGTCGGACTTTTGTGTGATCATATGTAGGCAAGTCCGTTCGTTAGAAAGTCTGCCACAAGTCTGCCAAAAGTCCATCAAAAGTCTGTCGGACGGGCTGTCCGACTTTTGTAGCCGAAAAGTCCGACCGTGTGTACGCGGCATTAGGCTTCATGTACACTAGCAAAAACTTGAGTTTAGGAGCTTTTGGCGGTTTTTTTACCAAAGCTCCTCAACTCAACTCCATAAAAGCCTATGTGTCCATGTTTAGGAGTTGGCACATTTAGATAAGATTAAACCTTCCTCTCTTGAATGCGGAAGAACCGAAAAATCTGTGTTTTACATTCTCCCGTGGCTGCGGTCAGGATAGGCTAGTGTACATGTAGCCTGAGCAGGAGAACACACCATGGTCAGTTCTTTAGCTCATCTCTCCTCCAATGATCAGACTTGTCCTGACACGTCCACCCCTGCACAGCCTTTTAATAGGAAGCTCGGTGAAATGCTGTTTCTCCTCCCCCGGCTGCAGCTGAGAACAGAGGGAATGTGATCACTTATAAAAATGGCAAAAAAGGTATTTAGAATGAAATACCTATAAACAAATGCTTTGCTTTTCATTTCTATTTTAAACAGAACAACAAGTAGAGAGGCACCTCTGGGTGCAGTCGTTTTTATATAAAATAACACTTTAATCACAAATCGAATAAACTCACATTATCAAGAAGAAAACAAGCATGGTATCAGGTGTCACGGATAACGCTCCCAATCTGTGCCATATGTGGTCCGTGCTGTGTATAGTAGAAGCTCTTCCGGATGTAGTATAAGACGGCTTCAGAAGGCGGCCTCAGAGCGAGGCTTGGAGCACAGGAGACAGCTGGCTGCAGGGGGATGACGTCATCGGTAGTGGACGCGTTTCCTGGGCATGCGCGCTTGGATGTGCTGCAAGCCGCGCCCCTTTCTCTGACGTCATCGGTAGTGGACGCGTTTCCTGGGCATGCGCGCTTGGATGTACTGCAAGCCGTGCCCCTTTCTCTGTTTCCTACTATGATGGCAGCCCTGCTTGTTTCCTTTGGACGTTTTTATTCCCTCACTAGCATCATTACATAGACTTATCAGTCTGTGTTTGCTGTATGGACTATTTATCACCTCAGTTTCCATTTCACGTACCCCATTCTGTTTATTATGTACTAGCAGACGTAGATTTTGATATCATGTGAATTCTGAGTTGTTGCGCCTATATTTGTTGTTATGTCTGCTACTTTAAACAGAATGGGTTGTTTTACAAGGTGAGGGTTTACAATCACTTTTATTCCTTTTTCCTTTGACATTCTATCTCATGTACTTCATGCTGTCTGGTAGAGTTGAGAAGCACCTATATGTTTGCCATGCACCTTTGCTCATTGACTATCACCTGGGTGGGAATTGGTGCATATAAAAACCATGAGTTCTCTGACTCTTTTTCCTCTGGTAGAAAGTTGTATGGAATTAAAACATTGATTCGCCAGCGAAATTTTTCACAAAAAGGGCTGTCAGATGGGTGATTAAGCTGTCCTCTGTGCGGAGCCACTGGCAGATGCATGTGCATCCACCTTGGAGCTGCATGTACAGTAGGCAGCCTATAAAAGTAGATGCACATGCAGTGCCAGCATGGACACAATCGCATGTCAAACTTTGACATGCGGGCAAGTTCGGGTGTGCAAATCCGAGCCTAGAAGCTCTTCATTTGGATCCATGGATCCATGCATCCACTTCTGCCTGCATGTCAATTTTTGACATGCAATTGTATTCATGCCGGCGCTACGTGTGCATCCACTTCTATGGGTTGCCTGCACGCAGCACCGAGGTGGATGCTTGTGTATCTGGCAGCGGCTCTGCACAAAGGATGAACTTAATCACCCATCTGAATGAGACCTAATACAATGACAGAGGCACAATATTGGCACTAGAAGAAATGGAGGGAGCTGCTGCATAAAGGCACAGCATTGATATTATGCCTTTGGATGGTCTGGCAAAAATACTAAATCACAGTTATTTAAAGCTACATTCCAGGCAGGCATTAAAGACATTCATGTAGCCTCCTGATTATTAATACATAATTAAATCTATTTATTAATCTTCAAACAGTGTATTTAGCTGTTTGCTTGGAGTTCAGCTTTACACATAAAAGTGCAGCTACACTTTAAATGCTACTGGTTTTGGTACCAGTGCTGCTGAAGTCTTTTTTCTGTAACTGTGGTTTTATTTGGAAGATAAAGCAGTTAGGTTCACATCCAACATCTGTCTTCTGTCTTTTTTAGTGTCCTCTGTGCCTCTTTTTACGTTTGTATAGTCAGCAGCTTGGAGTTCTTCTGGGGCTACAGCCACTGGCACAGTCATGGTTCCCATAAGGGATGCATTAGCAATCATTAGAAAGCTTGACAGTAAAAATATACCCTTAACTGACTGTGTTGAGAGACCAAAAAGTACAGCATGGCTATTCCATGATCCCCTTTCCAAGCTGGCAGATTCGGACATTAATTTTTTATTGAGAATGGTGCTAGAAGGGCAGTCCTTGTCATTCTGGAAAGAAAAATGTGTTATGCCGCGTACACACGGTTGGACTTTTCGACCAGACTGGTCCGACGGACGCCGACGGACCAAATCCGGCGGACAATCCGATCGTGTGTGGGCTTCACCGGACCTTCAGCGGACTTTTCCAGTCGCAAATCTGATGGACTTTAGATTTTGAACTTGCTTCAAATCTTTACGTCGTAACTCCGCCGGACCCAGAAATCCGCTCGTCTGTATGCTAGTCCGACGGACAAAAACCAACGCTAGGGCAGCTATTGGCTACTGGCTATCAACTTCCTTATTTTAGTCTCGTGTACGTCATCACGTACGAATCCGTCTGACTTTGGTGTGATCGTGTGTAGGCAAGTCCGTTCGTTAGAAAGTCCATCGGAAGTCCGTCAAAAGTCCGTCGAAAGTACGCTGGAAAGTCTGTCGGACCCATCCGGTCGAAAAGTCCGACCGTGTGTACGCGGCATTACTCCTGATGGGGTGGAAGTGCATTTGAAGAGTTTAACTGGCGCAGTCATGATCATGGCAGAATTGTGCAATCAATGCTTTACAGGTCAGCATGTAGAGGTAAACCTTACCAGACTTTGCAGTAGCTGCAAGTGTTGTGGGGTCACTTGGTTAGAAAAGACAGGCCAGTATGTTACAATATCAGACCCTGATGAGCTGCTTTGGGAACAATTTATTTCAACAATTATTTCATACCATCAAATAGGCCCTGCAGGCATGTCAGTGCAGCCTTCCCCAGTGCAGCCATGTCAGTGCAGCCTTCTTAGTGCAGCCTTCCCCAGTGCAGCCTTGCCCCAGTGCAGCCTTCCCCAGTGCAGCCTTGCCCCAGTGCAGCCTTCGATCCCCTGTCCCTGCTTGCTGGGCTTCAAAATCGCGGACCGCGATTTGAAAATGGCGCCGCCGGCGCCGAAATACACAGAGCCGGTCCTCGGCTCTTTCCGGCGGCTCTCGTTTACTTTCGGTTTCACTCATAGCCCCGAGCGGAGCTATCCAAACCTACTCGGATAGCTCCGCTCGGGGCTACGAGTGAAACCGAAAGTAAACATGAGCCGCCGGAAAGAGCCGAGGACCGGCTCTGTGTATTTCGGCGCCGGCGGCGCCATTTTCAAATCGCGGTCGGCGATTTTGTTATTTTGACAGGTCGGGAGCGCAGGGGATCGGCGTATAACACGCACCTGCGACTTTCCCCTGATTTTAAGGGGGAAAAAGTGCGTGTTATACGCCGATAAATACGGTATATTTTGACCTTGAGCTTTTTCAGAAATCCTGAGAGGTCCTTAAACCTAACCAAAAAGATTATGGGCAGGACATTGATGGATTTCTCTGCCAAGAAAAGGGACCTAAATATGGGGCCTGCATCTCTAAGCACTCAAGGAACAAAAAGTATTACAAAGACAAAAATCTATTGGCAACAAAGACTAGCCTTGACAGACGCAAAAATAAAAAGTAGTGTTACCGATGAGAGTTGGTTCCCACCATCACCTGCACTGAGTATTGGTATTGGTAGAGCCCAAGTGAATCAATGAATCCCAAGATAAATTGCTACTGACCAGGACGCTGACTAAAGTAAAACATGGCTTTTCTGCATTTTCTGATGGACATCTGTTATGATCTGCATTTTTGGATTGAAAAGTATTCTACAATCTGTAGGATGTCATTTAGTTCAAGTCACTCTCTGCTAATTTTACAGAGACCATAAGTTACAGCGATCTTGCCACAAATTGACCAGTTATAGAGATCACGCTTGCAGTGCTTAGTTTCTGATACAGTGCAGGCGGTGTACAGTTTCTACTAAACCTCTGATGGTGTACATAGTACACAATACAGTGCAGCCGTAGTACAGTTTCTAATACAGTGCAGGCGGTGTACACAGTATCTAATACAGTGTGTAAAATTTCTACTACACTTCTGGTGGTGTACACAGTATACAATACAGTGCAGTTGTTGTACAGTTGCTAATACAGTGCAGGTGGTGTACACACTAATACAGTGTGTACAGTTTCTAATACACTTCAGGCTGTGTACACAGTATCTAATACAGTGTAGTGTGGTGTTGCAAAACAAAATATACATCATGTCCGGAAGGCCACCAAGGAGAGGCAGATGCTCACAGGCCACTAAAAGAGGGCAAGCAGCCTCTGTGTCTACAGTCAACAGTAGTGGTCGTAAACATAGTGCATCCTCTGCAGGTGGCCGTGCGGCATGCTTGTCCTTTTTTTCTGCTGCTGGCCATGTTATTGAGCCAGAACATGCAGAAGTGTTGGTGAAGTGGATAACAAAGCCATCCTCATCCTCTGTCACCCAGGCTCAGAGTAGTTTGCCTTCTAATGCAGCTGCCAAAGCGGCCTTTTCCACTGGCTCCTTGTCTACAGTCACTCCTTTCCGTAACCCCACCATCATGCACGGAGGAGTCCCTAGAATCATTTGACCACAGTGTCGGGTACATGGTGCAGCGATTTGAAGGCTCCGATGTTGGTTCCCAGGTTGAAGAAGGAAGTAACTTGAGCCTAGAGAGAGGGGGTGCCCAAGAAGGACAAGAAACTGGCAGTCATGTTCCCCCAGCTGCAGCATACTGCCAAGGTCACTGACTCTAATTGGGTGCCTGATAGAAGAGAGGAGGAGGAAGCGGGACAACTTCAACGAGGCAGGATGTCCCCTAGGGGGTAGCTTAAGGGCAGCCACCCTATTGCATCACACCGCAGAGCTCCACAGGTGCATGGCGCTGCTGACTCCCCGCTGATTTTGAAAAGTTCCTTGTTATGGACCTTTTTTGACATGTGTGCAGCAGATCGCACCGTTGCTGTTTGCAACCTATGTCTGAAGCGGATCAAGCGTGACCAGAACAGCAGCCGCTTGGGCACCACATGCTTGACCAGACATTTGACGACCTGCCGTGCAGTCTATTACCTTTCCTTCACGGAGCACTAGATAACTCTGCTGGCAGCTGGGAGGGATGCAGGACAGGGTTCAGTGTTGTTGGAGCTTGTTCCGCCACCACACCTGCTAGTGGTGATTCTGCCAAAGCTCTCTCCTCCACCCCCTTCTCTTCTTCTTCCTCTATAACCTCTTCTGTCCTCTGAACCAGCGGTGCTCCGTAAGCGTCCAAGGGGCTACACAAGCAGTCAGGCTAAAAGATGCCATGCGGTACTTGAGTTGGTCTGGCTAGGGGTAGAGCTGCACAATTAATCGTTAAAGGATCACAATCTCGATTCACCCCCTCTGACGATCTATGTTGCGGAGTGTCTGGATTCTTTCATGTAACAAGTATAGAGTTCTCTGCTTACTCTGGCAGTCTGCCAAACCAGGCATTCTGCCAAGATTTTAACAACATTGTAACTCTTCTGTCTTAGATCAAAGGGATAAAACTTGAAAAAAGGAAGACACATATGAAAGCGATAAGAAAGGCTACGCACCCCGGAATTAGATTAAAGAAAAATTATTTTCCCCATGGGGCTTTAAAACAGCAATGCACATAATAAAAGGAAGTTCTTAATGGATGTATAAAGTGTTTTATCCAATATCATGGTTTGAAGTACAGTATAGAGAATCATCTGGTACAGTAACACACACCTTATTCCCCAGTGCAGTAACAAACATATATTAATACACATTGTTAGGTTACATAATGTTACATAGATAACAAGCCCCGACGCGTTTCGACCTGTATATGGTCTCTTCAGGGGGACAGTTGGATCTAAAAAAGAATTACATAAATCAAATTCAAATACATAAATATATATATATTATTGTGCATCACTTGGATTAAACCAAGATTATGAGTCTTTACCGCTCAATGGTGGAATGGGTGTTCTCTAGTCCAGGATATGTACTGAGGGCCAATGGAAACACCGGAGGGCTCAGGGGGCCACCCTCAATCTCCCAGGAGAGCCAGCCTCAAGGGGCTTACAAGGAGCCACACTTTGCGCGCCCCCCGGGAGGTGGGGGGAGGGGAAATAAGGGGGAGGAGCCCACACCTGCAACAGAAACCCAAGAATAGCCATGTATTAGTTAGAGGAAGTTTAATAATTAACTTGGTAATGTACTGAGTGTTTCCAATTTGTCTATGTGGAGACTGACTTTGGATAGGATTTTTACTATGTAAATATATTGAGATGTTAATTCCGTCCCATAAATGTAATCAACAAGATTTAATGATCGTGTGATCCAACAATGCAGTAGTATGGTAAGTCTATTATAATGGATGGGTAAATTAGATAGGTAAAAAGGGTGAAAAAGGGGGGAGAGATGTGTGTGTAAAAAACAACAATACCTAAATAGAGAGGAGTGCATTGTGTGCTGGAGGATGGTAGGAACGAGGTGGTGCATGATGTGGTGACATGACATAGTGCTTGCTTGGTGCCTACTGTGTGAGAACAAAAATGAAGAGTAAACTAAAAAGTGAAAAAGTCTAAAAATAGGTGAAAGCCAATCAAAAATGTGAAAATGTGTATGTAAGCTGGTGGAAAGTGCTGTGTGGAATAAAAGTGAAATAACAAGAAGTTTACCTTATCAATTGTATAAATCGTGTAGGCTGGAGGTAGTATTGGACTTGTTGATAAGTTCAATGTAATAAGCTTGGTGGCGATCGTGCAAAAATGGGGGCTCTAGTGTAGAAAGAACCTGGCAGCAGTAGCATTCATCCTGGCCTGTAAGAGATCATGATCTGATTATCAGGCCTCCAGTCTCCCAGTATATCCAAATTTAGGCAAATGGGATAATCATGTGCAGGTGCAAACCCTCTACCCCCACACACACCGCCCCCCAAAAACCGGAAGGATTAGCGCTGGGACCGCTAGTGGAGCGGCCCCCGTGTGGCTCCCTCGGCGTCCCGGAAGGCCACACGGCCCCGACCGCTGTCGTCATCTCCGCCGCAATGCGCGTGACGTCATGACGTCGCGCGCACGCCGGGCCCTTCAGGCATGCGCACTCCGACAAACGTCCGGAGATGAACACGGGACGCCGCCGGCAGGATAGAGCTCACCTTAACTGCAGCGATGAGCAAAAAAGGGGGCATGCAAAAGAATTTGCATGCCCCCCCTCCTGCCGGGAAGCCGCGAGGGGCCAAACCCACACCAAGAAGGGAGAGCACCACCAACACCCGCCAGTCCAAAAAACGGCCCTCAAAACAAAAACAAAATACTAGGGATAGTGTCAGTAGGACATGAATGACTGACTTCATAGGATCACCAACATAGCACACAACAGATGTTGATGGTCTAGTGTATTTTTTGTTTATTTTTTACATGGGCTGTGTGTTGGTTCCAGGTCCCCACGTTCCTGCATCGAATGTCAGTATGAAAATAAATAGAGTTTAAATAGAGTTTGTCAGCAATTGCCATATAAGGCAATTGAGTATTATGCAGTGTGGGGGTCTAAGTTAGATTCCTCCTCATGCATGGGGTTATTAAAAATTGACCGAGTAGGAACAATTGATTAGCAATGTGCAGGATACGTGAAGAAAAGGAAACACACAGCCCATGTCTTATCTCTAATGTGTCAAGGTGGGGAAGGGTGTTTAACCACCCAAAATTAAAATATGAAAAAAGGAAGACACATATGAAAGAGATAAGAAAGGCTGCGCACCCCGGAGTGGGGATAAAACTTCTGTTTTTAACCACTTAAAGTCTAAACCTTTTTCTGACACTCGTTTCTTACAGTTAAAATCAGATTTTTTTTGCTAGAAAATTACTTGGAACCCCCAAACATTATGTATATATATATACATAATATATACATAACACTTCGAAATACTGCACTATGTAATATTTCTATATCTCCCCTTTCGCTAATACTTTGTTGGGGTGGAGACAAATTTGCATTTGGGGGGGGGGGGCAGGAAAATGTTTGCCCAGGATCCAATCAATATTAAAGATGGCCCTGGCCTCTACAGTATGTACAGTATGTGAACAATTACAATGATTATAGTCTTGAGTTGGGAAAAAACTTTTGTTTTATATATACAGTAAAAAAATTACAATAAGTAAAGTGATCTGTAAAATGTATGTGAATTATATATTACCATCTGACGTGCAATAAACCTTTTCACAGCAAGGTACAAATAATTCCATAAACTGAAACTATGTATCATCTTTTATTAAAACTGACCTCCAGGCACTAAAATGTTTACTTTTCTCTTGGGTAAAAACTGTAACATTCTGGCTACTTGTCAGCTACATTTTTATGTTAACATCGATGGCTTGTAATTGTAAGCCTAATAAAATTTATATTCATAAACCAAGGGAGGTAGTTTTTGGCACAGAAAAGGTGCATTTTTGCTATGGAGGGTTAATGTTGGGGCTAGTGTGAGGTGGGCTTGTTCGGGTATGACATCACTCATAGTGCAAGCAGTTTGAAAGCAAAAACTACAAGCTCTTGTTAGTTGGTGCAATTAGCTAGTCTGCCACTACTGTGTAATCAGGTACTAGGACCCTTTTAGTTAGAGACCCCCAGTAGTGATTTAATGAGTGGTAATATAATGCTAGGTTGGGAGAAGCATAGTGCAGTTGGAGCAGGGGAGCCAGATACCTCACCAGCATGCAGATGTAGTCAGCTAAGTGGAGGCCCTGAACAGGGCTGGAAGAAAGAGTGAGGTAGTCCTGCACTCAGAAGAGCCTGCTGTAGTCATATTGTCTCTTATTGTGGTGGAGGCTAGAGTGGGTTGCAAAAGGCCAGGAGAAGTGTTCTCTTAAGTGTGTCTATCCCTTGGAGGACTTGGGAAAAGTGTACTATAGCCAGTAGTGTAACTGCAGTGATCTTGTTTCAGGATCTACAGGCAAGGAATTGTTAGCTGGACAGAGTAAGTAGTTAGTAGTAATGCCCCTTGGAAGGAACGAGACTGTGTAAAGGGAAGATGGCTTAAGGGTGAAGTGTTGTATGCTGCTTTTACATGTGACTGCTGCAAATCAGCCACTCTATGTGATTGACAAAGTACTGTCAAGTGACCCTGGATAAAATAATCTATCTAGTATGTGATGTGACTGTAAATGACTTGAAGTAACATCAGTAAAGTACAACAACAATGCTTCTTTTGTGTGGACATTCCTTTCTCCAGAATATAAAGGCTAATGGCCGGGATGTAGTGGAAATGCATCTGGCAAGGAGTGGGGCACAATATGGCAGAGGTTTAAGGCTTTAAGTAGGTGGGTTGTTGTTTTAGCAAGAAGAAGCAGGGCAGGGATTTGTAGCAGTTGGTGCCAAACATCAGCCAATCACAAGCCCCCTTATGCGTTGATCCCCCAATGCAGAATGTTAATGTACTATAGGTTTTAAATGTAAGAAGTCATATTCCCAGAGCTCCGGCCCTAAAACCATACTCTTGCAGGGATTCCTTTTCATTCTCAGACTAATGCCCCGTACACACGGTCGGACATTGATTGGACATTCCGACAACAAAATCCATGTTTTTTTTCCGACGGATGTTGGCTCAAACTTGTCTTGCATACACACGGTCACACAAAGTTGTCGGAAAATATGATCGTTCTGAACGCGGTGACGTAATACACATACGTTGGGACTATAAACGGGGCAGTAGCCAATAGCTTTCGTCTCTTAATTTATTCTGAGCATGCGTGGCAGTTTGTGCGTCAGATTTGTATACACACGATCAGAATTTCTGACAACGGATTTTGTTGTCGGAAAATTTTATAGCAAGCTCTCAAACTTTGTGTGTCAGAAATTCCGATGGAAAATGTGTGATGGAGCCCACACACGGTCGGAATTTCAGACAGCAAGGTCCTATCACACATTTTCCATCGGAAAATCCGACTGTGTACAGGGCATGTGGCAACTGTAGAAGAAACCTGCAAAGAAGCAAGGTTGTCCCTACAGAACCTTATTCAGAATTGAATTGAATTTAGAACATGAATCATTTATGTCAAACAGCGGTGAATAACTCCAAAATGACTTATTGATCATTTCACCAGTGAGGAGACTGACAGTCTTCTTGCCACTTATTGCAGTCAAGTATGTTGCACACATGCTAGTACCCTTTCCTGACAGGGCGAGAGGGGTGAGAGAGAGAGTCTAGTGCCCACCTGTATCCGCATTTATACTTTGGTGCCAGTATTTTTCTAAAGGGCAGGGGTCCACACAGCTACTGCCCCTGCTTCCTGTGTCAATATGGTAGCATCAGCAGAGGACACACACTTTTTTAATACAAGAAAAAAATTAAACCTTAGGATTCGCACTATAGAAACCGTACAATACTTTTTTACCTTATTAAAAGCCTTTTCCAGAAAATGTACTTTGAAGGATTTTTACTTTTCTATTTAAAAAAAATCAAGAGTACAAAATTCATGTAAATATCTGAGAAATTCAGGTTCAGAGCTGTCCCTGCCAAAATTCTCGATAAATGTTTTATATGTTGGAAACCATAGGCGTGCGCACAGGTTTTGCCGGGTGTGCCTCGGCATACCCTAATCCCCCTGCGTGGCGCAGATCCCCCTGTTTAAACCCCTGATATTTTACAAATATCCGAAAATATGTAAAAAACAAATAAAAAATAAAAATTGTAAATAATAATAAAATTAAAAACTACTGACACCATCCACTGCCCTACCAACACAAATACCTGTCAAATACACTGTCAGTATAATACACATGCACACACACACATATGTGTTTGAGCATTGAGGTGCACACCCTAATGCAATAGGCTGCGCATACCTATGTTGGAAACTATTGTTGGTAATTAAAACCAGTGACTGCTTTAACGTTGTTTAGACCGATCCTTTAGAAATATAAAAAAGTAAGACAAAATTAAATTGAAATTTAATTATTTTCCCCTCCTATTTTGTGCTCAGGGTGCCAAGTTTTGCACACACAGATGAACTTCTACTGTTTGGATGATCAAGCATGGAGGTGCCATTTGCCAAAGACTTCCAGTGGCGAACACTAGCACCGCTTTCCAGCCCGCGTGTGTACTGTTCTCTTGTAGAAGCTGGAGGGCAGATCTTTGCTGTGGGAGGATGTGATGAGGCAGGAAACCCAATGAACACTTTCGAACTGTTTTCTCCAGAAGCCAATCGCTGGACCAGCCTAGCGCCAATGCCATCTGCTAGAGCTGGGGTGGCATTGGTCTCGTTGGGCAAGAGAATTATGGTAGTTGGAGGAGTGGGAGAAAACCAGTCACCTTTAAAAGTAGTAGAGGTCTACAATATCGATGAGGGCAAGTGGAAGAAGAAGAGCTCCCTTCGTGAGCCAGCCATGGGTATATCAATCACTGCGAGAGGTAACTGTCAGGAAGTATCTGTCTATTTTTTATGCTTTTTGTGTGTCTAATATGGGCAACTGCATGCTGCTGAAAAGCTTTATATTTCTGCAAATAAATAACAAAATGGCTATGTTTAAAAGGGAGCATAAACACCCTACAGTATATGGCTGATGTCTCATCACAACAGTTGTTCAGCTTGGAACTGAGTAACACATTGAATTCTCTTGCACTGCCTGGATGCCCTTTCTGTATTGTTGCTGAAATGTGAAAACTGCTCATGTTTGCAATACATGTCCTTGAAATGCCATTCAGAGCTACATAATATCTGTGATGGGGGGAGAGAATAAACAAGTTTGACAAGATTTGTTTTTTTTTTTCAAATACCAGTAACCTATAAACAGCCAAGAGATAATTTAACTGAAAGCACCTTTGACTTTAATTAACTATATATTTGCTACCTTTCTCAGCAGTTTTAGGTGTCTACCTAAAGAAAGAATTATAATTTTTATTTATAATCCATAGAAATATGTATTTGTTAATATTTTTGAAGATATAAACATTTGGAGCCCACATTTTTATAAGAAGGGGATTAATTGCATCTCAACCACTCTGAGGACTCCTTTATTTTGATCCCTTTTCGGCCATTCCACATTACTGTGTAGGGGCACTGGCCTTCATGGCCAGTTTCTCACTGTACAAGCGTTTGGTAGCAAACTATAATTCTTATAATTCTTGGTGATCACTAGGGGTGCACCGAATGGAAATTTTGGTGCCGAAACTGAAAATGAAGGATTAACTAGGTCGAAAACCAAAACCGATATCGAAAATTACAGTTTTTTTTAAATAATAAAATTTTGATATATAAAATTGTGTTATATTCGTTATTTGACGTTTTAAGTATCATGAATTAAATGAATAAAAAATGTAATCCAGTAATGTAAAATAAGTACTTTAATAAAAAGTAACCCACATAAATTGAACACAGAAAATAAAATAAATACAAAATGAAATAAAGAAACTTACAGTAACAGTACATATGCTGCACAATAATTAATAATAATATAAATAAATAAATAAAAACAGGCATAATATAAAATGCCAAAGACTAAGAGCCTCTGGGGGTTATTTTCAAAAGGAAAATCCACTTTGCACTACAAGTGCAAACTACAAATGCAAATTGCACTTGAAATTTCACTGAAAGTGCACTTGGAAGTGCAGTCGCTGTAGATCCAAGGGGGACATGCAAGGGAAGTAAAAAAACTGCATTTTAGCTTGCACATGATTGGATAATAAAATCAGCAGAGCTTCCCCTCAATTCAGATCTACCCCTCAGATTTACAGCTACTGCACTTCCAAGTGCACTTTCAGTGGAATTTTAAATGCACATTGCACTTGTAGTGCAAAGTGGATTTGCCTTTCGTAAATAACCCCCTCTATGTTTGAGTAAAGGTACAGTATTTGTACTGTTTATTGTTCAAAAATAGAAGAACTATAACACAAGACAGAGGGCGCATGGGCTATTATACCCATCATACTACTAACTAAGCCATCAGGTCAGTTGTATGAAAGCTTGTTGTCAAAGTAAAACATCAGCTTCCAGTCCACGATACATCATCATTCCCATCACATAATGGGAGTGGGACAACTGTAAAACCCAACAACAGGCTAATGTGTTTCAAGGACTTGCCTCTTCCTTAGAGCCAGAGCTCAGAGGAGAGGCAAGCCCTCAAAACACGTTAGCCTGTTGGGGTTTCCAGTTGTCCTATAGGTGATGTGATATGATGTATTGTGGACTGGAAGCTTACTTTGACGACAAGGTTGATAGAGTACACCTGTTGGTTTGTTGTATATTACTTACCTATATTAACAAAGAGAGGTTTTTCTTTAGATAATGCACTAGGCTGGTGCGCCCTCTGTCCTGTTTTATTTCAGACAGTGTATCCACTGACTTCCCTAGTCAAAGGAGGACATCAAGGCGAGGCACGTCCAGCAGGGAAAAATGTAGGCAACAGTCTGGGGCCCACTTCCAAGCACCGGAGATTGTGGAGTTGATTTACCAAAATTGGAGAGATTGAAAAATTTAGCGCAGCTGAGTATATTAGCCAATGAGCTTTGAAGTTATTTGGCTTGTTCAAAGCTTTGACAAAAAAAAATGGAAGCTGATTGGTTAACCTAACCTTCTACGCAGAGCTGCACCAGATTTTGCACTCTCCAGTTTAAGTAAATCAATCAACCTCTGTGTGTGTTTTCCTATTCCGTTTCATATCCCTTTAATTGCAAAGTTACTGTGCAAAACAAACTGTTATAAAATTAAAGAACAACTAACCATAACATAATTATGGCAGAAGGCCGTTATTCTGTTTCACAGTTGTTCTGTAAACATGACATATGATATATTATTTTTTTTAATTATTTTATTTTCAACTTAAAATGAGAACTCATTTACCTAAGTTCTCTCCCTAAGGTGTCAGTGCACTGCATGTGCGATAAAACTGTATGTATGCAGCTGAGGTTACATACATAGTCATAAGAAGAAATACATTGCTTGCTATGATTGACTGAGCGGCGCTGCTGTAGACCAGACTGTAGACTAGTCTGTGTTCCTGGAAGTCTCCATCCATAACCGGAACACAGTGCACTTTGGCCCAGCAACAAACTATGTAGTTCAAAAGCTGGAGTTCTCTTTCTAAATTAAAGAAGTGCAAAAAAAAAGTATAAGAACTACAATGAACAACCATTGGCACAGCTAGACAATTGGAACATAGTAAATTAATTGGACTGTGCTACTGATTTCTAATCTATTTCAGTAAAAGTGGCAGATTTCGCTTTAAGAACAAAGGTTGTTCAGTTTTCTCACAGGAGAGATGGTTCCTCTTCTCATCAAGAATATGACATAGTTTCTCACTCTCTGTACTGGTGCTTGGGGCAGATAAATATCTGCGTGCAATCTGTGCAAGCAAAATAAAACGTTGTTTGTTGATGCGCCAGTTCTCAAGGGGATTGTCGCTTCTGGCGATAGGCTGCTCAGCTAAATAAATCTTCAGCTGTTGGGTAGCTGCAGTTGTTGTGGCACTGCTATGGACCAGGATGCATTCATGTAAAATTTCTTCAAACATATCAGATATCGAGGGAGTGTGTTCCTCTTCACTTGTATGCAACCGTTTCTCTGGTATACTTTCCTCTGTGCTACACCTCGAAACTCCTTCACCAGATGCTTCCATCACCTCCATTTTGGCCTGTATCATTTCCTGTGCATGCTGCTTTTTCTCCATATTAAAATAATGCTCTTTAAATCGAGGATCTAGAACTGTTGCAATGCAGTACAGAGGGTTGGACTCTGTGTCTTGAAACCGGTTGTTAACGGCCTCCAGTAGAGTGGTTTTAGCCGTTTTTACGTCATGGTCTTTTTCTACCTCTTTTCCTAGCAGAGGCTTCAGTGCAGCAATCAAGGGAATAACTTCAGCAATGGAAGCATTAGCTGAGCTTATTTCTTTTGTTAACTGTTCAAATGAAGATAGAAGAGACAAACTATTTTCAACTAACATCCACTGATGTGCGCTCAGTGTTGCAGGCAGCTCGTAATCTGCAATGTACGCAGCTAAAACACGCTTTTATTCAAAAAGACTTTGCAGCATATAGCAGGTGCTGTTCCAACGAGTGGCTACATCTTGCTGCAGTTGTTTCGGTGGCATTCCAAACTGTATCTGCAAAGCTTGTAATCTGGAATAAGCAAGCGGAAAATGCTTAAAGTGACCCACAATTTTTCTTCCTTTTGATATAATGTCAGATATGGTGCGCTGACTCAGCAATCCCTCATTCACAGCCAATTGTAGCGTGTCTGTCATACACGATATGTTTTTAAGTTCACTGTCTTCCATTGCCTTTGCCATGTTCCGCGCATTATCTCGGACGATCAAATACAGTTTAGACTTCCTAATGTGCCAAGTGTAAAGCATGGTTTTTAAAGCGTCAGATATTGCTGCTGCAGTATGTGATCCACCAAACTCATGTGCGTTAAGTAGGATTTTTTGCAAATGAAATTTGGCATCTATCCACTGTGCTGTCAGGCTAAGCATTGCTCATTGGACTGACGTCTGAACTCCAAATGTCGGTAGTAAAACTGATTGCTATGATGTCGGTAGTCATGAGCTCATGAACGTGTTTTCTAATACTGCAAAACAATTCAGGTAGACTGGTATCTGAAAAGTAGCATCTGCTTGGTAGTGTGTAATGCGGCTCAATATGTTACATGAGACTGCAGAATCCAATGTCCTCCACAACAGAGAATGGCTGGTCGTCTAATGCAATAAATTCCATAATTTTATCTGTAATGCGCAAGCTTTGGTACTGTCACGTGTAAATATTTTAACCTTTTCAAAGACTGGGGCCACAGATGGTGTTGAGCCTGAGGCACTTTTTAGAAGTGGTACTGTTTTTTTGTATTCTGTATGCTGAATTGAATGACGTGTTTTCAGGTGGTGTATCAAATCTGTTGTTGAAAAATGCCTTGGCACTGTACCCCCTCTTGAAATTTCTGCTGAGTAAAGACTGCAGATTGCAAATTTGGGGCCATTATCAGAAACTTTAAAATATTTCCACACTGCAGACATGGTCCACCTTTGCTGGTAGTGCAGAAGAATAGCATAGAATGATCTATAGTAGTGGGAGTGAAATCTGAGGGGGGGCTATAATCAATCTAAAAACTAAACCCCAGGCAGCTATAACATAAAACAAAAACAAAAAAACTAAACCTAACCAATCTTTTTTTTAACAGTGCAGCTCTCTTGCCATGCAAGGTAGTTATGTATGCACTGCAGTACATCTTGTACCAAAGAATATATTGATTGGTTGCATGCTATTTGTTTGAGATATTCAGTAGTATATTGAATACTGTCATGTTTAAAAAATTCATGCGCTTGTCAGTGTAGTATAACATACTGAAATGCTATCTTTCTTTCTAAGTAAATAGCAGTTCAAACATGCATCACCTGGCCTGTTAGTTTAGTAGTAGTAGAATTAACTACATAAAACTGAATATATCTTTCTAAATAGCATGCAAATTTTTAGTACTAGTTGGATTGTTAGTTAGTTTAAGAGGAAAGCGGCAATGCTCACCAGCGAATAGAAGTAATAGTAGCCATCCAGGAGGGATGGTGCCCACTCTCCAATGCAGCCCTGTATGCTCCTGCCTCCCGAGTAGCAGCTGCGTCTCAACCACAAGAAACCACGAGGAACTTCCGTGGGGAAAGTGCTCCCAACTCCAGCGTCTCAACCCCAGGGAACGTGCTCACGAGTCCAGTATCTTAACCACGAGGAACGTGGACGCCGTCCACACAGCGAGTGACGTCCACCGCTACTGCGCATTTGCAATTTTCAGCGCCATTATTGGCAATTATTTCCTTTCGCCAATTTCCAAAAAACACCATTTTCGGACGATATGTTTTGGCAGCCGAAATTTCGATGCATCCCTAGTGATCACCTTTACATATTAGACTACAGGTAGTTTGTAAATGTGCTTTTTGCCAGGAAATAATGTGCCATGATTAGAAGATGCCTCCCAGGACAAGGCCTGCGTAGCTTGAATCTGGGCTTACCTACATGTGTGCCCATGGTCCGTTTGTTGTGGAAGCAATGCCTAATTATATCTTGTAATTGTTATTTTTATTTCAGATTGCAGGGTTTATGCAGCAGGAGGCATGGGTTCAGATCTGCGACCACATAATTTCCTTCAGCAATTTGACATGCTAAAAGATATTTGGGTCCACCTTGCCCCAATGCCAACACCTCGGTATGGTGCTACCTCCTTCCTACGAGGAACAAAGATTTACGTACTAGGTAATTTTTTGTTTTAAACTGCCTCTTTCACATCTGATTTTATGTATTAAAAAAACGTGTGGTATACACATCTAAGGATCGATTTAGTCACAATGTATTGACTGCCTATCTCATGACCCCTTTTTGGAAAGTAGACAGTCCAAGGTATTTAGTAAGGCATGGTGAGGTTTTTTTGAAGTTGTAAATTTATGTCACTTTTTGTTTTGGAAAATGAAGAAATTAAATACCATATTTATCGGCGTATAACACACACTTTTCTCCCCTTAAAATCAGGGGAAAATCGTGGGTGCATGTTGTACGCCGATCCCCCGCCGATCTCTGCTGTCTGTGAGGGCCGGCGACATTGACGGAGCCGAGCTGAGTGTACTGTGTACTCGACAAGGCTCGGCTCTGCTCGCAGTCACGCCCAGTCCCGCCTCCTAGCCTTTACGTCCCGCCATTGGACCGGTGTTGTGTCCATCATAGGGGGCGGGCCAAGGGGCGGGACAGGGGCGTGACTGCGAGTGGAGCCGAGTAGCCGAGTACACAGTACACTCGGCTCGGGTGAGGAGCCGAGAAGAGCCGAATATCTCGGCGGCGGCGGTGGTAAATTTAAAACCCGAACATGCTGCAATTTTGGGGAAGGCTGCAGATGGACACTACAAGGCTGCAGATGGACACTGCAAGGCTGCAGATGGACAGTGTGCAAGGCTGCAGATGGACAGTGTGCAAGGCTGCATTGATGGTCATTTAAAATGTAAGTTTTTTTCCTTAAACTTCCCTCCTAAAAGTTTTTTTCCTTACACTTCCCTCCTAAACTTGGTGTGCGTCTTATACGCCAGTGCGTGTTATACGCCAATAAATAGGGTAAATTACTTTTTTTTTCCACAATTGTTTTTTTTTTTTACATACTGTCAGCAGAGCAGTACAGCATCACCATATGACTGTTGTGGCAGTGATCAGGGACGCTGACTGGTGACAGTATGTAAAAAAAATGTGACCAGAGTAGTACAGTATTATCATAGTGACAATGTACTACTCTAAGGAGGTGATCAGGTTTTTTTTTTATTTTACACACCATGATTGCTTATGACAGGGTTATCACTGTTATAGGCATGAGTACACGATAAATGGCTATAAATGAAAGCCGTTAATTGTGTACAGCTGACATGTGATCACTGTGATTGGTCATCCACCTAGGATGGGAAAGCTTCTGCTCAGCCATCATTTGATAGGCTAGGTGGGAAGCAGTTAAAGAAAAAAATTATGAATCTCAAGGATTTATTCGAAACATTGGTATAGCTGAATGGTTTGATAGTGACAGGCCTGCAGAAAATTAAATGACAAAAACTAACATGGTCCTCTAAACAGGGGTGACCTGACAATATGTAAGCAAAAAAAGGCAATCCTCATTACATGGGCTACAAGTGGGGAACAGTCAATTGTTACTATAAATGAGCAACAAAAGGGCAACCATTATAATACACAGGCAATTGTTGTAATACAGGGCCAGCAAATGGACAATCATTACAATATGCAGGCAGCAAATGATCAATTGTGACAACCTTTTTGTCATCACACTGAAAACAGTAAACACCCTGTGTGGCTGATGTCTCATCACAGCAGTTGTTAAGCTTGGAAGTTGGGTAGCATATTTAATTATTTTGCATTGTTTGGATGCCCGCCTGATATTGCTGCTAAATTGTGAAAACTGGTAGTTGTCCTTGACATGAGACTGCCATCCAGTACTAAGTGATATCTGTGATTGGGGTTGAGAACCAACAATATAACTAGTACATTACATACAGGCATTGGCATACCTAGCATATTTGACACCCAAGGCAGTTTTTTTTTAACAAACCCCCTCCCTCCATATTCCAAAATATTTTTAGTAATAATGATAAAATTAAATACTAAAAAGTAGTCAGAAAAAAAATAAAGAACATGACATTTGCCATTTTAATGAAACTCAAGGATTTAATAGAGACATTGGATGTTATTTATTAAAGTTAGAGAGTGCAAAATCTGATACAGCTCTGAATAGAAACCAATCAGCTTCCAGGTTTTTTTGCCAAAGCTTAATTGAACAAGCTGAAGTTAGAAGCTGATTGGCTACCATGCACAGCTGCGCCAGATTCTGAGTGCACCAGTTTTGATAAATCTCCCCCATTGAGTTAATAGAGGGATGGTTTGATAGTGAGAGGCCTGCAGAGGATTAAATGATAGTAACATGGTCCTCTAAATAGCAGTGACCTGACACTATGTAGGTAAAAAATGGCAATCTACATTACAAATGGGCAATCATTAACAAGCAATGAAAAATCAATCTTTACAATACAAGAGCAACAAAAGGGGCAACATTTTAATACACAGGTAGCAAACAGGCAACTGTTGTAATCAGGGCCAACAAATGGGCAATCATTACGCTATGCAGGCAGCATGAGAAATGCTGCAAATAAGCTGGCAACAATCAGGAAACTATGACAATATACAGACAGCTCTATCAGCACCAATTCAGTCAATACCAAGCAAAAATACTCCACTAAAAATTAAACACCTAGCAAACCTCTCCAGAAACCTTTAGCCAAGTTTTAAGAGCTCCACTGTAGTAATAACAATACAGCTTGGTCAAGGCTATGGGGGTTATTTACGAAAGGCAAATCCACTTTGCACTACAAGTGCAAAGTGCAGTTGAAATTGCACTGAAAGTGCACCTGGAAGTGCAGTCGCTGTAGATCCGAGGGGGACATGCAAGGAAAAAAAAAAACAGCATTTTAGCTTGCATATGATTGGATGATAAAATCAGCAGAGCTTCCCCTCACTTCAGATCTACCCCTCAGATTTACAGTGACTGCACTTCCAAGTGTACTTTCAGTGCAATTTCAAGTGCACTTTGCACTTGTAGTGCAAAGTGGATTTGCCTTTCGTAAATAACCCCCTATGACTTGATAGTGAAAAAGCAGCAGCTCACTAAATTGTAATTATCTGCACTTTCTCCTCCAATCAGCAAGTATTATTTGTTAGATTTACAGAACAGTGCAGCACAGTAAAGCCTCCTTGCTCTTTTCACTGCCAGTCTGATTGCTGATATGCAGGACATTACATTAACCTACTACAAAGAGATATCATGGTAGTAATTAAAATACGTGTATGTAAGTAGTATATTTTATACGGGTATGTTTATAAATGTATGTTTAAGCACTCAGGTTTAAAGGAATATACAACTGGTTTAAATAGGGGGTCTTTCATAACTGCCTACACCAACACTGTAATTACTGAAACACAGCAGTCTGTTTCATTCTGCAAAGTCTGGGCTGTATATTGCACCGCTAAGAGTCATGGCTGGCATTTGTCAAGGACACAGCAGCTGCTTGTCAAGCTGGCATCACAGGAGAGCAGGCTGAGCAGTCCAGCCCAGACTCTCTAGTGTCCAACAAATTCAAATTTATCCTGAGAAACGCTAAGAGGTTTCCAAGATAACAGGAACATCTGTATACTTGGGAACAAATTTCAATCGATAATTTACTATTTTAAGAAACAGTTCAAAAACTATGTTTAGCATTTAAAGGCCTTTACGTAAAATGGCTGTGCACTGTAGGGGTAATATTAAGGAGTGAGATAGCATTTAATCTTATTTTGCTAATCTTTCATATTGCTTGGATCCAGTGCACAGATTCATTTGGAGGTACATTAAAAATATGGTAATAAATGAGGCTCGTTGTTCCCACAGCTTAGGAACATTGGTGACCACAGGGAAGTACATTAACCCTTAAAGTACCAAATACAATTAGATAAATAAAAAAAGAAACAATCTGTTTGCTTTTGACAAATTAATAATATATTCTTCTCTCCCAAGAGGGATGAAAACGTATTGCTTTTAGTATAATTAACTTTACAAAAATGTATGGTATCCTTTGACAATAGAGGGAGAGACCAAGTGCTGTTTCTCCAATAATAAACAAAATGATCTTGTACTTGTGGAATGCAGAAGAGCTGCTGATACAATATACTATATATCTCTGAATTTGCTGTCCTGGTCTTATTATTTAAACTGTGGGTCAATGTTGTAAAGGAATGCTGCGGCACACAAATGACGTGAGATATATGGCATCAGGCGGTAGATTTGTTGTCTTGTACATTGTATACTAATTAAATATGTTTGCCTAAGGCCTATTAAGCTGCAAGACATTAGTGTTAATTATTATTAAACAGAATTTCAGGTGATCAATTAAAGGTACGACTGTACAATCCTGCCAAAACCTGCAGTTCTACATTCTATGAACTGGTGAGATGTTTTGATTGTGAAATAATTTTGCACCACATCCCCAAGTGTTTACCTACTGGTTTGTTTATTCTAAATAAATTTTTGTTTGTTTGTCCTTAAACACACTGCTGGCATCTAAGCATAGCTTAGAGCAGCTTCAGTTTGTTAATTAGTATATATTCTTTCTGCTTTCTTTAATTTGTAACCACCCGTGCCATCAATAATCTTTACAGCTACATATTTGTGACTAATGTATCATTGTACCAACACCTGGCATAACGCCATTTTTGATCACTAGAGGGAGAATTTACAAAAAATAAGCTGAAAACTCATACTTTGTCTAGTTGATAGAAACCTAGACTCAGCTACATCTTTGCATGAGTTTTTTCTGTCATACTTCGGATATATTTTCAGAAGAAAATTTCACAGTCGAAAAAAAAAAATCTGTAGTTTTTAAATGAAGAGTGGTTTAGACATTTAAATATATATTTTGTCAATTTTCTGGGGAAAAAAATGTTAATTTGCAAAGTTAACTGTCAGCTCTGAGATCTTAATATCTCCAACATTAATGCACACAAAGAAAAAAGAAATAAAAATGTGAGCCCTGTGTAGCCACATCTCCTCCACAGTCATGACTGTCAATAGTTGGGGCATATAAAAGTAAAGATATCAAGAGCAGAAATGAAAGGTAAGTGGAGGAGGTAATTAGGTAGGTACATGGACTTTTGTAGCAAAAGAAAAAAAAGACAAATATATTAGTCTCGCTTCTGTTTCATTTTTGGTCTTTCCTTTCTTTCTTTATTTTTGTGGTTTGCCCTCTTTTGCTCTTCTTTCCTTCTTTTTATTACAGAATTATCAGTATGCTTTTTCTTTCTTCTGCGGTTATCCATTCTTGTGCTTCTTTTTTCCTACCTTTTCTTTCCCAAAAATAATAAACGACATCTTCTGACAACAGCTTCCATTCTTACAGGTGGCAGGCAATCTAAATATGCAGTACCTGCTTTTGAAGTCTTTGACATTGAAACCCGTTCCTGGACAAAGTTCCCTAATATACCAAACAAAAGAGCCTACTCAAGATATGTGCTAAATGATGGTTCCATCTACAGTTTAGGAGGACTGCGACAAGGAGGTACATACCGCAGGCCAAAATTTACCAAGACTGTGGATATATTTGATATGGAGCAAGGTAAGAAACTACTGTTTTCGCAAAGGTATTACATTGCAGCATAGTGTGAAAAAACGTAGTAAGAGCAAAGAAGCGCTGCAGAACAAATTGTGTACAACCAATTCAGGCTGCCTCCCTACAGTGATCTTTATTGATATGCTAACACCTGGAGATCACTCTACATGGCAGAAAGTGACATACAGTACAGAATGCTCAAACTATGATCTGACTTTCAGATAAGGATTCCAACAACAGGTTATGTAATGGAGATTGTTTTCATGTGATGGCATTAAAAGCCTTGTTGAGCCCTCTTAATTTATTGCTATAATGCAAACAGGCTGCATATACATTTATAAATGTCTTACTTTTTTTTACCTGTTCATGCTGCAACAAGGATTAAAATACCCTGCCCTGACAGCAAAGTGTTGGTAAGAATAGTGGTCTGACTGTCCAATGTTCAGCCAGCACAGGGTATTTTAATAAATATTAAGCAGCTATAAAAAGTAGAAGATCAACAGACTGCATTACAATAATACAGTAGGAATGCCCGCAGGTGGGCTTTATTTTAAATGTTTTGAGAATATTTTTTGCTTTAACCCAATTAACATTTCCCCATTACAACATCCCTTATTATGTGCTATATATACACAGTTGGTATTCTAAATAGTCAACAAATGGTAACTGAAATCTTAAAAAAGGAAAAAACAAATCAGTTTGGCGTATGCTAGTTCCAGGCCAGTCATGCAGCATCACTGCAAACGAGATCACTAACTTGGAAATAGTATGCAAGTCAGACAATGGCAGATAATAGTAGCCAACATCTGAAAATGCTGGTTGCCTTGCTATTGTGCTGATGCATTGGCTTCAATGCTTTCTGAGTGACTAACTTGAAACAAATATCAAGATAGGAAACTGACACTTTTCTGATGCTCATTTAGAGCCCATTCACACAGGGACAACACGACTTCCAGCATGACTTTGGGAGGCAACTTGGACACGACTTGAGCATGAATCACAGCACGACTTGGGCCAACTTACAACACAACTTGAAGTCGCCTCCAGGACAGGGAACTTTACAAGTGGCCAATCAGAGCTTATCAGCTGTGTGTGAGAAGGAAGGGGCTGGCTGTTTAGTGGAGGAAATTACTTTCTGTTTCCTTTCTGCTTCCTGTAAAGTTGCCTCAGTATGAACAGTGATCAGACTTGGAGGCAACTTCCATTGAAATCAATGGGTACAAGTTGCCTTCAAGTCAGATTGAGGTAGTACAGGAACCTTTTCTGAAGTCGGAGCGACTGCAGTAGTGTGCATTAAGACAGATCCATTCACTTACATTGATTTATTCATGTAGCGCGACTTGAGGCGACTAGGGGCGACTTGGGGCGACTTGAAGTCGGATCCAAAGTTGCCCCTGTGTGAATGGGCTCTTTACAGTATGCATAAAATATTAATGTGAGACACAACTGTGCAACTAGCATTTTTAAAAGAAAGCCAGCAGTGTCACCCTCATATATGTTACTCTTGACAGGGTCCCTTTTATGCATTTTCAAGCTACCCTAGATGGTAAAAAAGTGCATAGAAAGTACCTGTATACATTATATTAAAGACGATGTAGCCAACTAGATGGATCCATTAGAAATCTGGGTAATAATCACAAATATACCATTTTCAATTTCAAGTCCACATAGGACAATTAATATTATGCATGTACATTTAGATCACCAAGAAAACAGCCAATGTGGTTACAGCCCTTGGTCAAATTATTTGACCCATTCTGCAAGGTGATTTATTTGTCTTACCTACTGATGCAAGGTAAAGTAGTTATACTCACCAAATCCCCCCTCATCCAGGTTCTTTGTTAAAGATGTACATGTACACAAAAAGGGACATGTACATTTTTTTCAGTACATCACACACCACATCTGTTCATTGTGGAGCACTGCAATTCATATGCATTGGGGGAAACTTTGCACGGTGCAACAAGATGCAATTAATGGCATCACAATGCACCAGTGATAATGAAATACTGTCCTATGCAGTAACATGTAAAACATGCATTGTTACTGCATGTTACCCCTAGCCACAAATGTGAAGTCCGCTTTATTATAACTGAAGGACTGCAAAAAAAATTGTACTCATTAAGATTTATAATTGTAGAACTCTGCACAGAGGTAATATTAAAACCTAATTTTCAATTAACCTTAAACAGACCCTCAATACTCCAGCTATGTGTAAATTATTATTATAGGTGGCTGGGTGAAAATAGATCGCTCCTGCTTTCTAAGGAAAAGAAGAGCTGATTTTGTTTCTGGTGCAATACACGGAAGAGTTGTTGTTGCAGGGGGTCTTGGTAAGTAAGTTAGCTACTAATTTCTATAATGCTTTAATATAGGTTGATGTAGGGAAATATAACAGTTTTGTTTCAATTTGATACATATTTGATAAGTGTATTAATAAAACAGAGGACAATCAGCGCAAACTGAACGTGATAATGAATGCAAGCTGGACACTTAAAGGATTCACCAACCTCAATCACAGATAACTAAACAAATGTAAGTGCAGCGCAAACTGATAAAAACATTAGATTAAAAGTCCATGTAGTAAGACATAAATTCTTTACTCATTACTCCCATTCACCTCTAAACTTCTAGAACGCTTAGTCTACAACCGTCTTAGCTCCTACCTCAATGAAAATAACCTTCTTGACCCCTTACAGTCTGGCTTTCGCTCGCAGCACTCCACGGAAACTACCTTACTAAAACTCACTAACGATTTACTAACTGCTAATACCAACAGCCAGTACTCCATACTCCTACTACTTGACCTCTCTGCGGCCTTTGATACTGTTGACCACCCGCTCCTTCTCAATAAACTACATTCCCTTGGCCTCCGAGATTCTGCTCTATCCTGGTTCTCTGGCTATTTATCACAGCGCTCCTTCTGTGTCACCTACAACTCTGTCTCCTCCTCTCCATTGCCCCTTTCTGTGGGGTCCCCCAAGGCTCGGTTCTTGGACCCCTTCTCTTCTCTATCTACACCTCCTCCCTTGGTCACCTAATAACTGCCCACGGCTTCCAATACCACTTATACGCTGATGACACCCAAATCTATCTGTCTACTCCTCACCTCACTCCTTCAGTCTCCTCTCGCATTACTAACTTACTAACTGACATATCAGCATGGATGTCGCACCACTTCCTTAAACTAAATCTCTCTAAAACTGAGCTATTAATATTCCCCCCCGCCCGTGCCCCCCTCCATGACTTTTCCATCAAAATCAACAATGCAACCATCAGTCCCTCCCCTCACGCCAGGGTACTAGGTGTAATCCTAGACTCCGACTTGTCATTTCAGCCTCAAATCTAATCGCTGTCAAAAGTTTGCAGAATTCACCTCCGTAACATCTCTAAAATTCGCCCTTTTTTAACAAATGAAACCACCAAGCTCCTCATTCACTCCCTTGTTATCTCTCGCCTTGACTATTGCAACTCCCTTCTCATTGGCCTACCGCTCCATAGGCTATCCCCTCTCCAGTCTATCATGAATGCTGCTGCCAGACTTATCCACCTTACCAACCGCTCAGTGTCTGCCAACCCTCTCCTCCAATCCCTACACTGGCTCCCAATCACCCAGCGAATTAAATTCAAAATTCTAACCACAACATACAAAGCCATTCACAACTCTGCCCCAAGCTACATCACTAATCTTGTCTCCAAATATCACCCAAATCGTCCTCTCCGCTCTTCTCAAGACCTCCTGCTTTCAAGCTCTCTCATCTCCTCCTCCCATGCTCGTCTCCAGGATTTCTCCAGAGCCTCTCCCATCCTCTGGAACTCGCTACCTCCATCTATCCGGCTATCCCCTACTCTTGCTACCTTCAGGCAATCCCTGAAAACTCATCTCTTCAGGAAAGCATATCACGTCTCCAACTAATCTCCTACCACTTCCACCAGCTCATTCCCCACAGTTACAACCTTTTGTACCACCTGCCCCACCCTATTAGATTGTAAGCTCTTCTGAGCAGGGCCCTCTTAATCCTATTGTATTGTATTGTATTATAACTGTATTGTGTCCTTTTTATATTGTAAAGCGCTGCGTAAACTGTTGGCGCTATATAAATCCCGAATAATAACAATAATAATAATAATAATTCTTCTTTGCACAAGCAGACTGGTCCCCTTTCATGCGTCTCAGATGTCATATACAAAATCATATGGGTACGCTTACCAGAAAGGATGGACCCCTTAGTTACAGGGGGTCAGACACGCCTGGATGAATATCTGATGGGCAGCTGCCTTAGATCTCGTCTGCAGTGGCGAGTCAAACTGTAATCTTGAGATGAAGCCGTAACCTTCAGTGCAGAGTGGAAAATAGCAATCCCCAAAGATAAAACGAAAGGATCAAGTGTATTCCGTATATAAAATTTATTGGATATACTTTCAAATTAAAAGTTCGGCAGAGACAAATCAAAAAATGGTACTGATAAAAAGCGCTCCACGGCGCGGCAAATACAAAAAGTACTAAGCTGCAAAACAGACTGTTCGCGTCCAAACAGCTGTGAAGCCCGAGATGGCAGCGGGTGACGTCGAACGTATAACTCCTCCCCCCGGTTACAGTTTGACTGACCACTGCAGACGAGATTTAAGGCAGCTGCCCATCAGATATTCATTCAGGCATGTCTGACCCCCTGTAACTAAGGGGTCCATCCTTTCTGGTAAGCGTACCCATATGATTTTGTATATGACATCTGAGACACATGAAAGGGGACCAGTCTGCTTGTGCAAAGAAGGATTTATGTCTTACTACATGGACTTTTAATCTAATGTTTTTATCCGTTTGCGCTGCACTTACATTTGTTTAGTTATTGATAAGTGTATTCCTGTAAATCATGTAAATGTTTCAGTGCAAGCTATTGAACTTTGTATGCTAGGACCATGTTAACAAAGAAAAATATGTTCAAATCCTCTATACATTTACTTTAAACTTTTTAGTGAAGTGTTAAAGATATCTTTAATTTTTGTATAAGTACAGTTGCAATTTTCTATATACCTCTCATCTGAGGATCTCGGAATGTGACGTTTCTTTAGTGAACTGATAACATTGCAGTATATGCAAAGATTGATAGTAATTCAAGCCACTGAATCTTCAAATTGGAGCCACAAAGGCAAGTATAATTTTACTTAGGAGGCCAATACTATCAGTTCTTCCCAAAAACATTTGCTTTTTGACATACCCACAAAGTAAGACAGTATTGTGATTATGCCCTAAAACATGTGGATTAGGCTCATAATTATACAACCATATACAGTGTCTTGAAAAAGTATTCATACCCCTTGGAATTTCCCACATTTTGTCATGTTACAACCAAAAACGTAAATGTGTTTTTTTGGGATTTTATGTGATAGACCAGTGTTTCTCAAACTGTGTGCTGGGACACATTTGCAGCCATCACTGTAACAGTCAGGCCCAGGGGCATGGCCGTGGCAGGCGGCTGCTGTTGCATTCTGGGAGTTGTAGTCTGCGCTTAAGTCTTGGAGGCAAGGCACGTAAGGGAGTCGGGACGCATGACTGGCTCTGGCTGTGGGGCTGGGCACTAGCAGCAACTTTGTTTCTAAAGAAAAAATTTGCGCTAGGTGTGCAAACAATAACTAAGCCAATATAATCTGTGAAAGAATATCCTGCAGCTAAGCACTATACCTTGATATGGGCACTACTAAATAGATATAACAAAAAGTGCAGCGCTGGATATATGTACAAAAACCCAAAATTGGTATTATTATTGGAGAACCAACAACTTTCATATGTGATCCATAAATAGTGAAAAAATATTAATAAATAAACAATAACATAAGTGAGTGCTTCACTGTAGTGATATATGTGCGTGATTAATACAGATTTTATATCCACATATTTTGAAAGAGTCCAGAAATACAAAAAAACAAAACAAAAAAAAGTGTCCAAAGGAGCGATTAAATGTGACTTTCTTTGTATATAAATCCGTAACTGTCACCGTGTTGAACTTCCGTCACCTGGTATAGATTGAAGGCTTACCAGACAGCCTCTGATCAGAGGCGTAGAGCTAACAGCTTGGGGTTTTCACTCCACAGCGACTGGAACTTAATCTGGGATGATGGATGTAGATCAGCAAGCAATCACCACAGGCCTTTAGACAGCGGCACAATCAGGAAAAAGAACTCTCACCGATATGAAGGTATTCAAGAGGAAAGCGAAAACTCCAATAGTGTAGAGCGTTTTAACTCTTATTTATTAAAAAACGCCATATTGGCATCCATAAACACTTTTCCTTGCAAGGAACCAGTACAGCTTTAAAACGAAACTCCGCGCATGCGCCGTCGGTACGAGCGTGTCAACCCTACGGCCGTTTCGTCAGAAATGACATCATCAGGGGCACGCCCACACGTCTGCGCATGCGCCTTATATGTCCGAGCGGCAAAACGAAGAGGTTCAGCCATTGGTTACGCTAGGAGGATGTTAAAGCTGCGAACAATTACCATTACAGGGAAATGGCAATTACACACACCCCTGCTTTTTAACCATTACAGTTAAAACTCCATAGAGTCATCATGGTGCCATCTTGTGGACAAACGTGATATTACTTCAGTGCAATGGATTATAATACATTACCCTTAATAATCATAAAAACTTTATTAAAAAAATCTTTAAAAAATCTTTAAAAAAGGGTTGGAAAACCAATGACTAAAAAATCATTCAAAT
Source organism: Lithobates clamitans (assembly GCA_037952925.1). NCBI lineage: Eukaryota > Metazoa > Chordata > Amphibia > Anura > Ranidae > Lithobates > Lithobates clamitans. The sequence goes on along the minus strand of JBBGZY010000108.1, from coordinate 4,161,758 downwards.
CACCCTTCAGCAACCAAATCATATAAAAAAACATATCAGTAAAGAAAATAGAGTTTAAATATGTATTCTAATCCAAATTTTATGTATAAGGATAAGAAACCACAATCTGAATACTGTATCCCAATTCAGACCTTTATCATAGAATAGTGAAAACCCATTATGAAAAAGAGGAGGAGGACATTATCTGCAAAAGAAGAATAAAGACAAAAGAGAAAGAGAAAAAAGGGGAAACAAGAGAGAAAGAAAGACAGGAGAGGGGGACATCAACTGTTGTTAATAAAACAGTTGATGTCCCACTCAACATTTAGGCCCGTGGGTACATGACAGCCCAGACGGTATATCCAGTTAGTCTCACTCCTGGATATACAACGTCTACTATTGCTCCCTCGCCAATGTGGTATATATTTTTCTAAGGCAAAAAACGTCGTGCCTGTGGGGTCCCTGTCATGCTTAAGGTCATAATGTTTAGAAACATTATGTTTATCAAAACCCCTTCGTATATTGGCGATATGCTCACCCAATCTGACCTGTAACTTCCTGGTAGTGCGCCCTACGTATTCTAACCCGCAAGGGCACCTCAGAAGATATACTACACATCTTGTGGTACAGGTAATGAAAGATTTAATCGGATATGTGATACCTGTCTCAGTTGATGTGAACTCAGTTAATTTCCTTCCTTTAAACTCATTAATTTTACAAACTTGGCATTTTTTACAAGGAAAAAAACCTTTTAAATCACCAAAGAAGGTGGGTCTTGTGGGTGGATCCGGGACGTTAGGTGCTATAAAGTGCCTAAGGTTTGAGGCTCCCCTGAACAATACACAAGGCTTATCGGCCAGCAAAGGCCCCAGAACCCTATCGTTTTTTATAATGGGCCAATGTCTCTTAATTATTTGTTTAATGGCCCAATGTTGACTGGAGTAGGTAGTCAAAAAGGCCTAACCAAAATCCTCTCTATTCTCTACTTGTGGTGAATTATCAACTAGGAGGGACTGGCGATCTCTATTTCCCACTTCTGCTATTATTGAATCTAGAGCCTGATTATCATAGCCCTTGGTCAAAAATCTGGATTTAAGAACCAAGGCTTCTTTTTTGTAATCCTCTAGATTAGTGCAATTGCGCCTGAGTCTCAAAAATTGTCCCTTTGGGACTGCTGACAGCCAGGAACGGTGATGGCAAGAATCTAGTGGAATGTACCCGTTCCAGTCTGTTGTTTTGAAGTACGTGGATGTAATGAGCCTCCCATTTTCTATGGTTATTTTCAAATCCAGAAAGTGAATCTGCAAAGCATTTACTTCATGTGTAAGGACAATGCCCCTATCATTATTATTCAAAAATGATAAAAAGGCCATGACAGATTCGATGTCACCGTCCCATATAAAAAGGACATCATCAATGAACCTTTTCCATAGGATCAACTCATCGCGCCTCTCATTCAAAACCACATCCTCCTCCCACTTGGCCATGAATAAGTTGGCCATGCTGGGAGCAAATTTTGCTCCCATGGCTACTCCCTTTATTTGCAGATAATGAGTGCCACTATACCAGAAGTGATTGTGCTTCATCGAAAAGTCCAGTAGCTCCAACACGAATTTACTCTGCGTGATGGAGATACTGGAGTCTCAATAAAGAAAATGCTGCACCGCTTCAAGGCCTAAATGATGAGAAATGGCCGTATAGAGCGATGCTACATCTGCGGTTACCAACAGATGATTTCCACTCTATCTTACCTAATAGGTTGATGACATGTTTAGTGTCTTTTAGGAACAAGGGGGTCCCCATCACCAGTGGTTGTAAGTACTTATCGATGTACTTACCGACTCGTGATGTAACTGAGTCAATCCCACTGATGATGGGTCTTCCAGGGGGGTTGACCAAGGTTTTATGTATCTTAGGCAATACATACATAATTGGCAGCCATGGTGCCAAAGGCACCAAATATTCTTTCTCCTTTTTGTTCAGAATGCCCATATCTGAGCCCTTCTGAACCAGGGCTTTTAAACTTTGTTTAAATTTTGAGGTGGGGTCTGTAGGCAAGCAACTTTACCCCAGGACCAGGAGCATCACCTTCCTAGGAGGCCGTGGCATGCAAGGACCTGCTGAGCTGCCAGGTGAGAGACCCTGACACCCCCAGCTGACCCCCACATCCCATCTCCTCTCTTCCCCCATACACCCCATTTGCCCTGCCCCAGTGATCAGGTTGCATTTATGGACATTGGTGAGGCTGCAGCTATGGGCTCTGGTGAGGCCGCATTTATGGGCACTGGTGAGGCTGCATTTATGGACACTGGTGAGGCAGAATTTATGGGCACTGGTGAGGCTGCATTGCAAATCTTTTCAGGTGTGCCGCGAAAATGTTGACATCCGTTTGGTGCGCCGCAAGACAAAAAAAGTTTGAGAAACACTGTGATAGACCAACACAAAGTGGCACATAACTGTGCAGTGGAAGGAAAATGATAAATGTTTTTCAAAATTGTTTACAAATAAATATGTGAAAAGTGTGGAATGCATTTGTATTCAGCCCCCTCCCCCCTCCCCGAGCCAATACTTAGTAGAACAACATTTCGCTACAATTACAGCTGCAGGTCTTTTTAGGTATGTCTTTACCAGCTTTGCACATCTAGAGAGTGACATTTTTGCCCATTCTTCTTTGAAAATTGCTCAAGCTCTGTCAGATTGGATGGAGAGCGTCCGTGAACACCAATTTTCAAGTCTTGTCACAGATTCTCAATTGGATTCAGGTCTGAACTTTGACTGAACTATTCTAACACATGAATATGCTTTGATCTGAACCATTCCATTGTAGCTCAGTCTGCAAAAGACTTGAGATTGGGGTGGAGGTTCACCTTCCAGCAGGACAACAACCCTAAACATACAGCCAAACAGGTTTTCTTCTAAGTTTGCCCTGTATTTGGCTCCATCCATCTTCCCATCAACTCTGACCAGCTTCCCCTTCCCTGCTGAAGAAAAGCATCCCCACAACATGATGCTGTCACCACCATGTTTCACGGTGGAGATAGTGTGTTCAGGGTGATGTGCAGTGTTAGTTTTCTGCCACACATTGCATTTTGATTTTAAGCCAAAAAGTTCAATTTTGGTCTCATCTGAACAGAACACCTTCTTCCGCGTGTTTGCGGTGTCCCCCACATGGCTTCTCGCAAACAGGACTTCTTATGGCTTTCTTTCAACAATGGCTTTCTTCTTGCCACTCTTCCATAAAGGCCAGATTTGTGAACAGATTCTCCCGCCTGAGCTGTGGATCTCTGCAGCTGCTCCAGAGTTACCATGGGCCTCTTGGCTGTTTCTCTGATTAATGCTCTCCTTGCCTGGCCTGACAGTTTAGATGGACAGCTCAATGATGGATTGAACAGTGCTCCGTGAGATGTTCAAAGCTTGGGATTTTTTTTTATGACCTAACTCCGCTTTAAACTTCTCCACAACTTTATCCCCGACCTGTCTGGTGTGTTCCTTAGCTTTCATGATGCTGTTTGTTCACTAAGGTTCTCTAACAAACCTCCCGAGGGCTTTACAGAACAGGTGTATTTATACTGAGATGAAATTACACACATTTGGACTATATTTACTATTTGGGTGATGTCTGAAGGCAGTTGGTTCCACAAGATTTTAGTTAGGGGTATCAGAGTAAAGGGGGCTGAATACAAATGCATGGTACACTTTTCAGATCTTTATTTGTAAAAAAAAATTGAAAACCATTTATCATTTTCCTTCCACTTCACCGTTATGTGCCACTTTGTGTTGGTCGATTAAAATTAAAAAATTGGAAAATTGGTCATAAAATCCCAATAAAATACATTTTTTTTTGGAATGTAACATGACAAAATGTGGAAAATGTCAAGGGGTATGAAAACTTTTTCAAGGCACTGTATAATTATTCTTTTTATAAAGCGGGCATTTACTAACTAGTTCAGAAACAAAGTTTAAAATATACCGCGTGCATTATCCATCATTGTTTTAGTTCCTATATAGTAAATCATGAAAACATATACAATTCTCATTTTCTTTCCCCACCACCCATTTTCATCCACCCACTTTCTTTTCCCAAACAACTGAGGACTATCCCAGCTGGTAATAACTAGGTAGGTTAAAGGCAGCCTACTTGCCACTCTCACATGGTGGGGATAGGTTACAGTGGGTTCACCTGCACCCGGCAACTCCCTAGCATGGCGTGTATAGAAGTGGAAGAGAAACAGAGTATAGTTTCCTCTTATTCCTCTCAGTGGTGATAGTACACAATGTGACAGAATACACAGAATACATCACTGGATTTATCTGGGGGCAAATTAGCATCCCTACTGTGCAGCAAGCTTAGCCTAGGGATAGTCCTTGGATGTTTGGGAACAGGAGGTGTGGATAGACATTGTTTGAAGAAAGCACCTTATTTGGTGACCATTCTCTAATGTGCTCATTAAAACGCTAAACTCAGGGAACTCTGTGATCCATGGCATTTGGCACACATATAGGTGAATGCTGTACTACTGAACAATTTTTTTGTATGTTATGAAACTGCTTTAGGACTCGTTCACACCAGCAGTGGCAAACAACAATAAAAAGTCTAAAAGATTCTCTGATAAGGAGGACTTTATTCTAGAAAATGGGTTAAAATTAGTTTTTTTTATAAATTGATAATTGTATAAAAAAAGAATGATTCATGAGAATTGTATATATTTTTAACAGTTGTCGTTTATCTTATAAGAAAATTATTGATAATAATTTTATATTTAAAAACAGTTTTGTAATTTAACATGAAAAGGTACATAAAAGTCCCCCTTATTTTGGTATGTGAATAAAATTGTAAAATATAGGTACCAATAGACATACTGTACATTGAGGAGACCATATGTAAGCAAGCAAAAATATATACTGTAAATATTCCCATATGCCAGTAAAATAGGCGTATGAAGCAGAATGTTGCACAAAAAAATTGAATAAAAACAGATATGAATATAATAAAGTGCTTTAAGAAGTTATTTCTAGTGTAACAAATCAGCACTAATAATGGTTCATGAAAAATACAAAAATACTATGATCACGATTTTTATCATTTTAATGATCAATTCATACAGGAAACCAACCAACAGTCCTGGAAACAGCAGAAATATTCCATCCTCTGAAGAACCGGTGGGAAAGTCTAAGCCCAATGCCAACGCCACGGTGTGCCTGTGCCTGTATTGTCCTGAAAAATAAACTGTATGCAATAGGAGGAGTAAACCAAGTTCCTAGTTCTGCTGTAGAAATGCTGAGTGTGGTGGAGACTTGACTAAAGTTTGTTCTTTAAGTGGTTGTTGTAAGGACAGAGACATTGAAAAAACACAGCATTTGCTATACTGAGGAAGTCAAATTGTCTGCTGTATGAATAGTGTGCATTGGTATACACAAGATTATCTATATGATCTTAGACTGCTAAATATGTAAAAGGAATACAAACAGATTTGTCTAATATGAATGATTTTGACGTGTTTTTTTGACGATTGGTCAATTTATGAGCTAGGAACAGTCTCAATATAAAACATACAGACCAACTCCATTAACCACTTGCTTACTGGGCACTTAAACTCCCCTCCTGCCCAAACCAATTTTCAGCCTTCAGCGCTGACGCACTTTGAATGACAATTGCGTGGTCATGCTACACTGTACCCAAATGAAATTTTTATCATTTTTTTCACACAAATAGAGCTTTCTTTTGGTGGTATTTAATCACAGCTGGAATTTTTATTTTTTGCTAAACAAACAAAAAAAGATAGAAAATTTTGAAAAAAAAAAAAATCACGTTTCATAGTTTGTTATAAAATTTTGCAAACAGGTAATTTTTCTCCTTCATTGATATGCGATGATGAGGCGGCACTGGTGGGCACTGATAGGCTGCACTGATGGGCACAGTTAAGGTGGCACTGATGGGGACAGATGAGGCGGTACTGACGGGCACAGATAAGGCGGCACTGATGGCCACTAATAAGATGGCATTGATGGGCACTGATGGGTGGCACTGATAGATGGCACTGATAGGTGGCACCCATGGGCGGCACTGATGGGCACTGAAAGGTGACACTGATGTGCAGCACTGTTGATGAGGCACTGTGGACACTGGTAGGCGGCACTGTTGTCTACTGCTAGGTGGCACTGGCAGGTGGCACAGGTGGGCACTGAGGAGCTGGCGGCAGCTCTCCGTGATCGGGACTTGTGTCCCTCTCACGGCCACCGATGAGCTTTTTTTTTTTGTTACTCCTCACGCTGTCAGCGCGAGGAGAAAAAATAGCCGATTACCGACTCTGTTTACATCACATGATCAGCTGTCATTGGCTGACAGCTGATCACATGGTAAGGGGTCGGGATCGACCCCTTACTCCGATCTGTGATCCAGCGAGTCTCATAGACTCACTGATCACAGAGCATGCCGTGCACGCCCTGCAGGAGGCGCGCAGGCCGCTTGGGCACGGGAGGACGTCAATAGACGCCCTCCCTGCAAAGCAGGTCTGCGCTGTAGCCGTCGTTCAGCTATATCACAGATCTGAAGAAGTTAATTTCTGCATTTTGAGTGGCGTGAGGCAAGATTTAGTTCTATTGCAAGGACTTTGCTGCTTTGTGGGTCCGGGCATTGAAATCTGTCCAATTAAGGCATAAGGCTTAATGTACATGGGACGTTTTTACAACCTCTCCTGAACAATTTAACTTAACAGATAGTAACCCATGTTTAAAATGTCAGTTTTGCCACGTTTACATGTCGTATTTACGTATAGAAGCGTTTGAAAAAAAAATTTTTTTTTTTTCAAATTAGCCAAAAATGAAAAATACCTGTAAACAAAACGTGGCCAAACGTGAGTTACTGCGTTTAGCTGCATTTGGCGTCTGAAACGTCAGAAACTTCTGCATCTGAACTAACTGCCTATAAACGACATTAAACTAACCTGTGTACAATCATGGAGGTCCATACTGCCTACCTGATGGTGGGCCCCCTTCGACCCCATCCTCAACTCCCACCCTGGCCCCGCCTCAAAACAAAATGCAGCTTTGTCTTCAAGTTCATGCAGTAGAAGGGGGAGCAGTTACAAATACACGTGTAAATGAGGCCTACGGCTACAGGGCTTTTTTTCTCAGAGATTAGGTGCAGGAACTCTATCACGCCCCCATCGCACCACAGAGTTCAGGAGTGAGCTACATACAGAGTGCAGAGTTCAGCAGTATATTATGCACAAAGTGCAGAATTCAGGGGTGCGTTACACAGAGAGTGCAGGGTTTAAGCAGTGCACTACGAACAGAATGCGGAGTTGAGGGGTGTACTACATACAGGTTGGAGGAATGCACTACATACAAATTGCAGAATTCAGCAGTGCATTACGTACGGGGTGCAGGGTTGATGAGTGCGCAGTGTACAGGGTTGTGGAGCACACTATGCACAGAGTGCTGCATTCAGGATTGTGCTACGTACAGAATGCAGGGTTCAGGTTTGCGTTATGTACAGAGTGCAGTGTTCAGGATTGTGCTACGTGCAGAATGCAGGGTTCAGGTTTGTGGTACATACAGAGTGCAGGGTCCAAAAGTGTGTTACATTGAGTGCAGGGTTCAAGATTGTGCTATGTACAGAATGCAGGGTTCAGAATTGTATTGCATTCAGAGTGCAGGGTTCAGGAGTGAGTTACATTCAGAGTGCAGCGTTCAGGAGTGCATTACATTCAGAGTGCAGGGTTCAGGAGTCTGTTACATTCAGAGTGCAGGGTTGAAGATTGTGCTATGTACAGAGTTCAGGGTTCAGGAGTGCGTTACGTTCAGAGTGCAGTGTTCAGGAGTGAGTTACATTTAGAGTGCAGGGTTCAGGAGTGAGTTACATTTAGAGTGCAGGGTTAAGGAGTGCGTTACATTCAGAATGCAGGGTACAAAAGTGCGTTACATTCAGAGTGCAGGGTTCAAGATTGCATTGCATTCAGAGTGCAGGGTTCAGAAGTGTTGCATTCAGAGTACAGGGTTCAGGAATGCATTACATTTAGAGTGCAGATGCAGAGTTCAGCAGTGCATTACATTCAGAGTGCAGGGATTAGGAGTGTGTTACATTCAAAGTGCAGGGTTTAGGAGTGCATTACATTCAGAGTACAGGGTTGAGAAGTGTTACATTCAGAGGGCAGAGTTCAGCAGTGCGCATTCAGAGTGTAGGGTTCAGCAGTACATTACATTCAGAGTGCAGAGATCAGGAGTGTGTTACATTCAAAGTGCAGGGTTCAGGAGTGCGTTACATTCAGAGTTCAGCAGTTCGTTACATTCAGAGTGCAGAGATCAGGAGTGTGTTACATTCAGGGTGCAGGGATCAGGAGTGTGTTACATTCAAAATGCAGGGTTCAGGAGTGCGTTACATTCAGTGTACAGAGTTGAGAAGTGCTACATTCAGAGTGCAGGGTTCAGCAGTGCGTTACATTCAGAGTGCAGGGTTCAGGAATGCATTACATTCAGAGTACAGGGTTGAGAAGTGTTACATTCAGAGTGCAGGATTCAGCAGTGCCTTACATTCAGAGTGCAGGGATCAGGAGTGTGTTACATTCAGAGTGCAGGGATCAGGAGTGTGTTACATTCAGAGTGAAGGGTTCAGGAGTGCGTTACATTCAGAGTACAGGGTTGAGAAGTGTTACATTCGGAGTGCAGGGTTCAGGAGTGCGTTACATTCAGAGTACAGGGTTCAGAAGTGCGTTACATTCAGAGTGCAGGGTTCAACAGTGCATTACATACAGGGTGCAGGGATCAGGAGTGCGTTACATTCAAAGTGCAGGGATCAAGAGTGTGTTACATTCAGAGTGCAGGGTTCAACAGTGCATTACATACAGGGTGCAGGGATCAGGAGTGCGTTACATTCAAAGTGCAGGGATCAAGAGTGTGTTACATTCAGAGTGCAGGGATCAGGAGTGTGTTACATTCAGAGTGCAGGGATCAGGAGTATGTTACATTCAGAGTGCAGGGATCAGGAGTGTGTTACATTCAGAGTGCAGGGCTCAGGAGTGCGTTACATTCAGAATGCAGGATTGAGAAGTGCGCTATGTTCAGAATGCAGGGTTGAGAAGTGCGCTACGTTCAGAGTGTAGGGTTGAGGAGTGCATTACATTGAGTGCAGGGTTCAGGGTTGTGCTATGTACCGGGTGCAGGTGTGCATAAATCCCAGGCCAGTTTATAACTTCCCCCAGTACAGAGCTCTCTCTCCAAATATCCGCCCCTCACCCCAGTACAGAGCTATTCTCTCCTCCCTGCCCAGTGCAGAGCGCCCCTCTCTTTCTCTTCCAGACCTTTCCCCTCCTCCCTGTCCAGTGCACAGCCCTCCTCAACCCCACAGAAGAGAATGTACAGTACCTTACAGTAGTTAGTGCGAGCCTGGATCTGTGTGCATACCCCACCCCGCCCACTGCTTCTTCCCCACCTCTGCTGTATAGGCAGGGAGGGTTGAGTGTGCCACTGGCAGAGGATCACTGTCACTTATAAAACACAAAAGCCAAGCTTCCGTGTTTAGAAGTGACAGCTGACAGTAGTGAGTGGCAAATGCAAGGGGCCAGTGCCGGAGATCAAGTTCTGGCTGTAACTACCGCATAGTGGTGAAACTTGAAGCTGCTGGCTGGCCAGTCCAAAGTGAAGAGCCTGGGCCCTCTACAGAAGGCTGGATGTACCCCCTTATTGGCGGCCCTGAAAATCATTACAGCCTACTTAATCCAACATGACTCATGTTTAGATCCGTTGCTTGTTTTTTCTGGTTACCTTTAGGCCAGTGACAAGCAAATAGGTATATAGGTAGGGGATGACTCATAGGGGTTAGGCTGTTCATTTTGCAAGGGAAAATTCATTTTGCAAGAGAACTTTGCGTTCGCTTAGTGAATGTGGTGAGAATTACTTTTGCAAAGAATACCCAACTGCGTGCAAGGAAAACAAAAGAAAATAAAAATTGCTTGTACATGATTGGATAATGAAAATCAGCAGAGCTTCACCTCATTCACCAAGGTATGGAAAAATCCCCTTGCAAGCTGGAAATTACCTAGCAAAATGGCTTTGCCTTTAGTAAACCCACATCATTATGTCATAAAGTCAATAAAAGAAATCCAATTAGAAATTTTCATCCTATTCAACACTGCTATGTTATAGTTGCTGTAGGAATTATGATGTCAGTTGCATTCCTATATTCCTATATGCATGAGATCTACAGAGAAGAATGGATTTAACCAGGTGGGGGTGGGGGTGTGGGGGGGCATAGCCCAAATTTCTTAAGGTATACAGGGAGATAATATTGTGCAAGCAGATTTTAAAGAATGAGGTAATCATACTGGAATAAGAGAGTATTACCATGTCAGAAGAGTATCAAGCTGATTTTTATAATACATGGGTAGACAGTATAAGACTTTTTGCGAAATTGCAAAAACTGTTTGTCATGGGTTAATAAAGGGAGACATATTCAACTGTAGAATCAACGGCTCATTTGAATTACTGTATACTTTTATATCAGGCCAGATACGGTAATAGATATTTTACTGTTTTTCAACTGAAGGTATATTCTATAAGAAACTAAAAAAACAAAAAATAAAGTTTGAGTTCAGCTTTAATAAGAGTGCAGTATATATTTGTAGTTTAAAGCAATACAGGATGCCATACATATAGATTGTATATTAAAATTTAAGAGTAAACCTAATGCTGTAAATCAATTGTTCTTGATTTTAACATGCATGGTTAGCAGACCAGGTATGTGTACTGATTAGTATGTTTATACAGAAGTTTTATCTGTATAATCATTTTTTGTAATAAAACATAGAAAATATAAAAGCTGTCAGTTGTATATCCCACTGTGATGAATAATAAAGTATTACTAGGTTGATTGACAAAAGTGGTTCATTTGCATTTCACAACAAAACAAAATGCAACAATAATTGCACAGAAGACAGAAATGTGAGTATTTCTGGTCAGAAACGTTCCAAGATGTGTCTAAAGGCTTTGCCATATTTTATCATTAGATGTATGTTATCTAGCATCATACTTTTCTTTTCTAAAGTTTTCAAACGCTTATATTGCTCATACTGCCATCTAGTGTACAGTAAAAGTAAAACTGGAACTATAAACCCTGTTTTTTTGTAACAAAGGCCCATATATGCATCTTTATTGTATACAGTCTATTTAACCATCGCAACCAATTGGTATTCACTGTTGCTCATTTGAGACTAGTTCAAGGTGGATTCTACCTGCATTTTACGTTTAATTGCACTTTAAGGCTTACTTTTAGTCAGGGCTTTTTTTCTCAGAGAATAGGTGCAGGAACTCAACCATGCCCGCCACACTCACATACCTGCCAAATGGCATCAAATAGTAGCTCTTCCCTCTGCATACAGCCCCTCCCTCCACTGCCCTCATTTTCTCCCCCTCCTTAAAAGCTCCACTATCTGTCATATATCTTACCTTTGTTGCAATATTAAGCTGAAACACCTATCGGGCTGTAGTACCTCCCAGCATACTATACTATACTACAGTCACTTGCAAGGGAGATTATCAGTAGGAGCATCAAACAACTGGTCACCAGGGAAAAAATGGAGACCACAGAGGGTGCAGCCTACCACGCACCCTCTCCTGCCTATGACTGCACTGAACCCTGGGCACCTGTTCTGTATCTCCCTTGTCCCTGTCTGGCACTCAGTGGGATCTGCATAGGGGACCTGACCTGTGGAAGATAAGCTATCACTTGTAAATGCAGAAGCTGGACTTCAGTGTTACCAAGTGATAGTGGTGAGCAGGGAGCAGAAGACCTGAGCCAGAGGTAGTGGAACTGAGTTCCCCCTAGTTCCTGCTGAAAAAAAGCCCCGCTTTTAGTACAGTTATTCTTTAAATGAACACCCAAGTTTTATACTTAGTGGTCATCACCCCTCCATGATCTTCACTGTGCAGGCCATTGGGAGCTGTGTTGCTGCTGCTGCAGATGTCTCCTGGCTAGGTTCGTCTTGCACAGAAGACTCCTCATTTATTTCCATGAAACACAGTTATTATTGTTATACAGGATTTATATAGCACCAACAGTTTGCACAGCACTTTACAACATTAGGGCAAGCAGTAAAGTTACAATACAATTCAATACAGGAGGAATCAGAGGGCCCTGCTTACAATCCAAGAGTTAAGCTGCATTATAGATGGCATGGAAACTTCTACAGTGGCAGCCATGCAGCTCCCATTGATGATCTTTAGGACCGGGTAAGTACAAGACTGTAGGGGGGTTACTGGAGGGTCAGTTAAAGGAAAATTGCACTAAAATGTGTTCATTAACATTTTAAGAATAATAACTGTTTATAGCACAAGGTTGTTTGTAGTGTTGTATGCTTACTTTTGGTGAAAAGGACCTGGGGCAGGATTTATGAGCAAATAAATTTCAGTTACAAGGGTTAGCAAACTTTTTCACCCCTGTGTCATTTCAACATTTTGTAGCATTACAGCCTGTGGTTAAAATGTTAAATTTTTAGCAGATTTTATGTCACTAATCTAGATAGAATATTTCATAACGCTACAGTGGAAAAAAACAATATGGTTTCCAAAGTGTTTAGAATGCGCAATTAGTAATTTTTGGTTTTTACTACTTTGGTGTGAAAACCCTAGAGAAGAAAAAAAAAAGTTATGATGCAATTGGTAACTTTCATAGGTCACATATTTCATTAAGTTCAGCTTTGTGCAATAAACAAAGTTGAACTTTTTACATTTTTAAAAATTAAAATGAAATTAAATCCATTAAAATTTTGTACTGTAGTACTGAAAATGTAAAAAAATCCAAGTATGTTGTCTTGACCTGCTATGGAACTTGACCTCTGTCACATAGTAATTAGTGGTTATAAATACCTTTTATTTCTATAGAATATTCTATAGAAATAATATTCACTTTACAATCCTTTTAAAATAATGATACAAATATACAAGGAGTACCCTAATGTAACCACAAAAAACAATGATAGAGTAAAACTATTAATTGGTTCTGCAATCTCTAGAAGGACAGAAGTCCAAAATAAGCAAATAGTCCATCATATTAGAAAGCCGCATCCAGACAGATTAGAGTGAATCTAGCTGATACAATAAGCAAAGAGCACAGGAAGGTGTTAATATTTAATGGGCTAAAAACAGGATATCCACTCACCTTTTAGTACTATATCCAAGAGCATACATAGGCTCCACAGGTGGATTGACAAAAGATGGAAGGGGGGGCTTTCAAATGCTTTTTCTTCTCCCAGTCCTCCAATTTGCACATGTTCACCCAGCTCCACTGACGTTTCGCCTACTAACAACTGAGCGGGTGCAGCATGACAGGACCGGCTTTTTCAGATGACAACTCGCCAACAGTTTTTTTCCTTGGGACTGCTCCTGTACACTGCTGATTTAGGGAGTCTATGTATGCCCTTGGATACAATCCTAATGCGAGTGGATTTTTCATTTTAGCCTCAAAAATGTATTTCACTAACAACCCCTTATTGTGCCCTGTGATTTTTGCTTCTCATTCTCCTCTCCTTGCATCTTGTATATAGACTAGCTACTACACTTTACACCTAGAGGACTGTAGTCAGCTTGACCATACAAAAAATATTAGACTATTGCAGTGTTCACTGAGAAGAAATCTGAGGCAATATTGCAGCTAGGTAAGTTGCTCTACTTTGCTTCTACAAGAGGAGATATCAATCCAAATGATATTTGCTTCTGGAAAATCTGTCTTGGAATGCAGCTCCGATGTGCATGCATCCATGTTAACAATACCCCATAGTCGATCACGTTTCTCAAGGACTCTGAACCAGGTGTCATCTATTTCATGTAAGGACAGTTTGGTATTTGTCTCCATGTGGTAGATTATGCTGAAGCAGCGCTCAAAAGATCTAATATTACTAACAGTACAATGCGTATGCTCCAAGATTACCAAACAAAAAAGGGGTTGAAGTCTTACTAAACCCACAACAGTATAATCAGTCTGTATATGCTTGTTATACTCACAGTGGAACCTAAGGGGTTAATCCTCTGCATTGTGTAAAAAGGCTATTTGATCCTGTCTTCTCTGATCCTCTCCTTCCACTGTCCTCAATCAGATGTCCTGATAAGACAGAGCCTTTGGAGTCACTCTACTCATGCTCAGTTTGCTATAGAGTTTTTTTTCCTTGGGAGGGTGCATGTGAACAGTACAGGGCCAATCAGCACTGTCCAGATAGACGGCCAGGGGTCCTGCAGCCTCATAGGACAGAGTATAATGAAAACTCTTCCTACAAGCTTTAACCAGACACTGAGAGAAGTCACAAGACTGCTATACACTGCTGATGAGAAAAAAGGTATTTAGTAGTTTATATTTACTTTAAAAAATGCATTTCCATGTTCTGTGTACTGTGGGAGACCAGATATAGTGAATGCAGGGTCTTGGGTTTAATAACACTTTAAGTGCTTTTAAGTTTATTACTTTCAAAAGACTCTCTGGACTCCTATAAAAAATTAAAAAGTGAGCTGAAAATCTTAAGTCCCAGCATTAAGTACTTCACAGGAGTATATTTTTTTTTCGTCCTTTCAATGCAAACTTTTTGATATGCAACTATTAAACTGTTTCTGCCTGACCTATGGGCGGATGATGCACAAACCTCTTCTCAATCCAGGCACAAAACAAAACCGAATTAATCGATTTCATTCAGTAAAATGCTTGCATAAAGCAATTAAATTTATTGCTATATGCAAACATAAAGTGTAAAAAAAATACTGATCACTTCCCCAGAGTAGTATAATAATATTAAGAGAACATTATATTGCTCTGGTCAAAGTGTGTTAAGAAAAAAAAAAAATATATATATATATATATAAACAATAATAAAAGATTGAAAAAAAAATGATTATTATTTTTTTTCGTACTGTCACCAGTCAGTGTCCCTGATCACTGCCACACCCGTTATATGGCAGTATGTAAAAAGAAAAAACTGTTTTTAATTTCTTAATTCTCCAAAAAATTATGACAATAAATGACAACTTCAAAAAACCCACCATGCCTCTTACTAAATACCTTAGACTGTCTACATTCCAAAAAGCAATCATTTGGGGGATATTTGTACTATCCTGACATTTTTTGGCCTCAAGAAATGAGATAAGCCATCAGTATATAAATGGTGCGTCCTTTTTACTATGCAGCTCATTGATGGAGAAACAGTATAATGATGCAGTGATGTCCTCTGCATCATTTAGGACCACCCAGCGTCAGAGAAGAGGAGAAGAAAAAGAGGATGCGGCACATCATGTGACCAGCCTGAAGACTTTTGATAAAAATGAATTATTCAAAAAAGGAAAATATATGTGGAGACAGGGAGACATGAAGGGGGATGTTGGAGATAAGCTTTAAACTTTCATAATAAATAACATGCAGCCAGGGCCAGTACAGGGTGGGGGGGCTGCGGCTGCCCTGAGCGGAGTGTGGGAGGGGGCGCCGGGTTGCCAGCAGCAGCATGCAGAGGACTCTGTGCACAGCCCTCCCCCCATTAGCCAACCACCAGTCATCGCCCCGCCCCTCTACCTACCCAGTAAATTATTATATAGTGGTGATGGAGCACAGTGTTAATTTCCCCCCCTCATAAGGAACACAGCTGAATGTAAGTGTCTTCCACTTTTCATGCGTGGCATGGCAGTAGTTTTCCTGATCTCCCTCCTGTGTGACCTTCATTTATCCCCTGCCTCCCCATTACAGCTCTGTGCACACACAGGAAATGTGCAGAGCTGCTTTGACAGCCCCACATTCCCAGCAAACATAGAGGAGCTGTCCTGAGATGTAAGCATAGAGCCCTGTACATGTGCAGACTGAGGCAGTACTGAGGGTAAAGGCTGGGAGTTTCTAGAAGCTAGGGAAACATTATTTTAGCAAGCTGCAAATGCCATAGACCTTGTTGGGAATCGGAGCCCCCTGTGTGTGAGAGCCCCCCATGCGTGAGAGTCCCCCATGCGTGAGAGCCCCCCATGTGTCAGAGCAACCCGAGTGTCAGAAATCCCTGTTTGAGAGACTTTCCCATATTGACTTCAGACAACAGAGCAGAAAGTAGCAGTCCAGTGTGCTGAAATGTGGGGAATGCTGGATCCTGCTTTCCATAGGCTAGTGAGTTTGGCTTCAACTTGTTAGTGTATCTAAATCTGCTGGTACATCTAACACTACCCTCCTTCCCAGACTGACCATGCTGCTGTCTGCTGTGCCTCCTGTGTTTTTTTATCCAGATTGGATGCACTCTAATACAGGACGTGTGCCACTGACCAGATCACCAGGTGAAAACAGAGGGGCAAAAACAAAAATAAAAACAAATGCAGCCACCACATCTAATGATTGTTAACCGCTTCAACCCCGGAAGATTTTACCCCCTTTCTGACCAGAGCACTTTTTGCGATTCGGCACTGCATCACTTTAACTGACAATTGCGCGGTCATGCGATGTTGTATCCAAACAAAATTGACGTCCTTTTTTTCCCACAAATAAAGCTTTCTTTTGGTGGTATTTGATCGCCTCTGCGGTCTTTATTTTTTGCGCTATAAACAAAAAAGAGCGACAATTTTGAAAAAAACTCAATATTTTTTACTTTTTGCTATAATAAATATCCCCCGAAAATATATAAAAAATACATTTTTTTTCCTCAGTTTAGGCCGATATGTATTCTTCTACATATTTTTGGTAAAAAAAAAAAATCGCAATAAGCGTATATTGATTGGTTTGCGCAAAAGTTATAGGGGATAGTTTTAGTAATAGTAGTAGTAATGGCGGTGATGTGCGATTTTTATCGGGACTGCGACAATATGGCGGACACGTCGGACAATTTTGACACATTTTTGGGACCATTGGCATTTTTATAGCGATCAATGCTATAAACTTGGATTGACTATGTAAAAATGTCACTGGCAGTGAAAGGGTTAACCACTAGGGGGCAGTGAAGGGGTTAAGTGTGTCCTAGTACGTGTTCTAACTGAAGGAGGGATGGGACTGTGCAGAGGAGATGACAGATCGTCTGTTTATACTCTGTAGGAACAGACGATCTGTCCGTTCTCCCCTCAGAGAACCGGAAATGCCGCGTACACAAGACCGGTTTTGCTGTCGGAATAAACTCCGAAGGTTTCTCCGATGGAATTCCATTCAAGCGGCCTTGCCTACACACGGTCAAACCAAAGTCCGACTGTCCAGAACGCGGTAATGTACAGCATGTACAACGGTACTAGAAAAAAGGAAGTTCAATAGCCAGTAGCCAATAGCTTCCGTCTCGTACTTGCTTCAGAGCATGCGTCGTTTTTGGTCCATTGGAACAGCATACAGACGAACGGTTTTCCTGATAGGAATTGGTTCCGTTAGAAATATTTAGAACATGTTCTATTTCTAGGCATGTCAGAATTTTCGAAAAAAAAGTCAGATGAGGCACACACACAATTGGAATATACAATGAAAAGCTTCCGTCTGGCTTTTTCTTTGGAACATTCTGCTCGTGTCTATGCGGCTAAACTGTGTGTTTACACACACAGATCCCAGTTCTCAGTGTGCCCTGAGTGATCGCGGGAGCCCAGTGGTGTTTGCAACCACCAGGCACTTGCATCATCTATGTTACCGATGTAACATGACGGCGATTTGCGCAACCGAGCCATGTTGCCGCAGTACATCTGCGGCGGCAGTTCGGCATGTGGTTAAGCTGTTTTGGGTTTTATACCAGTCTCCAGTTCATGCACACTAAAATATTGTAGATATTCTGAGCAAGCACTAAAAGAAGTGGACCCTCCCTACCCTAAAAAAAAAAAACTTTAGATTTTCCAAACCCCTTCCCCCCATTTCCACAATCCTTAAAAGGTTGTTTTTTTTTTCATTCCTGAGCTCTGCATCACTTGCTGCTGGACCCTTACACTGTAAATACTTTTAAGCCATACTTAATAGTCAGCACAGTGAAAGCCACACCCAATTTTTGCCGCACACCGCACTTCGTCCTGTAGAAGCAGGACCCAATTTATAATCCTGCACACAAACCCACTGTTATTGTAAAATACCCCTGTTGCTGTGACAAAAAGGGACACGGGAGTACAGACATAAAGGCTGCGCACCCCACAAGATGCATAGGAAAACACGAAACCCCCTAACGGGGCTTTAATGCAGCCAATAATATTGAGGTAAATGAGTAGTCAAAAATAGCTTTATTGATACAAAAATTATATAAAACGGGTAAGTTCTGACATTAACGGTCAAGACATGAACTGGAGTACAATTTAGGATAAAAAACAGACAATGCCCATGATCGGGAACAGTGTACAACACAATATATCCAAGACAACAAGATCAAAGATACTAAAATCTGACGCGTTTCGACCCTAACTGGGTCTTCTTCAGAGGATGGTTAGCAGCTGTAGGGATGTAAACATGTATCAAAACATCTTTTAAAACAGCATAAGACAACAACAATGGATTTGTGTATATGCATAGACAGCTTCATAAGTTACATAATTACCAGTCAAAAAGTTCCCGATGGATCTGAATGGTCATGGTAAGAAAAGTATGACCCCTCCTGTGTCCTTGGCCTCCCCAGTGATACCCCTGTTGCTGATTCCTGTACTCTGTACATTATATGTGCTCCTGACCCTTGCAGTTTGTAATTTATCCAGTCCTGACTTTTGCACTCTATATGAACAACCCGTGCAATTTGGTATGTTCGCCCTGGGCGCTGGATGACCTTGTCCCGGCACTGCATGCAGTTCTGAAGAATCACAGCTATAATACATTTGAAATGTTAATGTAAAAGGAACTTAAAAATCATTGAGAGTACTTTTATTTTGCGATTGCAATGTGATTTTGGCCCATAGACTTAAAAAGAAATGCACTTTTTGACATGTTTTTGCCGGTTGTTATGATTCCTTCATAACCAGCATCCGGGCTCCCTTACCCTCCAAAAAAAACAGCCCTCCTCCTGCCTCTCTCCTTCTCTCCAATTCTAGGACTGGGTTGACAGGATGGGATGCTGAGGTCACTACTCCTGTCAGCCTTATAGCAAAAAGGAACTCTCTATAGGGTGACCTCATCCCTACAATAAACTACTGCTGCACCCAGGGCAGCTGCCCCTCCACCCCCCCCCTCCTACACTTGTCCCAGCCCCACCAGCTACCTATTAGATCAATCCCTCCTCTAGATAGGGGGTGTGCCCCTGATATCAGTTTACCCTCCTCTCTGTAGATGGTGCTGTGTTGCTGACTGCTGTACTGTACAGAGGGAATGGAGAATGAGAGGAAGACTGTTCCTCTGCAGTTTCTGTAGGTGTCTGTAGGGAAGCCGTGGTCTGATTGGATGCTACAACACTGGATGACATCTGTTGGTGAAGGAAATGGTAGATCTTAGCACTCTGTGCTTAACAGGCTAATGTGGGCTCCTTTATGTGTTTATTGTAGCAGTTTCTGCCTTATATATATTCCCACACCTGCCCCCAGGGAGAAATGGCATACATTCTCGGCACACATTTTTGGCCCCTCCTGGTTGATGTTGGACCTTGGCTCGGTATATTGTTAATCATTTTTGCTATATGAATGTATAATTATTTTTGCATACTTCAATTGTTATATGTTTTAACTATTTTAGCTCCACTTACCTCCTGAAGAAGCGGGGTGTTGAGAGATTACCTACCCATAGAAGGCACTCTACCCCCAATCTTGTATTAATTTGATTGGTGTAATGATAGGTTTTGTCCTGTGTCCATAGGCTAAAGCAGTGATCTCCAAACTGTGGCCCTTTGCTTGCCTCTATCTGCCCTCTATCCACAACTGACACCAAGGACTGGGCATGATTCCTCCCACTGACACCAAGGATGGGGCACTATTCCTCCAACTGATACCAAGGATGGGGTTCTATTCCTCCCACAGATATCAATAGGGCACTATTCCTTCCACTAAAACCAATGATGGGGCATTGTTTACTCCCACTGGCCACAGTCCGGCCCCTATAAAATCTGAAGGACAGTAAACCAGACCTTTGTTTAGAAAGTTTGGAGAGCCCTGAGCTGCAGTCCTATAGGAGTTATCTGAGGAAGGTTGTTTATGTGTACTGGTGTATACTGTATTATGTTTGCAACTTTTCATGTGATTTTACTGTTGTTATAATAAAACATTGGATCATTTTATATTGTTTATGACAGGCACCTCTAAAGACCACCTTGTTTTTTTATTCTTATTTTTGAAGTAAATAATCTGTTTGGGCCAAGTTGGCCAAGTTGGCCCAAAGATAGGTTGAAAAAGGAACGATTGATGGTTCCGAAACGCATCCCTTATTGATGACATCACATCCTCGCCCAGGCTGTTTGTTTGCGGTTCAGGCTGGTTATCGAGCCGCCCAGTGGATGACATCACTTCCGGGTTCGCCGTCTTTCCAGCTGATAACGCCGGTCTCACAGCGGCTTCCTGTGTCTCATACCGCTGTGTTTAGTGACCACATCCATCCCATCTGAAGGCTTCCTCTGACCGCGACCCCTTCCAATGCAGCTTAAATTGTGATGTGCCTGATTACCACTTCCATTCTGTAAGTGTTTTTAACCCTTTTTTGGGGCATTAAAATTGTTAATCTTCTGCACTTAGAGGCGCCTTTGTTGTTTCTTTGTGTCATTATAAAGTTGATCTAGGGAATATCCAATTGCCTCTCGGGTGATCAGGAAGGACTTTCCCTGCTGTAGCAAATTGAATCATGCCTTGTTGGGGTTTTTCGCTTTCCTCTCCTCTCTTTTTTACTTATTGGTTGAACTAAAATTAAGAGTAGGCAACCCCCGGCACGCAAAGCCTCTTTTGCCGGCACTCATCTCCCTCTCCATCAGCAGAGAAGCACAGGGAAGTGTCAGTGAGACACTAATGCATTTCAATTTCAGAATTCCACACACCGCTCCTGCACTGAGGAGGAGGCACTGTGCCCCCACACACTGTAAAAAAGGGGAAACATTGGTTCTCTAACTTTGCTGTAGCTGCAATGATGATCAGCTTTTGTGATGGGGAAGAGATTGGGTGCAGTTCTGCTAAGGGGGGGGTGTCCCTGTTTCCAGGAGAAGGACTGTCATTGGCCACTTTCTGAAGCCAATCACAGTCCTGCTAGCCCCGTCCACCATCTGGAGGAAGATGACTCGCTTGGTTGCCACTACCAATCTCAGAAAGAAGGGATTTTACTGTGAACTACTTGTAAAAAACCACAATCAGGTCACATTTTGTGGAATTACTGTTGAGCTTCTGGGAACCTTGTTGAAATTATTCCTGAACCTTTGCGTCACTTACTACTGAACCCCTGCACTCTGTGTCCCTTTAATCCACAGCCAGTATTCAGTGCAATAAAAACCACACCCAACTTTTGCTGCGACACACTTCTTCTCAACTGCGGGGGCACAACTTATGATCCTGCACACAGGCCCACTGCTTTCAGAAAATGTCCCTGACCTGAGCTCATCATTGTGCATCCATTCCAGATGCTTATATGTGACATCACATACAAGAATGTGGGATTGATGCGAGAGGTGGATCAGCAGGATGAGTGTGCCAGGACAGGTAGATGTGTCTCATCTCTGCTTCCTTTCACCACTTTGCATATCACGCATATCATAAATGAGAAGGGGGTGGAGCAGAAGAGCAGGAGGGTACAGCAGTGGGGCAGATGTGCAGGGAGGTACAGTGTTGGAAGAGATGAGAAGGGGGTTCAGCAGTGGGACAGAACAGCAGGGGGTATAGTGTTGGACCAGATGAGCAGGGGGTTCAGTGTTGGGGCAGATGAGAAGGGGGTTCAATGGTGGGACAGAAAAGCAGGGGGGGTAAAGCAGTGGGGCAGATGAGAAGGGGGTTACAGTGGTGGGGCAGGAGAGCAGGGGGGTACAGAGGTGAGACAGATGTGCAGGAGGTACATTGCAGATGAGAAAGCAGGTTACCGTGGTGGGGCAGATGAGTGTTAGGAAAGATGAGAAGGTGATTCAGTAGTGAGACAGAAGAGCATGGGGATCCGGCGGTAGAGCAGATGTGCAGGGAGGTACAGTGGTGGGGAAGAGGAGGAAAGGGGTACATTGATGGAGCTGATGAGCAGGGGGGTTAAAGTGGTGGGACAGAAGAGAAAGTGGGTACAGTGGTGGCGCAGTTGTGCAGAAGGTACAGTGGTGGGAGGGATGAGAAGGGGGTTCAGCTGTGACACAGAAAAGCAGGGTGATGGGGCAGATGAGCAGGGAGATACAGTGGTGGCACAAATGAGCAGGGGGGGTTCAGTATTGGGCCAGATGAGAAGGGGGTTAAAGTTGTTGGTTGTATGGACACCCAAGGGCATCACTATCATATTAGTGTCAGCACGCCTTCAGCCCTCGCCATTGCTGTGATCTTTTTCCATCTGTTTCACTCGCCTTTTACCACCTGGTGCTGCGGTTCTGGTTTAGCTGTCATATCAACTACATGTTGACTGGCAACTTTTCCATTGATCCCTCCCGAGTCCCGTTGACGCACTAGTCACGTGACACTGACTATATCCTGCACTGCACTATGGTCATTGAAGGCCCTATGCGCTGTATTGCGGGTGCATGCGCGAGAGCTCTTTTTGTCCGCTCACTGATCGGTGATGTCAGACGCTGATCCGCTGTGGGGGGCACATAAAGCCAGCCAGTCCACTTATCTTCTTGTTGGACTTCAGGGTCGTCTGCAACTGCTGCTGTTTTAATGCCATTGTATGATCATTGATTTTTGGATATGGTTTTTTATTCATTGATGTATACATCCTTATAACTTGGTGCTCAACTTTTAGGTGTTACACCTCTGTTAAACACAGGCTCTGGTTTTTTTGCCGTAAACTGACACCCACTTTGGGTGATTCATACACCCCAATTGGGGACTATGGCAATCTGTCTGTTTGAAATCATTTAGGTGAGTCCTTACCTATATACTGGTTATATATATTTTTTATTCACGCTATCACTTTTATTACTATTGGTATTTATATATCCATGCCCTGCGCTTAGTAACCATCCGTCTCTTTCTTTGTAGTCACACAATTTGGATGATTCCTACCAAATCGATCTCTCTAGCACAACTCTCTCTGTAAAACATCCATACAGGCGCGCCTGCTTTAATATTGATTTTAATATATAACTGTAAGTAATTGAGGCTATGTTAGCCCTACCCCCTTATTTGGGATAATGTCTATCCCAATACTGCTATTTATTTGAACACGCAACTGACATCTACATTTCTAAATCCTGATTGCTAGGTCTCTGTCTGCCCCTACAACCATAGATGCGGCGTCTCCTGTCGCGATTCTCATCGGGAGCTAGGGGGTATGTATCTGTGGCACCTGAGTGGATCTCGCATCTACAGGAAGCCTTTGACCATGCCATGCATTCAATACTTGAAATGTATAACTATGTATTTTAATTGAATTTTGAAATGTAGATCTCATGTTTTTTCTTTGTCTTTCTACTTAGAACCTTCAATTTTGGCACAGGCCTATATCATTTCCCTGAGAAAGCCAATGCTTTGGCGAAACATGTAGGAAATGATTACCTGTACTACTGGTCTTCTAACATCTAGGCCAGTTTTCCCTTTTTTCTTAATCGCATTTGTTTACACCCCTTCATGTTTATACATTGATGTTTATGTCCTTTTTCTATATATGTAAATAAAGTATATTGATATTTTATGTACCTTTTGTAATTTCTTCTCTATTGGCACCGTTATAATCCCCTCCCTCTATTTCCATTTACTATTTTTGCCAAGTTAATTGGGATGAGGTTCCGTATCTTTTGAGGATTCCCCAGCCACACCCCTATTTTCCTAAGAGTGTTAAAGTGGTGGGAAAGATGAGCAGGGCGGGGGGTTCAGTGTTGGGGCAGAGGAGAAAGGAGGTACAAGGGTGGGACAGAGGAGCAGGGGATTACAGCAATGGGGCAGAGGAGCAGGGAGGTATACAGAGGTGGGGCAGATGTGCAGGGGGGTGCAGAGGAGAAAGGAGGTACATCGGTGGAACACATGAGCAGGGGGTTAGTAGTGGGGCAGAAGAGCAAGTGATACAGATGTGCAGGAGGCACAGTGGTGGGGCAGATGTGAAAGGGTGTTACAGTAGTGGGGTGGATGAGCAGATAAGTTCAGTGTTAGGACAGATGGGAAGATGATTCAGCGGTGAGACAGACGAACATGGGGGTTCAGCGGTGGTGGAGATGTGCAGGGAGGGACAATGGTGGGGCAGATGAGAAAGGGAACATTGGTGGGGCAGATGAGCAGGGGGTTGCAGTGGTAGGACAGAAGAGCAGGGTGGTGCAATGGTGGAAAGATGTACAGGGGGTTACAGTGGTGGGACAGATGAGCAACGGGTACAGAGGTGGGGCTGATGTGCAGGGGGTTGCAGTGGTGGGGCAGATGAGCAGGGGGTTACAGTGGTGGGGCAGATGAGGAGGGGGTTACAGTGGTGGGGTAGATGAGCAGAGGGGGTACAGTAGTTAGGCAGATGAGAAGGGGGTTACAGTGGTGGGGCAGATGAGCAGGGGGTTACAGGGGGTACAGTAGTTAGGCAGATGAGCAGGGGGTTACAGTGGTGGGGAAGATGAGAAAAGTTGTACATTGATGGGGCTAATGAGCAGGGGGGTTACAATGGTGGGACAGAAGAGAAAGGGGGTACAGTGGTGGGGCAGATGTGCAGAAGGTACAGTGGTGGGAGGGATGAGAAGGGGGTTCAGCGCTGGGACAGAAAAGCAGGGGGGTACAGTGATGGGGCAGATGAGCAGGGGGTTATACAGTGGTGGGGCAGATGAGTAGGGGGTTACAGTGGTGGGGCAGATGAGTAGGGGGGTACAGTGGTGGGGCAGATGAGCAGGACGCTGCAGTGGTGGGGCAGATGAGCAGGGGGGTACAGTGGTGAAACAGATTTACAGGGGGGACGGTGATCTGGAGGTGTGAAAGGTGCATGAATTGGGGCTGATCTAAGGAGTGAGAGTGCAGGATGTTAATTTCTCACTATTAAAGTCCTTTACAGCATTTACTTTATAAAAAAAAATCATTTTCGTGATTGAGAGTGTGAAGTTGACATTTTTTTTTTCGTTATTAAATCGGCACGTTTAATTTCTTTGAAAATATTTTTCGGCACACTGTGCTCAAAAGGTTGCCTACCTCGGAACTAGATGGACTTGTGTCTTTTTTCAATCTGACTAACTATGTAACTCCTGCTGGCCCAACAGGTAGCTGAACCTGATAACTAGAGACTTCACATTCTATCCACATAACACTTTTTTCGTGCATAGACCATTTCTTCACATCCCATGCTCTCCTACCCTGAGTTTTGGCCTCTAGCATATTTGCTGTCCCATGGCCAGACCACAACACTGTATAGCCTGGTACACACGGTTCGATTGTTGTACGACCGAGTGTCTAATTTTGTGAAAAGCACGTGTGCAGGATTTTGTCTAGCATACTAACTATGCGCGTATTGTCGTTCCACAAACACAAACATAGTGACGTGCTATGAGAGTATAAAGAGGAAGTTAATTTCTCAAGCGCCACCCTTTGGGCCCCTTCTGCTAATTTCATGTTAGTAGAAGTTTGGTCAGCGTCGATTCGCACTTTTTGTCAAGTTATTTTTATTTGGATGGGAGATAGCATCTCTAATTTAATTTGTGTTTTTTTTTTCTGCACAATAAAAACCATAACAACCATAATATTAATCTTATTTATATCACTACAAAACAAATGTCTTTTAAAATACGTTTACCATAACTGCATTAGTGTCCCCAGCAAAGCAGCTTCATTATTATCCCATTAACCACTTCAGCCCCGGAAGGATTTACCCCTTCCTGACCAGAACACTTTTTGCGATACGGCACTGCACCGCTTTAACTGACAATTGCGGGGTCGTGCGACGTTGCACCCAAACAAAATTGAGGTCCTTTTTTTCCCACAAATAGAGCTTTCTTTTGGTGGTATTTGATCACCTCTGCCATTTCTATGTTTTGCGCTATAAACAAAAAAAACCCGACAATTTTGAAAAAGAAGCAATATTTTTTACTTTTTGCTAATAAATATCCCCCAAAAATATATAAAAAAACTAATTTCTCTCTCAGTTTAGGCCGATATGTATTCTTCTACATATTTTTGGTAAAAAAAAAAAATCGCAATAAGCGTATATTGATTGGTTTGCGCAAAAGTTATAGCGTCTACAAAATAAGGGATAGATTTATGGCATTTTTATTATTAATTTTTTTTATTAGTAATGGCGGCGATCTGCGATTTTTATCGTGACTGCGACATTATAGCGGACACATCGGACACTTTTGACACTATTTTGGGACCATTGCCATTTATACAGCGATCAGTGCTATAAATATGCACTGATTACTGTGGAAATTACACTGGCAGGGAAGGGGTTAAACACTAGGGGGCGATCAAGGGGTTAAGTGTGTCCTAGGAAGTGATTCTAGCTGTGGGGGTTATGGGCTACCACTGACATGACAGCGATCACTGCTCCTGATGATAGGGAGCAGTAGATCTCTGTCATGTCACTAGGCAGAACAGGGAAATGCCTTGTTTACAAAGACATCTCCCCATTCTGCCGCTCCTTGACATGATCACGGGCCCCTGGTGGACATCGAGTCTGCGGGACCCGCGGGCACGGTCACGAAGTACACGGCAGGCACACGCCCACAATGCTGCGATTTAAATGGGACGTACCTGTACGCCCATTTGAGCAGCCGAGACATTGTGCCGACGTACAGCGTCATGCCCTGGTCGGCATGTGGTTAAAGAAGATGAGAATGTGCACTGCATTTCAACATTTCATCATTTGCCGCATCACGAATGTTAATTCTAGATTACGAACGGTAGTTTACAAGACCGAACTCTTCCGGCTCGTTCCTTGGTTCCGATCATGCGTGTTTGTACTTTTGACTTTAGTGTGACGGATGTCTTTACTGACCATCCGAAAATCAGACGTTGTCGTTCGTCAAAAATTTACTAGTCCGCTCATCCATCTTTTGTCTGATGAAAAAGTCACATCGGCTGTCGAAAGCACCGTACTAATGTTCTGAAAATCCGCAGACAGCTCGTCTTACGAATTTTCCCTTCTAATTTTCGTATCAAGTGTACGAGGCCTAACCCTCAACTTTCCTTCCCTTTGGGCGGCTTTAGCAGGCTGCACATGGATACATAGGGGTTTATTTACTAAAGTTGGAGAGTGTAAAATGAGGCTCACTTCTGCAAATAAACCAATTAGCTTCCAGTTTTTATTGCCAAAGCTTAATTGAACAAGCTAGGGTTGGAAGCTGGTTGGCTACTATGCACAGCTGCACCAGATTCTGAGCGCACCTGTTTTTGTAAATCTACCCCATAATGACTCCCTTTTACATCACCCCATCCAGGATTAAATTGTAAACAACCATGGGAGCAAAGTCACCCTGCTGACACTGAGAGAAGCACATAAGGTAGTATTAAGGGGCAACTGTATCAAATTGTCCTCGAACTTGAAGTGTAGACTATAGACCAGGGGTAGGCAACCCCCGGCAAAGCCTCTTTTTCCGGCACTCGACTCCCTCCCCATCAGCAGTGCAGGAAAGTTTCAGTGAGACACTTTCAGAGTTCCCCACACCTGCAATGAGGGGGAGGCACTGTGCCCACGCATATTGTAAAAGATGGGTAACATTGGTTGATGAGCAGGGTGGTACAGTGGTGGGGCAGATGTGCGGGATGTTAGTGGTGGGGCAGATGTGCAGGGTGTTAGTGGTGGGGCAGATGTGCAGGGTGTTAGTGGTGGGGCAGATGTGTAGGGTGTTAGTGGTGGGGCAGATGTGCAGGGGATTACAGTGGTGGGGCAAATGAGCAGATAAGTTCAGTGTTAGAACAGATGAGAATATGGTTCAGCGGTGAAACAGAAGAGCATGGGGGTACGGCGGTGGAGCAGATGTGCAAAAGAGGTGGGACAGAGGAGCAGGGGGGTACAGAGGTGGGGCAGATGTGCAGAGGAGAAAGGAAGTACATTGGTGGAACACATGAGCAGGGGGGTTACAGTGGTGGGGCAGAAGAGCAGGGGTTACAGTGGTGGGGCAGATGGGAAAG
Source organism: Lithobates clamitans (assembly GCA_037952925.1). Lineage (NCBI taxonomy): Eukaryota > Metazoa > Chordata > Amphibia > Anura > Ranidae > Lithobates > Lithobates clamitans. The sequence goes on along the minus strand of JBBGZY010000108.1, from coordinate 4,133,726 downwards.
GGGGTTACAGTGGTGGGCCAGATGAGCAGATAAGTTCAGTGTTAGGACAGATGTGAAGATGGTTCAGCGGTGAGACAGAAGAGCATGGGGGTACGGCGGTGGAGCAGATGTGCAGGGAGGTACACTGGTGGGGCAGTCAAGAAAGGGGGAACATTGGTGGGGCAGATGAGCAGGGGGTTACAGTGGTGGGGCAGATGAGCAGGGGGTACAGTGGTGGGACCAAAGAGCAGGGTGGTACAGTGGTGGGGCAGATGTGCAGGGGGTTATACAGTGGTGGGGCAGATGAGCAGGGGGATACAGTGGTGGGACAGATGAGCAGGGGGGTACAGTGGTGGGGCAGATGAGCAGGGGGGTACAGTGGTGGAGCAGATGAGCAGGGGGGGTACAGTGGTGGGGCAGATGTGCAGGGAGTTACAGTGGTGGGGCAGATGAGAAAGGGGGTACAGTGGCAGGGCAGATGAGCAGGGGGATACAGTGGCGGGGCAGATGAGCAGGGGGGTACAGTGGTGGGGCAGATGAGCAGGGGGGTACAGTGGTGGGACCAAAGAGCAGGGTGGTACAGTGGTGGGACCACAGAGCAGGATCGTACAGTGGTGGGGCAGATGTGCAGGGGGTTATACAGTGGTGGGGCAGATGAGCAGGGGGATACAGTGGTGGTGCAGATGAGCAGGGTGGTACAGTGGTGGGACAGATGAGCAGGGGGGTACAGTGGTGTAGCAGATGAGCAGGGGGGGTACAGTGGTGGGGCAGATGTGCAGGGGGTTACAGTGGTGGGGCAGATAAGAAAGGGGGTACAGTGGCGGGGCAGATGAGCTAGGGGGATACAGTGGCGGGGCAGATGAGCAGGGGGATACAGTGGCGGGGCAGATGAGTAGGGGGGTACAGTGGTGGGGTAGATGAGAAGGGGGGTACAGTGGCGGGGCAGATGAGAAAGGGGGTACAGTGGTGGGGCATATGAGCAGGGGGGCTACAGTGGTGAGGCAGATGTGCAGGGTGTTAGTGGTGGGGCAAATGTGCGGGGGGTACAGTGGTGGGACAGATGAGAAAGGGGGTTACAGTGGTGGGGCAGATGTGCAGGGTGTTAGTGGTGGGGCAGATGAGCAGAAGGTACAGAGTGGTGGGGCAGATGAGAAAGGGGGTTACAGTGGTGGGACAGAAGAGCAGATAAGTTCAGTGTTAGGACAGATGAGAAGATGGTTCAGAAGTGAGACAGAAGAGCATGGGGGTACAGTGGTGCAGGGGGGTACAGTGATGTGGCAGATGTGCAGGGGGGTTTAGTGTTGGGGAGCAGATGAGCAGGGGGTACAGTGGTAAAACAGATGTTAATTTCTCACTTCTAAAGTCGTTTACAGCATTTACTTTATAAAAAATAATTTTCGTGATTGAGAGTGGGAAGTTGACATTTTTTTGTTATAAAATCAGCACGCTCAATTTCTATGAAAACATTTTTCGGCACACTGCTCAAAAAGTTGCCTACCCCTGCTGTAGATTATTATTATTACAGCTACTTATATAGCGCTGTCAATTAACACAGCGCTTTTCATATATATTGTACATTCACATCAGTTCCTGCCCTCAAGGAGCTTACAATCTAAGGTCCAGAGGCGTAACTAGAACCTTCAGGGCCCCGGTGCAAGAAACAATGATGCCCCCCCCCCTTCCATCCGAGCTCCAGGCTTCAAATTTTGGGAGGGCATCCATGGACATCCTCCCAAAACCGTGCTTTCCGCATGCCCCCTGGGACGTGCATCCAGCGCAATCACAGTGGCCCTTTACCATGTGATGTCAGCTGATCACATGTACACAGACTTGCCGGTTATCCGCAGCCCTTTCCTCCCGTGCTATGTCTGTGTGAGGAAAGGACTGCCATTAACTGTCAAGAATGTCAGTAAATTGTTTACACTGATAATCAGTGCCCCAATCATCAGTGCCATATATCAGTGCCCATCAATGCCACCTATCAGTGCCCATCAATGCCGCCTACAAGTGTTACCTATCAGTGCTCATTAATGCTGCCTATTAGTGCCCATCAAATCTGCCTATCAGCATCACCTATCAATGCTCATTATTGCAGCGCCCATCCATGCCACCTATCGGTACTCTTCAATACTGCCTTAGTTCTGCCTATCACTATTCCTCAGTGCCCATCCGTGCAGCCTATGAGTTCTGCCTATCAGTGCTCATCAATGCTTATCAATGCCTCCTATCAGTGCAGCCTATCAGTGCCCCCTTTCAGTGCCTCCTATCAGTGCCCCTATCAGTGCCTTCTTAGTGCCCCCTATCAGTGCCTCCCTTCAGTGCTCATCAGTAAATCCCATTGGTGCCTCCCATCGGTGCCCCCTATCAATGCTCATCAGTAAATCCTATCAGTGCCTCCCATCGGTGCCCCCTATCAGTGCCCCCTATTGCCTTCTCAGTGCCCCCCATCAGTGCCTCCTATCATTGCCCACCAGTGCCTCCCATCAGTGCCCCCTATGAGTGCCTCTCTTCAGTGCCCATCAGTGTCCCCTATCAGTGCCTCCCATCAGTGTCCCCTATCAGTGCCTCCCATCGGTGTCCCCTATCAGTGCCTCCCCTTCAGTGCTCATCAGTAAATCTTATCAGTGCCCCCTATCAGTGCCCATCAGAGTCCTCTATCAGAGTCCTCTGTCTTCTCAGGACAGCACAGCTCTGAGCGGCATCACTAGGGTTGGTGTCATACGGTGAGAAAAAAATTGGTGTCACCCCCCTCCACAAACTATAGCCCCCCTCAGTACAGACCCCCCCCATAACTGCAGACCCCCTCTCAGTATAGACCCCCACTAAGTACAGACCCCCCTCTCGCAGTATAGATCCTCCTCACTAACTACAGACCCCATCCATCAGTATAGACCCCCTCATTGCAGACCCCCATCTATCAGTATAGCCCCCCTCTATCAGCAAAGACTCCCATCTATCAGTGTAGACCCCCTTAGTGCAGACCCCATCTATCAGTATAGACCCCCCTCAGTGCAGACCCTCATCTATAAGTATAGACCCCCCTCTATCACTATAGACCCCAGTGTAAACCCCCCCTCCATCAGTGCAGACCTCCCCTCCATTAGTGCAGACCCCCCTCCATCAGTTCACATCCCCCCCTCAGTACAGACCCCCCTCCATCAGTGCAGTCCTCCCCTCCCTCATTGCGGGCCCCCCCTCCATTAGATCACACCCCCCCTCATTACAGACCCCCCCTCCATCAGTGCAGGCCCCCCCACAATGCAGACCACCCCCCCTCATTGCAGACCACCCCCTCCATTAGCACACCCCCCCTCAATGCAGACCCCAATCAGTGCAGACCCCCCTCCCTCCATCAATGCAGACCCCCCTCAGTGCAGACCCCCACCTCATCAATGCAGACCCCCCTCAGTGCAGACCCCCACCTCATCAATGCAGACCCCCCCTCAGTGCAGACCCCCACCCCATAGTGTTCCCCCCAGGACATGTCTATTTGCATACAAACTTTACAGACCTCAGAACAGCGTTCTCCCTCGGACTCCTCCTCCTCCCCCTCCGTAACCAGAGAGGAGGGGGAGGCGGCTTCGGTCCGCTCCGCTGTACGCCTGTGTGTCTCTCATCTAGCAGAGAGACACCGGCATTGTTTGTTTTATTTCCCTGCTCTCCGTGTGTCCTCTCTCTCACACGGCATGACAGGACACACAGCTGATCTCCCCCCTCTCCTCTCTGTGTGCTCCGCGGGCAGTCAAGTGTGAAGCTAAGGAGCTCAAATTTCCCGCGGAGCACACAGAGAGGAGAGGGGGGAGATCAGCTGTGTGTCCTGTCATGCCGTGCGAGAAAGAAGAGGACACACGGAGAGCAGGGAAATAAAACAAACAATGCCGGTGTCTCTCTGCTAGATAAGAGACACGCTCAGCCTAAGAGCGCTGTGCGGAGCAACCCCGCTGGGCCCCCCCCCACAGTGGCGGAATGCCGGGCCCCGTCGCAACTGCGACTGTTGCGACCCCGGTAATTCCGCCACTGCTAAGGTCCCTAACTTACATTCATACATACACATACTAAGGCCATTTATACAGGATCCAATTAACCAACCAGCATGTCTTTGGAGTGTGGGAGAAAACAGAGTACCCACGCCGGCACAGGGAGAACATGCAAACTCAAGGCAGGTAGTGTCATGGTTTGTAGTGCGCATAGAGCTGTGTACAAGACCACAACTAACATGTACTGCTCGCTCCAAACAAACTGAAGTGAGGGGGAAAAGAGAAGTTTTGGAGCTCATTGAGGCAGAAAAAAACAGTGGTTTTTTTACTAAAAAACAGATTACAAGGCCATTCAGTAAAGAATGTTTATTGATTATTTTTGGAGAATAAGGCTGGCCATACATTATACAATTTTATTGTACAACTTTTCTTTAGATTTACCAAAACCATATAATAGGAGGTCAAACCTAAACACTTTCAATTTGTATGCAATCATGCAAGCCCTTGCACTACATAGCTGAAGGTAAATCTAAAGAAAATTGAATAAGAAAATTGTATGGTGTATGGCCAGCTTAAGTTTTTTTTTTTCTGACAGCAATCTTAGGGCACATTCAGACCACTTGCATTGTGGTTATGCATTACAATGCACACAGAACCTCAACTCACTTAATAAAAACACTGTTGCATTGGTGTTCTGCTGTGAAAAAAATTCAGGCAGCATCAATTTATTAATGCACTACAGCCTATTCTTTTTAAAAACAATACAGGATAGAGGCAAATAGTTACCTAAGCCAAAATGACAGGGCAGGTATGATCTATAGAAGGAATATGCTCAACCACTTCAGCCCCGGAGCATTTGGCAGCTCAATGACCGGAGGACTTTTTACAATTTGGCACTGCGCTGCTTTAACTGGTAATTGTGCGTTCATGCAATGTTGTACCCAAACGAAATTTGCATCCTTTTTTTTCCCACAAAAGTACACCCCCCCCCCCCCCAATGACCCCATTTTGGAAAGTAGACATCCCAAGGAAATTGCTGAGAGGCATGTTGAGCCAAGTGATTGAAAAATTACAAAAAAAAATACACAAAGTTGTCACTAAATGATATATTGCTCACACATGGCATGGTTATATGTGGAATTACACCCCAAAATACATTCTGCTGCTTCTCCTGAGTACGGGGATAACCTCATGTGTGAGACTTTTTGGGAACCTAGCCGCGTACAGGACCCCGAAAACCAATCACCACCTTTAGGATCTCTAATGCCCCATACACACGTTCGGATTTTCCAAAGGATAATGTTCGATGGGAGCCTTTTGTTGGAAATTCCAACCGTGTGTAGGCTCCATCAGACAGTTTCCATCGGAATTTCCGTCGCACAAAATTTGGAATCTGGTTCTCAAATTTTCCGACAACAAAATCCGTTCACGTAAATTAAGATCGTGTGTACACAATTCCGACGCACAAGGTGCCACGCATGCTCGGAATCAAGCAGAAGAGCAGCACTGGCTATTGAACTTAATTTTTCTCGGCTCGTCGTACGTGACTTACGTCACCACGTTCTTGACGTTCGGAATTTCCAAAAAAGTTTGTGTGACTGCGTGTATGCAGGACAAGTCTGAGCCAACATCCATCGGAAAAAAAACATGTATTTTATTTGTTGGATTGTCCAATCATGTGTGCGAGGCATAAGGGTGTAAATTTTTGATTTCACTCCTCACTACCTATCACAGTTTCGAAGGCCATAAAATGCCAAGATAGCACAAACCCCCCCCCCCCCCCCAAAATGACCCCATTTTGGAAAGTAGACACCCCAAGCTATTTGATGAGAGGCATGTTGAGTCCATGGAATATTTTATATTTTGCCACAAGTTGCGGGAAAATGAAATTTCTTCTTTTTTTGCACAAAGTTGTCACTAAATGACATATTGCTCAAACATGCCATGGGCATATGTGAAATTACACCCCAAAATACATTCTGCTGCTTCCCCAGAGTACAGGGATACCACATGGGTGAGACTTTTTGGCAGTCTAACCGCGTACAGGACCCCGAAAACCAATCACTGCCTTTAGGCTTTCCAAGGGCGTACATTTTTGATTTCAGTCCTCACTGCCTATCACAGTTTCGGAGGCCATGAAATGCCCAGTTAGCACAAAACCTCCCAAATGACCCCATTTTGGAAAGTAGACACCCCAAGCTATCTGCTGAGAGGTATGTTAAGTATTTTGCAGATCTCACTTTTTGCCACAAAGTTTTGAAAATTGAAAAAAAGATTAAAAAAATACATTTTTCTTACCTTTCTTCATTTTCAAATATAAATGAGATCTGCAAAATACTCACCATGCCTCTTAGCAAATACCTTGGGGTGTTTACTTTCCAAAATGGGGTCATTTGGGGGGGGGGGGGGGGGTTTGTGCTATCTGGACATTTCAGGGCCTCCATAACTGTGATAGGTAGTGAGGAGTAAAATCACAATTTTACGCCTTTAAAAAGCCTGAAGGCGGTGCTTGGATTTTGGGGTCCTGTACGTGGCTAGGTTCCCAAAAAGTCTGGAGAGGCAGCAGAATGTATTTTGGGGTGGAATTCCACATATAACCATGCCATGTTTGAACAATATTTCATTTAATGACAACTTTGTGTAAAAAAAAAATTTTAATTTTCCTGAAACTTGTGGCAAAATATCAAATATTCCATAGACACAACATTCTTTTCAAAATGGGTTCATTTGGGAGGGGATTTGTGCTATCATGACATTTCAGGGCCTCCGAAACTGTGATAGGTAGTGAGGAAGTGAAATCACCATTTTACGCCCTTAGAAAGCCTGAAGGCGGTGATTGGTCCTGTACACGTCTAGGCTCCAAAAAAGTCTCACACATATGGTATCCCCATACTCAGGAGAAGCAGCAGAATGTGTTTTGGAGTGTAATTTCACATATTCCCATGGCATGTTTGAGCAATAGATCATCTAGTGACAACTTTGTGCAAAAAAAAAAAACATTTTTCCGCAACTTGTGGCAAAATATAAAATATTCCATGGACTCAACATGCCTCTCATCAAATAGCTTGGGGTGTCCAATTTCCAAAATTGGGTCATTGGGGGGGGGTTTGTGCTATCTTGGCATTTTATGGCCTTCAAAACTGTGATAGGTAGTGAAGAGTAAAATCAAAAATTTACACCCTTCGAAATCCTGAAGGCGGTGATTGATTTTCGGGGTCCTGTACACGGCTAGGCTCCCAAAAAGTCTCACACATGAGGTATCCCCCATACTCAAGAGAAGCAGCAGAATGCATTTTGTGGTGTAATTCCACATATAACCATGCCATGTTTGAACAATATATCATTTAGTGACAACTTTGTGAAAAAAAAAGTGTAATTTTCCCAAAACTTGTGACAAACATGCACTCAACATGCCTATCAGCAAATAGCTCGGGGTGTCTACTTTCCAAAAAGGGGTCATTTGGGGGGGGGTTTGAACTGTCCTGGCATTTTATGCACAACATTTAGAAGCTTATGTCACACATCACGCACTCTTCTAACCACTTGAAGACAAAGCCCTTTCTGACACTTTTTGTTTACATGAAAAAATATTTTTTTTGCAAGAAAATTACTTTGAATCCCCAATCATTATATATTTTTTTAAAGCAAAGGCCCTACAGATTAAAATGGTGGGTGTTGCAAATTTTTTCCCACAGTATTTGCGCAGCGATTTTTCAAACGCAATTTTTTTGGAAAAAACACACTTTACTTATTACTGCCCTCGATCTGACCTTCATGGTGATACCTCACATGCATGGTGCAATTGCTGTTTACATATGACACAAGACCGATGCTTGCGTTTGCCTTTGCGCGTGAGCACCGGGGGACAGGGGTGCTTTTCTTTTTTTTTTTTTAACTATTTATTTTGCTTTTTTATTATATTTTTAAACTGTTCCTTTCATTTTTTTTTTTTTATAATTTTTATTGTTATCTCAGGGAATGTAAATATCCCCTATGATAGCAATAGGTAGTGACAGGTACTCTTTTTTGAAAAAATTGGGGGTCTATTAGACCCTAGATCTCTCCTCTGCCCTCAAAGCATCTGACCACACCAAGATCGGTGTGATAAAATGCTTTGCCAATTTTCCAATGGCGCTGTTTATATCCGGCGAAACCTAAGTCATGAAATGCTCGTAGCTTCCGGTTTCTTAGGCCATAGAGATGATTGGAGCCATTCTGGTCTCTGATCAGCTCTATGGTCAGCTGGTTGAACCACCGGCTGCATTCTCGGGTTTCCTGTTGTGACAGGAGAGGCTGAGAAAACCATGGAAGACGGTGGGGGGGGAATGTTCCCTTCCACTGCTTATAAAAACAGTCTAGAGGCTAATTAGCCGCTAGGATTGCTTTTATATGAAAGCCGACCGCTGTCTGAAAAGAATGATACCAAGATGATCATTATGGTATAACCACTCGAAGTCCAGCAACATACCAGTACGTTGCTGGTCCTTGTTGGGCATACATTGTAATGTTCTTTTTTCATGCAGCCTGTGGGCTGAACGAAAAAAAGAGATTGATCTGTGGGTATGCCCACCATTAGAATACCACCCTTCATCCACCCACTTCTAATGATGGGCATACATGCACCATTTTGTTTTTAACTGTGGTGGTGAAATCACCTCCTACAGCGCTGGAGACGCTGATTTACGTATCATGGGAGCAAACGCTGTTGCTGTCAAGAAACATAAATCAATGCTGCAGCTGAATGGCTTAAAGAAGATATGCTGAAGCATGGGGGTATCCACCCCAAAAGTTAGGAGCAAATCGCTCCTCCACCCCTGCTGCCCCCATGCTTCGGCATATATGCTCTTTTTTTAACTGTGGTGGTTAAATCACCTCCGACAGCGCTGGAGTCATGGCTTTACGTATCGTGGGAGCAAACGCTGTTGCTGTCAAGATAAATAAACCCGTGCTGCAGCTGAATGGCGTACCTGCTAAGCAAATGATGGTTAACAATAAAACAAAGTAACATTACAGTATAACAGTAAGACTTGCCATACCTGCAAAGCAAATACAATAAAACATAGTAAAAATAAAACATTGCAATCTGTGCCTAAAAAAATATATGCCGAAGCATGGGGGCATCCGCCCCAAAAGTTAGGAGCAAATCGCTCCTCCTCCCCTGCTGCCCCCATGCTTCGGCATATAGAGAGAAGAAAACAAGAGAGAGAAGAAAAATACAACCACAACTATTTTTGTCTTTTTTATTTTTTTGTTTTTGTGTGTGTGTTTTTTTTTTCACTTTTATAAAAACTGTAAAAAAACTTTAAACTGAACGTTGCAGATTAGGGTCTCTCAAAATGTGATGGCCATCACATCTTTCGAGACTCCAAGACCCTGTGTTAGTGTGCCCATGACTGTGTGGTGCTGTACCCTACGCTAATACTCAACTAGTGTGTGGTAGCGTTTGAAACATTCACCAATGCAGAGACCAGGTTGGTCAGGACAGGAGGAACAATAAAAGTTTCACGCCTAAATCCGCATTTGCTGCAGACATGACATCTTCTTTGGGGTGTTCTTTAGGTAGGGGTACCAGGGAGGACAAAAGGAAAATGCCTCTCATGCAGCTGGCTCACTGCATTTGTGTTGGGAAGTTGGACAAGAGCACGTCTGGAAACAGAAGGGCTCTGACGATCTCTTCCTGGAATTTAAGGAAGGATCCAGTCCGTCCTGAAGCTTTGTATAGCACCAAAGCGTTCAGCAAAGCCAATTGAAATAAATAGACACTTTTTTTGTACCAGCGTCTGGCCTTACGGGCAATTAGGTATGGCACCAACAACTGGTCTTTGAGGTCCACCCCTCCCATGTTAAGGTTGTATTAGTGGACACAGAGGGGTTTCTCCACAACACCAGTTGCCGTAGGAAGCGAAGACAGAATGAAAACATTCCTTGAATCCCTCCACTTCAGTGCTAACAAATTATTACACTTCAAGCAGGCTCTGTCCCCCCGTCTAAGTCGGGATTCTACAAGCCGTTGGGGGAAGCCCCGGCGATTAGATTGCACGGTGCCACATGCGCCAATTCCACAATCAAAAAGGTGACTAAAAAGTGGCACGCTCGTGTAATAATTGTCCACATACAAGTGTTACCCCTTTCCGAATAAGGGTGACACCAAGTCCCACACTATCTTACCAGCGCTCCCTATGTAGTCTGGGCAGTTCTCTGGCTCTACGTGACTATCTTTTCCCTCGTAAACCATAAAACTACATGCATAACCTGTGGCCCTGTCACAGAGCTTATACATCTTGCCCCCGTATCTGGCACGCTTGCTGGGAAGATACTGTTTGATAGACAAGCGGCCAGAAAACTTAATCAGGGACTCATCAACGCAGACAACTTGATCGGAAGTAAACAAGGCTGCAAAACGTTGGTTGAAGTGGTTTACGAGGGGCCGAATTTTGTAGAGCCGATCAAATCCAGGGTCACCCCAAGGACGGCAGAGTTCATTATTGTTGAAATACATGAACCGCAAGGTCTGCTTGTATCGTGTCCTGGTCATGGAGGCAGAGAACACGGGCATATGGTGAACTGGGTCAGCGGACCAATATGACCGCAACTCAATCTTTTAAGTTATGACCATGAGGAGGGATAGGCCCAGGAGGGTCTTAAATTCGGAGACTGTAATTGTAATTGTGACCGTCTCCAATCTCTGGCAAGGGTCAGCTGAGGATTAGCGGCGATGAATTGACCAGCATACAAATTGCTTTGGTCCACAATAGATCTATAGAGATCTTCGTTGAAAAACAGCGAATAAAAATAAAGTGACGTAACATCAACTGTTTTCACCTGAATTCCGGGTTGGCCAGTGAATGGGGGAAGTACAGTTGCTGCAGAAGTGGTGGGTTCCCAATTAGGATTGGCAAATGCAGCAGGAAGGGCACTATGGGCTCGACGGGCCTGTGTTTGTCTTCTTCTTGGTGGCAGCGGGGCACTACTCGTGCTTGCCACTTTGCCAGCTTGAACTGCACTTATGGGACTCGCCACATCACCAAGTGTTACTGCAGTGCTGGATGTATGACCAGGATGTACTAGGCCGCTGGTGCTTGCCAGTTCACCAGAAGGAATAGCGGCACTAGTACTGGCTCCCTGCTCCAGAGCCCTGCGGTTATTGCACGTCAACAACAGCAGAAGAAGATCAGGGTCTGGTATGCCTGACCTTGGCAGGGACCACAACTCTGTCGTCAGAGCTATCTGTCAGGGTGCCGCTGCTGTCTACAGGTTCGTACTCTGAGCCTGAATCTGACAGATGAGTGACTTCCTCTTCATTATCTGTCATGCTCAGAAACGTGTAGGCCTCTTCACTACTGTACCTTCGATTTGACATTTTGGTCTCTAAATTTACTGGTACAGTGGTGAGACTAATGCCCTCTACACACGATTTTCCGATGGAAAAAGTGCGATCGGATTGTGTTGTTGGAAATTCTGATCGTATGTGGGCTCCATCAGACTTTTTCCGTTGGAATTTCTGACACACAAAGTTTGAGAGCAGGATATAAAATTTTCCCACAACAAAATCCGATCGTTTAAATTCCGATTGTGTGTACACAAATCCAATGCACAAAGTGCCACGCATGCTCAGAATAAATTAAGAGACAAAAGCTATTGGTTACTGCCCCGTTTATAGTCCCGACATATGTGTTTTACACCACCGCGTTCAGAACAATCAGATTTTCCGACAACTTTGTGCGGCCGTGTGTATGCAAGACAAGTTTGAGCCAACATCCATCGGAAAAAAATCCATGGATTTTGTTGTCGGAATGTCCGATCAACGTCCGATCGTGTGTACAGGGCATAACAGGTAAAAAAGCTCATGACTGTTAGCGAATGATTCAAATGCTACCAAAAAAACTGTTAGCGTTCACAGGAATCAGGCCTGACTCTGCGAACGCTGCAGTTATGTGTTTTGTAAGTGACAGTGATCGATTGATACTGCACTTGGGTGGGGTGGGCTGGGCGGAGGGGCTAAACACAGGTGCTAGCAGGTATCTGGACTGATCCCGCTAACACTGCGTTTTTGGGAACCCTAAACAGCTGGGGTCGCTAGTATAGATCTGATCAGATCAGATATTAATCTGTTCAGACACTATACTACTAAGGGTGGCCTGTATGGTGCGTGCGTGTTAGCAGTACTGGCACTAATCGGACGCTGCCTGGGGCGACGCAGACCCTATCTGACGCTAAAACCTAACTTTGATCACCTGCCAAGTGATCAGGGAGTTAAACCTTTATTGGGTAATATACGGCGGGTGCCCTGACACTATAAAAAAATAACTAGCTAAACTGCGTCAGCCGTGATACTTATACTGTGATCACAGGTGACAGGGGGTAATCTAGGGGTTAAACCTATCTGGGCCTAAGACTAATTACCCTAACACTGATTTTTGTCACTGACACTAGTACAGCGATAAAAAAAAATCTGATTGCTGTACTGGGCGACACAGTGACAGGTGGTTAAGGGGTTAACTGGGTGGGTGATCGGGGGTGAAATTATGTGCCTACGTGACCTGGTGTCAGTGTAGTGTTGTGCAACTCACTTTTAGATGCTCTCTCCTCTCGGTCTGGAATGAAAAGACCGACACGAGGGGAGATTACATCACTTCCCCTGTCAGTGTTTACAGTTACACAGACAGGGGAAGGATATCAGAAGGATAGCTGGCCGCGCGTGGAACGTATAGCTACGGGATTGTTCGGAACTGGTTGAAGTGATACTAAAGACACACTGTTAAATTTACATTGCCCTTTCTATTTCTGTATATGGATGATGGCACTGTAATTATTTTAACTACTTCCCTACTGGGCCAACTTGGCATTTCTCTCCTACATGCAAACAACATAATTTTTTTTGCTAGAAAATTATTCAGAACCCCCAAACATTTTATATTTTTTTAAACAAAGGCCCTAGAGAATAAAATGGTGGGTGTTGCAATTTTTTATTTCACACGGTATTTCCGCAGCAATTTTCCAAGCACAATTTTTGGGGAAAAAAATAATACACTTTAATGCCCCGTACACACGGTCGGACTTTGTTCGGACATTCCGACAACAAAATCCTCGGATTTTTTCCGACGGATGTTGGCTCAAACTTGTTTTGCCTACACACGGTCGCACAAAGTTGTCGGAATTTCCGATCGCCAAGAACGCGGTGACGTCAAGCACGTACGACGAGACTAGAAAAGGCCGGTTCAGAACCAAGCGAGGCACCCTTTGGGCTCCTTTTGCTAATCTCGTGTTAGTAAAAGTTTGGTGAGAGACGATTCGCGCTTTTTCAGACTCGTGGCTTTCAGATCGTTTTCTGCTGTTCAGTTTGTGCTTGTGGGTTTGTATCTGCTCTTCAGTGCGTGCAGTCAGTTCGTATTGGAGTTTTCTGTGCGATCTTGTCCTCTCGTTGCTGTTTTTCAGGTCGCTCTTCACAGGCCTTGCTGTTCTTCAGTGCGTTCTGTTACTTCGTTCTGAGCAGCCGACCGTTTTCTAGCCATGTTGCGTATGCGTACTCCTCGTAGAGTTCGTGCTGTGCGGGGGCTTGGTGTTGGGGTCCTGACCTTGACACAAGTCCAGTCCATGAACAGGGTGGGGAGGAGTTCTTGGACCAAGAGTTGGTTGCTTCAGCGTGACCAGTTCTGTCATATGCCTTTGCTCCGTGAGATCCGTGAGAATAATCCTGGTGATTTCAGGAATTTTCTCAGGATGACGGACCCCGTATTTCACCGTTTGTTGGCTTCGCTGACCCCCTATATCAGCAGGCAGGATACCTGCATGAGGCAAGCCATCACTCCGGAGCAGAGGTTGGTCGCTACCTTGCGGTATTTGGCGACAGGGAGAAGCCTGCAGGACCTCAAGTTCTCGACAGGCATCTCCCCCCAGGCTCTTCTTTGTGGACATTTACTGCTTGTGTTTGTTTTAGCTGACCCTGACAGAAATGTGTGGAGTCCAGAAAATGTCGTGATTGTGTAACCTTATACAAAGCACTGTTGGCTGTTATTTACTAAATGCAAAGACACTTTTCACTACAAGTGCACTTGCAACTGCACTGAAACTGCACTTGTAGTGCAAAGTGGATTTGCCCTTAGTAAAAAACCCCCATTTTCTCATCAAACAACAATTACATCACCCCAAAAGTGTTGTAGCGTTGAGACAATAATCCACACATTCTTGATGAACAATCTTTTTATTACCAGCACAATCACATGTGCATTTACCAAAGGTTTTTCTGACAAACCAACATGTTTGTTGTATAGCATATTTTGTGGTGTCATTATCCAAAATCAAAATGTGCATTTTATAGAAAACAGGCCTGTGTAAAACCCACAAGAAAGACACAAATCTTGATCTTACAAAGTTCACATTTGGTAGAACTGGAAGGCAATATCAGACATGAGTATTTAGGAACTGTGTTTGATATTGCGTTCAGATGGGGGGAAATCACCCCTGGAAAAGCCAAATTTGGAAGATGCACACAAATTTCCCAATGTCAACATGTGCTATCTGCCATCACGGGGGATCAAGGGATGTGTTTTGGGGGAGAAAGCCCTTCCTCACCGCTACTTTATTATTGAGGAAGGGGTTGCACCCCCAAAACGCGTCCATTGATCTCCCGTGATGGCAGATAGCACATGTTGACACACTGTGTGCATCCTCCAAATTTGGCTTTGGGAAAAATCACAAAAACATTTCGCACATTGTAGCAGACAAAAGAAGAAAGTGATTTTGAGGGGCTTTAAACTCGCCCCAAAACATCAATGATGTTTTTATATTTTGGAATAACATCATTGATGTTTTGCTTGATGTTTTCCAATTGTAAATTACACCCCATGATCTCCCCGATCAGGATCTGGGCACTTTCGGATGTGAAGGGATCTTCATCCACAACCTCACGATCACCTAAAAAGAAAGGAAACCCAAAATAAATTAGGTCTAAAAAAAATGCCGCCATCCATCTCTTATCTGAGCCTGTGGTCGCAGACACTCACCTGTTGTGGTGACTACTTCCACCACGTCTTCTTCCTCCTGCTCATCTTGTGTTGGGGGGATTTTCCCTTCTTCCAGAGGGGGGGGGGCTCTGGTCTCCTCGGATGAGGGGTGTCCTCCGAGTCTTTTCTCCCCTATGTAAAACAAAAATGGTATAATTAGCACACAGATATTTGATGGCAGAACTCTAAAGATGAAACATTGCTTGGAAGTGGGGTACAATTGTCTATTTTAGCAGAGTTCCAAGATGTAGCTTTTTTAGTGTCCTTTGTCAAGCTGCAATACTTTACCTGTTTTGTACAAGCTTCACAGATGGAGACCCCCCTATAGTATACACTGGAGCACCTGTGTGGCCCCCCTAATAAAAAGGGTGTTCTGGGGTCCCACACTAGTGCTCCAGTGTCCAGATGTGAAAACAGCTGCTGAGTGTCCTCTCCTTACACACAATCTAGTTTGCATTTCATTCTAGTAACAAAGCCATCTACACAACCCAATTCTTTGAAGACAAGTATAGGGCCTCAAAATGGTGGCCAAATGCATATGGGCTAAACAATGGTATTTTATAGTCCGAAAAAAAAATGTGTGATCCGAACGAATAATGTGCCCATGAACATGAAAGTTGCCATTTTAAACTGTACAACAGTTCCTAAAAGCACATGGAGCAGCACGAACGTAATAAACACAAGAACAATAGGAAAACAGCACAACTACTTACTTTTTTGCAGCACTCTCCGGATCTTTCTGTACTGTTCATGTTCTCGTAATTTCAGGTCCGACCACCGCTTCCTGAGCTGATCTTTCGATCGTCGTACCCCGAATTTCCGGTGCAGACTCCTGACCACTTTCGCCATGATCTTGGCCTTTCGGACATTGTGGTTGGGGTAAGGCCCATACTTTCCATCATAGTCGGCCTTCTTCAGGATGTCCACCATTTCCAACATCTCCCCAAAGGACATATTTGAGTCCTTTAATCTCCTTCTGGATCGGGACGTTTCAGGCTCCGGCCTTTCCTCCTCCTCCTCGTTGCTGTAATTAGCACGATCCTGCTGTCTATCTGCCATGTGCTCTTCCTCCACTGCGCCGAACAAAAAGGGGCGGGGAAGAGAATAGAAAGAACGTCAGGGGTGGGCGGAGTTATACGCATGCGCAGTGTGTATAAATCGTAACGCGCGCGTCTTACGTACGATCTGTGAGCGGAGGAAGGAGCATCGGAGACGCCGATCGTGCTAACGAAGGTAGGATCTAAACTTGGGCCTATACTGCTTCAAAATTGAAGCCTATATTGTAACAAGTTTAGGGGAGTTTGGCCTGACATTAGGGTTTGTCTTGTGTTGTGTCTTGCAGAGAAAATGGATGGGTTCAACGACCACAATTTCCTGCCCCTGTTTATTGACAAGTACAGAGAGCTGCCCTGTCTGTGGCAGGTGAGACACCCCCACTATAACCATAAACAGAAGAGGCAGGCAGCGCTGGAGAAACTGCTGGAGTTGGTGAAGCCGGTGGTCCCCACAGCAACCATCCCTTATTTAAAAGCTAAAATTGGTGGCCTGAGGAGCACTTATCTTAGGGAGCACAAGAAGGTCACAGATTCCCAGAGGTCCGGAGCTGCAGCAGATGACGTTTATGTCCCCAGGCTGTGGTACAATGAGAGACTGCGATTTCTGTCAGACCACACTGAAGTCAGGGAATCCCTCTCTACTCTTCCTTCCACGCTTCCTTCCATACCAGCTGAGGCTTCCGATGTCCAACCTGGGCCTTCAAGCCAGGAAGAAGTGGAGGAGCCCAGCTGGAGTCAGGTATAGCATTCTTCTACAGATTTCTGGGCAATAAAGAAATGATGTTTACTAGATGTTATTATTGATCACTAATTGCTGATTAAAAAAAGTGTTTTACATATCAATAGACAGTAGTGGGCACCCAAAATTGGGACAAGAATGCAAAATGCTGGGCTCAGAAGGATAGTCTGTTATATTTGTTAACATTGAATTTGCAGCAGTCAGGAGGTGAAAATTGTGTGTGATTGATGAAAACAATACTAAAACTATGTCCCTTTTTCATACACAGGAAGACCTCAGCCAGGAGGAGGCTGTGGAATGTGGCAGTCAGGAGGAGGCGGGGATTAGTGGCAGCCAGGAGGAGGCGGGGCTAAGTGTCAGCCAAGAGAAGCCAGGGACAAGTCGCAGCCTGACTGAGTCTCAGGTCCCTCCCCTCCGCCTGCCATATAAAAGGGCCAGGAAGGCCACTCCCAGTCCTGTGCAGGATTCAGCGTACAGGCTGATCCAGGAGGCTTCGGCGTCCCTCAGAGCCTTCCCCAGTCCTGAAGAGGCCTTTGCCTGCATGGCTGCCACCAAATTGCAGGGCATGCAGGAGGGCCAACGCAAGATTTCTGAGGACCTGATTTATAAAGTCCTTCGTAAGGGGGAGAGTGGGGAACTGACACCCAAGACGGATGTCATTGAGATGGACCATCCTCCTCCTGCTGCTGCCACAACTCCACCACCACAGCCAAAGCCTGGAAGAAAGCGTGGAAGGAAGACCTGAGAGTGATTGCCCTGGGTTCAGTCTGGTCTGACAGAAGATGCAGTCTCTCGTATGACCACAGCCTGGGAACACAGATGTCATCTGCTGCTTTCCTGGACTCTGGGACTTCTGGACCAGACTGCCCTCCCTTAGATATGGACTCCTCAGGCCACCAATTTTGCTTTTAAATAATTGATGTCTGCCCTGGGAGTCCAAGGCTTCGCCCACTTCTGCAGTTTCTCCAGCGTTGCCTCCCTCTTTGTTTATAGTTGTGACCCCTTAATAAAATATTTTTAGGTAAATTCTACTCTCCTGTGTGTGTTTTCATCCAAAAAGGACAGTTTGTTGGTGAGTATTCAGGTACATTTCTAAAGTACAATGTGAAATTAACAAGGGACAACAACACCAAACAATCTCCTCCTACAGATTAAATAGAACAACATATTAATGGTGTTGTGGGAACTTGTCACAAAAAACACACAAACATTTTCGGGAGTACAAATCAAAATCACCAAAAAAAAATAAAATAAAAAGAGAAACACAAAAAAAGATTCTACATTAAAGTAAAAAAAAACAAAAAAAACAAATATGTTGTCAGATGTGAGAAATCAAAATATATTGAGGGAATCCCGATAAATAGTAACGAAAAAAGTTTGTGAGAAGTGTGTGTGAATATGAGCATCAAAACGATTTAATTCTTGTCACATTATAAAGAAGAAGAGAGTGCGCTGTATTAAACCATTTTTTACATTGCAGCGTGACGAAAGTGCTTTATCCATTATGAACGCTAAGTTTACCAGAACGAGCTGTCCCGTGTCGGAATTTCTTCTGAGCATGCGTGGCACTTTGTGCGTCGGAACAGGCCACACACGGTCGGAATTGACGCGATCGGATTTTGTTGTCGGAAAATTTTATCTCCTGCTGTCCAACTTTGTGTGTCGGAAAATCCGATGGAAAATGTCCGATGGCGCCCACACACAGTCGGAATTTCCGACAACACGCTCCGATCGGACATTGTCCATCGGAAAATCCGACCGTGTGTACGGGGCATAACCGCTTCAGCCCCGGTAGATTTTACTTTCTGGCACTGCGTTGTTTTAACTGATAATTGCGCAGTTGTTCGACACTGTACCCAAACTAAATTTGCGTCAATTTTGAAAAAAAAACAAATTTCATTATCAGTTTAGGCCAATATATATTCTTCTATATATTTTTGGTAAAAAAAAAATCGCAATAAACGTATATTGATTGGTTTGCGTAAAAGTTATCACGTCTAAAACTATGGGAAAGATTTATGGCATTTTAAGGCATTTTTATCATAATTTTTTTTTTTTTACTAGTAATGGCGGTGATCTGTGCATTTTTAGAGGTATTGCGACTGACACATCGGACAATTTTGACACATTTTTGGGACCATTGACATTTATACAGCAATCAGTGCTATAAAAATGCACTGATTACTGTGTAACACACAAATCCCCGTGCTGGCGCTCGTGCATGCGATCGCGCATGGCCTGGTCATCGGGTCCCCCGCCGTGCAGCGGCACATGCATTCCCTCTGGCGGCTCTTAAAGGAACACCATACCTGTACGGGGTTTCGTGAAGGGGAGCCATTCTGCCCCCCGTATATGTACGCAAGGCGGTCAGGAACTGGTTAATGACTTATGATGCAAAAAAACACAATATCTAACCCAATTTATATAGAGTAAATAGATACCCAAAATGTCACGCTTTAAAATTGCACACACTTGTGGAATGGCATAACATTTTTTACAGGTTACCAGTTGAGAGTTAGAGGAGGTCTAGTGCTAGAATTACTGCTCTCACTATATCATTTGCAGAGATATGTCAGATATGTGGTACGAACACAGTTTACATATGCGGGCGCGACCTACCTATGTGTTCACTTCTGTTTGCAAGCACGAGGTGATAGGGCACTTAAAAAAATATATATATATTATTATTTTTATTTTTTTATACTGTTCCATTAATTTTTTTTATCACTTTTATTCCTATCACAAGAAATATAAACATTCCCTTGTGATAGAAATATTACATGACAGGTCCTGTTTATAGAGAGATGAAGTGTTTACATCTGCCAAAACCAAAAGGGACATCAGGACGATGCTACTGGCCTCCAAGCAGCATACAGAAAGCATATGAGCATATAAGCAGGAGCATATGTTGCCCCGTGCCTGAAAATGCTTCTGCAGTGGCGAGTGACGGCGGAGGAAATTAAGTCTCTTCCTAAGAAGGAACTGGAGAGGAGGGTTGTTGAATTTGCCTTTAGCGAGCCACTGGCCTTGAGGGATTGCCCAGGCCCTGTTATGAGGGAGGGTCTGCGTTTGCTCAATCTAGAGAGAATCAGTTTTGGGATTTGGTCTGCCGCTCATTTCATGGCAGAATCTATGTGAAGGGCAACCTGAAGCATCGCCCTGCGGAGAACCGTGGTTGTCCAAGAGTAGAATGTGGTGGGGTGGGGGAGACAATGGACCACTTCTTGCTTCAAAGCCCCTTCGATATAGAAGTCTACAAGCGGGTGGGTGGAGCTCTGGGTATCCCTTTTCTTCGCCACTTGAGTTATGCTGAGTGGTCGTACGGGGCCTTTGAGACACATTGGGATTTTGATTTTGAGACACTTTTTCTAGTTAGCTTAGTAGTCCGTTTCTTTACATGGAATGCACGATGTCAGGTCTCCAATTGGAAAAAAGTCCTTCCTGTCGAGGTGGTGGTGCATGACATTGTGGGTGTGGTTGGGAAGATTCGGGGTCTTGAGAAGGACAGGTGGCAGGTGGGGGCCTGGACAAAGGTGTGGAGAAATGTCAGGTCTCCGTAGTTGCTTTTTGTCAGTCTTTGGGTGTGTGGCTTTCTTTCTGTCCTTTCAGGTCCCCTAGATTTTTATATAAGATTGTATTTTTGGAAAAAGGCTGCATACATAGGTTAAATGTGTAATGGTTTCTTAGCCTGAGGGTGTTTTAGATGGAGGTTATGGCTTTGTTTAGGTTGGTATATTTTAGTTTTCTTTATGTTTTTGCTATGCTGATTTAATAAACAAATATTTACCATCTGGTCCTCAGCCAGCTCTGTGGTAACCCAGTGGAAGTGCCAGATCGGATCCTGAGCTCTCCAATCACATGGGAGAGGCCGGAGAAGCATCGGTGTGCAATTAAGTGCCTAATCAGCCACTAGGAGGGCTTTTACCAAAAAAAAGGAATCGCTGGCTAAAAAAAAAAAAAAAAAAAGATACTGGGATGATGCCTGTAGCTGCAGGCATTATGGTGGTATAACCACCTCAACCTAAGGACATCCATGTGACGAACGCAGGTGTCAGATCCCGGCCCTCCTCGCTAACTCGTGACAAGGACGGCCAATCTCACACCAATAGTCACTTACTATATCTATAATAGTAGATATGATTATGATTTTAGAAAAATCATCTGTAACACACACTGTCACCACAGACGGGTATGTTCAGAAAGTTTATCCTATACAGTAGCACTCTTCAAGAGACAGGTTCTTGGGTAGCTTGCATTAAGAGCTTAGGGACAAGGTTAACACTTTTCAAAATAAGGAAATAAAGACAATAGTATCAACCTTTCTTGATGACTTCTCTGCCTGGCTACCCTACTTTCTCTCTTCTGAAATCCCCACAATCATTCTCGGTGACTTCAACATCCCTATTAATAATAACACTTCCGCTACTTCCAAATTTCTCAGTCTAACCTCCTCCTTTGACCTGGAGCAATGGATACAAGCTTCTACTCAGTCTGAAGGCAATACCCTTGACCTTGTTTTCTCCCACCTATGCGCTCCATACAATCTCTCCAACTATCCATTCACTCTTTCTAATCACTACCTTATTAGTTTCACTCGCTACCCCTCCTCCGCCTCCTCTCCCTCCAACCACTTAACAGGTACCCATAGAAACCCAAGCCATCTCAACCCTTCTCTTCTCTACTCTGCTACCGACCACCAATATGACAAAATCTCACCACTATCCTGCACCAATCTAGCCACTTCTGTCTACAACACTTCACTTCTAGCCTCACTGGACACACTGATGGCCCACCTCACTACACACAGAATAAGGTCCCGACCCCTACAACCTTGACAAACAGATGAAACTAGAAGTCTGAAAAAATATAGCCGTGCTCTTGAGCGCATGTGGCATAAGACTAAGGGGGTTATTTACGAAAGGCAAATCCACTTTGCACTACAAGTGAAATTGCACTGAAAGTGCACTTGGCAGTGTAGTCGCTGTAGATCCGAGGGGGACATGCAAGGAAAATAAAAAACAGCATTTTAGCTTGCACATGATTGGATAATAAAATAAGCAGAGCTTCCCCTCATTTCAGATCTATCCCTCAGATTTCAGATCTGTTATGTTTAAACGTTTAAACGACACCTTGATCCAGAAAGCGCTAAGGACTGCCGCACAGTGGCATACACTGTGACTTCGTGTTACCCCCGTAGGGGTTAAAGAAGCTGGTGAGTGTCTGCATGATCACAATACAAGACACGAGCACCTGGTCACTACCATTAATACAGGCAGCAGATGCATGTTGGATACACCTGCCTAAGTTTAAAGAAACGCCAAGAAATTTACAAGGACTGTTTAAAATCACTTATGTTGCACTGAGCACAAGTCACAGTTTATTCATTCAGTTCATTATAAGTGTCTGATAAATAATTTTCAATGTCAAATAATTTATAAGTATTGTATATATACCACTGCAGCACTGTGCACAAGTCACGTATTATATGTGTTCTTGATACTTTATTGATTATATGTAGCACAAGTCACTTTGGATTTAACAGCTGGAAATTTTCCCTATCCTTTCCACTCCCCCCCCCCCTCCCCCACCCCCACTCATAGTGGATCACCTTTCATATGGTCATTTGGTTTATATGTGATTTATATGGTAGCCATTAGCCTAACTATTTAGGACAGCGCCACACCCACATACTAACTTTCTACTCACTTAAACCGCAGTGTGCTCAGCACAGTAGAGTACTTAGAGTATAGGGTATAGGTGTAGCGCTATAAAAAGATCATATTCAAAAAGTCCATGTGTTGAACCAAAAAAAATTTCAGGTTTAGGCAATCTGAGTCAGTTCATAATAAATCTCTGTAGACGTGAAAGGAGAAAGAGCCCATCACCATCACCCAAACACACTGACCCTTACCGTCAGCAAGTGGGTTAAACAGCATAGCATTATTAGATGGTGTCCACGTTTTCCATAAAATGAAGAAATTCCTCTCATTGCCCAGAGCTCCTCACTCCATTGATAAACCCAGAATTGCGGTATATGCTATTAGCCAGAATGGTTATGCCAAAAAGGTACACTCCGGAGATGCAGCAGGATATTTAAGTATACATGTGAATGAGAAAAGATGAACTCATTGCACAAACATCCCAAATAGGAACAAATTTATTCAGCACAAGCTCACAAATAAAAACTCACACATGAAACGTAAGTTTAAAGCAGATAAGGAAAGCGACCAGCGCTTCCTACCGCTAAGATAGCTGCAGCTCCTCTGTCCTCTCCGATGCGTCGCACGTCCCTAAGCTCCGCCCGACATTTCGTCACCAGCGTGCGTCATCAGGGGCATGGTTGTGACGTGCGATGTTTGGAAGTTTATAGACAGATGGATACAAGGAAGCCGGAAATTGCATGCGTTCCAGAGGGGCGGAAATGACGATCCTGCTTGGAACGCAATAGCCGGAAGCAGACCCAAGAGTACAATAATATGTGCGCTCCACAGGCAGGAAATAACAAAAAGTGTGTTATATGAAAGGTTATAAAAAATAGATAAAAATATCCATGACCTAATAAACTGAAAATGCATGCCAAAGGAAAAAAAATAAATTTCCTCTATATTTTCAAGGCAAACAAATTACGTTTACTGTAAAAAAATTATTTTTTTATTATACAGAAATTTTATAAAAACTTTACATAGCAAGATAATCTTGCCAAAAAGGCCTTTTAATAATTTATAAAAAACGATATAGTAATTATTACAAAAAATAAATAAAAATAAAGAGAACTTAACAATATATTCCCAACTGAATAAAAAATACCACAAAAGGCTACAAAATATAGCAGGAGTGGTAATTGAGCTAGTGGGAGAGGAAATCTCGCTTCGTAAAGAACCGAGGAGCAACAACGTCCCATGGTAATATCAAACACCAATAACACCAAACAAATTTAATAAATAAAATCTAATTTGTATAATAAATTGACAAATTTTGTGGACATTGGAGAGGTAGTCATATGGTGAGGGAAATATCCCATTTGGAAACCAAATGGATTTATTTAGCCCAAACTTACACCCCATTTGGCATGAACATCGAGTGGGATATAAATGCATTTATCTATAATAGTTAGGTCTGTCCTTTGCTACCTATTTTCCTTTTTTTAAATTTGAATTTTTCTTATCCTTTATGGTTATTTCAAATATTTTTTTTTTATTTAATCACTCATTTAGATTGTATTTATTAAATTTGTCTATAAACTTCCAAACGTCGCACATCACGACCACACCTCTGATGACGCACACTGGTGACGAAACGTCGGGCGGAGCTTAGGTACGAGGGACGCATTGGAGAGGATGGAGGAGCTGCAGCTATCTTAGTGGTAGGAAGCGCTGGTCGCTTTCTTTATCTGCTTTAAACTTACTTTTCATGTGTGAGTTTTTATTTGTGAGCTTGTGCTGAAAAAAAATGTTCCTATTTGGAATGTTTGCGCAATGAGTTCATCTTTTCTCATTCACATGTATACTTAACCACTTCAATACCAGGCACTTAGACACCTTCCTGCCCAGGCCAATTTTCAGCTTTCAGCGCTGTCGCAATTTGAATGACAATTGCGCGGTCTTGCTACACTGTACCCAAACAAATTTTTTTATCATTTTGTTCCCACAAATAGAGCTTTCTTTTGGTGGTATTTGATCACCTCTGCAGTTTTTATTTTTTGCGCAACAAATAGAAAAAGACCGAAAATTTTGAAAAAAAAAATTTTTTTCTTTGCTTCTGTTAAAATTTTTTGTAAATAAGTACGTTTTCTTCTTCAATGACGGGCACTGATATGGCTGCACTGACGGGCACTGATACGGCGGCACTGATGGGCACCGATGAGGTGGCACTGATGATGAGCACTGAGAGGCGGCACTGATAGGTGGCACTGATGGGCACTGATAGGTGGCACTGGTATGCGGCACTGATGGACACTCATAGGCGGCACTGATGGGCACTCGTAGGTGGCATTGGTTGGTACTTATGGGTGGCACTAATGGGTACTTATGGGTGGCACTGATAGGTGGCACAGATGGGCACTGATGGACACTGATAGGTGGGCACTGATGGGCACTGATGGGCACTGATTGGTGGCATTGATTACACTGATTGGCATTGCTGGGCAGAACTGAAATATAATGGTGCCAATCAGTGCCCATTTGTGGGCACTGATTGGCACAGATTGCGCACATGTGGATGGCCACGGGATTACATACCTGGCCATCCACATGTTGCCCCCTTCCCTGGTGGTCCTAGTGGCGTCCCTGATGGTCCAGTGTGGTCATCTGAGGGGGGGCTGCGCTGATAAACAATCAGCGCAGACACCCCCTGTCAGGAGAGCCGCCGACGGGCTCTCCTCTACTCGTGTCTGTCAGACGCGAGTGAAGAAAAGCCGATCAACGGCTCTTCCTATTGACATCGTGATCAGCAGTGATTGGACACGGCTGATCACGTGGTAAAGTGCCTCCGCCGGAGGCTCCTTACCAAGATCGGTGTAGCGGTGTGTCAGGCAGATTGTAAGATTGTAAGCTCTGACGAGCAGGGTCCTCTGATTTCTCCTGTATTGAATTGTAT
The DNA here is from genome assembly GCA_037952925.1 of Lithobates clamitans. Classification (NCBI taxonomy): domain Eukaryota; kingdom Metazoa; phylum Chordata; class Amphibia; order Anura; family Ranidae; genus Lithobates; species Lithobates clamitans. The sequence goes on along the minus strand of JBBGZY010000108.1, from coordinate 4,108,378 downwards.
TGTAACTGTACTCTCTGCCCTCATGTTGTAAAGCTCTGCGCAAACTGTTGGCGCCATATAAATCCTATATAATAATAATAATAGAAAAAACATCCAAGTACTTTTTTTTTTTTTTTATCGATATACAGCTGTCACATGACCTAGTTCTTTCCCAGCCTGTCTGCAGAGAAACAGTGGTAGGAGGCACTTCTAGTCCACTGCTGATGGTCACATGTTTAAAAAAAAAAAAAAATACAGCTTCTGGAATACAGAGTACAAATAAATAATTAATATCAATAAACTGTTTTAAATTGTCATAGAAACATATATTTGAAATCAAATCTTTATTTTTTGGATTTCTGCCAGTCACAGGCTGTGTCACGCCCCTCCAGTCTTAGGCCCCTTTCACAATGGGGCAGTTTGCAGGCGCTATTGCACTAAAAATAGCGCCCGCAAACCGACCCGAAACAGCCGCTGCTGTGTCTCCAGTGTGAAAGCCCTGGGGCTTTCACACTGGAGCGATGCGCTAGCAGGACAGGAAAAAAAGTCCTGCTAGCAGCATCTTCAGAGCTGTGAAGGAGCGGTGTATACACTGCTTCTTCACCGCTTCTGCCCATCGAAATAATTGGGGCAGCGCGGCTATACTGCCGGCAAAGAGCTTCTGCAGAGGCGCTTTGTGGTGGTTTTTAACCCTTTCTCGTCCACTTCCGGGGCTTAAAAACACCCCGCTAGCAGCGAAATACCGCCGCTAAAACGACGTACCGCTGACGCACCTCCCGCCCCAGTGTGAAAGAGGCCTTAGAATAAGAGGAAGGTGAAGCCTCTCATCAATCTACATGTAATATCTCGCCCCCATTGTGTTTAGCTGGCTAGGGGGCATGGAGAAGGATGGAGGGAGTGGGCTGTCATTTACCACTGTGTATATGCCAACTCTATAGCAGGGGTAGGCAACCTTTTAAAAACAGTGTACCGAAAAATGTTTTCAAAGAAATTAACGTTGACGATTTTATAACAAAGTAATGTAAACTTCACACTCTCAATCACATTCTGTACTAGCGAGAAATTAACATCCTGCACTTTACACCTCAGATGAGCCCCAATTCATACACCTCAGATCACTGTTCCCCCTGCAAATCTGTTTCACCACTGTACCCCCTGCTCATCTGCCCCACCACTGTAACCCCCCTGCTCATCTGCCCCACCACTGTACCACCCTGCTCATCTGTCCCACCACTGTATCCCCCTGCTCATCTGCCCCACCACTGTATAACCCCCTGCACATCTGCCCCACCACTGTACCACCCTGCTCTTTGGTCCCACCACTGTACCCCCTGCTCTTCTGTCCCACCACTGTAACCCCCTGCTCATCTGCCCCACCACTATAACCCCCTGCTCATCTGCCCCACCAATGTTCCCCCTTTCTTGACTGCCCCACCACTGTACCTCCCTACACATCTGCTCCACCGCCGTACCCCCATGCTCTTCTGTCTCACCGCTGAACCATCTTCACATAACAAAGTAATGTAAACTTCACACTCTCAATCACATTCTGTACACAATTCATACACCTCAGATCACTGTCCCCCCTGCAAATCTGTTTCACCGCTGTACCCCCTGCTCATCTGCCCCACCACTGTAACCCCCCTGCTCATCTGCCCCACCACTGTACCACCCTGTTCATCTGCTTCACCAATGTACCCCCTTTCTCATCTGCCCCACCACTGTACCCCTTGCACATTTGCCCCACCACTGTAACCCCCTGCACATTTGCCCCTCCTCTATAGCCCCCTGCACATCTGCCCCTCCTCTGTACCCCCCAGCTCATCTGTTCCACCACTGTAACCCCCTGTACATCTGCCCCACCACTGTACTCCCATGCACATCTGCTCCACCACTGTACTCCCATGCACATCTGCTCCACCACTGAACCATCTTCTCATCTGCCCTAACACTGAACTTATCTGCTCATCTGCCCCACCACTGTAACCCCCCTGCTTATCTGCCCCACCACTGCACCACCCTGCTCATCTGCCCCACCAATGTACCCCCTTTCTCATCTGCCCCACCACTGCACATCTAACCCCTTGCACATCTGCCCCACCACTGTAACCTCTTGCACATTTGCCCCACTACTGTAAACCCCTGCACATCTGCCCCTCCTCTGTACCCCCCTGCTCATCTGTCCCACCACTGTAACCCCCTGCACACCTGCCCCTTCTCTGTACCCCCCTGCTCATCTGTTCCACCACTGTAACCCCCCGTACATCTGCCCCACCACTGTACCTCCATGCACATCTGCTCCACCACTGAACCATCTTCTCATCTGCCCTAACACTGAACTAATCTGCTCATCTGCCCCACCCCTGTAACCCCCTTTCTCATCTGCCCCACGACTATATCTCCTGAATATCTGTCCAACCGATGTTCCCCCTGCTCTTCTGCCCCACCACTGTAACCCCCTGCTCATGTGTTCCACCGATGTACCTCCTTTCTCCTCTGCACATCTGCCCCACCTTTGTACCCCCTGATCCTCTGCCCCACCAATGTACCTCCTTTCTCCTCTGCCCCAACACTGAACCCCCCCTGCTCATCTTTCCCACCACAGTAACCCCCTTCTCATCTTCTGATCTAACACTGAACCCCCCTGATCATCTGTGCCACCACTGTAACCCCCTGCACATCTGCCCCACCACTGTACCCCTTGCTCTTCTTTCCCACCACTATAACCCCTGCTCATCTGCCCCCATTAATGTACCCCTTTTCTCATCTGCCCCACCACTGTACCTCCCTGCACATCTACTCCACTGCTGTATCCCCATGAACTTCTGTCTCACTACTGAATCACCTTCTCATCTGTCCTAACACTGAACCCATCTGCTCATCTGCCACACCACTGTAACCCACTTTCTGATCTTCCCCACCACTGTACCTGCTGCATATCTGTCTCACCTCTGTACCCCCCTGCTCGTCTGCCCCATCTCTGTTTCCCCTGCTCGTCTGCCCCAGCTCTGTTCTCCCTTTCACAGTGAAATCCCTTCTTTCTGAGATTGGTAGTGGCAACCAAGCAAGTCATCTTCCACCAGATGGTGGGCGGGGCTAGCAGGACTGTGATTGGCTTTAGCAGTGCTCATCTGCCCCACCACTGTACCACCCTGCTCATCTGTCCCACCACTGTATCCCCCTGCTCATCTGCCCCACCACTATATAACCCCCTGCACATCTGCCCCACCACTGTACCACCCTGCTCTTTGGTCCCACCACTGTACCCCCTGCTCTTCTGTCCCACCACTGTAACCCCCTGCTCATCTGCCCCACCACTATAACCCCCTGCTCATCTGCCCCACCAATGTTCCCCCTTTCTTGACTGCCCCACCACTGTACCTCCCTGCACATCTGCTCCACTGCCGTACCCCCATGCTCTTCTGTCTCACCGCTGAACCATCTTCACATAACAAAGTAATGTAAACTTAACACTCTCAATCACATTCTGTACACAATTCATACACCTCAGATCACTGTCCCCCCTGCAAATCTGTTTCACCGCTGTACCCCCTGCTCATCTGCCCCACCACTGTAACTCCCCTGCTCATCTGCCCCACCACTGTACCACCCTGTTCATCTGCTTCACCAATGTACCCCCTTTCTCATCTGCCCCACCACTGTACCCCTTGCACATTTGCCCCACCACTGTAACCCCCTGCACATTTGCCCCACCACTGTAACCCCCTGCACATCTGCCCCTCCTCTATACCCCCCTGCACATCTGCCCCTCCTCTGTACCCCCCAGCTCATCTGTTCCACCACTGTAACCCCCTGTACATCTGCCCCACCACTGTACTCCCATGCACATCTGCTCCACCACTGTACTCCCATGCACATCTGCTCCACCACTGAACCATCTTCTCATCTGCCCTAACACTGAACTTATCTGCTCATCTGCCCCACCACTGTAACCCCCCTGCTTATCTGCCCCACCACTGCACCACCCTGCTCATCTGCCCCACCAATGTACCCCCTTTCTCATCTGCCCCACCACTGCACATCTAACCCCTTGCACATCTGCCCCACCACTGTAACCTCTTGCACATTTGCCCCACTACTGTAAACCCCTGCACATCTGCCCCTCCTCTGTACCCCCCTGCTCATCTGTCCCACCACTGTAACCCCCTGCACACCTGCCCCTTCTCTGTACCCCCCTGCTCATCTGTTCCACCACTGTAACCCCCCGTACATCTGCCCCACCACTGTACCTCCATGCACATCTGCTCCACCACTGAACCATCTTCTCATCTGCCCTAACACTGAACTAATCTGCTCATCTGCCCCACCCCTGTAACCCCCTTTCTCATCTGCCCCACGACTATATCTCCTGCATATCTGTCCAACCCATGTTCCCCCTGCTCTTCTGCCCCACCACTGTAACCCCCTGCTCATGTGTTCCACCGATGTACCTCCTTTCTCCTCTGCACATCTGCCCCACCTTTATACCCCCTGATCCTCTGTCCCACCAATGTACCTCCTTTCTCCTCTGCCCCAACACTGAACCCCCCCTGCTCATCTTTCCCACCACAGTAACCCCCTTCTCATCTTCTGATCTAACACTGAACCCCCCTGATCATCTGTGCCACCACTGTAACCCCCTGCACATCTGCCCCACCACTGTACCCCTTGCTCTTCTTTCCCACCACTATAACCCCCTGCTCATCTGCCCCCATTAATGTACCCCTTTTCTCATCTGCCCCACCACTGTACCTCCCTGCACATCTACTCCACTGCTGTATCCCCATGAACTTCTGTCTCACTACTGAATCACCTTCTCATCTGTCCGAACACTGAACCCATCTGCTCATCTGTCACACCACTGTAACCGACTTTCTGATCTGCCCCACCACTGTACCTGCTGCATATCTGTCTCACCTCTGTACCCCCCTGCTCGTCTGCCCCATCTCTGTTTCCCCTGCTCGTCTGCCCCAGCTCTGTTCTCCCTTTCACAGTGAAATCCCTTCTTTCTGAGATTGGTAGTGGCAACCAAGCAAGTCATCTTCCACCAGATGGTGGGCGGGGCTAGCAGGACTGTGATTGGCTTTAGCAGTGGCCAATGACAGCCCTCCTCCCCCTGGAAACAGGGACAGCTCCCAGCAGAACTGCACTCAATCTCTTCCCCATCACAAAAGCTGACGATCGCAGCTACAGCAAACTTAGAGAACAATGTTTCCCATCTTTTACAATGTGTGGGGGCACAGTGCCTCACCCTCAGTGCAGGTGTGGTATGGGGAACTCTGAAATTGGAATGCACTGATACTTCCCTGCGCTGTTCTGCTGATGGGGAGGGAGTCGAGTGTCGGCAAAAGAGGCTTCAAGTGCCGCTTGCGGGACCAGTGCCAGGGGTTGCCTACCCCTGCTCTATAGTCACATGGGCTACTCAGATGTGATAGGGAGGAAATGCTCAGCATAAAAACTCACTTAAAACTAAGCATGTGTAGAGCGCCATTCATCAATGTTGTTATACAGGTGTAGCAAAGTCCCGGGGCCCCTTAGGCCTAATGGTGACCTCCAGAGTTAGGGACAGCTAAAATAACGAAGGAATGGCTTCACAACAACTCCGTGACTGTTCTTGAATGGCCCAGCCAGAGCCCTGACTTAAACCCAATTGAGCATCTCTGGAGAGACCTAAAAATGGCTGTCCACCAACATTTACCATCCAACCTGACAGAACTAGAGAGGATCCCCAAATCCAGGTGTGAAAAACTTGTTGCATCTTTCCCAAAAAGACTCATGGCCAGAGGCGTCACCAGGGGGTGGCTATTGGGGCTATAACCCCGAATCTGGGTCCCATAGCCCCGAGTCTCTTGCTGCAGAGACTCAGGCCGCGGCTGCAGCAGGTGGACTGTATGAGAGGCAGATGAAAGGAGAGAAGCGGGGGGGGGGGGGCCTTGCCGCCAAGCAGTATGGCTGTGTGATCCGCTTCACAGGGTGAAAAACCCGGCTCTCTGCATCTCAGCCTGTCTGTCCCAAGGAGGAGGAGATCCCTGCACACCAGCAGATCATGGCCCAGCGGCGATTACAGAGTGCAGACATCGGGTCCCGGCCGGCGTTGCTATGGGGGTGAAGCCGTGCGAGGGAGGCTGCCTGTAGCACTCCCCCCGTCTTAAGCTGTCCCTCGGCCTCGGGGATCTCCAATGTCTCCGGAGGCAGCTGGAGTTGGTGGGCGGAGCTAGGGGTGTAGCTGCCTCCTCCACTCCTCCCACAGACTCCTTCACTCACTGGCTGAACCCACAGCTGAAGGAGAAAGAGACGAGGATACAGCAGCCCAGAGCGTCTTCAGCTCCAGGCATGCTGTAAGTTACTGCACTGCTGCACATGCCACTACATAGAGTCCTAACCTGGCCTCATACCACCCCAGCCTGCCCTATGCCACCACAACCTGCCCTATGCCACCGCAACCTGCCCTATGCCACCCCAGCCTGCCTTAAGCCACCGCAACCTGCCTTATGCCACCCCAGCCTTCCCTATGCCACCGCAACTTGCCCATTGCCACTCCAGCCTGCCCTACATCACCCCAACCTGCCCTGTACCATCGCAACCTGCCCTATACCACCCCAGCCTGCCCTATACCAAGGCAAACTGCCCTATACCACCCCAGCCTGCCCTATACCACCGCAAACTGCCCTATACCACCCCAGCTTGCCCTTTACCACCGCAACCTGCCCTATACCACCCCATCCTGCCCTATACCACCACAAACCTGACCTATACCACTCCAGCCTGCCCTATACCACCTCAGCCTGTCCTATACCACCGCAAACTGCCCTATACCACCCCAGCCTGCCCTATACCAACCCAGGCTGTCCTATACCACTGCAAACTGCCCTACACCAGCCTGCCCTATACCACCCCAGCTTGCCCTATATCACCGCAGCCTGCCGTATACCACCCCAACCTTCTCTATACCACCCCAGCCTCCCCTTTACCACCCCAATCTGTCCTATACCACCCCAACCTGCCCTATACCACCGCAAGCTGCCCTATACAAATCCAGCCTGCCCCATACAACCTAGCCTGCCCTGTGCCACCCCAGCCTGCCCTATACCACCCCAACCTGCCCTATATCACCCCTGCCTGCCCAATTCCACCCTATACTTTAATTTACAGGGGCCATTTGGAGGTGCGCCTGCAGGGAGGATAGACAGGAGGGGGGTGATACCATGTTTTGCCGCACCAGGTGACACCAACCCTAGTGACGCCACTGCCTGCCGCCTCACAGATTTATTCATGAAGCACACAGCAGTCCAAGATGGCTCTGCAGAGAATGGCCGCCCTGCCTCACCACAACCACTGCCCAGAGACTTTGTCACCCAGACTCTGACATGGACGAAGCCTCCCTCTCCTCCCCATCTGACAGAGGTAAGAAAGCTGCAGTCTCCCCAGCCTCATCACCCACTAAGCTGCCCTCAGCCAAAAAGCAACACTATGCTTCACTGCCAGCATAGCCCACTGATCATGACGAGAACACTGACTCCCTCTCTGCCTTCCCTGCAGCAGATGTCCCACACACAGAGGCTACTCTAAGGGCACATTCACACTGTGGCGGGGGGGACATCGTAGTTTAAGCAGTACTTTTCGGCCACTAGCGGGGCGCTTTAAACCCTCCGCTAGTGGCCGATTAAGAGGTTAATAGCACCGCAGCGCTTTGCAGGTGCGTTGGTGGCGCTGCCCATTGATTTCAATGGCAGGGGCACTTTAGGAGCGGTGTATACACCGCTCCTAAAGCACCCAAAAGATGCTACTTGTAGGACTTTTTTTTTTTTTTCAAAATAGATTTTTATTAAATTTTTCAGGATGACAGTAACATAATGCATATTAACAGTGCATCTAATGACATTGTATCATGTGTTAGTCATTTAAGAGCATTTAAGAACAGTATTACATATGTTGCATTGTATAAAACTGGGATGATGTTATAATAACAAGAGCGTAGTGGAGGATCTTTTTTGAGAAGGGAGGTGAGTAGGATAATAGGGGTAAGAAGAGAAGGAGAGGAGAGGACAGAGAGAGAATGATGAAAGCATTATTCGAATTGTGCTTGTATTAGGTCGTCCATTTGTGTGTATATCATTTCAGAAGTAAAGTTTTGTGAAGGGAAAATTATGCTATTCTTCCATTATACCAGTTTTGCCATTTGATCCATTTTGTTCGGATGTTGTGATGTGATGCAGAACCTCTTGATCCTATATCTTCGTAGGTGTAGTGTGAGTGTGAGTGAACCAGTAGTAGTAGTGGGGACGTTATGTGTTTTCCAGTTTCTGGTTAGAAGTAGTCTGGTTGCTAGGAGAATGTGAGTGAGGATTGTTTTGAATGTGTGGGGAATTGTATCTGGTACCATGTTCAGTATGGCCAGTTGTGGTGTTAGAGTGATGTTGAAGTGTCCTTTTTCCTGTATTAGGTGTGTTACTTCTTTCCATAAGTTTGTTATTATTGGGCAGTGCCATAGAATGTGTAGTAGAGTTCCTGTGTGGTTACATTGCCCCCAACAGAGGGCTGTGGTGTTGGTTTGGAATTTAGCCAGTCTTAGTGGTGTCAAGTACCATCTGAGTGTGATTTTGTTTATTAGTTCCCATAAAGAAGTGCATCATGTGGCTTTATATATTGATTTTAGTGCCTGTAGCCGTTGTTGGTCTGAGTATTGTTCTTGAGTGTCTGTTTCCCAGTCAGTAAATGGTTTGGATTTGTAAAAAGTATTTTTTTCTTGTAATGTGGAGTAGATAAGAGAGATGCCCTTTGAGTGTGATTCTTGTGAGAAATAGAAGCTCCAGAGTTTGTTTGGTAAGGATCCTTCGATATTTGAGTGTCTAGATAGGCATGTTTGAATACGATGATAGATGAGAAAATCTGATGTGGGTGCTTTGTGAATGGATTGGATTAATGTAAATGGTTTATGTTGGATTATGTTTCTAAGTTCTTCAGTGGATGATGCCTGTGAAAGTAGCCAGTTGGGGATGTTTAGATCAGGAAAAAGTAGAAAGAGGGTTTGTAGTGGTATATGTATAGGTTTAGTGGTTAGTGATGACCACTTAGTGTTGTGGAGGATTCTCCAAGCTTTAACTGACGCCTGAATGGTTGGAGAGTACAAATTAATATTTGTAATCAGGGTAGATGTACTAAACAACCAGCATGCAAGATTTGGCGCAGGTGTGGCATTGTTTTCTATAAAATGGGTAATCTGAATTAATGAACCGCCCTCAATTCAAAACCACCCCCACTGCGCTAGTGGATGGAGTGTAAAATAATAAGGAGTAAGATCCAGTGAATGGTCCATTCAATGTGCACAAAAAAAATATTTAAAACTTAATGAAAAGTGTAAAAGCGAGCTGCCCCTTTAAACGACTGCAGAGCTAAAATATTATCTGATCTCATATATCCACATACCCACAGGAACCTACTTCTAGATATATAGGAACAAATAAGAGGCGCTCACATCCCCAGTGGTGAAAAATGATAAGTGCTAAAATACCATCAAATGATAACTACATCTGAGTGCATAAATACATAAATGAACTGAATGGTGTAATAATACCATACACAGATTAATCCTATGTGACAGTGAAATAAAATGTGCCAACAGAATAATGGTTGTATTTCTTATACAAATCAAGCAGCAAAAAATCACCAATTGATGTGACATACAAAATGAAATAAATAAAGTGCAAAATATGAAAAAATTCAGTCCTTAAATCTTTTGTGACAAAAAATGCGTGATTTAGTTTGTGACAAAAAAATCCACATAGATCTTCTATAGTGCAGTGATCTTGATAAACTCCACGTGTCTTTCACCTCACCAACGTGAAAACGTGAATCCACTCCCAATAGAATCTCACTCACCGAATATTTTTGCCAGCACTCTCATGCACGGCAAAAAACGCTTATGAACCACACTCCAGAGTGATCCGATATGCAATTACTTCACAGTGTTTTGGATCAATCCACATGTAAAAGAATTTGAAGAACTCACATAGCGTAAACCAGCACGGCAAGTTTATTTAAAACCACTACAATCTTCCATAAAAACACTCACATTTTAAAAGATATATGCCAGCAGTAAAAACCAGTGTAGCTCACAGCAACTTCAAATTCAGTGGAAACACTCAAAGCAACAAATGGTCACGGCGGACCCGAGGTGTGCTAATGCCCAGACTCACGGTCTCTCTCGCCCCCCTTCGTGGTGCGCCGTACAAACAAATCTCTCCTTCCTCTAGTGCGGCTCTCAGCGTTGCTCGTCACTTCTCATAGCCACGCCCCCGACATGATTCGTCATAGATCAGACTTATTCATGGGATGAATAAGTCTGATCTATGACGAAACATGTCGGGGGCGTGGCTATGAGAAGTGACGAGCAACGCTGAGAGCCGCACTAGAGGAAGGAGAGATTTGTTTGTACGGCGCACCACGAAGGGGGGCGAGAGAGACCGTGAGTCTGGGCATTAGCACACCTCGGGTCCGCCGTGACCATTTGTTGCTTTGAGTGTTTCCACTGAATTTGAAGTTGCTGTGAGCTACACTGGTTTTTACTGCTGGCATATATCTTTTAAAATATGAGTGTTTTTATGGAAGATTGTAGTGGTTTTAAATAAACTTGCCGTGCTGGTTTACGCTATGTGAGTTCTTCAAATTCTTTTACATGTGGATTGATCCAAAACACTGTGAAGTAATTGCATATCGGATCACTCTGGAGTGTGGTTCATAAGCGTTTTTTGCCGTGCATGAGAGTGCTGGCAAAAATATTCGGTGAGTGAGATTCTATTGGGAGTGGATTCACGTTTTCACGTTGGTGAGGTGAAAGACACGTGGAGTTTATTAAGATCACTGCACTATAGAAGATCTATGTGGATTTTTTTGTCACAAACTAAATCACGCATTTTTTGTCACAAAAGATTTAAGGACTGAATTTTTTCATATTTTGCACTTTATTTATTTCATTTTGTATGTCACATCAATTGGTGATTTTTTGCTACTTGATTTGTATAAGAAATACAACCATTATTCTGTTGGCACATTTTATTTCACTGTCACATAGGATTAATCTGTGTATGGTATTATTACACCATTCAGTTCATTTATGTATTTATGCACTCAGATGTAGTTATCATTTGATGGTATTTTAGCACTTATCATTTTTCACCACTGGGGATATGAGCGCCTCTTATTTGTTCCTATATATCTAGAAGTAGGTTCCTGTGGGTATGTGGATATGTGGCATTGTTTTCAATCGTGTCCCATAGTGTATTTTGGTGAGTTCAAGTTCATTCTTGGAGTTGAGAGAGAATAGTGGCTGTATAGTAGTCTTTTATGTCTGGGTATCCCATTCCTCCTTCTAGTCTGTGTTTGATGATTTTAGAGTGGCTGGATCTCGGTTTTTTACTTTGCCAAATATACCGGCTAATTATAGTTTGCAGGGAGTTTAGATAGGAGTTGCATAGGGGAATAGGAAGTGTGCAAAATGTGTAGAGTATTTTAGGCAGTATGAGCATTTTAAAAGCTGCGAGCCTACCTGTCCACGTGAGTTCGATCTTGGCTAATTTGGTGGTTTCCTGCAGTAACATTGGTTTAGTTTCTAAGTAGTTGCTATTGAATAGCCCTTTGATTGATTTGGTGAGTGTGATGCCTAAATATGATATACCTGTTTCTGCCCACGGGTATATATAGCGATTGCGTAAGATATTGCTGGTTACTGCATCGAGACCTAGGTCTAATATGTAGGATTTGGTTGCATTTACCTTATAGTATGAAATACGGCTGAATTTCATTAGTATATCTTGAACCGAAGCCAGGGAAGAGGTTGGGTTGGTGAGCATCATTATTACATCATCAGCAAACAAGTTAATTTTGTGTTCTATGTGTCCTATTTTGAAGCCTGTGATATTTCTATTAAGTCTGATGTGCTCCGCCAGAGGTTCCATAAATGGATTGAAAATGAGTGGCGAAAGGGGGCATCCCTGGCGGGTACCGTTTGTAATCGGGAATGGTCTTGAGAGCATACCTTCTGTGTATACTTGGGCCAAGGGGGATGAGTATAAAGCTAGTATTGCTGATAGGATAGGTCGCTTGTAGGTAGTCCCAGTTGACTCTGTCGAACGCCTTCTCTGCATCTAAGGATAGGAGCAGAGAAGGCGTTCTGTTGGTCTCAGCATAGTGAATTATGTTTATAAGTCTTCTGGTTGCGTCGTGAGGTTGTCTTACTTTTGTGAAACCAGATTGGTCTGGGTGTATTAATTTGGGCATGATTTGTACTAGTCTAGCGGCTATGCTTTTGGCATAAATCTTTGTATCTATAATAAGAAGCGAGATTGGGCGGAAGTTTTGGGGTGAGGTAGGTTCTTGGCTTTGGCAAAGTGATTATTAGAGCATTGAGCATTTCATTGGGGGGAGAAGAGGAGGAAGCGTCATTGCAAACTTGTGAATGGTCAGGTGCTAAGGTGGTACCAAATTGTTTGTAATATTCACTAGTTAGACCATCTGGTCCAGGTGATTTGTTAGATGGTAAGGCAGATATGATATTTAGAATCTCTAGGTGGGTGAATGGTTTATTTAGCTCATGAAGTTGATGTTGTGAAAGTTTTGGAAGCTTAATTTCCTGCAAGAATGTGTTGATATCTACTATGGATGGTTGGTTGGTGTTAGTGTCTTCTTTCAGGTTGTAGAGTGATTGGTAGTAGTGGCTGAAAGCGTCCGCAATAGCTTGCGGGTCAATGATTTTTTGTTTTGTAGCTGGGTGAAAGAGGTGTGGGATCTTTGACTTAATGTGACATCCTTTTATTCTAAGTGCAAGCAGTGGTGTATTTAGGTTTTGTGCTGCCCTAGGCCTGACTAAACGCACGCACCCCCCTAATTTAAATACGACCCCCCCATCCTGCCGAGGCCACACCCCTTCCTGTTTAAGACCCACCCTATCATCTGTAAACCACACCCCTTCCTCTTTAGGCTTATTTGGCACCTTTCAGGGGGGAACGGGTACCTGTTTCTGACAGGTACCCTTCCCCCCTTCCGGGAGACTGCGCTGTCCCCTCTGAAGTTTGCCCCCCCTCCTCCTTCCTCCACTGGGCCATTCAGAAAGTGCAACGCGCTTCGCACATGTGCAGTAGGGAACCGGTCGGTTTCCCTTACCATGAATGATAGTGGCAAAACCCGAGAGCCAATCTGAAAATCTGCTGAGGTGTCAATATCGCTGGATCCCTGGACAGGTAAGTATCCTAATATTAAACGTAAGCAGCTACAGTATTTGTAGCTGCTGAGTTTTAATGCTATCACGGGGGGGGGGGGGTCTCACTGTGCACATCAATTGCAGCCTCACTGTGCCCCATCAAACTCAGCCACTGTGTCATCAAATGCAGCCACTGTGCCATCAAATGCAGCCACTGTGCCATCAAACACAGCCACTGTGTCCATCAATTGCAGCCTCAATGTGCCCCATCAAACTCAGCCACTGTGCCATCAAATGCAGCCACTGTGCCCATCAATTGCAGCCTCACTGTGCCCCATCAAACTCAGCCACTGTGCCATCAAACACAGTCACTGTGCCCCATCAAACACAGCCACTGTGCGCATCAATTGTCGCCACTGTGCCCATCAATTGCCGCCTTTGTGCCATCAAACGCAGCCACTGTGCCATCAAACGCAGCCACTGTGCCCATCAATTGCAGCCTCACTGTGCCCCATCAAACTCAGCCACTGAGCCATCAAACGCAGCTACTGTGCCCCATCAAATGCAGTCACTGTGCCCATCAATTGCAGCCACTGTGCCCTCAAACACAGACACTGTACCCATCAAATGCTTCCACTGTGCCCATCAACTGCAGCCACTGTGCCCATCAATTGCAGCCACTGTGCCCATCAATTGCAGCCACTGTGCCCATCAATTGCAGCCACTGTGCCCATAAAATGCTGCCACTGTGCCCATCAAACGTAGCCACTGTGCCCATTAAATGCTGCCACTGTGCCCATCAAACGTAGCCACTGTGCCCATCAAATGCTGCCACTGTGCCCATCAAACGTAGCCACTGTGCCCATCAAATGCTGCCACTGTGCCCATCAAATGCTGCCACTGTGCCCATCAAACGTAACCACTGTGCCCATCAAATGCTGCCACTATGCCCAAACGTAGCCACTGTGCCCATCAAATGCTGCCACTGTGCCCATCAAACGTAGCCACTGTGCCCATTAAATGCTGCCACTGTGCCCATCAAACGTAGCCACTGTGCCCATCAAATGCTGCCACTGTGCCCATCAAACGTAGCCACTGTGCCCATCAAATGCTGCCACTGTGCCCATCAAACGTAGCCACTGTGCCCATCAAATGCTGCCACTGTGCCCATTAAATGCTGCCACTGTGCCCATCAAATGTAGCCACTGTGCCCATCAAATGCTGCCACTGTGCCCATCAAACGTAGCCACTGTGCCCATCAAATGCTGCCACTGTGCCCATCAAACGTAGTCACTGTGCCTATCAAATGCTGCCACTGTGCCCATCAAACGTAGCCACTGTGCCCATTAAATGCTGCCACTGTGCCCATCAAACGTAGCCACTGTGCCCATCAAATGCTGCCACTGTGCCCATCAAACGTAGCCACTGTGCCCATCAAATGCTGCCACTGTGCCCATCAAACGTAGCCACTGTGCCCATTAAATGCTAACACTGTGCCCATCAAATGCTGCCACTGCCAGTGCCCATAACACTGATATAATTTTTTCAATCATTGTACCTGCTGTCCTGGGGGTTTCCCTCGTGCTCCTCTCTCTCCTCCTCCTGACGTCACAGCCAGATCCCGCCCCAGGGCCGAGGAGACGATTCACTGCAGGAAAGCAGTGCAGGGGAGGGTGGGTGGAGCTTAAGGCTCCACCTGTCACCTGTTGCTAATGGGGGCGTGAGTGACACACGCCGCCCCTCCGCATGAGAAAAAGCCCCCCCCACCTGTCTTGCCGATTCCCGGCTCCCGCTGCCGCCTCCCGCACACATTCAGCCCACGGCGGCCGGCTTTCTATAGCGGCGCCGCGGTGTATGGGCGTGCTTGTCAGAGAGTAGGGGGCGTGAGATACATGCCCCCACCCTCTGCCAAGCACGCCCATACACAGTGGCGCTGCTACAGAAAGCCGGTGTCTTGCCGAGAGCAGAACACCGGCCGCCGTGGGCTGCATGTGTGCGGGAGGCGGCAGCGGGAGCCGGGAATCGGCAAGACGGGTGGGGGGGGCTTTCTCTCATGCGGGGGGTGGCCCTTTTTGCCGCCCCCCGCAAAGTGCCGCCCTAGGCCTAGGCCTTGTCGGCCTAGGCCAAAACACAGCCCTGAGTGCAAGTGCTTTCCCTGCTTTATTGCCTGTAGTGTAGTGGTTTGCTTTAAATTTCGTTTGGATTTTAGTGTGGGATTCTAAAAGTATGTTCCTAAGTTCTTGTCTAAGGAGAACTAATTTTTCTTTTATTGTAGGGTCTGGAGTAGATGGTTTTGTTTATCCAATAGGTTAATATTTGATATGATAGTATCTAGACGCTGTGATCTCCTCCTTTTCTCTCGCTGTATAATAATTCCTCGAACAAATGCCTTATGGGCATTCCAGAGGATGGTGTTGTGCCTTATGCCTCGAACAAATGCCTTATGGGCATTCCAGAGGATGGTGTTGTTAGAAGTCGATCCTTTATTTAGTTCGAAAAATTCTTCAAGGCGCTATGTTAAAGTCACCACATACAACGAAGTTTCCTTGGCGAAATTTATTGAGTTTTTTCAGAAGTCTGGATAAAAATCTAATTTGGCCAGTGTTGGGTGTGTAGATATTGACGATGGTATATCTCGTTTTATCCAAGGTACAGTCCAACGCCAGATATCTCCCCTCTACATCGGTCAAGCTATTGTGTAGCGTGAAAGTGAGGGAATTTCTGATTGCTATTATGACCCCGTTTTTCTTGTTCGGGCCTGAGGCTTTAAAAATGTTGGTAAATTGGTGGTGCGCCCAGTGGGGTTCAGTTGAGATCTTGAAGTGAGTCTCTTGGTGACAAAGGACGTCACATTTAGATTCTATAGCTGTTTTCCACATGGAGGACCTCTTGGCTGGGTGATTAAGTCCTTTAACGTTAATCGAAAGGAATTTTGGCATCTTGTGTGGCTTGTGGTAGTGTCAAACAAAATAAGTAGTACTCACGGTTGGAAGAGGTTACTGTGTGATTCTGGTAGGTTTCTTGGAGCGAGTTTCTGGAATTTCTTCAGTAGTAGTTCTCAGGGAGAACGAGTTGAGGGTGGGGTAAAGATGAGAAGAAGAAGGTAGGTTAAATAGTACGTATCAATATGAGCAGAACTATAAGCAAGCGTAACGGAACAACTGCTTCAAACAGCCTAACAACACTAGGCTGTGTTAACTGATTGGGGTAAAAGTTTGTAGTTTAAGCTGCAACGAGGCATCCGACCGGATGATATGGTAATTGTATTTTAATTGGTATCGCCTGTCAGAATCGCGTCAGCGTGCAGGAGGAGGTTGCTTGATACTTGAGGTCTGTGTTGGACCTCTGTGAGTATTTATTGGCATTGGTGGGATGATGCCTCTTTGAGGAGTTTTATTCCTTCCTGGACTGTGGTGATGACATGTTTGACTCCGTTTTTGGTGATAACGATTTTTGTAGGAAATCCCCATTGATATGGGATTTTGTGGTTATTGAGCGGTTTGGTTATGGTGTTCAGTTGTCTTCGGAGTTGTCGTGTGTATTGCGACAAATCTGCAAACAGCTGTAGGTTGTTGAATGGTGCAGGGAGTTTACCCAGATGTCTGGTTTTGAATAGGAGTTGATCCTTAGTGTGGAAGAAATGAATCCTCATTAGTACATCCCTGGGTATGTCTGCAGCTAGGTGTGCTGGTTTGGGAATGCGATGAATGCGGTCTATTATGGTCTCCATTGGTGATGGGTCAGGTAAAATAGTGCAGATCATCTTTCTGGCGTATGAATTAAGGTCGTGTGGCAGGACGGTTTCGGGTATGCCTCTGATTTTGATGTTACGTCGGGACCTGTCTTCGAGGTCCGCCATCTTGGATTTCATCCATTGTTGTTCAACATGAGTATGGTCTTGTGCATCCACAAGGTCATTCACAGTTGTAGTCAGCTCACTCATGTGTTTTTCAATATAGTGAATTTTGTCCCCCATAATGTGTACATGAGAGGAGAATTGTTTAAACATGGATGCTATTTCAGTGTGCAGGGAGCTCTGCAGGGAGATGAGCATCTCCTTCATGGTAGTGTCTAAGACAGGCTGATCTGAGGTGGGAATGGCTGCTATGGCTGATGGCTGGGGTGAGGCAATGAGAGATGCAGGGCTTACCTCAGTGTCGTTTCCTGCTGAATACATTCGCATCCTCGCTTTTGCTGGGCTGTTGCAGGCTGAGGAGGATGTATATTGAAGGGATGACTCTGGGGAGTGTAGATGAGGCATTATTTCATTATCATCTGCGTCAGGAAAGTCTGTGTAGGCAGATGAATCTTGTGTAGGGTCGCGGGTGCCATCTTGGATTTCTGTGTCAGGCTGCAGTGTAAAGTAATCTGTTTCTTTGGCGGCCTGTATTCTTCCCTCTTGCGATTTGGCTGGGACATTGCTGGGCTCCGTGGTAGTGTCCCTGTGTATTTAGGGGTTGGTAGAAGCTGTCTGAGTGGCGATG
The DNA here is from genome assembly GCA_037952925.1 of Lithobates clamitans. Lineage (NCBI taxonomy): Eukaryota > Metazoa > Chordata > Amphibia > Anura > Ranidae > Lithobates > Lithobates clamitans. The sequence continues at coordinate 4,090,720 of JBBGZY010000108.1, read as the reverse complement.
TCAGTGTAATTCGGACTGGTCGGTGCAGTAGCTGAGGGTTCAGACGTCCATCTTACTCGGCGGTTAGCCATGCCCCCCTTTGCAGGACTTTTTTTTAACGTCCCGCAAGTGCACCGCCCCAGTGTGAAAGCACTCAGGCTTTCACACTGGAGTGACAGGAGAGGTGCTTTACAGCCGCTTTGCAGCGCAATATTTAGCGTAAAGTGCCTCCGTTTGAAAGTAGCCTAAAAGAGAGGAAAGAAGTGACCGGGCGGAGAAGCAGAGATGACATCATCTCTCACTGCCCGCCCACATCACCACTCTCCTGCCCTCACTAAATGGACCAGTGCTGCCAGCCTGCCACCAATGCAGCGACAATGCACATTTGGTGGCACTGGCTGGCATGGCAAGTGACAATCCACATCAGTTGGCAAGTGATAATCCACATCTGGTGCCAGGCGACATGGCAAGTGACAATCTGCAAATGGTGGCAGGTGACATGGCAAAGGACAATCCGCATTAGGTGGCAAGTGACAATCTGCAAATGGTGGCAGCTGACGTGGCAAGTGACAATCTGAAAATGGTGGCAAGTGACAATCCACCTCAGGTGGCAACTGACAATCCACATCTGGTGACAGGTGCAAGTGACAATCTACATCTGGTGGCAGGCGACAGTGGCAAGTGACAAATGACAATCCACATCTAGTGGCAGGTGACAGTGGCAAGTAACAAGAAGCATCTGGTTGCATTATATATTAGAATGTAACAATAGAAACAATGCACTTCAATCACCCTGACACTATATCAACCATGAAGCCATGATGATTGTACCGTACCGCCAACGCCGGCCATTGCCCACGAAAAATTGCTTACCACCGGTGTGCCCTCCCGGTTGGTGACCGGTGACCGCTGCTTTGGGCTCTAGCCCCAGATCTTTTGCAGACCTAGCAACGCCCCTGCTCATGGCTGTATTAGATCAAAAGGGTGCTTCTATTAAATACCGAGCAAAGGGTCTGAATACTTAGGACCATGTGATATTTCTGGGAGAAGAGCCATTGGTTACCAAATCGAATCCTTTGATGGTCAGACAACCCTGCCTCTGCCAACTCTAATCGAGTGCAATCAGTTCCCAATGGACAGAGAGAAGATCCCTACACCAGAGGTGGCACTTCATCACGGACATCTGAAGGGCATATCACATCTCATCCCTGAACTGGATCCCCAGGCTGAGATAGCACTTCTCCTTGGGAGGGACATCATTAGAGTTCACAAGGTGAGAAAACAAATCAATGGTCCCCACAACTCCCCCTATGCCCAGAAGTTAGATCTAGGATGGGTCATCATAGGCAACGTATGCCTAGGGAGTGTTCACAAACCAACCAGCGTGAACTCTCCCTTTACAAAGACACTAGAAGGCAGGCGTGGTGTTCTCATCAGATTCAGCAAAGAAGCAGTTGCCATAGTTGCAGACATTCAGCAAATGTTCCACAGCTTCCAAGGAAGAACACAGGAACTTCTTGAGATTCCTATGGTTCAAAGACAATGACCCTACTAAAAACATTACGGAATACCACATGAAAGTGCACGTTTTTGGTAACAGTCCATCTCCTGCTGTTGCCATCTATGGACTTAAGCTATCTGCCCAAGAAGGTGAGGAAGACGTTACACAGTTTATTGAAAGAGACTTTTATGTAGATGATGGTCTGAAATCACTTTCTTCACCCGAAGCTGCAATAAGTCTACTCAAGAGGACTCAAAGCACACTTGCCTCTTCAAATCTCAGACTGCATAAGATAGCATCAAACAGCAAGGTCGTCATGGAGGCCTTCCCTTCCCAAGATTATGCCAGTGACTTCAAAGATCTGGACTTAGCTACAAACTTCCTTCCTATGCAACGCAGCCTGGGACTCAACTGGGACCTCAAGTCTGACACCCTAACCTGTCAGGTTGACCATGAGCCAAAGCCCTTCACACGGCGAGGTGTCTTATCCACCATCAACAGCCTGTATGATCCACTCGGGTTTGCAGCACCAGTTACTATCCAAGGTAAGATTCTGCTTAGAGAGCTTACTGCAGACACATGTGATTGGGATTCTTCACTACCTCCTGAGAAAGACACATTATGGGTAACATTAGAAACTCTTTAAAGACTTTATCCAACCTACACGTACATAGACCATACATCCACTTTCCTCCCACAAGGGTTCAGTCTTCAAAGTTATGTGTATTCTGCGATGCTTCAGTTAAAGCAATAGGAGCAGTAACCTACCTCAAGTCAGTAGACATCGAGGGCCAAGTTCATATTGGGTTTGTTATGGGCAAAGCCAAGCTAGCACCATGTCCTGAAACCACCATTCCAAGATTGGAACTGTGTGCTCCTGTACTAGCAGTAGAACTAGCAGAACTTATTACCTCTGAGATGGATCTAGAACTCGAGGACACAGAGTTTTACACAGACAGCAAGGTAGTGTTGGGCTACATTTACAACGAAAGTAGGAGATTCTATGTCTGTGTACACAACAGAGTCCTAAGAATCAGGAAGTCGACACAGCCCACCCAGTGGCATTATGTCTCAACTGACCATAACCCAGCAGATCATGCTACAAGGTCTGTACCAGCATCCCGTCTCAAAGATACTACATGGCTCACAGGACCACCCTTCCTGTACAAGTCAGTGCCTACCACTCCAGTAAGGGAGACATATGTACTGCTAGAACCTGAATCTGACTCAGATATCCGTCCTCAGGTTTCCACACTACATACAACAATTTCTAACCAACTGTTGGTATCCAAGCGCTTCCACAAATTCTCTACTTGGAAGTCCTTACAAAGAGCTACTGCTTGCTTGGTTCACATAGCCAGATCCTTCAAAGGTACCCCTACAAGACCAAGTTATTGCAAAGGTTGGCAAATATTGCCACAAACCATATACAGTAGATGAACTCACAGAAGCAAAAAATGTAATCATCCGCTGTGTCCAACAAGAGACTTATGCAGTAACACTAGAATGTCTTCAAAATCGCAAGAACATTCCAAAGAACTGTCCTCTAAGGAAACTCAACTCCTTTATAGACAATTAAGGACTATTAAGAGTTGGAGGACGTATTTCAAATGCAGGACTTGATAGTGGTGAAAGTAATCCTATCATAATACCAAATAACCATGTCGCGTCTTTACTTGTGGAATTCTACCACACACAGATAAAACACCAAGGACGTTTGTTCACCGAAGGAGCCTTGCGTGCAGCTGGACTCTGGATAGTGGGAGCCAAGAGACTTGTGAGTAAAACCATTTTCAAATGTATCACCTGTCGTAAGCTTTGTGGTATGTTTCAAACCCAAAAAATGTCGAACCTTCCTGCAGACCGACTCAGTACAGAACCCCCTTTCACAAACGTCGGCCTTGATGTGTTTGGGCCCTGGGCTGTCATCACACGACAAACCAGAGGAGGCAGTGCCAACAGCAAACGTTGGACTGTCATATTTACTTGTATGTGCATCAGAGCTGTACACATAGAAGTAACTGAGTCCTTAGACACATCCAGCTTTATCAATGCCCTGAGACGTTTCATCTCTATTAGAGGCCCTGTCAAGCACATACGCTCTGATAGAGGAACCAACTTTGTTGGAGCTTGCAAAGAATTGAATATCACTTCAAACCTTGACACAAAACGTGTAGAGAGATACCTTTCAGAACAGGGTTGTACATGGACATTTAACCCCCCACACTCTTCTCACATGGGAGGTGCCTGGGAGCGTATGATTGGTATTGCTCGAAGAATCCTAGATTCAATGTTTCTACATTTGGGAACTTCAAAACTCACACATGAGACTCTGACAACCTTCATGGCTGAAGTATTAGCTGTAATGAATGCCAGGCCCTTGACATCTATACCTAATGATCCTGAAGATCCTTTCTTGCTTACACCTTCCACTTTGCTCACTCAGAAACTTGAGGTGATCACAGCTCCTCCAGTCAATCTAGACACAAAGGACTTATACAGATGTCAATGGAAAAAGAGTACAAGTGTTAGCTGAAACCTTTTGGAACAAGTGTAAGAAACAATACTTGTCTAATCTACAGACCAGGAACAAGTGGCAAGACAGCAAGCCCAACTTAGAACCTGGTGCCATCATTCTCATGAAAGACTCTCAATCCAAGAGAAAGGAGTGGCCTTTGGGTCTGATAACCCAAGTGTTTCCCAGTGAAGATGGAAACATCAGGAAAGTTGAGCTCAAAGTCATTAGGCAAGGCCAGCCTAAACTTTTCCTCAGACCTGTTTCTGAACTTATTCTATTACTCTCCTCCGGAGTGCCGTGATATGTGGTATCCATGGGAAACCAAGCGGGGAGTGTCATGCCTTCTTTAATAAGGCTTGTAATTTTCCTATTGATTCTTTGATTTAATTAGATTGCTCTATGCTGCCATCTAGTGGCCCTTTTGTATAACTGTGCTATATCTATTTCAAAGTAGTCATTTAGAATAGCTGGTTAGATTTGGTACATGCAAGCCTCCGTACTTTCAATCCCATCAGGCCTTGCATCAGCTTCCTGCAGTCTTTTCCTCTTCCCTTCCTATGGAACCAAGTACATCTGCTGCCATACTCTACGCTAGCCATCCGGATTCATCTTTGGTATGTTTGTTAATTGTGTCTATAGATAGATAGATAGATAGATAGATAGATAGATAGATAGATAGATAGATAGATAGATAGATAGATAGATAGATAGATAGATAGGGAGACACTAATTGTATGATTTTTATTAATTGCATTTTGTCTGTATCTGTTACAGTTTTACTCTATGTTGTATTAATAAAAGTTCAAAAGGATTCTGCGCCTACTGGAATGCATTGGTATGAGAGGAGTTAACAGTGTGCCCAAATACACCTCAGTCATGTGTAGTGAGGGGCATAACACTACATGGGAGAAATATATCAACTTTACTGAACTGCAAAGCCCTGTTAAATAAGGGCAGCATATCAGGCTTGCTACACTTTTGTTACACAGCTTGACCTATAGTGTATATTATCCCCTCTGGTGTTTAAAATCGCAGCAGTAATATAAAACATGCAGAGTGACCACACAGTCACAGAGTGACCACAAGCAGAAGTGGACCTGTGGGAGTTTTGTGGGACTTTTATTCTTTGAACTTTTCCCTTTTACACAGCTTATTTTACAGTACTTTACTTAAAGCGGAGTTCCACCAAAAAGTAGAACTTCCACTCATTTGTCTCCTCTCCCCTCCGGTGCCACAATTGGCACCTTTCAGGGGGGAGGGGGGACCAGTCTGCGACCCGTGACATCACCGAAGGGCTCCCTCCTCTTCTCCGTGTTGCCGGGCCAGTAGGAGAGATGAGCGGCGCATCGCACATGCGCAGTAGGGTTCCCAGCGTGAAGCTGTAAGGCTACACAGCCAGGTACTCTTACCCGCAATGGCGGCGGCAGCACCCGACAGCTGATGGAAACATCAGCTGCGGTGCCGACATCGCTGGACTCCAGGACAGGTAAGTGTCCTATTGTTAAAAGCCAGCAGCTGCAGTATGTGTAGCTGCTGGCTTTTACATTTTTTTTGGACGGAACACCGCTTTAATTTAACTTGATACTTCTCACTCATACAATTGAATAGGCTTACTAAAATAAAAATTTAGTTTTCATTTTAACTAGATGAAGCATAATATTTGGCTTTTCTGTTTTTGGCAGTACCACTCAAAAAGGACATTGTTAGCATCTTACAGTATAGAAAAAATAATAAAATATATAACAACACTTAAAACTTACTCAAACTTATGTTTGTCATTTTATAGAATTTGGCACAATATGTCAATATTTGCCACCCTTAGATGGGTTGAGGTTGTGTAGTGGGCAAGGCTCACGTTTTTTTGAAATACATTTTTAAATCTCTGAAAACGAATTTATTACTTTTACATTTCATCAAGCTCCTGTCTCGGTCCTAAAGGGCAAGGTTTAGAATAAAGGTTCTTTCTGGTCCTAGTCACATGTATCTTTATAGAATGATCAGAATTCAAAACTGCCCCCCTGCTGTGAGCTAATTCAGGACACCTCAGTCCTGGATTGCTAAGGAATTCAGAATGGTGTTATGGGTCACTGCTTTTAAGAATGTGAATAGCTGATCAATCCTTTGTATCCGCAAGAATTTTAGTGAAGTGGAGCATTCTATTTTATTAACAGAAGTTAACATGCACCAGTTTAACATTTTCCACATTTAGCATTCAAGAGTTACATTTTTAAAAAATAAAACAGTGTAGCAATTTGTTCTGCTAGTGTACATAGTCAGCTTCACAGATTTCTCCTTGTATTATATATTATGGCTGTTTACTGACAAATAATGACATTGATTATATAACATTGAGGAGTCTTTTTTTCATTTAGAGTCTACAAGACCATCTAGTCAATTACTAAAATATTTTATCCATATTAGGATTTCCAGAATGTTTAAAGATTAACTTTGTAATAGCTGATATTGTGTATGTAGCAAGATCCCAGACCTCCTTTAGTCTAATGAGAACCTCCAGAGCCAAGAGCTGCTGACATCCTTCCGTATAGAGTGGGTTGTAAGGCATAGTGGGTGCAATGCAAAATAGATTCATGGGTGCCAGACACTTCTTGAATGCAAAGAGATTTTATTTCTCTTGAACAGAACTTTCAGAGAGGGGGTGAGGGCCAGGACACCCTTAGGCAGCTGCAATGTTATTTAGCAGACTCCGACACTTCTACAGCCATGTAGGGAAAGGCATCCAGCAAGAAACCACATCTGCATGCGTAGGAATGCGGTCTCCTAAGGCAACAGTCTTAGAACAGTTCCTAACACAAGTTGTATCAAATTCCTTTACTTTCTCTACAGTCACTTCTTGTAGGTTCTCAACCCACTGAGCTCCCAGTCTCTCTCACTAGACTTGCTGAATCACTGCCACCGAATCCCTTGAGGTCTTCCAATTTTCACTTAAGTACCTTCCTCAAGCGTCACCCCCGTTTCTCAGCTGGGTCCCTAGCTTGGCATTCCAGATACTTCTCAAGCTTCTCCCCACTGGCCTGCTCGGTCCCTTGCTTGACACACAAGGCTGCTCTGCAAGCAACACCTCCGCTGGCTGGGTCCCTGGCTTGACACCTGCTGAAGTTTCCCAATTCTTCACTGTACCCGTTTGGTGAGAATACTGCTCTGGTACTTGCTTCAGCTACTCCCTGTGGTCCCTGGTAATAAGGTAGTCAGTCCCTTAGGGGTGACAGCTTCCCCTCTACCTCCAACCACTACAGGTTCTCTGGCTGACAGAACCATCACTTCTGCTTGGACTGCAAGCCGCAGTCCAAACGCTACACTGCTCACTTGATTCTGGATAGGCCCTCAGACTACCTAGCAGCCAGATGTGCCCAGGATAGGCCAAAACTCCAGCCTAGCAGCCCGGGCAATACAACACACATCCACCCAGACAGCCGTCCAGGTGGCACAGAACAGTGATCACCTGACTCCACAAAAATATATAGGTTCTCTCAACAGGCCAAGGGATTTAAGAAAACCGGTGCACATTGGCGGAGATACCCCATATGCGCCTAATCTGTCCTTGCTTTGCCTTTGTCTTATCTAATGTCACCAGGTACCCGGCCACCTAGTGGCAGAAGAGAGAAGTGCAGCAATTCCAGACTTAGGGTGAACTTAATTGATCCCGAACAATGAGCCAAGGTAACTACACCTGGCAGGTAAATTTAGAAGCAATCCTGCCTAAACATTACAGTGCTACATGTAAATGTAATTGTTATGCGTGATCTTACTTGAATCTTGGTGTGCTTTGTGAATTTCTTCCAGATCTGTGCATCTGTATATGTTTTCTATAATAAAAACCAGTCACTGCTAAATCAACAAGCACCAGCAGACTGAGAGTGATCTTCACTAGGGAAAGTTATAGTATAGGATAGAGTGGAGAGGTACAGTATTAGAACGCTTGTCAGTTTTTAGTGTTTTGCCTATAGTTCTACATTTACTGAGTAGTTAGTCCTTTACATACACACGGAGACAGTAGACACCACCATGTGCTTTAACTGAAACAAGGTAAATGATGTGTTACAGCATCCGCTGCAGCAATTTTGAACTTTTAGCCTAGGTTTCCACTATTGCGTCCTGAATGTCGTGCAATTTTAATGCGACTTGAAGCAATGCCTGTGTATTCTTGAGGTCTATGGACCTCAAATTGCATCAAAGTGGGACCAAAGTAGTGCAGGGACTATTTTGAAGTTGCTGCAACTTAAAGTTGCACAGATATGAACGGTACTCATTGGAAATCATGGGGTATGACTTGTCATGCGCCTTTGCAGTCCCAAGTTGCATGACAAGTTGCACTAGTGGAAACGTAGCCTAAAGAAAAAAAGTCTGCATCACTTTCTGTCACGCCCAGGCATAAATGCAACAGAGTTCATGCTATAGTAGCTCCTTATAGAGGCAATTTTTACAGCAGTGGTCTCCAAACTGTGGCCTGGGGGCCAGATGTGGCCCTTTGCTTGCCTTTCTCTGGCCCTTGGGACACTTTTCCTCCAGCTGACATCATCGATGGGGCTTATTGACTGGCTTATTCCTCCCACTGGCACCAACAGAGAGGCACTATTCCTCCTACTGGCACATATGGACACTTTTGTCTCTAGGTAGTATCTTATTATAATTAGGGGGCGGAACATCTATTTGCAGGCGTGGTGTAGCAGAGGGTGGAAAAATATGGCGCACTGCGGTGAAAAGAAGGGCGTGGTGCCTGCTGCCTGTACTGACCCTGGTGGCAGGAGTCAGCAGCTGGGATGACCAGATATATGTAGCTATACCAAGAAACTGGGACCAGACCACATGTATACATCTTTAAAGTAATATTTATTTACAGTGAATGAAAGATAACTACACACCAGCAAGCAATAAACATGAGAAAGCATACAACTCAAAACTGACATAATGCAGCAACCTAAACAACTAACTAAATATACAGATGTGCCACATGCAAGGCAGGGGAAAACTGTGGAGCAGATGGGAAAGAAACAGGGAACAAGACAGCAGAGTACTGGGTACAAGGCAGTAGCACGATCAATAGTTAATGGCAACAGCAGCATTGCAAACAGGGTACAAGGCAAGAACAGCCAAAACACTGATGCGCCGTGTGCTAGTGGGAGCCGCCTTATAAATTCACCTAGCAGCTGAAACCAGGTGGAGCTGATAACTAAAGCCTGCTGGCTTCTGGGAGACACCTGCTGGTGGACACTGGAACTTCAGCAATCAGCCCTGAGAACCACAGCGCCACTAGCAGATGAACAAGGTCCTGACACCTGGATGGTTTATGGCCAATGTTCCTACCTGGTGCCCGGATGTCAGCCTGTTGCCTGTACTGACCCTACACTGTTTATAGACCATGTTCCTGCCTGCTGCCTGGAAGATTCCATTGGCGGTTGCTGACCACGTCTTTGCCTAGCACCAGTACTGACCCATCTAAAGGTCCCACTGACTGTGTTCCTGTAAGACACCACAGGTAATTGTTTTTTTTTTTTATTCAAATGTTTTATTTAAAGAAACATGAGAGCACGAAACATATCTTCAGTTACATGAAATTGGCATATTGGCATCAGATGAGGTGAAACATTTCATGTCATGGACATAGTCATGGTCATAGTACAGACATGCAAAATATGACAAGCATACCCTTAACTCTTATCATGTAAGAACTACCCTATGGCGTTTCTAAAAGGGCAAGGTTGTAAACCTCTACTGCTAAATCACCAAATGTCTATCTCATTGCATTTTAATGTGCAGCAGTGAGTGATCTCGTGGACTCTGGCTCAACCTTTTCAAATATTATAAAACCGTGCTAGAAACCATTTCTGTAGAAACCTTCCAGAAGATTAGAGATATAAGAAAGGGAAGAAAATTAGCTAGAAAGAAGTCAAGAGAGCCACAGGGGGGGAGAGGAGGGGGGGAGGGTAGAGAGAAGAGGGAAGAACGAGCGGTTGGGGGGGCTGGCAGGGGGAGAAACAGGGCCCGGAAGGGGGGGTGATGAATGCGCATCTCCCAGGCTGTAGTACAAACAGGAAGGATCGGTGGATAGCGTCAGGAGGCTGCTGTCTGCTATCCTAGTTGTTTTAGGGATGGACTAGTCCATCGTGTCACTTTCAAAAGAAAAGGCAAATATGTTCCAGAGTGTCCATGTCTTAGTGTAGCGTTACTGTTGGTGACGGGATGTGAGAAGATCCTCCATTTTGTTAATTTCCTCCACCTTTTTGAGCCACAATCCTATGGATGGAGGTTGTGTGGACTTCCAGCATAAAGGGATGCACGCCTTAGCTGTGTTGAGGAAGTGGCGAAGTATTGATTTTTTATAAATTTTTTGTGGAATGTCGGAGGCATGGAGCACAAAGAAGGCTGGATCTTCAGGTATGGGGCGTTCTGTAAACTTTTGGGCAGTGTGCCGGATCGTCTTCCAGAAATGATTCAGCTTAGGACAGGACCAGAAGATGTGGAGGATTGTACCCTGGTCCTCTTGGCACCTCCAGCAGCAATCCGAAGACGAGGGGAAACATTTTTGTAGTTTTGCGGGGGTATTATACCATCGGGTGACAATTTTGAAATTGGTCTCCTGTATCTTTGTGCATATGGAGGATTTATAAGTGAAGTGAAGAGTGTTCTGCCTTTGTTGTGGGGACAGTGTGCTCTTGATGTCCTTCTCCCACATATTGAGGCATTTCGGTTGGTAGCCCTCGGGCGGCGTAATCAACAATTGGTAGGCGGCCGATAGGGTATGGGGTATGGCACTCTCCTCCACATAATAAGTCTCGAGGGTGGTGAGAGTTTGGCAAAAATCGTCTGGGGGAGATGGAGACTTAAAAAAATGGTTAATTTGGAGTGCCCTCCAGTGGTCCAGTCGGAACGATCCTTCCGGGTTCATGAGCTCGTATAGGGATGGCCACCTGCTATGAGCAAGAAAATGGGAGACTTGGAAGCATCCAGACTTCTTCAGAGAGCGGAAGACAGGGTCTTGGGTTCCCGGGGAGAATAGAGGTTTTCCAATTATCGGCTATAGAGGGGAGTGGGGTGACGTAAGAGAGAATCTAAGGAAAAGGGACGAACAAGTCCGCGTAGTCAACCCCACCAGAGGGTGATTTTTGACAGCGAATGGTAGCACTAAGGTGCTCTGTCTAATGGAATTTTGCATTGGGACTGCTCCAGGCAAGGCCACAATTTAGTAGTTTGATGGCGGTTCCAGTCAATAAGTCTGGTCAAGTGGGTTGCCTGTTGATACTTACGTAGATCCGGCACCGCTAAGCCGCCATAAATTTTGGGTAGCGTAAGTTGCCGCCTGTTCAACCTCGGTCGTTTATGTGCCCAAATAAAGTCAGAGAACATCGCTTTCACTTAGTTAAAGTAGATGGAGGGTATGTGGATCAGCAGGGCTTGTAGGAGGTACAGGAATTTGGGGAGAAAGGATTAGCTGGCCTCATTAATCGAAAAAAATATAATGTAAGAAACGTACCATCATCTGAATTTAATTGAGACAGAAAAATCGGGAGCAGGGACCCCAACTCCGAGCTCACCAAGGGGGAGGTGCAAGCGGACTATCTCGGTACAAGTAAAGGGGGTAGACAGCAGAAACAATAGGCATATATATTAAAAAAAACACTATTTTATTTATACAAAAAGTCAAAGGAATGCATAATACAAACTGTATATAAAAAATATATATATCATCTGTTTAAACCCCTTTAAATTTTTCACTCTTTGTTATCTTGTTATCTTCAGAGAAGCCTACCCTACCTACAATAAACAACTGTATTTTCATTTTTTCCATCAGCTCATCCCCCACAGTTATTACCTTTTGTTTCCACTTGACCCTCCCTTCTAGATTGTAAGCTCTAACGAGCAGGGCCCTCTGATCCCTCCTGTATTGATTTGTTTTGTAAGTGTACTGTCTGCCCTCATGTAAAGCGCTGCGCAAACTGTTGGCGCTATATAAATCCTGTATAACAATAATAATAATATTGCAGCCTATTTATTTGCTAAAAACATTTAAGTTCATTTTTTTCCTCATTAATGTACACACAGCACCCCATATTGACAGAAAAACACAGAATTGTTGACATTTTTGCAGATTTATTAAAAAAGAAAAACTGAAATATCACATGGTCCTAAGTATTCAGACCCTTTGCTCAGTATTTGGTAGAAGCACCCTTTTGATTTAATACAGCCATGAGTCTTTTTGGGAAACATGCAACAAGTTTTTCACACCTGGATTTGGGGATCCTCTGCCATTCCTCCTTGCAGATCCTCTCCAGTTCCGTCAGGTTCGATGGTAAACGTTGGTGGACAGCCATTTTTAGGTCTCTCCAGAGATGCTCAATTGGGTTTAAGTCAGGGCTCTGGTTGGGCCATTCAAGAACAGTCACAGAGTTGTTGTAAAGCCACTCCTTCGTTATTTTAGCTGTGTGCTTAGGGTCCAGGGCCGGACTGGGAAAAAAACCAGCCCTGGAAATAATTTCATACCAGCCCCATAGCATTTTTATACCAAGCCAACTGCATAACCATGTTATTTTCTTGTTCACAACAGGGAAAGCCATGCATTTTAAAGCACATTTGAAGAGTGTATTATATATATAGATAAGAGAGACATGAAATTTACAAACAGCAGCAATTTTTTACTGGCAAAAATCATGCCATTTACTAGCACATTTTTTACTGACACTGCAAAAAAAAAAGTGCCGTAAATGTTTTCAGTGCAAATATCAATATTTAAGCTATAAACTGCTATTAGCAATGTGTTAAGTTAAACAAAAGTCAAAAACCATATTTTTCCATTTACATGAAAGTCAGATTAACCACTTCCCGCCCGGCCCATAGCAGATGACGGCCGGGCGGTGGTTCAGTTATCCTGACTGGGCATCATATGACGTCCAGCAGGATAACATGTCGACTCGCGCCCGTAGGGGTGCGCATCGCGGCGATCGGTGGATCAGTGTGTCAGTCTGACACACCGCTACACCGATCTTGGTAAAGAGCCTCCAGCGGAGGCTCTTTACCACATGATCAGCCATGTCCAATCACGGCCATTGATCGGCTCTTCCTCACTCGCGTCTGACAGACGCGAGTAGAGGAGAGCCGATTGGCGGCTCTCCTGGCAGGGGGGGTCTGCGCTCATTGTTTATCAGTGCAGCCCCCCCTCAGATCACCACACTGGACAACCAGGGATCGCCACTAGGACCACCAGGGAGAGGGGCAACATGTGGATGGCCAGGTATGTACCCCATGGCCATCCACATGTGCCCAGTGAGTGCCCAATCTGTGCCAATCAGTGTCCACAAATGGGCACTGATTGGCACCGTTATGTTGCAGTGATGCCAAGCAATGCCACCCTTAGGGGCATCACTGCAAACAATCAGTGTCATCAGTGCCACCCATCAGTGTCCATCGGTGCCACCTGTCAGTGGCCATCTGTGCCCATCAGTGCCTACCTATCAGTGCCCATTTGTGCCCATCTGTGCCAACTATCAGTGCCACCCATAACTACCCATCAATGCCACCTACGAGTGCCCATCAATGCCACCTACGAGTGCCCATCAGTGCCGCCTATGAGTGCCCATCGGTGCCACCTATGAGTGCCCATCAGTGCCGCATACCAGTGCCACCTATCAGTGCCCATCAGTGCCGCCTATCAGTGCCCATCATCAGTGCCCGTCAGTGCCACCTCATCAGTGCCCATCAGTGCCACCGTATCAGTGCCCGTCTTTGAAGAAGAAAACTTACTTATTTACAAAAATTTTTAACAGAAACAAAGAAAAACTTGTTTTTTTTTTTAATTTTGTTGCGCAAAAAATAAAAACCGCAGAGGTGATCAAATACCACCAAAAGAAAGCTCTATTTGTGGGAACAAAATGATAAAAAAAATTGTTTTGGTACAGTGTTACATGACCGCGCAATTGTCATTCAAATTGCAACAGCGCTGAAAGCTAAAAATTGGCCTGGGCGGGAAGGTGTCTAAGTGCCTGGTATTGAAGTGGTTATTATAACCCAACACAGAGTTCCCTCATATATCAGGAGGATTCCCCTTTACAGTGCAAGGGAATTCTGGCATAAAGGGGAACATTGCAGATCATGATCTAAGCGGGAACTCTGATATAAAAGGGGGGCACTGGTGACCAGAGACCCCACTTATATCAGAGTCCACTGCATTCCCCTTTACATCAGAGTTCCCCCTTGCACTGTAAAGTGGAATCCTGCAGACTATGATGTAAAGGCGAACTCTGAGAATGTGGGGAGGGACCACCTTCCGCAGAAACTAAGGTAAGGGGGTTTACTGATATAAGGGGTAAACCTTTATATCAGTGCCCCCTTACAATATTGTATTGACCCCCCCCTCTCAGGCTGGCCTGGCGGAACTTTTACTGACCTCCTCTAAGGTGCACCTTGCAGGGCTCAGTCAGTCGGCTCCAGCCCGGTGGCTCTGGTTTTATCCCATAGTTTCCTATGCAGACGTGATATAAGACAAGAGATGGTCAGAGGCTGCGGATGGTACAGGAGAAGTCAGAGGCTGCGGATGGTACAGGGGTAGTCAGAGGCTGCGCATGGTACAGGGGAGGGTAGAGGCTGCGGATGGTACAGGGGAGGTCAGAGGCTGCGGATGGTACAGGGGAGGTCAGAGGCTGCGGATGGTACAGGGGAGGTCAGAGGCTGCGGATGGTACAGGGGAGGTCAGAGGCTGCGGATGGTACAGGGGAGGTCAGAGGCTGCAGATGGTACAGGGGAGGTCAGAGGCTGCGGACGGTACAGGAGAGGTCAGAGGCTGCGGAGGGGTGACGACAGGGGAGGTCAGAGGCTGTGGAGGGGATGTCAGGGGAGGTCAGAGGCTGCGGAGGGGACGGCAGGGGAGGTCAGAGGCTGCGGAGGAGACGACAGGGGAGGTCAGAGGCTGCGGAGGGGACGACAGGAGAGGTCAGAGGCTGCGGAGAGGACGACAGGAGGTCAGAAGCTGCAGAGGGGATGACAGGAGGTCAGAGGCTGCGGAAGGGGATGACAGGAGGTCAGAGGCTGCGGAAGGGGATGACAGGAGGTCAGAGGCTGCGGAGGGGATGACAGGAGGTCAGAGGCTGTGGAGGGGATGACAGGATGTCAGAGGCTGCAAGGAGAGAATGACAGGAGGTCAGAGGCTGCAGGGGGGGACAGAAGAGGTCAGAGGCTGCAGAGGGGACGACAGGAGAGGCCAGAGGCTGCGGAGGGGATGACAGGAGAGGTCAGAGGCTGCGGAGGGGATGACAGGAGGTCAGAGGTTGCAGAGGGGATGACAGGAGAGGTCAGAGGCTGCGGAGGGGATGACAGGAGAGGTCAGAGGCTGCGGAGGGGATTACAGGAGGTCAGAGGCTGCAGAGGGGCGGACAGGAGGTCAGAGGCTGCAGGGGGGACAGGAGGTCAGAGGCTGCAGAGGGGATGACAGGAGGTCAGAGGCTGCAGAGGGGATGACAGGAGGTCAGAGGCTACAGGGGGGGGACATAGGGAGAGTCACATGCCACCAGACGAGTCCTCACTGAGCGGCGAGCGCTGCAACTGCTTTCCTTTTAAAAATGGCGCCGCTCAGCGCCATCGTGTCACTGCGCATGCGCCCGCATTTCCGAAAATTGCCGAGTGTGTACGAGCTTTCCCGAGCATGGCTAGCTTCAGGACAGCGCTGCTGCCCTCACAGCGGCCCCAGGGGCAGCCAGACAGCTGGCCCACCAGGAGATTTCCTGGTATCCCAGTAGGCCAGTCCGGCCCTGTTAGGGTCATTGTCTTGTTGGTAGGTAAACCTTCGGCCCAGTCTGAGGTCCTATGGGGAGATAGTGTCACCTCTGAGGAGAGCTGTAGTGTCAGTGAACCCACATCCCTAATAGAATGAAGAAAAAAATTACTCAAACATGAGTGTATATCCTCTAGTGGGACTTTGATTTGGGTCACTGACAGGTAGGTAAATATTAATATATTGGAGTAAAGAAGTAGAAATTAAAAAAGAAGATATTTATTATAAAAAAAATAAAAATAAAAACATAGTAACTATGACATAACATAATGAGCATTAAAGTGGATGCATATACATGGAGATCAGAAGAAATAACATTGACCAATTCTATTGTATAATAACAGATAGAAAAAACCCGACGTTTCGAGGTAATAAAGGGATCAACCTCTTCTTCAGGGGTAATACGTTTTGGTCACGACAATAATTTATATTGTGTGTGCTAATAGAAACATCCAAGGGGGATCAGTCAGCTGCAGACCCAGAGAGACCAGAAGAGGGACAAAGGCAGGTAGCTGGGACAAGAAAAGGAACAGGGACACAGAGGAACCTGAAGAGAAAAGATTCAGTGGGAAGAGGTACCGCTGGGTGGATACCGTCCCCAGAGCTGGCAGGGGTCCCCCAAACGTCAGGACAGCTCCACAAGGAACGTCTCCAATGGCACCTATTGTCACTCCGTGAAGGAGTAGGACAGAACCAACTCATTGGAAGTTGGCCCCGTGTCGTCCCAGTCACCAGCTTGCCAGCTAAAAACTATATATTCACAGAACCAGGAGGGGGGAATTTTAGTTTGCAGGGTCCCTTTGAGATACACAGCAGACTAGAACCAAGCCTTCTGGGGATGTATTGGGGAGGACTGGATGATCTAAGTGAGTCAGCTGCCCCAGAGTGTCTGTGGTATGCTGCAAGCAGAAAGTAGCCGTGTGATAGGCTCATTTGAATGGGGAAGGAGGTACCTATCACACGGCTACTTCCCAACAAGCTTTTTTTTCTTCAGTCTGAGGTCCTGAGCACTCTGGAGAAGGTTTTCGTCCAGGATATGCCTGTACTTGGCTGCATTCTTCTTTCCCTCGATTGCAACCAGTTGTCCTGTCCCTGCAGCTGAATAACACCCGCACAGGATGATGCTGCTACCACCATGCTTCACTGTTGGGACTGTATTGGACAGGTGATGAGCAGTGCCTGGTTTTCTCCACACATACTGCTTAGAATTAAGGCCAAAAGTTCTATCTTGGTTTCATCAGACCAAAGAACCTTTTTTCTCACCATCTTGGAGTCCTTCAGGTGTTTTTTAGCAAACTCCATGCAGGCTTTCATGTGTCTTACACTGAGGAGAGGCTTTCGTCGGGCCACTTTGCCATAGAGCCCCGACTGGTGGAGGGCTGCAGTGATGATTGACTTTCTACAACTTTCTCCCATCTCCTGACTGCATCTCTGGAGCTCAGCCACAGTGATCTTTGGGTTCTTGTTTACCTCTCTCACCAAGGCTCTTCTCCCCCGATAGCTCAGTTTGGCCGGACGGCCTGCTCTAGGAAGGGTTCTGGTCATCCCAAACGTCTTCTATTTAAGGGTTATGGAGGCCACTGTGCCCTTAGGAACCTTAAGTGCAGTAGAAATTTTTTTGTAACCTTGGCCAGATCTGTGCCTTGCACAATTCTGTCTCTGAGCTCTTCGGGCAGTTCCTTTGACCTCATGATTCTCATTTGCTCTGACATGCACTGTGAGCTGTAAGGTCTTGTATAGACAGGTGTGTGGCTTTCCTAATCAAGTCCAATCAGTATAATCAAACACAGCTGGAGTTAAATGAAGGTGTAGAACCATCTCAAGGACGATCAGAAGAAATGGACAGCACCTGAGTTAAATATATGAGTGTCACAGCAAAGGGTCTGAATACTTAGGACCATGTGATATTTCAGTTTTTCTTTTTTAATAAATCTGCAAAAATGTCAACAATTCAGTGTTTTTCTGTCAATATGGGGTTCTGTGTGTACATTAATTAGGAAGAATCACTACTCTATAGTACATACTGTAGATAGATATATATCTCACTATTCCCTGTCTCTTTTACAGTACATTTTAATTGTTTAGTACATCTATTTTTATAGTACACTAGATATATATACATATATATATATTATGCAACGATTAGTGAAATACCAAATCAGGTTGTGGATTTAAGCAGGCAATATGTAAAGACGTATAGGGGTCGGGAGGACCGGGCTCTGGACTGGGCAGGTGTCACCTATTCCATGGCATTGTCTGCTCTGGCTATTGCCATCCTGATGCCCATTATTACCTATAGAAGTTAGCTGGGCTGGTGACAGGTGGATTGTAGTTGAGATTTCAGATCTTGCTATATATGATATGGATATCCCCGTTAAATAAAAAAATGGTTTATAGATCATTAAACACTGTGAATGTGTTGTCTATGGGCAGATAAGACGACCCAAGTTGGCAGTGCCCCTGGTAGAATTATTATGCCACCTGGAGATGTCAATTGATTTATGCTAAAATATATAAATGCATTAAGTAAGGTGTTTTTTGTTTTTGTATTTTATCTAGATAAATAATCTGTCCTGCGATCTGAGCTGCATACTCCTGACACTATGGGTGGAAGCAAGTAGAATACAGGGGGTGGAGTGGGTGGATTATATAAGGGGTATGGTTTATGAGAAGTGGGAGGGGTCAAAAATGATGGTCAGGGTCTGGCACCCCCAATCCAAAAACTTCGCCAGCCGCCACTGCTCAGCTTCTTTAGCAAGGCAGTGGTTGTCTTGGAGGTGTGTTTGGGGTCGTTATGTTGGAGTACTGCCCTGCGGCCCAGTTTCCGAAGGGAGGGAATCATGGTCTGCTTTAGTATGCCACAGTACATGTTGGCATTCATGGATCCCAGTCCTGGCAGCGCTCATGCAGCCCCAGAACATGATACTCATACCACCATGCTTGACTGTAAGCAAGACACACTTGTCTGTGTACTTCTCACCTGGTTTCCGCCACACATGCTTGGACACCATCATCTGAACCAAATAAGTTTATCTTGGTCTGATTAGACCACAGGACATGGTTCCAGTAATCCATGTCCTTAGTCTGCTTGTCTTCAGCAAACTGTTTGCGGGCTTACTTGTGCATCATCCTTAGAAGAGGCTTCCTTCTGGGAGGACAGCCATGCAGACCGATTTGATGCAGTATGCGGCATATGGTCTGAACACTGACAGGCTGACCACCCACCCCTTCACTTCACCCCAGCACTCATATGTCTATTTCCCAAAGACAACCTCTGGATATGACGCTGAGCACATGCACTGAACTTCTTTGGTTGACCATGACAAGGCCTGTTCTGAGTGGAACCTGTCCCGTTAAACCACTGTATGGTCTTCGCCACTGTGCTGCAGCTCAGTTTCAGGGTCTTGGCAATCTTCTTATAGCCTAGGCCATCTTTATGTAGAGCAACATTACTTTTTCTTTTAGATCCTCAGAGAGTTCTTTGCCATGAGGTGTCATGTTGAACTTTCAGTGACCAGTATGAGAGAGTGAGTGATAACACCAAAATTAAACACACCTGCTCCCCATTCACACCTGAAACCTTGTAACACTAACGTGTCATGTGACACCGGTGAGGGAAAATGGCTAATTGGGCCCAATTTGGACATTTTCACTTAGGGGTGTACTCACTCTTGTTGCTAGCGGTTTAGACATTAATGGCTATTTGTTGCGTTATTTTGAGGGGACAGCAAATTTACACTGTTATACAAGCTTTACACTCACTACTTTATATTGTAGCAAAGTGTAATTTCTTCAGTGTTGTCACATGAAAAGATATAATAAAATATTTACAAAAAGGTGAGGGGTGTACTCACTTTTGTGAGATACTGTAGGTGGTGGAATTACCGTATTTATCGGCGTATAACACGCACTTTCTTCCCTTAAAATCGGGGGGAAATCGTGGGTGCGTGTTATATGCCGATCCCCCACTGTTTGTGGGCAAGAGGAGCGCCACCGACATTGAACGAGCCGAGTGTACTGTGTACTTGGCTCCGCTCGCCGTCACACCCACTCCCGCCTCCTTCGTCCCGCCATTGGACCGGTGTTGTGTCCATCATAGGAGCCGAGCCAAGGGGCGGGACGGGGGCGTGACTGCGAGCGGAGCCGAGTAGCCGAGTACACAGTACACTCGGCTTGGCTGGCTCTGTGTCGGCGGCGAAAGGAGCCGAATATCTCGGCGGCAGCAGTGGCGGCAAATTTAAAAACCAAACATGCTGCAAGTGGACACTGGACAAGGCTGCAGATGGTCGCTGTGCAAGGCTGCAGGTGGACACTGGACAAGGCTGCAGATTGCTGTGCAAGGCTGCAGGTGGACACTGGACAAGGCTGCAGATGGTCGCTGTGCTAGGCTGCAGGTGGACACTGGACAAGGCTGCAGATGGACACTGCAAGGCTGCAGATGGTCGCTGTGCAAGGCTGCATTGATGGGCATTTAAAATGTAAGGTTTTTTTCCTTAAACTTCCCTCCTAAACTTGGGGTGCGTGTTATACGCTGATAAATACGGTACATTAGTCAGGAATTATTCTTCTTGATTTATTCTGTGATATTTGGTGGTTCTTGGTGTGCGAGTGTAAAATAGTGATGTTACCCTCTGAATTTTGGGAATGACATTTTTATTTCTGATGTTGGTACACATCACATTTTTTTGGGCTCAAATTATGATCATTTTGAAATACTAAACACACAAATATGTGACTCATTTTTATACTCATTTGCATCAGCAATGGTATGGTTTGTGGTTTGTAAAGACACCTGTGTGAGTTTGGGTAAAGATTTTTGTGAGATGGACAGCAACAAGTGAGAGAGACAGAAAAATATATAAAAAATATATATAATTTTTTTAATATAATTTCTTGTTTAACATTTTATTGAAGTTTTACAAGGTGTACAGAAAGAATAAGCAGAATATACAATCGGTTAAAGCCCATAATAAGTGAGGCATGGAAAGTTATAAGTGACAATTCTGTAGAAAACCAGCGACAGTGGATATTATAAGCCTTTCCAGAGGCAGAGTGTAAAGTGTGGAGTATTGGGAGCAGACTACACCATGGGGGAATGCAATACTTCTATAAATTGAGTATTTATGTGAACAACTAATAGGAAAGGAACAATAGATTTCAACATAGGAGGGGAGCAGCATTGACATAGTCTTTGGAATAAAGCAGGTGAAATGTGTCATTAATTAACATTCAAAGACTATCATAGAAGGCCAGTGGTCAAAAAAGGGAAAGTAAGGAGGAACGATCAATTTCAAATTACTACAAGGGTGGGGAAACTCAGCCTATACCCTCCATGGTGTGCCCAATCAGTAATTGAATTGAGGGTGGCAATGGGGCTCCCCGGTTAAGGAGAGTAGTAACAAACTCAAGATATTTGGCAGACTGTAGTCTAAGATAGAATATGTGTGCATGCGTGGGGATTGTTTAGTGCAGATGCCGAGCAGGGGTGAGGAGGCTGCGGGAGAGAGGTAATAAAAAAAATGGGAGGGACAGAGAATAAGACTTGAGGGGGGTGGGTAATGGGGTAAGGGAAGTGGAAGGAGGGAGTGTGTTGGCAGACTCTAAGGGTTAGGCGAGGACAGTATTGCATCAGGGCTATGGGCGTAATTAGGTTTTGTCGAAACCTGTGGGCAAGAAACGGGTCACCCCAAGGGCTCCAGAGCTCGAATTTTGGAATTTTATCCAAATTTTAGCATGGATCGACGCTTGGGTGATTCTATGCTTGGTTGCAAGTACACAGAGGGAAGAAAATTTCCAGGCTTTTGCTATGGTCTGTTTGGCAGCTGTTGTGATGTATAGCAGAAGCTTAAATTGACGATGGGTCAAGGTCTTGGGCTTGTAGTTCAGGAGGGCTACAGTGGGATTAGGTGATAGGGATGTAGTAAACAGTTTAGATAGGATGGAGAAAATCTGTGACCAGGTTTGTGTGATAGGACAATCCCATCATATGTGAAGGTGTGTTCCATCTACACTTCATCCGTGGAAGCAGTGTGGTGGATTTTGAGGGAGGAATTTGTGTATCCTGGAAGGGACCAAGTACCACCTGGTAAGCACCTTATAGTTAGTTTCCAAGGCGGCTATGTTGGAGGAGGAAGATTTAGTCGCCTACCAGATAGAGGATCAATCTGCATGGTGAAGTGTGAGGTTTAGATCTCTTTCCCATTTGCTAACGTAAACTGGGGGCTTTATGGTATCAGGGGCTAGTAGAAAAGTGTAGAGCTCCGAGATTGAGAAAAATATATTTTACCAAAACATTCTATCATTTCAACATTTAGCATCTCAACATTAAAAGAATTTGTTTGGGGAAGTTACAATTGTACCATTATAATCAATGGCTGAAACGTGCATTGGGCTACATAACTCATTTTCACTCTCAAAAACGCTTTTTAGCCGAGCGCTAATTTTGGTATTTACTATAGCGCCCTGTAAAAAAAGGTATGGGAGTTAAATTGAGAGTAGTTTACATGTCTGAGCATGCTAAGCTGTGCTGGCACATACGTAAAGAGAGGGGGAATTTATCTCATCCCAGACTTTTAACCACTGAGGTCTTTTTGACCCCAGATCTCATTTAAGAGGTCATGGCATGCTTTTTTCTATTGCAAGGGATGTTTACATTCCTTGTAATAGGAATAACAAGTGACCCAAAACATTTTTTTTAAAAAGACAGTGTCAAAATAAAAAAATAAATAAATAAGAAAAAAAAAAATTAAAGTGCGCCGTCTTGCCTAGTTCGCGCAGAGAAGCAAACGCATACGTGAATGGCGCCCGCATATGAGAACGGTGTTCAAACCACACAGGTGAGGGATCGACAGCAATAATTCTAGCCCTAGACCTCCTCTCTAACTCAAAACATGTAACCTGTAGACATTCTTAAACGTCGCCTATGGAGATTTTTAAGGGTAAAAGTTTGTCGCCATTCCACCAGCGTGCGCAATTGTGAAGCGTGACATGTTGGGTATCAATTTACCATATATACTCGAGTATAAGTCGAGTTTTTCAGCACATTTTTTTGTGTTGAAAGTACCCCCCTCGACTTATACTCGAGTCAAGCACTTTTCTGCAGCAAAAAATTTCATTTTCCGAACTGACTTCGGGGCCCCGTATCTCAGGGCCACTTGGTGCTAGGAACCCCGAATTTGGTGTGCTACCCCAGTGGGTCCACAACATATCCAAAGCTGGAGTTCCTAGCACTAAGTGGCCCCGAGATACGGGGCCCCAAAATCGGTTCGGAAAATGTCATTCTCTGCTGCAGAAAAGTGCTTGACTTTTTCTAAACCCATTTTCGGGCCCCGTATTTCGGGGCCACTTGGTGCTAGAAACCCCAGATTTGGATATTTTATGGTGCTAGTTCCACTGGGTTTGCACACCAAATTTAGAGTTCCTGGCACTAAGTGGCCCCGAGATACGGGGCCCCAAAGTTGGTCAACCGTGTCCATCTGCAGCAATGGCATTTCGGGACCCTTTGGGTTCAGAGACCCCAAATTTTGGCTGCGGCTAGGGGGCATCTAGGAACCCTTAACTACCGAGTTTGAAGTTCGGGGGACCTATGGCTGCAAATGGGCACAGTGAGGCATGCAAATGGGCACAGTGAGGCTGCAAATGGGCATTGTTGACCCTCTTTTCCACTTACAGTAGCTGTGCATTTCTCACCCTCGTCTTATACTCGGGTCAATACTCAATACGTTTTTCCCATTTTTTTGTGATAAATTAGGGCCTCGACTTATACTCGAGTATATACGGTACTTGGCGTAACATTACCTTTCAAAATATAAAAAAAAATGGGCCAATTCTACTGTTGCCTTATGCAATTTAAAAAAAGTGTATTTTTTCCAAAAAAAAGTGCGCTTGTAAGACCGCTGCGCAAATATGGTGCGACATATCATATTGCAACAACCGTCATTCTATTCTCTAGGGTGTTAAAAAATGTTTATATATATATAATTATATATATATATATATATATATATATATATATATATATATATATATATATATATATATATATATATAATTTGGGGTTCCAGTAATTTTCTAGCACAAAAAAAAAAAGAAGAAAAAAAAAAAAAAAAAAGGAGTTTAACTTGTAAAAATAGGCCTGGTCCTTAAGTGGTTAAAGATATTTCAGGGTGTATATCACTTTTTAAAGCAATTTAAAAGAAGATCACCTTTAAACAATATACCTCATATTTAAGTACCATTTAGGCGATCATATCAAGCTCTAAACATTTCCAGGTTCAAGCAAGAGTAAGGGTTTGGGAGGTATCTGTTGTCTGGGCGCTATAGTAAATTTGATTTTGGAAGTATTTTTTCCCCAGCGCTATAGTGAATGCCATTTGGACGCTAATTAGCTTGATTTCGCTATTTTGAGAGTATTTATTCACGAGATCGCATATTCGCGCTATAGTAAATCAGTCCCACGCTGTCTTTCAGGTGTTTGGCTTTCACTTATGTAATCTGTCCACTAGAAAAGTCATCATAAGACAAAACTCATACAATGTTCCAGCAGTCTGATAAAGTGGAATTAATTTATCTTCATAGATTTCTTGAGGGAGATTGTTTATAAATAAAATCTTGCATAGTGTAAGTTAAAGTTTTTTGGTGCGTTTTTCTCGTGACATGCATAGGCTTCCTTATGTGTCACAAATGTGGCAAAGTAGCACATGGGGCATTTTGGTGTATTTTTTTGTTGCACGTTTTTGGACACGGTCAAATGCAGGTCTGCTTCCACAATTGAGGTGCAATTAAAAATTAATGGCACCAAAAAAGCGACCAGTTCATTTTAGGTGTATAGAGGTGCCATACACTATACAATCTGGTTGTGCAATCTCTGTACAAAACTATATAGCCGGAGGAAACATCTATCTAATCACTCTGTATCCAATCAGGCAGGCCATTGCACTACATAATTGATGGTAGAGCTAAAGGAGATTGTAAAATAAGATTGTATAATATAAAGTGAGATTTATAGACTTATAGGAATTCACTTCTGCCGTTTTCAATACAACAGCTCTGCTCCACATAGGCTGCTATGTGATCGGTCAGCCCCTGCACACTAAATTAGTGATCTGTAAATAAGAAAGTAAGACACCAAACGATAGATAAGCGAAGAAAGACACTGGCTGGCTATGTATTCAGTGAGAATGGTGCTCACTGACAATGTCTGCATTGGAAAAGCATATAAACGACAGAGGCAGGTGGGAGAAATCTTGAAGGAAAAGGGGGGGGGGGGCTTGTGGCAGGTGCAGGGTGTGTTTTAATGAGGTCAGCTGCTGAAGTACTTTCTTAGTGCCGATTCACACAGGGGCAACACGACTTCAACGCGACTTTAACCACTTCCTGCCTGGCCCATAGCAGATGACGGCCGGGCAGTGGTTCAGTTATCCTGACTGGGCGTCATATGATGTCCAGCAGGATAACATGCCGCGGCGCACATCGCGGCGATCGGTGGAGCGGTGTGTTAGTCTGACACACCGCTACACTGATCTTGATAAAGAGCCTCCAGCGGAGGCTCTTTACCACGTGATCAGCCGTGTCCAATCACAGCTGATCACGATGTCAATAGGAAGAGCCATTGATCGGTTTTTCCTCACTCGCGTCTGACAGATGCGAGTAGAGGAGAGCCGGTCGGCGGCTCTCCTGACAGGGGGGTCTCCGCTGATTGTTTATCAGCGCAGCCCCCCCTCAGATCACCCCACTGGACCACCAGGGATCGCCACTAGGACCACCAGGGAAGGGGGCAACATGTGGATGGCCAGGTATGTACCCCATGGCCATCCACATGTGCCCAGTCAGTGCCCAATCTGTGCCAATCAGTGCCCACAAATGGGCACTGATTGGCACCATTATATGACAGTGATGCCCAGCAATGCCACCCTTAGGGGCATCAGTGCCAGTGCCACCCAGTGTCCATCGGTGCCACCTGTCAGTGCCCATCCGTGCCCACCTATCAGTGCCCATCCGTGCCACCTATCAGTGCCACTCATAAGTACCCATCAATGCCACCTACGAATGCCCATCAGTGCCACCTATGAGTGCCCATCAGTGCCACCTATCAGTGCCCATCAGTGCCACCTCATCGGTGCCCATCAGTGCCGCCGTATCAGTGCCAGTCAGTGCAGCCATATCAGTGCCCATCATTGAAGAAGAAAACGTACTGATTTACAAAAATTTTTAACAGAAACAAAGAAAAAATTTGTTTTTTTTTCAAAATTTTCTCTTTTTTTATTTGTTGAGCAAAAAATAAAAACCGCAGAGGTGATCAAATACCACCAAAAGACCGCGCAATTGTCATTCAAATTGCGACAGCGCTGAAATCTGAAAATTGGCCTGGGCAGGAAGGTGTCTAAGTGCCTGGTATTGAAGTGGTTAAGCAACTTACAACGCGATTTCAAGTCGCCTCCAGGACAGGCGACTTTGGCTGTGGCCAATCACAGAATAATCAGCTCTCTGGGAGGGAGGGGTTTGCCTGGGTAAACTAATTTCATTTCTAGTGTGTCAACACCTATTTCTGAAGGTCGGTGAGTCATTGCCAGGAACTCCCATGTACCTCTTTCTGGATACAGCTCTACACCCATTCCATCTGGACTAACTACCTCTACCGAATCTCGGTACAAGCTCGTTTCACTCACAGCCCTTGGCTGGTGAGTCCACCTGTTCTGGTAAGGGTATTCCAGCTTCCCTATTACCATCTTGAAATTTTTGATCAATATTGTCCTAGTGCCTACTCCAGCTTCGTGCACACTGATCGGGATTCACCTTACACGTATATAGAGGACACTGAAGCTGTTCACATTAGTGTTTTCTACACGTCCATGTGAATTTTATTTTCTATTACTGAGGGTGCCACCCATGGATTTTTTCTAGTTTTGGCCATCTCCATTCACGTTGTGCACAGAACATGTTGGCACCTAGTTTGAGATAACATTTACTTTATATGTCACACTACTTCCATCATTTTTTTGTACACATTTTTTTGATTGTATCAGTTTTATTCTGTGTGAGTTACTATACACGTCTTTATAAGACACACTTATGATATAATTGGTGTATACAGCTATGTATAAAACTATACTCCAGGTAGGGTCATTTATTTTTATTTTGTCTGGTGACTGCCAGGAGGCTATTTATCTATATTGACATCTAGCATACACTTGTTGAATACACTTACTTACTTGTTTATTTATACGGTGTGTATCTATAATTAACTTACTGACCTATGTCCCACATGTGCACATACATATGTATTTTTATTGTTTACATATATCTTTCTACACTTGTCTTTCTGAGTGTTCCATTAAATTTTTACAGTGCAGTGTACCTCTAGATCCATATTCTGGTTAGGTTTGCACAGTAACAGACACCATTCAGCGCCACATTTTTTCTATATATCACTTAACATTTTGTCTATTTGTTATGTTGGCTGCTTTCTTTTCAAAGTAGGCGCAGTATTTTCACTTATATTTTTATAAATACACAAATAATGTTAATTCATTCAAATCCATGATATATTGCACATTCATTTATATTTAGTCAGATGAATACAGGTGTAGTCACACATAAGCGATAAAGGGATGCAGGATTGATAAATGGGTCAATCCATGTCTCACCTCTACATGCCTGAAGTAGCTGCGGGGTGAAGGGGGGGGGGGGGTTGGGGGGTTGGGGCACTCAGAGGTGTCCAAAATCCACACACTAGGATCACCCGACCGGAAGCTTCAGAATTGCCAGGAATGGGGGAAAAATCCCAACAAACGCCAGCGGGATCATCCCCGCTGTAGTACGCCGATCAGTGAACACCTGATGTCACACAGGCATCTTACCAGACCCCAAGGAACCAGCTCAGTGCAAGGGGGAATTCACTTCCTGGAAACTCAGGAAGATGCCTGATGACAAGTGACATCACCTCTGGGGTGGGAGCAGTACATCGGTGCCCGAATGGACATGAAAGGGCAAAGATAGATGAAAGAAAAAAAAAAAAAAATTTTTCTTTGACAAAACTGGACCACTAGAACATAGTAAATGAATTAAAAAAAAAATTAAAATTAATAAAATAAATAAATAATAAAAAAAAGTTATTGCGATGAATTTTGCACAACGATAATAAAATGATTCCCCAATGGGTAACAATTAATGAAAAGCGCTGCGCCCTAAAATACGTGAAAGCCAACCCTACAAAAAAAAGAAAATCTATAAAAGCTTGTTGCTATAGTAATTGGTAATCAATAGCAGCTAGTTGTTAAGAACAATGGTAGATTCAAATAAAAATTGTAATAATAAGTTCTGAAGGAGACAAAAGACAAGACAGCACCCATACTTTAACAGTCTGTACTCTCTCCTGCCCCCCCCCCCCCAAGGGGTGTGGGTAAGACCCCCTCTTAACCCACCAACTGCCAGACAGAGGAGGACTCACCACCCGTGGTCTCCTCCTGGGTTGTAGCCACCGCTGTGTCCTCCTCTCCTTCCAACCTAATAATAATAATGAAAAATTAAAAGAAAGATAAAAACTTACAAAATACCTGGATAAAAAAAAAAGAAATAAGAAACAGGACATGTTGGTATAATGAGCTCCTAGAAGGACACCCACATGACGGAAAAAGCAAAATAAAAACCGAAAGGGGAAGAAGACCGGGGGGTCACATAAGAGTCTGAAAATCCAACCCCACATTTAGGCTCCTAAGCGATGTATCCAAAAGGTTTCTCTTCTACAAAGTCTCCGAAAGCGCCTGCCAGTATCGGCATCCTCACCCATAACTGCTAAGTAGGGATGAGCCGGACACCCCCCGGTTTGGTTCACAGCAGAACATGCGAACGAACTGAAAGTTTGCGCGAACATTCGAACACCGTTAAAGTCTATGAGACCCGAACATGAAAAATCAAAAGTGCGAATTTTAAAGGCTAATATGCAAGTTATTGTCCTAAAAAGTGTTTGGGGACCTGGGTCCTGCCCCAGGGGACATGTATCAATGCAAACAAAAGTTTTAAAAAGGGCCATTTTTTTTCTAGAGCAGTGATTTTAAAAAAGCCTAAAGTGAAAAAATAAAAGTTAAATATATTCCTTAAAATATCGAACCTGAGGGGTGTCTATAGTATGCCTGTAAAGTGGCGCGTGTTTCCTGTGTTTAGAACAGTCCCTGCACAAAATGACATTTCTTAAGGAATAAAAGTCATTTAAAACTGCTTGCGGCTGTAATGTAATGTCTGGTCCCAGCAATATGGATGAAAATTATTGAGAAAAATGGCATGGGTACCCCCCCCCAGCCCATTACCAGGCCCTTTGGGTTTTGTATGGATATTAAGGGGAACCCCGCACCCAAATTAAAAAAAGAAAAGGCGTGGGGCCCCCAGGCCCTATATACTCTTAACAGCAGTATACAGGCGGTCCAAATAAGACAGGACAGGAACTGTACGTTTGTTCTTAAGTTGAATCTGTTTGTAATTTGGAACAGGTACATTTTGTAAGTGTGGCTCCAGCCCAAAAAAAATCAATTTTTAAGCATTTTGGATAACATAGGGAAGGGTTATCACCCCTGTAACATTTGTTTTGCTGTCTGTGCCCCTGGTCAGAAGATTTCACCTCACTTTCTGTCCCAATGACAATTGGATTTTGAAAATTTGGGGTTATTAGGGAAACAAGGATTGGTGATAAAGCATCAGTGGAAACACCTTTTTCCCCTATTAACTCTTACAGGAGAGAATTTCCCTTCCTAGGGGTAGATTTCCTCTCATTTCCTGTTGTCTGCCTCCATTTGTAAGTAGGAGTCGTTTGTAAGTCGGATGTTTGAAAGTAGGGGACCGCCTGCATATACTATACAGCCTGCCCTATATACTCTGCAGAAAATTGGGCCTTAGGTGTTGCTGGTACCAGAACACTGTAAGCCATCACAGTTACTCTTGGTGGGCGCTGGAACGGGCCCTGCTGTGAAATATTATATCAATAATTGTAATTACATGCCCCTGTTGAACAGGCGCAGAAAAATTGGGCCTTAGGCAGTGGTGGTGCCACAAAACTGTAACCCCACACAGATACTCTAGTTGAGCACAAAAACGAGCCCTGCTGCAAAATATTACAGCAAAAATTATAATTATTCGCCCCTGTTAAACAGGGGAAGAAAAATTGGGCCTTACGCACTGGTGATGGTGTCCTGAAACAAAAATGTTCTTGAAAGCTATTAAAATGAACATTGAGGAGGAATAGGATAGTTACTCAGCATAACAGGATAGTCACTCTGCATAGGCAGTTTTCAAGGGATCTTACATTAATAGAAAAATTAAATTGGTTACATTAGCATCAGGTGCTTGGTAGCTGGTGATCCAAGACTGATTCATTTTTATGAAGGAGAGCCGATCAACTGATTCTGTGGGCAGGCGCACTCTGTGATTGGTTACAAAGCCTCCAGCAGCACTGAATGTGCATTTAGAAAGAACGCTGGAATCAGGACAGGCCAATAGCTCAATTGCATATCGTGCAAGCTCTGGCCAGTGATCCATCCTGTAGACCCAGTAACCCAGTGGATTTTCGGTTGGAAAGGTCTCCAAGTCTGATCTTGCCCCTAGGTATTCCTGCACCATGTAAATCAGACGCTGGGGATGGTTGCTGGAACCGATCAGACCTTGGGGCTGCTGACTAAAGAATTGTCTGAACGCATCGGTCAGACGGCCATCTTCTCCACCACTCTTTCTGTGACTGACCAAAGCCTCAGCAACACGTTGTCCAGGAGGACCAGGAAATTGTAACCTCCCAGGCTCTGAAAACGCATTGATCCAAGCAGGGAACATGGGTCAAGTGTCCCTGTCAGAGGGTGGAGAGGAGGTTGGTGCCATTGTGGCAAACCACCATTCTTGGCTGAAGCTGGCGTGGCGTCAACCACCTCTGAGTCTGCCCCTGCAGAGCTGACAGAAGCTCTGCCCCAGTGTGGCTCCTGTCCCCTAAACAGACCAACTCAAGCACCGCATGGCATCTTTTTGCCTGAGTGCTTGCGTAGCCCCTTGAACGCCTACGGAGCACCGCTGTTTCCAAGGACAAATCTGCAGAGGAAGAGGCCATAGAGGAAGAAGAAGAGGAGGGGGTGGAGAGAGGTGTGGCAGAATCACCACTACTAGAATTTTGGAGGCGTGGTGGCGGAACAAGCTCCGACAATACTGCACCTTGTCCTGCATCCTTCCCAGCTGCCAGCAGTTACCCAGTGCGCTGTGAAAGAAAGGTAACGTCCCTGTCCATGCCTGCTAGACCATGAGTCAGCGGTAATATGCACCTTACCGCTGACCGCCCTGTCCAACTAGGCCAAGACATTGCCTTCCACATGCCGGTAGAGAGCCGGAATGGCCTTCTGTGAAAAGAAATGGCGTTTGGGAACCTGCCACTGAGGTACACTTGGCACACCTAATTCTACACCTTCATTCCTCTCAGTTCAGGTTTATGAGAGGACTGAAGGTATAGTGGGGTTGGAGATCCTAGCTGATGAGGAGCAAGGAGAGGTCCGCCTTGTTCTTTGGTGTGGGTCTTTTAAGTACTGTTACCAACGGACTGCATGGGGGGGTCAACATATGTCTGATCATGCATGTGGTGCCCAAGCGGCTGCTGTTTTGGCCATGCTTGATACGCTTCAGACATATGTTGCAAACAGCAACGGTGCAATCTGCTGCACATGTATCAAAAAAGGCCCACACCAAAGAACTTTTCAAAATACACGGGGAGTCAGCAGCGCCCTGCACATGCAGAGCTCTGCGGCGTGATGCAGTCGGGTGGCTGCCCTTAAGCTGGGAGGAGGAGGACATCCTGCCTCATTGGAGATGTGCCTCCTACTTCCTTCTGTCAGGCACCCACGTAGAGTCAGTGACCTCATCATCCCCTCCCTTGTCACTGGAGCAAACCTGGCAGTATGCTGCAGCTGGGGGAACATGACTGCCATTTTCTTGTCCTTCTTGAGCACCCCCTCTCTCTGGGCTAACCTTACTGCCTTCCTCAACCTGGGTACCATCATCGGAGCCTTCAAAACGCTGTGCATCCTCCTGCAGCATGTACCTAACACTGTGGTTGAACAGTTCGGGGGACTCCTCTGTGCATGATAGTGGGGCTAGGGAAGGAGTGACTGATGATATTGAGCCGATGGAATAGGCCGCTTTAGCAGCTGTATTGGCAAACTACTCTGAGCCTGGGTGACAGAGGATGAGGATGGCTTAGTTATCCACTCTACCATCTCTTCTGCATATTGTGGATCAACACGACCAGCTGCCGAAAAAAAGGACAAGCGTGCCCCTGGGCCACGTGCTGAGGATGCACCGTGTCCACGACCAGCACTGTTGGCTGTAGACACAGAGCCTGCTTGCCCTCTTTTATTGGCCTGTGAGCATCTGTCTCTCCTTGGTGGCCTTCCAGACATGCTGTAAAATTTTATTAGCAAAACACTGCCTAAAGTTTACTAGAAAAAATACACCAGGAATGGCCTGCAGTCAGATATAGGCTTGGCTTGACTAGAATTCAGTGGATATAGATGTAGGAGACTGTATATATATTTTATGCACTGCAGACCACTGAATCACCTGCCTGCCTGACAGTATATTAGAAAAAGTACACCAGGAACAACCTGCAGTCAGATCTAGCAACACTGGGTACAGTGGATGTGTGTATATATATATATATATATATACACACACACACTTTTTTTTAATTGCACTGCAGCTAGCTAAATCACCTGCCTGCCTGAAGCATATTAGAAACAGTACACCAGGAACGGACTGCAGGCAGATCTAGCTAAACTGGATACAGTGGAGATTATACACACACACACGAGACTGACTATATTATATATATATATACACATATATATTTTTTTTATTAAATACACTGCAGCTAACTGAATCGCCTGCCTGCTCAATATAAATGAAATGACACTCTCTCTCGGTCAACGCCAGCAACGCACTACACAGGGCCGACGTGCAGGCGGCCTTATATAGTGTGGGGCGTGAACTTCACCACCTCAGAAATAATTGGCCAAAGGCACCCTGCCTTTGGCTAATTATGGCTCTTTGCTGACGGTGCTGTGATTGGCCAAAGCATGCGGGTCATAGTGCATGCTTGGCCGTGACGTGCAGCTCGAATTTGGCGCGAACACCCCATAATGTTCATATTTCGACAAACGCTTGAACAGCCAATGTTCGAGTCGAACTCATGTTCGACCTGAACATAAAGCTCATCCCTACTTCTAAGCCAAGTAGCCTAAGACCAGATGGATTATGATCATGTTGATGAAAAAAAATTAATGGTAGTCGACACTTGAGTATATTCCTTTTATGCTGCCCAAACTGTGTGCGTGAAGCCCGGATGGTGTGGCCCATGTAAAGAAGGCCACAGGGGCATATCAGACAATATACTACAAATTGTGAACTACAATTGATGAACTGCCGAATGGCATGGGTTTGGCCATAACTACCAGTAACCTGGTTCTTCCTATGCCACATGTATTGGCATGCTCCAAAGTTGGGGACAACACACTTAAAGCTACCCTTTTGGTTAAATAAACTGCTCCAACATTGGTTGGCCACAGTTTTCGGTTTACAGACTCTGCTTGGAGCAATATGTCCCCTTAAGTTCTTGGGTATACGGAAAATTACATTTGGGCATTCTGGAATAACATTGGTCAAACAAGGATCTCAGTGGAGAATACCCCAATATTTTTCTATGATCCGGTTAATAGGGAAGGCCTTGTTTGTGTACAGAGTGTTAAGTCACATCAGAATGACTGCAAGTACCAGTATTTTCCTTGACTGAGCCATTCCCATCATATTCCCACTTCATGCTAGGAATTCACCTTCCCATCAAACTCAGGGTATTTTAGCCTATATTTGGTGTGTGCATCTTCAACGCTGGCCAGATCATAGCCCTTTTCCAAACATTTTTTACTCAGTACACTGCTCTGTTCATCATAATCTTTTAGATGAGAGCAGGTCCTTTGGAGGCGGCAAAACTGACCATGAGGTACCTTTTTGATCCATCGGGGGGGGGGGAGGTGTTGCTGCAGGCACGGGAGGTATGAATTACCTGCTGATGGTTTGAAATGGGTATGAGAAAAAAAATACACGATTCATCATCCATCAGTTCAAGGTCTAAAAATACCAACTTCTGGCTATTCAGCACATGGGTGAATTCAATCCCAAAGGGATTATTCTGACAATGGGCCAAAAATGCCTCCAACTGGCCATCATCACCATCCCAGATGATCAGGATATCATCAATATAGCGAGCATAAAAAAGGACCAGGTTCACCAAAGGAATTATTGGACCAGATGTGAAACTGCTCCCAATACCCCATAAAGAGATTGGCCTAACTTGGGGCGAACCTGGCCCCCATGGCTGTGCCCTTAGTTTGTCTGTAATACACATCCTGAAACACAAAGTAATTGTGTGTGAGGGTGTATTCGATGGAACGCCTGATGAAGGAAGCTTGCCTTGAATGTAAATGATGTTCACGAGCCAGAAAATAATTGTACAGCCTCTCCAAATTTGTGCTGTATGGACGTGTACAAGGAGGCCACGTCCAGAGACAGCCAACGATAACTGTTTGCCAAGGATAGTGGGCCAAAATATCAAAGATATACCCTGAAACACAAACATACGATGGAAGCTGGACCACCAAATCTTGGAGAAAATGATCACTATAGCTTCCCATAGGGCTAGTGAGGCTGTCTATGCCCAAAATGATGGGCCGACCAGGGAGGTTGTATTGTCCTTATAGATTTTCAGGATGTGATACAGAAATGATGTAAGTGGGTATGGAAGAAATACCATTCAGACTTTGAATTGACCCCATTATTGTATGCTTCATCCACTAATAATTTCAGAGCTTCTTTATATGGACCAACCAGATCACCATCCAACTTCTCGGAGGTACTGGTGTCCCCAAGGAATCTGTATGCTTCAGCTAAGTAGTCAAGTCTAACTTGTATGACAAGACTACCCCCTATCTGCCTGTCTAATGATCACTTCATCATTGTTCTTTAAAGAGTCCAAAACTCTTATCAGACAAGGACAAGGCCCCATGACAAAGTTGTACCAATTCAGAGTAAACCATGTCATAAAAAGGTAGGAATGTACTTGGCTTTGGCCCTGTGGGGATAGAAACAGATCTTGGCCTGAAATGAGTATGAGCCATGGGAGCCAAACTGGTATAACTGGATGGAATTTCAGCTGCTGACAAGTCAGTACACTGAGCTCCTTCAGACCACAACTCTAGCATTTGCAATGCCTCAGTCATGGTCAATGCAGATATGCTCGGGGGTGACAGAGGGATAAGTGGTATTCCCAGGCTCCTTATTCTTTTTGATAGAAAAAAAAGTTTGAGGGTAAGGTTGCGTGTAAATCTATAAATAACTCAAACAGGTCCTGGGGATTGGGCGGAGCAAAGTTCAGGCTTTTACGTAGTAACCAAAGTTCTGATTCACTAAAAGTTACTGAGGACAAATTAAAGATTTTTATGGTATCATAGTTGGATCTTATTTCTTCCCTTTTTGGTTTTTCTTTTCTCCACGC
This sequence comes from Lithobates clamitans, assembly GCA_037952925.1. Taxonomy (NCBI): domain Eukaryota; kingdom Metazoa; phylum Chordata; class Amphibia; order Anura; family Ranidae; genus Lithobates; species Lithobates clamitans. The sequence continues at coordinate 4,055,382 of JBBGZY010000108.1, read as the reverse complement.
TTGCCTCGTTTAGTTTTTCTCCGATTGACCCCCCATGTGGGTGTACCAGTCAATAAAAAGTTGGGGAAAGGGGTAATGGTAAAGAGGAGTTGGGTAGATCAGATGGATGGATGGGCACCGGGCCACTGGGTGGTGTACATTTAGGGTGATTAGTGGACGATACCATTTCTGTACTACCCCCTACAATGCTGCAGCTCTCAAATGGGGAAGTTTCTTCTGCCTCAGCAAAGGTGACACCATTGGGAGATTGATGGACTGAAAAAATCATAGGGCACTGTTGTTGGCGTTATGTTAGATGGACCTAGCTCACTGCCTTTCTTCTGAGTCCCCCCATTTTTCCTTCGGCCGCCGGATGCATCGCTCCAATCAGATGCTGAGGTTTTAAACTTACTATTGTACTTACTATTCTTAAAATGTCTGCCTCTAGGCCACTGTGACCCACTGGTGGATGCCGGTCCAGGACCACGGGTAGATGAGTGAGCAGGAGGATATTGGGAACTATTTGGTGGAGGTCTGTTCCTAGAGTGTGAATGGTTGATGCCTCTATATTGCTCCTGGGGAGGCAAAACCTGGACCATTATTTAGGCGTGGTGGCCTATCGTGACATGATGGCCCATCCGGGGCCCCCTGGTTGACTAGTTGTATTCCACGACCCTGCAAAAAATCCTTCCTATCCCTTTCGAATTTGCATGACTTCTTACTAATGAGGCCGGCCTCAAATTTGATGATTTGGTCATACCATAAAGAAAATGCAGCCAAATAGGTAAAGGGATTGAGCTCGTATTTGGCAGCCTCAATCTCAGAGCGAATGTGGGCAACGTTCCTCTCACGTTGGGAAATGATGAAGCTCATCCATTTTCTACTGCATTCCCTGGAGTGCTCGTACCACTGACCCCTAAGGTCATCATCCAAAAAACTGCACCTTTTGGTCAATCTAAGACCTCTGGGTGCTCTTTTAACATCCAAGTATTTGCGTAAAGACACAATTGGGGTTATTTACTAAAGGAAAATCCACTTTGCACTGAAAGTGCACTTGGAAGTAAAGTCGCTGTAGATCCGAGGGGGACATGCAAGGAAAATAAAAAACAGCATTTTAGCTTGCACATGATTGGATGATAAAATCAGCAGAGATTCCACTCATTTAGATTTAGAGCGACTGCACTTCCAAGTGCACTTTCAGTGCAAAGTGGATTTGCCTTTCCTAAATAACCCCCAATATCCCACCACTGTGACATTTCATTTTCAAGCAAATGCTTCAATGCATAGAATTTAGAAATCATGCTTTCTTCAAGTTGCTTGTCTCTAGCAGGGGGCCAGACTCATTGTTCTCCATTGAAATAGTCACTAAGGTATTAGGATTTTCAACTGAATCTACACAATTGCTGCAACCTTTGGCCAGCGAGTCTCTCCTGATGAATCGTTCTTCCACAGATATAACCATTACAAACAAATAGATAAATTGGTTGCAGTTCGAAAATGCGATCAAAATTACAATTGATAGTTCAAGAAATGCACACTAGGACTGTTTACCAGACCAGGAAACCTCGAGCTGCTAGATGTCCCCAAACAGAGATACAAAAAACAGTCACTTCCAGCCGTAATAGGTCTTCCAAGGTGTGGTGTAACACATGTCAGATAAAATGGTGGTGTGAAAGGTATATATGGTATCCCAAAACTAGGTGGATGCTGCCTTCCTCAGATGGGATAATCCGAAAGAAACTACAAGAAAAACAGAAATGGAAGGCGCGCACACCTAGTGCATTACCAGTGATAATTTAATAAAGAAATTTTTGTATAATAGTGGGTACTCACAAAATGCAACTGACAAAAGGCCATAAACACAGTGCATTGACATGCACAGAACACGGGGTACAGCTAACGCTAACTCGTAGCTCTGAAATTATTAGTGGACGAAGCATACAATGATGGGGTCATTTCAAATTCTGAATGGCATTTCTTATTTCGTCCATACCCATGTACATCATTTCGTATCACATCCCGCAAATCCATAAGGACAATACCAACCCCCCTGTTCGGCCCATCATTTCGGGCATAGCCAGCCTCACTAGACCTATGGGAAGCTATATTGATCATTTTCTCCAAGATTTGGTGGTCCAGCTTTCTTCAAATGTTCACGATTCAGGGTATATGTTGGATACTTTGGCCCACTATCCTTGGCAAACAGGTTATCGTTGGCTGTCACTGGACGTGGCCTCCTTGCACATGCCTATACAGCACCAATTTGGACTGCAGGCTGTACAATATTTTTTGGCTCGTGAAAATCATTTACATCTCACTCAAGCTTCCTTCATCATGCGTTCCATCAAATACACCCTCACATACACATCCTGAAACACAAAGTAATTGTATTACAGACAAACCAAGGGTACAGCCATGGGGGCCAGGTTCTTCCCAAATTATGCCAATCTCTTTATGGGGTATTGGAGGATCAGACAAACCATAGGAATGGCTTATGAGCAGACAGGTTCCCCAGTACCAGTTAACCTTAAAGCCCATTCAACGAGATCTTTGGCGGCCTCTTGGGCATTAAGAGCTGGGGCCTCAATAGAACAGATCTGTTGAACAGCCACATTGGCGAAGTAGGACACCTTCTTGAAGCACTAAAGAATAGACCTGCTATCGCCTCAGGATCTGACGTTTGGAATGAAGGTTTTACAAGTGGTGGTCTCACCCTAAGGTAGGTCTTGAACTTCCTGTCCATCCTCACAGGTGTGCCATCCTGGAAGATGACTAGAGAAAATTGACAGTTACCGGTAACTGCTTTTCTGGGATATCTTTGAGGACGGCAGGCCTATTTTCCACCCCTGGTTTGATATAAGTACTACGGGAATAGTTTCTCTCTGGCACCCAGATAACCTATTACTTTGGTAGAACCGAGGTGCAGGGGGAAGGGAGGGGCCTTTTAACCTCATGTGTTGATTGTCTTTCCTTTCAGGTGGACCAGTCATCTCTGATGTGCCATCCTGGAAGATATCCCAGAAAAAGTTTTTTTTTTTTTTTCTTGCCACATCAGCGAGGTATTTTCTCTGGGAGTACTTTTTCAAATTTTAAAAAAAAAATTCAAATCTGTCCCATTCTTTCGTCACATCATTGTGGCAAAAAAAAACCTAGTAGATCCTTCGACAAACACATGAAAAATTATCCAAACAGTATTTATTACTCATCTTTCCATTTAACTCCCCCTTCCTATTCCCCCCTCACCCTGCCCCCCTCCCCTCCTCTCCGAGACCATACCCAGCCTGTTTTCCCACCCCCTTTCTTCTCCACGCTCCTCTCCTCTGCCTCTCATTTAGCCTCCTAGCGCTCCTTTCTCCTTATCGGCTGCTCCCTATCTGATTTAACCTATGTAGTCCACATCTCGATGGCTCTTGGAGATTCTTTAAATTCCACCCAGGCACTCCATTTTGTTTCATGGGCCCCCATTTTCATCCCTTCACTAAACCTTAAGTATTCTAGGTCCTGGATCTCATTAATTTTATTAAACCAGTCCCTCATCCCGGGTCTCTCTTTCCTTTGCCAATACTTGGGTATCAGGCTTTTAGCTGCATCGGTAAGGTGTGGCAAAAGCGTTCTCAGATAGGTTTTAGTGGGCATTTCGCTCATATGAAATAGGCAGACCCATGGATCATCTGGTATGTCTATTCTAGTAATATCTTTAATAAATTTCCTCACTTCTCTCCAAAATGACTTAATTTCCGGGCACAGCCACCAGATGTGGGCCATTGTCCCTGGTTCTTTACACCCCCTCCAGCACTGTTGTGGGGTTACATTTTGGAATTTGTTCAAGCGGTCCGGGGTCAAATACATCCTAGTCAGACACTTAAAGTTTAGCTCTAACATTTTATAGTTTACCGAAGTGGCGGAGACTCTCCTTAATATCAAAGTCACTTCTGAGCCTGTAAGCTTCCGTCCTAATTCCTTCTCCCACTTCTCCACAAAAGCCGGGGTTTCAATGGTCCCCAGCCCTATTAACAATTTGTATATCTGGGAAAACACGCCCTTTCTATCCTTATCCATACACATTCTCTCTAATGGGAGTAAGTTCTTAGCTGATCTAATTGGTTGCGGTAGGGAGTCAACAAAGTGTCTCAATTGATTGCATCGCCATGTATTGATAACCAGTAGATTTTTCTTTTCTTTAAGCTCTTGGAGCGTACATAATTTATCTTGGCACATTACATCTTTTAGCTGAATGTTCTCATCCGGTAACCACCCTCCAAACCACTCCCCTTTCCCTGGTGCGAAATGTTCTGAGTCTTTAAGTGATATTAGGGGGGAGTTAAACCCCCAATGTTCCCTTTTGTGTAGCTTATCCCATGTATTTAGTGCATGTCTAGTAATCTCGTGCGTTTCCGTGCTAAATTTCCTTAAGTGAGGTGGAGTCCAAATTATTTTATTCAACTTAGTGTCACTAATTATCTTTTCCATTTTTACCCAGTGTTTATCTTCTTTATCTTTACCCCAATCTATTACTCTGGCAAGAGCAATAGCTTCATAATATTTTCCGACATCTGGTGCTCCCCACCCCCCTTTACCCTTATCTTTTGTCAGTTGTGTGTATTTTAATCGTGGAACTTTTCCTCTCCAAATAAACCTTAATAACATTGAGTGTAATTTTCTAAGGTAGGTTTGCGGGAGCGTTACTGGGAGCATTTGCATTTTATATATAATTTTTGGCAGTAAGACCATTTTATAGATATTTATTCTCCCCGCCCATGATAACTGTCCATGTGAAATTCTATTGAGTTCTTGCTTTACCTCATTGAGGAGCGGTAAGAAGTTTACTTGGAAGAGCGTCTCTAGTGAGGTGGTGATTTTAACCCCTAGATAGTTTAACTCTTTTTTCCCCCACATAAAGGGAAAATGCTTTTGGTATGATTGGTCTCTAGTTTTATCCATGTTAATGCCTAATGTTTGATTTATTTGGGTTAACTTTGAAGTTGGATAACTTCCCATATTCTAATAGGGTGGCCATGATTTTCGGGAGGGAGATCCTTGGGCGAGTTATGTAAAGCAAAATATCGTCTGCGAATGCGGCAAGCTTATATTCGTCTTTACCTATAGTTACCCCTCTTATGTCCGGGTTCAGTCTAATCTTAGCTAGAAGGGGTTCCAGGGATAGTACAAACAACATCGGGGAAAGTGGGCACCCCTGTCTTGTACCATTGTACATATCAAACGGCTCCGACAGGACACCGTTTATCCTCACTCTCGCTGTTGGTCCGGAATATAATGCTTCTATCCATTTACGCATCCTGTTCCCGAGGCCAATATCCTCTAGTGTGCTCATCATGAAGTCCCAGTCTACTCTGTCAAGCGCTTTTTCCGCGTCTATTGACAAGAGTAGACTTGGAACTCCACTCTGTTTGATTTGTTGAACCGCTAGGAGAGTTTTGATGCTATTATCGCGTCCCTGTCGGCCCGGAACAAACCCAACCTGATCTGGATGTATAATCCTACTGATTATGGGTTTCAGTCTTTCCGCGATCACTTTTGCGAATAATTTTGTATCCACATTTAAAAGAGAAATAGGCCTGTAGCTGGAGCACAGTGTACTGTCTTTGCCTTCTTTGGGAATAATAACTATATTTGCTGCCAAAGCCTCTTTCCTCATTTCCCCTATGTCCCCGGTATTGTTCATAAGAGAGCACATTTTTGGTATCAGACAGTCCTGGTATTTCTTATAATACAGCACCGTCAGCCCATCCGGGCCTGGGCTTTTACCAACTTGCATCTCTTTAAGCGCCCTTCTCACTTCCACTTCGGTAAACGGGGCTTCTAAGGAGGTTTGTTCATTTCCTAATATTTTGGCCATACCGCAGTCTTTTAAGTAATATTTAATTTTCTCACGTTTTAATTCCTTCTCTTCGACAGTATCGTTTTTGTTAATCGCATATAGTCCCCCGTAATATTCCTGAAAAGTCTTCGCAATATCCATATCTTCATAGGCTATTTCACCTGTTTTAGTTTTTATTTTATCAATATAATTATTACTTTTCTTTTTGCTTAGAGCCTTTGCCAGGAATTTATTCTATTACCTCCTATATATCTTTCCTTTTTTAAGCGATTATATACCTTGCGGTTTTCCAGTTCAATTAACTCTCGCATCGCCTCTCTACTCCTATACAAGCGCGCTAATGTCTCTCTGTCCCCCGTTATCTTATGCTGTTGTTCTAAATCCTGAATTTTCCCCTGCAGGGCTAGTTTATCTCTGACCTGCCTTCTTTTTCTTTCTATACCCGCCTTCATTATAATACCTCTGATGTAAACTTTATGGGCCTCCCATATTACGGCTTCTGATGTCTCTCCAACGCTGTTAGTTTTAAAATAGAATTCTAGTTCTTCCTTAATGCGTTTGTCAATATCTCTGTCATGTAGTAGGTCCTCATTTAATCTCCAACTATTACAGAGGTGTTTTCGTTTGCCTAGTTTGCACTGTAGGCTAACGGGTGCATGATCTGATAGCGTTATTGGCCCTATTTTTGCACTCTCCACTTCCTCGATGTACCGGTGTTCTACCAAAAAGAGATCCAATCTGGAGTACATCGCGTGCACGGGGGAATAGAAGGAATAATCTCTTACATTCGGATGCTGCATCCTCCAGACGTCTACCAACTGGCAGTGGTGAAGCTTCTTTTTAAGTTTATTCAGCCATACCCCTCCAGTCCCTCGTGCACAAGACGTACTATCTTTACCTGGCTCTAGGCATATATTAAAATCTCCTGCTATAATGACCCTTCTCTTCTTGAAGCCCTCCAACTTGATAGAATACCCAATAAGAACCTACCTGGATTGATATTTGGGCTATAAATATTTACTAGTGTGCAGTCGACCCCGTTGAGTTCACCCTTTATAAACAAAAAACGTCCCTCTGGGTCAGTCACTCTCTCTTCCAGGGTGAACCTAACGTCTCTAGCGAAACCGATAGCAACACCTTTTGCACCCCTAGTTGGGGAGTCCCCGTACACCCACTTCGGGTAGTCTCTAGATATAATTCTCTGGCTCTTACCCAAATACAGGTGCGTCTCCTGTAAGAAGACCACCTCTGCTTTGAGGAATTTCAATTCGCCCATTATGTTCGTACGTTTTATGGGCGAGTTGAGACCCCTTACATTATATGAAATTAAATTTATTCCTGTCATCTTATTGTTTGTGTCACGATAAGGGCTGCACATATCCTTGCGGTTTTAAGAAGTGGGGGACAATGCTGTGTATATAGGTCTCTCCCTTCCCGAGCCCCCCCCCTCCCATCTTCATCCCTCCCTTAACCCCACCCACCCCTCGTCCCAAACCCCCCGCCCCCTCCCCCCTGTCTGGGGGCAATAGACCATCCCATAGCCCCTTTAACCTTGGCCTCACTAACTCCACCCGGCCCTTCAGTTATCCCCCTAGAGGTTGAGCTCGGGGGTGCCATCCTTGAATCCTAAAACCTCCCCTAGGCATCCCAACCCCATTCCCCCCCCAGCCCCCCGCCCGGAGCCCATACCAACCCCCCCATACCAGAAAAACAGTTACCGGTGAGTAACTGTCAATTTTTCTTTTCTGCAACAGAAATACAGTGGTAAATTGGGACATGGGAAAGCTGTAATTTAGAAAAAATACAAAAAGGTGAACTTTTTTTTAATGCAGCCCAAGGACAGCAGATGTGCTGCAGTGCAACAGCATTGCATGCTACTGTAGTATGTTGTTTGTCCAGTATAACATATGACCTTACACAGCACTATATTAATCATGTCATTTTATTTACTTGGCTTTAACGGCTTCAGCTCCGGAAGGTTTACCCCCCTTCATGACAAGGCCATTTTATGCGATACGGTACTGCATTACTTTAACTGACAAGTGCCTGGTCGTGTGACACTGTACACAAATAAAATTGATGTCCTTTTTTTTCCCCACAAATAGAGCTTTCTTTTGGTTCATTTGATAACGTCTGCGGTTTTTATTTTTTGTGCTATGAACAAAAAAAAGATAATATTTTTTACTTTTGCTTATAATAAATATCCCCAAAAAAATAAAAAAATTCTTCATCAGTTTAGGCAAACATGTATTCTACACATTTTTGGTAAAAAATAAATATATAAAAAATTGCAATAGGCATATATTGATTGGTTTGCGCAAAAGTTAGTGTCTACAACTTTTTTTTACTAGTAATGGCGGTGATCAGCGAGAGATCGCTGATGAGTGGACAAAGGTCAGGCAGATCACAATTTAATTATCACGGATATAGATAATGTACCTATCTGCGTAATAAAACTTCATTGTTTTTGTATTTTTTTTTATTATAAAAGTAGGAGAGGCCAACATAAAGCTAGTGTATTATTTGACACTGTTTTTGATAAATGAATGCATCAATATCTGGTTCGATGGATGTAGTAACAATTCTCAATGAATTCTCAAGGTGCGCATCAGATATTTTAGTTCTAATTTTGACCTTCCTTTGCTTCATCCTTGAAAATAGTTGCTCACAAATATAGGTGCTGCCGAAAACTGATAAAATGAATAAGGTGCGAATGTGAAGGAGTGGGAGATTTTTCCTTGAGATGATAAAACTTATAAAATACCAGAAAAAAGACACTGTCAAATTTTTCTTTGGCTGCATGTGTTCACTAAGTGTAAATGCATTTTTACAAAAAAAAAAAAAACCACACAAAATCGTAAACTTAAAGATTTTGTGTTGGGTTACATTCATAGCTGTCTTGGGCCGCAGGTTGGACACCCCTGGTTTAAAGCAAACACTCGCGATTAACAAGTTCACCAAGCATGTAGAAACTGTAGCTGCTTACTTTTAATAAACAGACTCACCTGTCCAAGGATCCAGCGCCATCCTCACCCGGGCCAGTTCTTCGGGGATCCCCAGTGCCAGCTGGGATAACTTTTTGCAGCTTTTCAGCCGGCTTCCCACTGCACGTGCATTTTGGGAATTCTGCGGGGAGAGGCAAACTTCTGTTCGTACAGCCTAGGCAATCCGAGTGGATGTGGCAGCAGGTAACTGTCAAAACTAGGCACCCCCCCCAAAAAAAAAAAAAAAAAAAAAAAAGGAGGAGGAAGAGCGCAACTTTACTTTTTGGATGAAGTTCCACCTTAACCACTTCAGCCCCAGAAGGATTTACCCCCTTAATGACTAGACCGTTTTTTGCGATACGGCACTGTGCCCCTTTAACTGACAATTTCGCAGTGACGTTGTACACAAACAAATTTATGTCCTTTTTTTTAGCGATTTCTTTTGTTTTTTACGCATTTTTTTTTTTACTTTTGCCTATAATAAAAATCCCCCAAAAAATTTAAAAAAAATCTTCAGCAGTTTAGGCCAATATGTATTCTTCTACACATTTTGGTAAAAATAAATATATAAAAAATATTGAAATAGGCGTATATTGATTGGTTTGCGCAAAAGTTAGTGTCTACAACTTTTTTTACTAGTAATGGCGGTGATCAGCGAGAGATCGCTGTTCCTGATCACTAGGAGCAGATGATCTTTACTTCCGTCAGAACAGGGTTTGGTTTGTTTACATTGACAGATCCCCGTTCTGGCTCTCTGTGGAAAGTTCGAAGGTGGCCGGCGGAAATCGCGTCCGCCAGCCACGTGCATCGGCTCTGGAGACGCGGGCGCCTGCTATTGCTCTTAAAGCGGCTGATGTACACCTACGGAGGTTCGCACAGTCGAGCCAACCTGCAGCAGTATAATGACTGTAGCTGGTCGGCAAGCGGTTAAGCTGTAAAAATGAAAGCTAGAAGCCGATTGGTTGTCATGTACAGTTGCTCCAGATTTTGTCTGCGCTAGTCTTAGTAAAATTCTTTTAAAGTTTTTCATATGAAATTCAAAAATCTCTTGATGGAGGTCTAGAGTATGTCTTGGCTTGACTTGAACTGCTGATGATGCACATACTCCCAGGGTATTATAGCTGACTGTCTTTGTCACACCCACCTGTTCCACAGTACAGCACTGGGTCTTTCACTGTGTGCAGGTCCCGCATTCAATCACAGAGAAGGCACTGTCTTAACCACTTCCTGCAAATAGATGTACCTGTACATTCTCAGGTTTCAGTGGTTCTACCAGGGTCATGACTGCAGCTGCATCTTTTATCTTTTTATAGAGCTAGGGATGCTTTATGTCATGTAACCCCCCCCCCCCCCTCCTCCTTCCCAGGCTCTCCTGTGCCAATGGAGAGACAGAGACAGAAACCAGTGGTCAGGGCTGCACATCATAAGGATGAAGGAGGAACTTCCATTCCCCAGTCATTTCTATGCTGTACGAAACCAAAAGCAACAGGGATTGTCTCACTTCCAGTTTGGGTTTATTGTTTACAAGCCATTACCAGCTTGCAAAGGATCTGATCAAACCAATCTCAGTTGGATCAGATGCTTTTGAGAGCAGAGGACAGATCTGTAACAGACCCCAGATCTCTCAGTAAAGAATATACAACAAATATGCTCCTAAGGGATTTTTGATCACATTCCTTTAAATTTAATGTGCAATCAAATCCACGTGCAACATAAAGTGTATAATAACAAATAGCCCAAAAATGTAGCCTTTTGAAGTGACAAAAGCAGTAAAGTGGTCCTCCTCCAGACCCACAGTGGACAAACTGCACTCACCAGAAATTGTTGACCTCTTGGTTACAAGAAGTCAAAAATGCTTTACACAATGGTTAGCCTCTTCTCTTTGAGTGGGATATGGTCTTCAAGCTCTTTCCTGGGTCTTCAAAGTACTTCCCTGGGTCCTTTAACAAGTATTGCCTCTATGCATTAAAGTATCTCTGTGGCTTTAAGAACTGCTAACTCCCCCCAGTGACAGGAGAAAGGTTACTCTGATCGGCCAGCTGTTTTCCCGCCAAAAGATTTGTCCCAAATCCAGTGTTCAGCTCTGACAGAAAGTCTGCCCAGCAGGCAAATCCATCTAGCAACAGTAGACAGCGTGTCATCAACCAGCCTGCGTCAAAAAGGGATTAACCCTGTCTAACAGTTCTCATTAAAACAAGGGGCTTTCTTTGCACACATTTGAAATATATGCGTAAGCTGCAGAGGCCATGTCATGGCACCCGAGTGTACTGCATCAGCCGGTTCAATAGAAACTGGCCAACATTTGACCCGTGTGTACCTCAGTTGGTCCGACAGAAGCTGGCCGTGCAGGCAGCTTCTGTCGAAGGTGCATGGCAAAAAATGTCTGCCAATCAGATCCCGATCAGCGTTCTCAGCCAATGGCTGGGAGTGCTGACTGGAGTGTTCTGTCAGAACACAATAGAATAGCAGGGGAGATCACTGTACTAACTTTGGATAGTTAGTACAGTGGCCCCTCCTGAGCTGTCAGATTTTTTTCATTCAACCCTGTTGGGTTGAAAAAAAAACACCCACTACTAGTGTGTACTAGGATTCACTCTATAAACTTATAGAGTTAGGACTGCAGTACACTGGGGTGCCATGATGTGGCCTCTGCAGCTTATGCATAACTGTGTATTTTTTCCACAAAATGTGTTTGAAATTATTGCGCAAATATTGTGTGATATAAAAAATTGGAACAACCAACATTTTTTTTTTCCAGGGCCATTGCCTTTAGAAAATACATGTAGCACCCTCTAGTGTATGCTAGAAATAGTGTAGGTTGTGTTAGAGTAGGAACATTTAGTTTATCTCTGGGCTAAACCTGGAGCTGTGTAAACTGGGTCAGGGTTCAGTGAAGGGATGGATGACTCATCCTGACAGCTCCTCTGGTGTCTCTCCCTGTTTATGGGACATTGGAGAATGCTCTAGAGCTAGTGGGCAGGAGGATAGGAGGATCTTCCTGGAATATTTATGAGGCCTCAGCCAATCCCCAGTAGTGGGCTGGCTGGGGGTAGAGCTTACCTCATAAATAGGCATGAGCAATGCCAGCAGGGCAGTCGGGTGGAAGGTGGAGATATAGTGCGGAGGAGGCTGTTGGTGGCCCTCAGGGGGCCCCCCCTAGTCTGGAGGGGGGTGTCCGGCCTTAGGCCAGGCTCGGGTGCTGTAAGGATCCTGACAAACACACAGGGAGGAAGCCCTTCCTGGAGGCACGGGAGCACATATGGACAGCGTGTTTAGATCAGCACTGACAGCAGCGTAGACAGCAGTGTGCTTAAAACCCCCGTTAGACTTACCGGTAACGGTATTTCCAGGAATCCTCCAGGACAGCTACTTGAGAGATGATTGGCTCCGCCTTCTACAGGAAACCCAAATCAGACACAATTTAAAAGGCCCCTCCCTTTCCCTGACCCTCAGTTGTATGAATATCAAGTAAACCTCCACCAAAAGTGAACTCGGAAAAGGAATAATAGAGACTCATAAATATACCACCACCAGGTTAAAATAAGGGGACCAGTGAAACAAGAATAGGGTGGGAATATAGACGCTGTCCTGGAAGATTCCTGGAAATACAGTTACCGGTAAGTCTAACGGGGGTTTTCCCCCCTCATCTTCCAGGGCAGCTACTTGAGAGGATAAGCAAGATCTATACCTTAGGGAGGGACGACAGCCTGAAGTACTTTCCTTCAAATGGAGAGGTCCTGGCTGGAGAGCATCTGGACTCTATAATGCCTGATGAATGCATGAGAGGAGGCCCAGACAGCAGCTTTGGAAATATCTTCCCATGATGCACCCGCTCTTTCAGCCCAAGAGGCAGCTAGCGACCTAGTAGAGCGAGCCCCAACTCTGGAAGGAGGGGATTGTTCTGAAGATTTGTAGGCCTCACATATAGCTTCTCTAATTCATCTGGAAATGGAACCTCTGGAAGCCTTGGAACCCTTTTTGGGGCCACTAAAAGTAATCAGAAGTTGGGAATCTTTCCTAAATTCACTAGTAACTTCTAAGTAGTGTAGAAGACATCTTGTTACATCTACAAAAAAAACGAACCTTTCTTCCTCCGGATTCCTGGGGGAGGAACAAAAGCTAGGAAGAACTACTTCCTGGGATCTGTGGGATGTCAGACAAAACTTTGGGCAAATACAAAGGGTCAGGCCTGATCACTACTCTGTCGTCTAAAATCCTTAAGAAGGGTTCTTTTCTCATGTAAAGATCCTAAATCAGAGACCCTTCTCCCAGAAGTTATCGCCAAAAGGAAAACCATCTTTAAGGTAACTAATTTTAAAGAGGCGTCACGCAGTGGCTCAAAAGGGGGTCTGGTAAGGGCGTTCAATACCAACGACAAATCCCAGGGGGGAACCTGCTTGACTACTCTGGGTGTACTTCTAGCCCTAGCTAGGAGGAATTTCTTAATTAAAAGGCTCCTTCGCCAGTCTTTTCTCCATGAACAGAGATTGGGCAGCAACCTGAACCCTAAGAATGCTGACAGCAAGCCCCTTTTCCACTCCCCTCTGTAAAAAGTCCAGAACATAGGGAATAGAAAACGAGTCCCCAGCCCTTTTTTGCCAGGCTACAAAGGTCCTCCAAACTTTGCCATAAATCTTCCTTATGACTAATTTATGGCTGTCTAGAATAGTCTCAATAACCCTAGCTGAACATGCTTTCAGTTGTAGGATGTGCCGCTCAGCCTCCAAGCCGTCAGACGGTAAATCCGAGGGTTTGGATGTAGCATTGGCCCTTGTTGTAGAAGGTCTCTTCTCTCTGGCAGGGGCCAGGGGGACTCTACCGAGAGTGCTCTCAGTGCAGAGAACCAACTACTCCTGGACCACCATGGGGCAATCAGATTTACTTCTTCATGATCCTACACAATCTTTCGGAGCACAGAGGCAATAGCAGAATTGGAGGAAAAGCGTAGGCCAGGGGAAAATTCCCCTGGAAAGAGAGTGCATCTGTCCCTAGAGACTTTGCTTCTCTCTCCAGGGAAAAATAAGCTGGAAGCTTCCTGTTGTGGGTGGAAGCAAATAGATCCACTTTGGGCATTCCCTACCTGACCACTAACTCCCGGAAGATTTTCTGGTTCAGCTCCCAACTGCTGGAAGTGACAGTTACTCTGCTCAGATAATCTGCCAGTATATTTTCCGATCCACTGATGTGGACTGCCCTGATTGAGGAAACACTGTCCTCTGCCCAGGAAAGGATCTCCTGACTCAACCCCAGCAGGTTGTCTGAGCGAGTACCCCCCTGCTTGTTGAGGTAAGCCACTTTCATGGCATTGTCTGAAAAAATCAACAGGTCCTTTGCATGAACTGGTTTTCAAAGTGACCAAAGCTTTTCCTACTGCTAACAGTACCCTGTAGTTTGAGGACTGGGCTGCCTCTTCTGGCTGCCAGGCACCCTGAGCCTGCCAATCCTCTGAGTGCGCCCCCCAACCTGGCGTCTGTGGTAATCTTTACCAGGAAACACTGGGCCCAAGCCTTCCCTACCTGCAGATGTTCCGGTCGGACCCACCAGGATAGATTGAGAGAATCGTCTCCTGGAAGCCGCACGACCTGGTCTAGAGAGGCCTTTCTGCGATCCCAACAACTCAGAAGAAACGCCTGTAGGGATCTGGAATGCAACTGGGCCCAGGGCACTCCCAGAATTGCTGCAGTCATCAAGCCCAACAGCTGCATTATCTGACGGAGGGATGCCTGGGGATTGCACCTGAATTTCTGCACGGAAAGGAGGATCTTGGAGATCTTCTCTTCCGGTAACAAAATTCTTTGGGCGACTGAGTCTATCAGGTAGCCCAAAAATAGACAGCTCTGGGAGGGAACCAGAGCAGATTTCTGCAGATTGACTTTCCAACCCAATCTTTGGAAGGTCTGCAGAACTACTTGCAGATCCCGACCCAGGTCCTCTTTGTCCCGGGCAAAGATCAAAAATTCGTCCAAGTAAGGGACAATTGAAATTTTCTGCAAACGAAAAAATACCATGACCTTTGTAAAGATTCTCGGGGCTGCCGAGAGACCAAAAGTAAGGGCTCTGAACTGCCAATGACTCAAGCCATTTTCCGAGAGGATCGCAAACCTCAAAAACCTCTGATGATCCTGGTATATTGGAACATGGAGGTAAGCATCCTGAAGATCCAGGGTCACCATGAATACCTCTGGCAATAACAGATTCCTAAGTGAAAAAAAGCTTTCCATCTGGAAACGCCTGTAAACCAGGAAACTGTTTAGGAGGCTCAGATTGATGACCATCCGGAATCCACCTGATGCCTTTCTTACCAGGAAAACATTGGATAAAATCCTTGGAATTTTTGATCCTGCGGAACAGTGGGAAATAACCCCTTCTGATTTCCAAAGAGAAATCAGACATAACATGCCCTGCCGTTTCTCTTGGTCCCTCGGCAGATGAGTAAGAAAAAACCTCTGGGGAGGAAGGAGAATTCCAACCTAAAACCCTCTCTTATGACCTTGAGAGCAAAAGGATTTTCTGTTATCTTTGCCCATTCCTCACTAAAAAAGGTCAGCCTTCCTCCTACCCCTGACCTGGCGTCACTGAGAGCTTTTTGCCTGGGTTGAAGGAGCAAAGAGAATCCCTTTAGCTTTGTCTTTGCTAAACAACCATTTTTTCTTTGCCTGCTGACCCACTGGTTTGAAGTTAGCTTTGCCCCTAAAACTACGAAAGGGCCTCTTTACTTTGAGGCTTAACCTTCCGAGATGGGAAATGTTTACCCTTTTCTGAGGACTGAGCAAGTACTTCCTCTAAAGCCGAACCAAACAATAGTTTGCCTTCAAAAGGGAATACTGCAAAGTTTATTTTTGGAGGTCAGATCCCTAACTCAGGATTTCAACCAGATTGCCCATCTAGAGCAATTTATCAAGGATAACGTTTTGGCCACTGATCTAACCGAGTCTGCCGCCACGTCTGCCAAGAATGCCACCAATTTGGCAATCAGGGGGAGAGATTCTTTGAGCTATTCTACAGGCGTGTTGGTGGAGAGCAGGTCATCTAGCCCCTGGACCCAAACATCTAGATTTCTAGCTAAGCAGGTGGATGCCAGGGCTGGCCCCAGAGAGAAGGCTGAAGCCTCCCAGGCCTTACAGGAGCAAAGCGTCAGTTTTCCTATCCATCTGGTCCTTAAGATCTCCAGAGTCTTCAAATAAAAGTTCAGATTTCTTAGACACTTGAGACATAGGAGCATCAAGTCTGGGACACTTGAAAAACATCTCTTCAATGTCAGAGTGAAAGAGAAATCTCCTCTTATGCCCTCTGGACTGGAACAACCTTTTCTCAGGCTCTTTCGATTCTGACAGGACCATATCTTTAAGTGACTGGTGTACCGGAAAACACTTAGGCTTACGCCCCTGAAGACCCCTATACATTCTATCCTGAACAGATTGAGATTTTTGTGGGGGTTCAATCTGTTCAGAAGTAAAAACTGCTTTCAACAGTTCTTCAATATCTTCAACTGGAAATAAGTATCAAGCCGTATTAACAGTTTCCTCCATCTCTGACACAGATTCGTTGTCAGATGAGGAATCTGAGTTCTCCCCCTCTTCTGGATCAGAGACTGCACGGGAACTAACGGTCTCTGACACCAAAGGGGGTAGAGATCTTGAAGAGACCGAAGGAACGTGGGGTACTGTCACTGCTACAGACGTGGAAGGGCCCAACCCAGCTAATCTATCATTAAAGGCTTGAAAGGAGGAAACTACCTCCTTCATGGAAACCACCAATTCATTTAGGTTAGAAGCAGACTCAGCCTCTGCCACTGAAGAAATACATGTCTCACATAACAGTTTCCTACAGCTATCAGGAAGCTTGGATCTACAATTTCCACATTTTCTTTTCACAGGTTTGTCAACCTAGAAAAAAGAAACCACAATGAGAAAGGCATACAAAATTACACTTTATAAAACATTTGCCCCTGGATATACAATCTCTCATTACAAGGGAGAAGTACTAACCTTAGGGGTAACAGGACCTGATTGCAGCCGCTGGATCAGATAGAACGGGTGCACCCTCCACAACGGTGTCCTTAACCTCCATGATGAGAAGAACCAGATAGGAGAGCGTTGTAATGAGCTTGGACGTAGGGTTGCCACATCAGCTTTTAATCCAGGACACATATGAATTACACAGGTTCTGAGGCTGATTTAATGCAGATAAGGCACCAAGTGAGTTTAATTGCCACCTTAATCAGCCACAGAACCTGTGTAATTATTATGTGTCCTGGATTAAAGGAATGATGTGGCAACCCTACTTGGACGCTGTCCGTTTGCTGTACAGTCAGCAAAACATCCCCAGCAGCATGTGTGCCTGAGCCAGTCCTTTTCAAACATGAAGAGGCTGGGCATCCGGAAGTGTGTGACATCACTTCCGGTGGTGAGGCAGGAAGTGCACTCGCCGCCATCTTGGTACACCCAAAACGGTGAAAAGGACACAAGGAAGCGCTCTCTGGGTGTACCAAGGTTGATCAGGACGCTGGGGGGTGGAAGTCGCAGAAGATTCCCTAATGCAAATAACCACCAGAAAAACAGGGGGAACCCTTCTCAGACTGCTGAAACAGCAGAAAATACTGCAGACATGGCCACAACCGGTCTGAGTAATCTGAACAAGGGGGGTCCGCTAACCACAGTCACCAGACCAAACGAAAGAAACAAATATGACGGTGCGTACTCCTGGAGGTCTGGAAACACAAAACAACTGAGGGTCAGGGGAAAGGGAGGGGCCTTTTAAATTGTGTCTGATTTGTGTTTCCTGTAGAAGGCAGAGCCAATCATCTCTCAAGTAGCTGTCCTGGAAGATGAGGGGAGAAAGAGGAGTTCCGCCCCCCCCAGCAAAAAATTAAAAGTCAGTAGCTACACATACTGTAGCTGCTGACTTTTAATATTAGGACACTTACCTGTCCTGGGATCCAGCGATGTCGGCACCCCAGCCGATGTTTCCACTTACTCTCGGGTACTGCTGCTGCCAATCGTAGTAGGGGAACCCGGCAGTGAAGCCTTTTGGCTTCACAGCCGGTTCCCGGCTGCACCTTCTGAATGGCCCGGCGGCTGGGGAAGAAGGAGGGGGGCCGAACTTCCAAGTGATCTTCCGCAACGAGATCTCTCAGAAGTGGGGACAGGTACTGGTCAAAACAGGGGAGGAGGCCGATAAGCAGAGCTTCCACTTTTGCGTGGAACTCCACTTTAAGTCTTCATCCTTCACCGGGAAAACTCCTGAGTCAGCTGGGTGGGCTGTCAAAGAGTCAGTCTGGGCGACTGGTGTGGAGAGTTAGCTTGGAGGGCTAGTGAAAGGGGCAGCTGCATCCAGGTGGGATAGCAGTGCCTGAAGAGGTCATGCTGGGAGCAGTGGCCACAGGAGAGATGACAAGCTGTTTCACTACATTTTTTTGATACGCAACAAGGAGCTGCGAGCCCTTGCCTGTAAAGGGCTATTGCTATATTCTGACTGAGCGCATGTCAGGTCATCATACAGTGATTCAGCTCGTGTCAGCAAGCGTGGGTGCAGGAGGCAAGAGAGAGACTGTATATAGGAAGAAGTCCCTGAAGTTGTTGTTGAAGTTTTGCTGAAGTCAAGGGAGCATGCCATAGCCTCCCATCCCTATCCAAGTTACTAACCCTCAATAAATAACAAAACAAAGTCGCGGACTGTTCTCTGACTCTGGGGTGCTTGTGAAGATTTGGTGTGCCTGGCTGTGCACAAGTGGGGGATCCAAGTTAATTTGTGGCTCCTTAGGGGGTGCGCTACATTTGGGGTGCTCGTCCAGGATACTGCTCCTAGTAACCAGAACTCATGGAACCAGAGGACTGTGTTTTGCTACCAGGACCACTGAGGGGGTTAAAACAGGGAAACTGAGTTATGTGCCCTGCCAAAATGTGTTGCCCAATTTAAGTGCCGTTGTCCAAAGCAATTGGCAGGAGTTGCTGTAGAGCCAGTATTGCACCGCATACCCACTTGCCCCAACCGAGGCTGGAATGGACAATTGTGCTAAAAATACTTACTATTGTGTGAAAAATCAAGTTAGACTTACCGGTAACTTGTTTTCCAGGAGTCTTTCAGGACAGCACCTTGAGAGCGTGGCTCCACCCACTTGACAGGAAACACACCTCCACCAAACTTTAAAAGGAGGCTCCTTCCCACTTATCATCAGTAGTAGTAGAGAACCTCCGGCCCAAGCTGGAACACATAATCAGAATATGGTTAGTCACAGCATAGTAATTTAATACAATAAGGGCGGGTTGCTGCTGTCCTGAAAGACTCCTGGAAAACAAGTTACCGGTAAGTCTAACTTGATTTTTCCCTTAACGTCTTTCAGGACAGCACCTTGAGAGGATAACAGAGACTTACCCACTTAGGGAGGGACCACAGCCTGCAAGACCTTTCTGCCAAAAGCCTGTTCACTGGCTGACAGAAGATCCAGCCTGTAATGACGGACAAACGTAAGGTAACTTGACCACGTAGCCGCCCTACAAATCTGATCTGGGGTGGCACCAGCCATTTCTGCCAATGTAGTGGCCTGAGCCCTGGTAGAATGTGCTTTAATTCCCAGCGGGGGAGAGAGCCCCGACTGAGAGTAGGCTGCTAGAATAGCTGATTTAAGCCATCTAGCTATAGACCCCTTAGAAGCTTGTTGGCCCTTCTTTTTCCCCGAAAAAAGTATAAATAGAGAATCCGAGGATCTAAAGTTACTTGTTACCTCCAGATACTGTAATAAAGTCCTTCTTACATCCAAATTGTGGAATTTGCCTTCTTTTTCCCCCGAAGGGTTAGAGCAAAAGGTTGGCAGGATGATCTCCTGCGACCTATTGTGTGCTGACGCTACCTTTGGCAAAAAACCCGGATCGGTTTTAAGTACAATCCTATCTGTGTAGATAGTTAAAAAGGGTCTCTTAACAGATAGGGCGTGCAGCTCACCAATTCTCCTTGCTGACGTTATTGCAACTAAGAACAAGGTCTTAAGAGTAAGATTCCTTAGAGAGATTCCTTGTAGTGGTTCAAAAGGTTCCTTTGTAAGGGCTTGCAGGACCACTGATAGATCCCAATTGGGAAAGTGCTTAGCCGGAGCTGGTCTAGATCTGGTAAGTGCCTTGAAAAATCTTATAACCAAGGGCTCAGAAGAGATTGGTCTTTCTAGAAATACTCCCAAAGCAGCTACTTGAACTTTAAGGGTGCTGACTGACAATCCCTTGTCTGCCCCCTCTTGAAGAAATTCCAAAATTGACACTAAATTTTTTACTTTTCTCTTAGTCAAATGACAAAAAGAGTTGAAGACCTTCCAATATTTAGCATAGATTTTTCTGGTCACTATCTTCCTACTGGAAAGTAAGGTAGTTACCAAGGGTTGTGACGGGGGAGGATGGGGCGGAGTGTCGCTACGTAGGAGCGCTCCGTAGGAAGCCCGGCGCCACCGCCCCCCCCGCATATCCGCTCAAGGATCCGCTCAAGGAACGAGAAGGAAGCTGGGAGGCCACAAAGACGCCGGCGCAGGGAGATGACGCCGGTATGGAGCAGAGTAGGAGATGAGAGAGACAGCTGCTAACCATCTCCACCGCCACCGCTGCTGAGGAAACAAGCCCTCGACGCCGCAGCTAACGGTATCTGGAGCGGGTGCTTCGAAGCAGCAGAGGGGGGAGAGAATCCTGGGAGTTGGAGCTGCTAAACAAACAACAAGGTAACGCTGCAGCGGGAGGGGGGTAGCCTGTAGGGAGACACACGGGAAGAGCAGATTGAAGAGTGAGCCAAGGAGAGGCCCCGGGTAAGCTGATACCCCCTTATGTGTATCCCCGGCCCCCCCCTGTGAAGTTTCTAGAGAAGCAGTTGGAAAACAGGGTAAGAAATCAAACGTTACTCTTTATTTACTCTGCATTTACTTTATTTACTCTGCATTACCTGCGTTACACTGCATTTATACTCTCCGGATAAGAAATCAAACGTTACTCTGCATTTACTCTGCATTTTTCTGCGTTAGCCTGCATTTATACTCTCCGGTAATTAACTCCTCCTGTCATTGTTGGAACTACCGAGATCTAGGACTTTCAGCAAGAGTTAAGGGAAATATCCCTAGAACAGCAGTGAGTAACAGAGAGGTGTCTGGGACGCATTTATTTGCATACAGGTATGCGGAACAGAGGAACTGATTACTGACTACCCGATCTGCATACTACCTGCATACTATCTGTTTTCCCTACCTGTCTAATGTGAACACCTGTGCGTCTCTACGCTCATTCACTTCTGTATCATTATAAACTTTAAAGAGAACTAAGTTGTCTCCATTACCCTGTGCTACCCTGCACTTATACTTTCCGGATAAGAAATCAAACGTTACTCTGCACTTACTCTGCATTATTCTGCGTTAACCTGCATTTATACTCTCCGGTAATTAACCCTCCTTGTTACTGTTTGAACTACCGAGATTTAGGACTTTCAGCAAGGGTTGAGAGAAAGATCCCTAGAACAGCAGTAAATAGCAGAGAGGTGTCTGGGACGCACTTATTTACAAACAGGTATTCGGAACAGATGAACGGATTATCTACTACCCGATCTGCATACTACCTGTTTTTCCTACCTGTTTAATGCGAACACCTGTGCGTCGCTACGCTCATTCATTTTTGTATAATTATAAACTTTAAAAAAAAAAAAAACTAAGTTGTCTCCATACCTAGAGGAGGAGTCTGAATGAAAGAAATAAGGATTTCAACTTTACGCGACATTTTTCATATCAGCGCTATCTATGTTAACCCTCTGGGACACATATAGTAGAGGACAGACGACCTAAAATAGCAGGCCTGACTGCCTTAGCCCCCCTCCCCTATTTTTAAACGCGGGGACCACTCTCTGGATCCCCTATTTGTGGACTCAGTATACGAGTGAAGGTGTGAGCAGGCGTGGGGGACTGTCCCATTTTTATTCGAGGGCCAGGAAAGGGAACCGAAATAGTTGACTTCGGGTCCCGCAAAGGAGCAATCTGGGTACAGCTAACTACATCCAGGCTCGCATTAATTTAAGGAGGTAGGGCGGAGCACTCTGAGGCTCGGGGAGATGAGGGGAAAGGCAAACAAGGGCAGCAAAGGAACTATAACTGCGCCCAGCCCAGGTGGGATTCAGCGATATATGTCAACTGAGGCCAGCATGTTGGAAGATCCCCAGGGGAGCCCCAGATTAGGAGCACCCACACGCCCAGGGATAAACAAACAGAAAGGGGCAACAGAAGAGAGTAGAAATAAAAGCGCAAGAGCAAGGATCAGTGGAAGCCAACAGACTCATGGCTTCGAGACACAGGAAGGCCCTCAGGGGAGATATGAGGAGGAGGATCTCTCTGGGGGGAACAAACCAACACCCCAACTCATTCAGGAAGAGGCCCCACAGATCAAAGAAATGCTCACTGAATTACTAATGAAACTGGAGACCTCCCTCAAAAAAGAGATCGCGACCGTAAGGGTAGATATTGGGCATGTGTTGAAAAGGGTGGAAGAGACGGAAGACAGATTGGAAGAGCATGAGCGGAGGCTGGAAAGTATGAACATGCAAATAAAGGAGCTACAAAGAGCGAATAGAAGCCTCCAATATAAATTAGAAGATCAGGAGAATCGCAGCCGACGCAAAAATCTGCGATTCAAAGGCCTCCCAGAGAAAGCCGGGAAGGAAGAGCTGATTCCGGTATTGCAAAAATTGCTAAACCCATTGCTAGATAAAGAAGTGACGGCCCCCTTGAAAATTGATAGAGCTCATAGGGTTGCACGTTACCTCAGAAATACATCGGAGAACCCAAGAGACGTGATAGTGAAATTCCACTATGAGGAGGAAAAAGTCAAAATTCTGGGAAAGCTGCGATACCAACAAGGCTTAAGCTTCGAAGGGGCAGAGATACAGGTATATCCAGACCTTTCGGCAGAGACCCTCACAAGAAGGAGGCTACTAAAACCACTGACAAATATGCTGAAAATGACAGAAACATCATACCAATGGGGGTTCCCGGCTTGCTTAATTGGAAAAAAGAATGGACGAACAGCAGTACTCAGATTCCCAGAAGACCTCGAGGACTTTTGCTGCAAGTTAGATATTGCCCCCCCAGATATCCCGGGCTGGGGTATGGGGAAAACTGCAACTCTAGCGCAGGAAGAAGCATGGCGGAGAGAGGGTAGGGGCATGAGGGTTAATGTAAGTTAGTATCCAAGAGGCACAGCCAAGGGGAAAAGGGCAATGCCGAGATGAGCGATGCGGGGGGGAGGGGGGGAGGGTGCTGGGGTGACACGGGGAACCCTCGAGACATGAGCCCTATGGGGAAGATGGATGCGGGAGGGCATCCGATTGAGGATGACCGCCTGACCCATGCATTGAACAGAGAAATCTGCCCCGCCAGAATAGGCGACCTGTTCCAGAGGGAGGGTGGGGGGAGGTGGGAATGGAAGGTGGGGGTGGGGGGAGGGGGGTGGGGGGTTGTTTGGGTGGGTTTTTTCTTTTTTTTTTTTTTTTTTTTTTTTTTTTTTTCTCTTCTCTTCTTTTTTCCTCTCTCTCTCCCCTGCTATGCCGCAGGGGATTGGCCAGACGCTCCTTCCAGTAATATAAAATGGGAGTAATAAACCTTGTTACCTACAATGTAAGGGGAATGAATACGGAAAAAAAAAGGTATAAAATCAATCAAGAATTGCACCTTTTAGGCGCAAATGTGGTGTTCCTGCAAGAGACCTATGTAACACACTCAAGTAGGGGACTCGCATCCTATTGGTTCCCAGAATGGTGCTATGGGGACGCTAGCTCAGTACACTCAGGGGGAGTGGCCATTGGGTTCGACAGAACAGTTAGGTTTGAAGAAGAGGAGCGACTGGCCGACCCTAGGGGCAGGTTTTTATTTGTGAAAGGGAAGATGTTTGAGTCATGGATTACATTGGCAAATATTTATGCTCCCAATAGAAATCCAGAGAGCTTCCTAAAGAGAGTCTTGGCGAGACTAGAATCTTTTAAAAAAGGGAGGCTAATAGTCGCAGGAGATTTGAACATGTGTATGGACCCTGAGGTGGATGCATCAAGGAGTGAGTTAAGACCGGGCACACAGGGAGGGATACTTAAGAAAATGTTAAAGCGTATGCAATTAATAGATGCATGGAGGATAAGCCACTTAAAAGATCGAGACTACACATTTTTTTCCCAGGTACACAAATCATTCTCGAGACTCGACTACATTTTAATAGAACATCAGCTGGTCCCTTTCTTGAAAGTAGCAGAAATAAAGGCCATTACCCTATCCGATCATGCACCGGTGAAAATCCAAGTGGAGATCGCCGATGCAGATCGGTCTAGGATAAACTGGAAACTTAATGACTCCCTGATGCAGTACCCAGATGTAGTAGAGAAAATTGAACAGGAATTAAAAAGCTATTTTAAGATCAATGATACAGAAGAGATATCTAGACCCACCCTATGGGAAGCACATAAAACCTACATAAGAGGGATTTGGATCGCTATGGGAACAAGGAAAAAAAAAGAGAGAGGGGAAAACCTGACACGATTATATAGAGAGATTCAGGAAATAGAACAGAGTACAAGACCTAGGGGGCTACCCGAAAAGCGTGAATTAATTAAGAAAAGAAGAGACCTGAATGAGTTGCTGGAGAAGGAAAGGAAGTGTGCTTTCGACACAATAAATAGAGAAGTTTATAGAGAAGGGAACAAACCTGGAAAGTGGATGGCTAGAAGGGTCAGGGAAAAAAAGAATAGGACCTTTATACCTAAAATAAGAGACGAAGAAGGGAACCTAGAATTCTCTACGCCAAAAATTGCTAAGATATTCCACTCTTACTACAGCGCCCTCTACGATGTAGGCCAGAGAGAAAGGGGGAGGGGCAAGAGGACGGAAAGAATAAGGGAGTACCTTCGGGGACTAGACCTCCCCAGGGCAGAGAAGGACATGGTTGAACGCCTAGATGCTCCCATATCCCAAGAGGAGGTGGAAAAGGCAATAAAAAACACTGCCCTGGGGAAGAGCCCGGGCCCCGACGGATTCTCCGTAGCTTATTATAAAAAATTTTCTGAAATACTCGCACCCAAACTATGTGAATACTTAAATGCACTTGGAGAGAAGGAAGAATCCCGAGAAGAATCTCTACTAGCGCACATCACTCTAATCCTGAAAGAGGGAAAGGACCCATCCTCCCCCGGGAGTTATAGACCAATTTCACTTTTAAATGTAGATACAAAAATCTTTTCTAGAATACTCGCAGATAGGATGAAAATGGGCTTAAAACAATGGATACACAATGACCAGGTAGGATTTATCCCGGGCAGGGAGGGGAGAGACAATTCCTTAAAAACACTTCTCCTTATGCAGGAAGTAATTAGGAGCAATACCCCAGCAGCCCTGCTATCTATCGATGCCGAAAAGGCATTCGATAGAGTGGATTGGGGATTTATGACGGAAACCTTGAAACATCTAGGACTAGGAGAGAGGATGCTGAAATGGATACTCTCACTATATAGACATCCCAAGGCAAGGATTAGAGTAAATGGAACCCTGTCTTGTCCCCTTGAACTGTTTAATGGGACAAGACAGGGTTGCCCCCTATCCCCAATTTTGTTTGTTTTATCCCTAGAGCCACTCCTGGCGGCTTTCCGTGGGAATGGGGATATTCAGGGAATCAGGGTTGGATTGAGGGAATACAAGATAGCAGCATTTGCTGACGACCTGTTATGCTTTATTACCTGCCCTAGAACAACAATCCCCATGGTGTTAAAGGAATTTGAGCGATATGGAGACCTGACAAACTTCAAAATAAACATGAATAAGTCAGAACTCCTAAATATAACAATCCCAAAGCGAGAGCAGAGAGCACTGCAAACTGGGCTCCCATTCACATGGTGTGAGAAGGAACTGGCATACCTAGGCATAAAAATACCATCGTCACCAAGGGATCTATTTGTCGCTAACTATATACCACTACTTAATAAAGTTAAAGACCTATTAGGCAGGATGAGATACAAAGCCCTGTCATGGATCGGCAGGATAAACTCGATCAAAATGTTTGTGTTACCCATGTTACTATATACCTTCCAAATGGTCCCAATAGAAATCCCCCCTAATTTTTTTGTCAAACTACAATCCTTAATTGTGAGATTTATATGGGCACGTAGACACCCTAGGATAGCATATAGCACTTTAACGAGGGATAAAGAAAGGGGAGGGCTAGGTGCACCGGATTTAGAAAAATATTACCAGTCGGTGGTGACGGCTAGAATAATTGACTGGTTACACAATCGTCAGGAGAAAAGTTGGGTGAATATTGAAGTAACACTGAGTGGGGCGGATATAGAAAAATTAATATGGAACCCACCACAATATAGAGATTTAGGTGATAGAGTCAATTTTTTGACTAGAAACACTTTTAGAATATGGGACAGGGTAGGTAAGAGTAGTCACTGGGAATTTAATTCACCCTTATTATCACTATTAAACACGGATTATTTTTTACCAGGGAAGGAGGAACATTTATATTTCACGAGATGGGCAAAAAAAGATACAATACAACTTAAAGATGTAATGAGAGGAAATAAGATTTACACCTACACTGAAATCACACAGGCCTGGGGGAATAAACCACTAGACAAATGGAGGTACGCCCAGATACAGCACTTTACACGTTCACTACCACAACCACTGAGAGGAAAAGATCAGCTAAGGCCCATAGAAAAACTATTAAGCTCCCCAATGTGCGCGAAAGGAAGTATTTCAAAACTATACAACATCATAAGAGGGGAAGCGAGTGAAGGATATCCCACCTTTCTGGAGAAGTGGGAAAAGGAAATGGGGGGGCTAGAAGATGTAGACCATAGAAACAAGATCCTAAAGATGGTATACTTAACGGCAAAAGACTCGCGGACATATGAAATGGCCTATAAAATGATAGCAAGATGGCATAGGACGCCCCAAGGGATTCACAAATACGATAAGGAGACCCCTCAAACCTGCTGGAAGGGATGTGGAAAAGTTGGTACTCTCGCCCACCTGTGGTGGGAATGCCCTAAAATCCAGAAATACTGGGGAGAAGTCTTAGATGAAATACAGCAGATAACAGGGGAGCAGGTTAATAATAACCCCTGGGTGTGCATGTTCCACGACACGGAAAGAGAGATCCCTCAATATACAAAGTCAATAACCCCATTCCTCTTAAACGCAGCCAAAGCATTGATCCCGTGCCATTGGAAGGATATAGAAATCCCAAGGATGAAGGATTGGATAACGAGAGTAGAATGGGTTAGAGGAATGGAGGAAGCAAGACACTTGATGGAAGGGCGACGAGATAAATATATTAAGATGTGGGCAAGATGGCATGAGTATAGGGATACAGAAAGATATGCGACATTTATAGATGATTGAGGAGGAGAGAGAGGGGGAAGAGAAGAGGGGGGACAGATATAAATTTTGTGTTCCCCCCCCTTTTCTTTTTCCTTTTTTTTTTTTTTTTTTTTTTCTTTTCTTTGGGGGGAGGGGGGATGAGGGGAGAAAAATATAGATAAGTAAATATTGGTATCTTTAGTGGATGGAAGAGAAAGAGAAAATGTAACTTAAAAGATTGACATAAAAATTAGTATATTGCTTTATACCACAATGATGCGAAAAAGAGAGGGGGCGCAGCGTAAATGACGCAGCTGACTTAAAAACTCTCTAAGAGATTGCTGATGTGGAAAAAAAAAAAAAAAAAAAAAAAAAAAAAAACCAAGGGTTGTGACAGACCTTTGTTTCTTAACAACTGCTCCTCAGAAACCAGGCCGTGAGGCTTAGACTGGCCACTCCCGGATGCTGTATTGGACCCTGTAGGAGCAGGTCCTGCCGGAGAGGCAGCCGCCAAAATGGTTTGACTGCCATCTGTAGAATGGTGGAAAACCATGCCCTCTTTGGCCAAAATGGAGTAATTAGGATTACTGCCACCTTCTCCCTCTGTATCTTCCTTAACACCAACGGGATAAGTTGGAAAGGAGGAAATGCGTAACCCAGATGGAAGATCCAGGGCTGGATTAACGCATCTGTCCCCTGTGCCTTGTCGTTTCTGTGAATAGAGAAAAATACTGGGAGTTGTGTATTTTCCTGTGACGCAAATAGGTCTATTTGCGGTTGACCCCAGGCCCTGGTAATCATTGCAAAGATTTCCGGATTCAGGCTCCATTCTGACTCCTGAATCCACCTTCTGCTTAGATAATCTGCCACTACATTTAAGGTGCCTTTGAGGTGGACTGCTGATAAGGACCGAACATGCTTTTCTGCCCAAACCAGGATCTTTGAAGCTAGCAACTGAAGTGTTTTGCTTCTTGTACCCCCCTGTTTGTTTAGGTAGGCTATGGTAGTGGCGTTGTCTGAGAGGACCCGGACATGAGAACCTTGAAGGATAGGAGAGAAGGCATCTAAAGCTAAGGCGACTGCCTTTAGTTCCCTCCAATTTGAGGACCTCTTTGCCTCTGTCCGAGACCACATTCCTTGCGCGAAGTCTTGGTCTAAGTGAGCTCCCCAACCCCATACACTGGCATCTGTCGTTACCACTTTTTCTATTGGAAATGACCAGAGCAGGCCTTCTGACAGATTCTCCTGTCTTCTCCACCACCAAAGTGATCTCTTGACTTTGGTGGGTATCTTTACTTTTGCTTCCAGAGATTCTGACCTGTGATTCCATATTCTCAGGAGAAAGCTCTGGAGAGGCCTGAAATGTAACCTTGCCCATTGAATGGCTGGTATGGTTGCGGTTAGGGTTCCTAGGGATGACATCACTTGTCGGACTGATAATTGCTGGCTTGCCTGCAAGGACGCTACCACCTTCTGGACTTTCCCCTTCTTCTCTTCTGGGAGAAAAATCTTTTGTTCCCTTGAACAGATCTGATACCCCAGGAATAGTATTTTCTGGGCTGGAACGAAATTTGACTTCTGCATATTTATGATCCAACCCAGGGTTTCTAGATGACCTCGGGTCTTTCCGAGGTTGTCTAGCAGTCTTTCCCTGGAGGGGGCAAAAAGGAGTAGGTCGTCCAAGTACGGAATTACCGCAATCCCCTGCATGCGAAGAGGTGCAAGCGCTTCTGCCATTATTTTTGTGAATATTCGTGGGGCAGAAGACAGGCCAAAGGGGAGGGCCCTGAATTGCAAGTGCAGAACCTCTTTTCCCAAATTTATCGCCAATCTTAGGAATCTTTGGGACTGCGGGGCTATAGGGATATGCAGATAGGCATCTCGAAGGTCTATTGATGCCATAAAGCATTCCCTCGTCAATAGATTCTTGACCGTGAAGATGGAGTCCATGCGAAACCTTTTGTATTGGACTGATCTGTTCAGCGGTTTCAGGTTTAGGATTAACCGAAAATCTCCGGATGGTTTCTTTATCAGGAATATACGGGAATAAAATCCCTGATAAAGCTCCCCCTGTGGGACGTAAGTCATAACCCCCTGATCTATCAGATCCTTTAATAGGCTCTTCATTGCCAGGGATTTTGTTACATCTCTTGGAAGATTTGTCACCAAGTACCTTTCTAGGGGGAGATCTGAAAATTCTATATTGTAACCCTGGGCTAGCATATTCAGAATGTACTGGTTTTCTGTTATGCTTGCCCAATAGGGGAGAAAGTCTTGTAGTCTTCCCCCTACCTGTAACCGACTGTCATTGCGTCTTGCTGGCTGACGCAGGAGGATGGAAAAGGACATTTCCTCTGTCCCTTGACCAGCTTTTCTTTTTCTCTTGAGACTTGTTCTGTTCCTGAGCCCTTTGAGGACGAAAAAAACGTTTGACTGGTTGTTTCTTCTTTTTGACAGGAAAAGATTTCTTTTTATCTGCAGTCCTGTCCAGAACTGAATCCAAATCAGGGCCGAACAGTAAGTCTCCTAGAAAAGGGACCCCGCATAATTTGTTTTTAGATGCTGTGTCCCCTTGCCAAGTCTTTAGCCATAAAGCCCGTCTAACCGAATTAGCAAGGGCTGCCGCCTTAGCTGTCATCCTGATAGGCTACGGCTGCTGAGAGGGTAGAAAAGGAGTCAAGGATTTCTTGCTTAGGGGAATCTGCTATTATATGAGCTTTAAGCTGATTTACCCAATACTCCAAGTTCCTGGAGATGCAAGTAGTTGCCATTGCTGGCTTAAGGTTGCCCATAATGGATTGCCAAGTCCGCTTGAGCTGTTGATCCATTTTTTTATCCATGGGGTCTTTTAAGATCCCCATGTCCTCAAATGCTAGATCAGTAGATCTTGACACCTGAGAAAAGGCTGCATCAAGTTTTGGAACCTTATTCCAAAGAGCTGCTGGGTCTTCATCAAAAGGGAACCTTCTCTTATGAGCCCTAGAGAAAAATGGTTTCCTATCAGGGTCAGCCCATTCTTTTCTGATTGTTTCAGAAATCACTGCATGGACTGGAAAGGTACGGGACTTAGACTCACTAAGCCCTGCATACATTTTGTCATGTAAAGACATCTCCTTATGCTCTTCCTCAAGGCCTAGAGTAGCATAAATAGCCTTTAAAAGGCCATCCACCTGATCCAAAGACAATTTATACTTGGAAGACATATTTTCCAGCTCATCACTATCCTCATTCGATTCATTAGAATGGGATGGGGAAAGCCCTTCCCGGTTCAGAGGACCCATTTCCGCCTCTACTGCCGGGACTAACAGTGAGCCTTGAGAGGACTGTGAGGTAGTGGGCTGACTTGCAGATGGATAGGTGAGTGAGGATCTGAAGGATTGAATGGTAGCATCCAATTCCTTTTTGGCAGATGCGATTAGATCACTGCATGCGGAAGCGGTTTCTTCCCTCACCAAGGAGTCAATACATGCTTGACATAAAGCCTTTTTCCAGCCTTCATTTAACTTAATTTTGCATGAAGGACATTTCTTTCTAATCCCAGGGTCAGAGCTCTTGGCCTGCCATAATAAGGGAAAAAAGAGAGAGAAAAAAGACAAACCATCTTTTAGAGTCAGCCTGATTACTCAAGGTTGCTCACCACAGGTGCACAGTGAGAAAAGCTATCAGACTCATGTGCCCTGACAGGCCCCTCCGCCACCAGGGGGAAAAAATACCCTCAAACTTCACTAACATTTAGAGAGAAGAGGGCTAGAGAGAGACCCCACAGTAAAGCTGAGCAGAAACTACAGTCTGCTCCTTACCTGGGCCTTGCTGGTGCCTGTGCCTGTTCCACTCGCTGCGGTTCCTGAATCCATGCTGAGGCAGCAGCGTGATGCCTGTGGCGAAAACGCCGGTTCCGGACTCCAATAGCACCTGTGCGCCGGACCGGAACCGGCAATAAATAGGCACCAGACCTATTCCTCCCTCCTCCCCCTGCGCTTCCGGCGGAAATGACGCCTGGCGCCTGCTCCATGGATGCCGCCCCACTTCCGGATACCTCACATCCGGCGGATGCAGTCCTCTGACTGCCCTTCCCAAGATGGCGGCGGCGTCAGGGAAAAAACATGTGCAGGCAAGAAAAAAACAAACAGAAATGCCTGACATGCCTGACGCCCCTGCCTGGGAGCAGCAATACCCGGAGCAGTCCTGGCTCTCCCCGAGCACTGACGAGGGAGAAGGAGCCCATCCACCCGGCACCCGTAAGCCTGTGGAAAATGGGAGGAATCGGCTCTCCTGAGGTAGGTAAAAATAGTGGAGTAGGGAGCCTGTTCTCTCAGGACAGAACCTTGAGAGCTCCAAACTCCCACATGTGTTCCCGCCGGAGGAAACACATAAACTGATGATAAGTGGGAAGGAGCCTCCTTTTAAAGTTTGGTGGAG
The DNA here is from genome assembly GCA_037952925.1 of Lithobates clamitans. Classification (NCBI taxonomy): domain Eukaryota; kingdom Metazoa; phylum Chordata; class Amphibia; order Anura; family Ranidae; genus Lithobates; species Lithobates clamitans. The sequence goes on along the minus strand of JBBGZY010000108.1, from coordinate 4,023,809 downwards.
GTGTGTTTCCTGTCAAGTGGGTGGAGCCACGCTCTCAAGGTGCTGTCCTGAAAGACGTTAAGGGAAAACTGTGTTATGTGCTGTCACCCATGGCAACCAAGGCGGGCGATCGCACCCATGGATTACAAAATGTCCAGCGGGCTGCATAAAGCTGGAGAAAGTGACTGCAATGTCCTGCTGAGAACAGTAAAATTGTCTGCTGTTGCCTATGTTGATCGGGGTAAGCCAGCGGGTGTCTGTGAGGGGGTCTATCAGTTGCCCAACCATAGCTGATGTTAGGGACTGTCCTAACCCTGCTAAAAACAATGCGACGTGTGTTACAGACTTTGCTGTTGGTCATGGCAATCACAGTGAACGCCTACTACCACCTGCTCCCATTTGCTCGGACACAGTCTGTGCTGAGCGGAATGTTCTGACAAGTTCTGCAAGTGTCAGTTTGTACATGACAACCACCAGTGTACTGCCTGCAAGTTTAAGTCTAGCCAAGAACGGGTTAATGCATAGCACGCTGGAACATGCCTGCTTATCAGAGCTGCTGGTGCCAGCCAGTCTGGGGGCAGAGTCTGCCTGCGGAGAGAAAGATAGGAGAGGGGCAAGATCGTGGGTGGTGCACGTGTGTACCCAGCGTTAACTTGGTTGCCTAAAAAGTGCAGGAGATGACACTGGTGGATACCGATGTGCAGCTGGAGCATTGAGGGGGATTTACCCTCAGGTTGATTGAGGGGACAGAGGCTGTGTCTTCCATGTCCTAGCGAGGTGGAGTCTGAGGATGGTGACATTGGAGACAAAATCTGGACATCTGCCTCGGCCTGCAGCCCTGTTAGAAAGCTGGTACCTGTGAGTGCTGCCCAGCAGAAGCAGAAGCTGTTCCCGGAAGGCCGGCTGCGCCTGTGCACCCAGTCAGCCTTACCTGGAAGGAGCCAGTGCAGGAAGAGGAGTCTTCTTCCGCTGAGCGGCAGTGGAGGGGTCACCCAGACTGCAAGCAGAATTTGGGCCCTTGGATGTAGAGGGTAAGTAGTGGACATCCCATAGCAGCCGTGCTTGGGCGCTGGAAGGATCCTGCCATAACACACAGGAGGAAGCCCTTCCTGGAGACACGGGAGCAATTGTGGACAGCGTGAGTAGATCAGCACTGCTGGGGACTAACAAGGGGGGAGACTGCCACATGTAGCCAGTCTCCCTGAAGACTGCCACATGTAGCCAGTCTCCCTGAAGACAGCGGTGTGCTTAACTCTTGATCTTTCCCCGGAAGATCTCCTGAGTCTCAGCAGGGTGGGTTGGTGAAGAGTCAGTCTGGAGGACTGTGTGGAGAGTTAGCCTGTAGTGCTAGTAAAAGGGGCAGCTGCAGCCAGGTGGGTTGGCAGTGCCTGAAGAGGTGGCGCTGGAAGCCATGGCCACAAAGGAGAGATGACAAGCTGTTTTACTACATTTTTTTCTTTGCTACACAAGGGGCTGCGAGTCCCTGACTGTAAAGGGCTATTGCTACAATCTTACTGGGAGCCCGGCAGATCATCATACAGTGACTCAGCTGGTGCCAGCAAGCAAATGTGCAGGAGGCAAGAGAAGAAGACTGTATATAGGAGAATGTCCCTGAAGTTGTTGAAGTTTTGCTGAAGTCAAGGGGGCATCCCATAACCTCCCATCAGTTATTAACCCTCAATAAATAACAAAAACAAAGTCACAGACTGTTCTCTGATTCTGGGATACTTGTGAAAATTCGGTGTGCTAACCTGTGCAGAAGTGGGGAATCCACGTTCATTTGTGGCTCCTTAGGGTGTGCGCGAAATACATATTTAGGGGTTCTAAGTAATTATCTAACAAAAATGCAGATAAGTTTCAGACTTGGCTTGGGCAGCAAGTAGTTGGCAGTAACAGCAACAGCTAGTGGGCATGTTGCTTGGCGTTTGAGCAATGCGTCTTCTAGCAAGAAGCCTGACTCCTGTGCCTCAGAGCATCTCCTTGGTGATCCCCAGTGTGCCTTATGCCGTGTACACATGACTTTTCGGCATCAAAAGGTCCGACGGTCTTTCCGACGGACTTTCGAACAAACGATCACACCAAAGTTCGACGGATTCATACATGATGACGTATGGCCGGACTAAAATAAAAGGAAGTTGGTAGCCAATATTAAGAAAACAAAGTAGATATGGCGCTGTTCTACTGCTAACACATAGTGGTATAAAAATACATAGGGTGCTTCCTTTGGAAAATCCTAGAGACTAAGAAGATATCAATACACGGTATAATAAGTATTACCAATGTGTATCAATTGTGTATTGTCAAATAAACCAAACCAAAAATTACTTGCACACTGTGATTTTGCATTAAAACTAAAATCGAACAAAGTGAGTGATTCCTGGTGTGAAAAGTCAGTATATATAATATCCGTTAAGATAAAGGATAAAACACTAAACAAAATTGTGATACATACTGAAACAATCTAAGGTGCAATTACTATGCTTGCATGAAACTTTTCAAAGTGCTAATTATTAAAAACCACCAAACAAGCAGATTTTCTGGGTCTGCATTTCTATACTGTCCATTATAAATAAAAATAGAAAAATCATCAAAAAAGAACAAAATTACTGGATAATAAATCAATAAAATGAAAATAAAAATAATGATAATTTTAAAATTAAATTGAATATAAAGTGCTCGTGCCCATGAAGAAAATCCTCCCGGGGTTAAAAGCATCCACAGAGGGGTATCCTGAGAGCCTTGTACTGCCTGTAGTGAGATGAGCTGTCTCTGGATTGAGGAGGAGATCCAGAGACAGCTCACCTCACTGCAGGCAGTACAAGGCTCTCAGGATACCCCTCTGATCAGCCAGCATTAAGGACGGTCTTCTTTCATTAATGCTACACAGTGGCACATACTGTGGATGCTTTTAACCCCAGGAGGGAGAGAAGAATCTGGTGAGTGCAGCTGCAATAGGAACACGAACTAAGATATGCACGGTGTATTCACTCACTTAAAAAGTCCATCTGACTAGAAAGAGGATTTTATTCACGGGCACAAGAGCACTTTATATTCAATTTAATTTTAAAATTATCATTACCGTTTTTTTTTTATTTTCATTTTATTGATATATTATCGAGTAATTTTATTTATTTTTTGATGATTTTTCTATTTATAATGGACACTATAGAAATGCAGACCCAGAAAATCTGCTTGTTTGGTGGTTTTTAATAATTAGCACTTTGAAAAGTTTCATGCAAGCATAGTAATTGCACCTTAGATTGTTTCAGTATGTATCACAATTTTGTTTAGTGTTTTATCCTTTATCTTAACGGATATTATATATACTACTTTTCAAACCAGGAATCACTCACTTTGTTCGATTTTAGTTTTAATGCAAAATCACAGTGTACAAGTAATTTTTGGTTTGGTTTATTTGACAATACACAATTGATACACATTGGTAATACTTATCAATACACGGTATAATATTTTCTTAGTCTCCAGGATTTTCCAAAAGGAAGCACCCTATTTTTTTTTTTTTATGCCACTATGTGTTAGCAGTAGAACAGTGCCATATCTACTTTTTTTTCTTATCATGTGTCATTGTTCCACTTAGTGGTAGTAATTGGTAGAGGCAGCAGTTCTATTAACCCCCTCCAACTCTTCATTTAGCACCTAGTCTTTTGCATGGAGACTCTTTATTTCAGCCTTTAGCCAATAGCTACCCTAGCGTTGGTTTTCGTCCTTCGGACTAGCATACAGACGAGTGGATTTTTCGACCGGACTCGAGTCCATCGGAAAGATTTGAAACATGTTCCAAATCTAAAGTCCGTCTGATTTTCGACCGAAAAAGTCTGCTGCAGGTCCGATGAAGCCCACACACGGTCGGATTGTCCAACGGATTTGTTCCGTCGGACCAGTCTGGTTGAAGAGTCCGCCCGTGTGTACACGGCCTTAGGCTTCATTTACACTTGGCCGTCATTTACCGTGGCCACGGAAAAAAGGAAAAAAAAGCAAAACGCAGCAAGAATCGTGCTGCAATTTTGCTGTGTTTTCCAGCGGCCAAAAAGTTCCTATCCTGAACTCGATTTTTCCACGTTCAGGAGAGGGAGATTGAACCACCCCTAACTGCAGCAGCTACTAAACGATCCTGAAAGCCTATTTGTGCATGAACACACAGGCTTTTATGCAGTTCAGCTTAGGAGCTTTGGCAAAAAAAAAAAAATGCCAAAAGCTCCTGAACTTAAGTTTAGGAGCTGTAGTGTACATGAAGCTTTATACCTGCTCCAGTGGGTTCCCAGTGTATCTTGCTTCAACTGTCTGCCCTGCTCCTGTGTGCCTCCAGCAATCCCCACTGTCCCTCCTGCCTGTATCCTGTTCCAGTGTGATCCCCATACACTTCAGCCTGTATCCTGCTCCAGTGACCCCATGACCTTCAGCCCATACCTTGTTCCAGTTTGACCCTGTGCACTCCAGCCTGTATCCTGTTCCACTAACCCTGTACACGCCAGCCTGCATCCTTTCCCAGTGTGACCCTGTGCACTCCAGACTGTAGCATGTTCCGGTGACCCTGTGCACTCTAGATTGTATCCTGAGCCAGTACACTCCAGCCTGTACCCCGTTTTAGTGTGACCCCATGAACTCCAGCTTGTATCCTGTTCCAGTAAACTTGTACACTCCAGGCTGTATCCTAATTTTGTGAAACGCTTTGTACTCCAGCCTGCATCCTGTTCCAGTATGACCCGGTGAACTCCAGTATCCTATTCCAGTATTCCCTCACCTCTGAGCAAAAAAATTGTTGCCTCTGAGTTCTGTTGAAAATGGTAACCCATGCCTGCCACAGACTGTTCTTTTCCACTCCTTTGTCCCAGTGCTTTAGCAGACTCAATTCCTGTATGACAATACAGTCCTCGACTGAAGATTCCCGACGCTGCAGTTTGCACTGGCCAAATTGTCTGTGTGAATGTAGCCTGAAATGTTTTTGAAGAACTGTATTGTGTAGCTATGCCTTACACATTTCATCAGGGGACAAAACACATACAGGTAAAAGCCAGTAAATTAGAATATTTAGAAAAACTTGATTTATTTCAGTAATTGCATTCAAAAGGTGTACCTTGTACATTATATTTATTCATTGCACACAGACTGATGCATTCAAATGTTTATTTCATTTAATTTTGATGATTTGAAGTGGCAACAAATGAAAATCCAAAATTCCGTGTGTCACAAAATTAGAATATTGTGTAAGGGTTAAATTTTGAAGACACCTGGTGCCACAAACTAATCAGCTGATTAACTCAAAACACCTGCAAAGGGCTTTAAATGGTCTCTCAGTTCAGTTCTGAAGCCTACACAAAAATGGGGAAGACTTCAGATTTGACAGCTGTCCAAAAGGCGACCATCGACACATTGCACAAGGAGGGAAAGACACAAAAGGTTATTGCTGAAGAGGCTGGCTGTTCTCAGAGCTCTGTGTCCAAACACATTAATAGAGAGGCAAAGGGAAGGAAAAACTGTGGTCAGAAAAAGTGTACAAGCGATAGGGATCACCGCGCCCTAGTCAAGATTGTGAAAAAAAACCCATTCAAAAATGTGGGGGAGATTCACAAGGAGTGGACAGCTGCTGGAGTCAGTGCTTCAAGATCCACCACCAAGAGACGCTTGAAAGACATGGGTTTCAACTGCCGCATACCTCGTATCAAGCCACTGTTGACCAAGAAACAGCGCGAAAACCGTCTCACCTGGGCTAAGGAAAAAAAGAGCTGGACTGCTGCTGAGTGGTCCAAAGTCATGTTTTCTGACGAAAGCAAATTTTGCATTTCCTTTGGAAATCGAGGTCCCAGAGTCTGGAGGAAGACAGGAGAGGCACAGGATCCACGTTGCCTGAAGTCTAGTGTAAAGTTTCCACCATCAGTGATGGTTTGGGGTGCCATGTCATCTGCTGGTGTCGGTCCACTCTGTTTCCTGAGATCCAGGGTCAACGCAGCCGTCTACCAGCAAGTTTTAGAGCACTTCATGCTTCCTGCTGCTGACCTGCTCTATGGAGATGGAGATTTCAGGTTCCAACAGGACTTGGCGCCTGCACACAGCGCAAAATCTACCCGTGCCTGGTTTACGGACCATGGTATTTCTGTTCTAAATTGGCCAGCCAACTCCCCTGACCTTAGCCCCATAGAAAATCTGTGGGGTATTGTGAAAAGGAAGATGCAGAATGCCAGACCCAACAACGCAGAAGAGTTGAAGGCCACTATCAGAGCAACCTGGGCTCTCATAACACCTGAGAAGTGCCAGAAACTCATCGACTCCATGCCACGCCGCATTAATGCAGTAATTGAGGCAAAAGGAGCTCCAACCAAGTATTGAGTATTGTACATGCTCATATTTTTCATTTTCATACTTTTCAGTTGGCCAACATTTCTAAAAAATCCCTTTTTTGTATTAGCCTTAAGTAATATTCTAATTTTGTGACACACGGAATTTTGGATTTTCATTTGTTGCCACTTCAAATCATCAAAATTAAATGAAATAAACATTTGAATGCATCAGTCTGTGTGCAATGAATAAATATAATGTACAAGTTACACCTTTTGAATGCAATTACTGAAATAAATCAAGTTTTTCAAAATATTCTAATTTACTGGCTTGTACGTGTAGGTAGTGGTTACATGTGGTTAAACACAGTGGTCGTTTCTTCAAAGAATGTTTATCTCAGCATCTCATTTGGCTAAATGCATGGGCTTGCAAACTTTATGCTGGACATGCATACAGCATTTGAGAAGAAATCAGAAACAGTAGTGAAAGTATTTGGACCTTTGATACATTTTATCTTCTGCCTTCCGTAACAAAAGGTCTATCAATACCAGAGTGTTGGATAAGGCCTCTTACAAACGGACGTTTTAACAGCTGATTTTTTTAGCTTTTTTTTGCTGCTTAAGAACGCCACTCTATGTTTTTCAATGGACTCATACGCACCATATCGTTTTTGAGCTGTAACAGGCATGGTCATTTTTAGGCTCCAAAAAAAACCAAGGACCAGCACCTTCAGAGGCTCCAGCGCTAGAGCTGTTTGACGCTGAAGCTGCAAAAAGCTATACCGACGTTTTTTAGCGTCAGCGTTCTTAAGTTGTAAAAAATTTTTATTATGTGATTGGTCACTGTATGCAAGGAAAAACAGAAACATTCCTGTCTGTAATTACCCAAAATTCCCTTGCACACCTGGGGGATTGTGGGAAATAGAAAGAGAAGGAACAGGCATGGCCAGCTCTGTGTCACAACCACCTCTCACCACAGCTGTGGAGGCCCATCCCGAGCTGTGGGACCTTGCTCACCCACAGCATAGAGAGCACATTTTAAAAAATCAATTGTGGATTGAGATAAGCGCATCTCTCACCCCAGGGTGGAAAGATATGTCACATGGTACCCAAAAACAAACAAGCAAGTCTATGTTCATGGAATGCATGATCTGTTTGTTCTGTAATGTAATAAATGTATAATGCATAATTAATTCTTCCTTTCCACTTTTTTATTCTTGTCCACTATTCTTAGGCAAAGTCCTTTAGCAGCAATGGAAATCACTCCGGGATCGTGTGAGGAGGGACCTCACTGAAGAGGGAAAATCAGCCAGATCCAGGGCCCCAGCTCCAAAAAGGAAGCCACATGTCTACCACCAAAACCTGGCCTTTGTAAGGCAAGCCATGATCAGCAGCACCAGAGAATAAGTTATTGTGTTTTTTATATAATTAACCCTGTGCATTTCTTTGCAGGCAATATGCATTTTCTTTGTATAATGTCAACTATTTAATTCTATTCTTTGTAGGACAATATCCAATATTGGCGAGAGAAGAGGAGGCAGGGGATGTTCGGGCAGTGGACAGACCCACCACCAGTGCCACGGACAGCTCAGCCCACACATCTCCCCGTGACAGCAGAGTTGAAAGCCTCACTGAGGAGACAACACATGAGGTAACTGTCCATTCATTATGTCAGCCTGTCTATGTCTGTCTATCTACCTACATGCCTGCCAATTTATATATTTTTTTTCTTTTGCAGGAATCCAGCGTCAGCCAACACGGGGAGGTGCATGGTCATGGAGGTGTCCATGGCCCTGGGCGTTGGCGTAACCAGCGGCAGAGGGTGGGCGAGTTTGTTTCTGAGACTGAGACCAGGGTGCTTGCACTGCTGCAGGAAGTGCGGCAGGAGAGGCGCAGCTTTGATGCCTTCCTTGACCCAAGCAACAAGCGCGCCTGCTTCTGCCGGCACATGTACAACTTAATGGGAGGACTTGGGTGGAGACCTTGAGATACAGTGCATGGATCGATTGAACACCATCTGTGTTCAATACAGTTAAAATACAGTGGTGTGCCACCTCCACCTTCCGTCGATCCATACACTGTATCTTAGGATCCCCCAATGGCCCCGGGACCTCAGCAGTGCAAGCACACCCCTCTCTGTATCAGCCCCCTCCTCTCCGCCAGCCGCCATGCCTCAGAACCCATTGTACCCCCCCACCCTCCTACGAAGAATTTACACCGCCATCTCATGTGCATAGGCACCATCCCCATTCCTTCCCCCGTCCCCAATGTGACCAGGCATCCCAGCAAACCTATCACCAGTTGTAATTATTGTCCTGGTCAATAAAACGTCTTTGCTTGACAAATTCTGTCTGTTTTAATTTATTATAGGATGCACAACAGCAGGCATTTGCACTCTGCTTGAGACAAACGCATGCTGAGCCTAGCATGCATTTGTCCCAAGCAGATTGAAAAGAGCACATTGCACTCTGCTTGAGACAAACGCATGCTGAGCCCTAATAGGCCTAGCATGCGTTTACCTCATGCAGAATGTAATGGACTCGAACAAAAGAAGAAACATGGACACAAAGAGCTGTAACATGAGTATGGCGTGTTTTATTAAAAAGAACAGAATCCATTCTGATTTATTCAATGTCAACATTGTTTTTTAAATATGATCATCTTGCCATGACACCTCTCCATCAGGAGATACAAAATATTGGGCAAAGTGGTTGCGGATCGTCATGACCCGTGCCGTTGACCGCAAGTCCATAAATTGAACACGATGTGTTGGGTTTCTGGGCTCCAGTTCCACATTGCTCCTATCATTGTTCCTCTGAAGATTATGTAGCACGCAGCAGGCCAGGACCACCTTGATTGCATTCTCCACATCCAGTTGCATGGAGGACAGCAAAAGCCTCCATTTGGCAGTCAAGACACCAAATGCGCACTCAACCACACGGCGTGCACGGCTGAGCTTATAATTGAAAATTCTTTGTTCATGGCTGAGTCCATATCCACTATATGGCCTCATAAGGTTTTTGGGCCAATCCAAAAGCCTCATTCGCAACCATCACCAACGGCAAACTTGGTTCATCAGTGCAGGGTAGAGGCCTACTGGCTGGTATGTTGAGGCGTCCCTCATGCAGACGACGTCCGAATGAAGACTCTCTGAATATGTGGGAGTCACCTTGGCTGCCGTAAGCTCCCACATCCACGGCAAGGAATTTTAGATGGGCATCAGTCAATGCCAGGAGTACCACGGAAAAATATTTCTTATAATTAAAATAAGATCATCCGGAGTGGGGAGGCTTCTTCACCCTGATGGGTTTACCATCCAGGGCACCAATGCAATTAGGAAATTGTGTTTTTTCCCAAAATCCATCCACAACAGACTCCCAGATTTCTTTGGTCAGCTCAGGCATGACTGAGTCGTGTAGCTCCTCCCAAACTGCAACACGTTGACCTTGGTACTGCAGAGACAGTTGCGACACCAAGGAGGAAATAATGGTGAAGGGACACAAAAAACATTGTCCAGTGGCAAGGAACCCAACATAAAAATTTTAAAATTAATGAAAACAGCATACAAATAAAAAGTACTATTCCCCAAACTTCTATTGCCTAAACCCTACCCACTATTCCCTAAACCCTACCTCACAACCCATAAACCCTACCACTATTCCGATTCTCCAAAACATAACCCTTACCCCCCAACCCTATCCCATATGAGTACTTATTTCACTTACCTCAGTGTCACTAAGAGCCGTTCCTCCGGTGACACAGAGCGACGCATGACAGTGTCCATCGTGGCTGGAGTCTCTCCAAGAGCTCATCAAACAGCGTCACGGACATCCTAGTAAAGTTGTGAAACTTTTCCGGGTGTATGCGCAGTACCCCACTGACAGCCGCTGGGATATCAGTGGATAGGTCCAGAAGCGACGTTGTCTACTGCTTCTATCATCCTCCAACTGTCTCCTTCTACGAATCCTCTGCAAGATGATGAGCAGGATTGCTTCATCAATCTTTTGCACAACAGGATCCATAATGCAAAAATTCAAGAAAAACGCACGCAAAATCGCAAAAACTCCACAAATACTTAAACTCACACAGACTCTCTCTCTCTCCAACCAAAATGGCCCTGTCAAATGATATTGCACATTGTTTATTCGTTTTCCGTGGCATTGTGGGTAATTTGGGAGTGGAAAATAGCAGAGGGATGTTTTTTTGAAAAAAAAAAAAAGCGCGTGTTAACGCTTACAAACGATGTTAAACGCGCATTGATGCCAAATCACAACGCTAATTAAATCATGTTTTTAACGCTGCTTTTTTCCTGGCATTGTTTACTAGCCTTACAGCCCATTTTTTATAACGTCCATGTGTATGAGGCCTTAGGATCGTTCTCTCAATGGGTAAACACAAAAGAAGGTCTATACATATTTTTTTACCTGTATTTGGACTATTATATTTCTAGTAATGATCACAGTTTATGGATGTCACAATCAGGCTGGGATCACACCTATGCGTTTAGTGCGTTTTACAGTTTGCAGAAACGCACTACAGTCAATTCAACATGGTTTGCTATGGTACACATTCACATGTGTTTTTCAGGGACTTTTTTTTTCCCCTCAGCAGATTGTGTTTTGCGTGTAATAGACTTCCATGGGACCGCACCAAAAACGCAAGTGTTGCATTTTTTTTTTCTCCATAACAACCAACGAGTTATCAGCTGTCAGCAAGGTTCCAATTAGGCCTCATGCATACTGGACATTATAATAACGTTATAAAAATGCCAGTCGCTTTGCAGTGAGTTTTTCAACGTTTTTGCAATAGCGTTTTTGAGCATTTCAGCGTTTTTTTGCTTTATTTTTAAATCAACAGGTTTAAAAACACTAAAGTTTTTTGATGTTAGAGCGTTTTTACAGCTGAAAACCTCCTCTCAGAACCCACTAGTTTTGGGGTTTTTTTTACAGCCAAAAACAGTCGATAACAGCCTATGGACACATAGGATAACATTATGGAGAGTTTATTGACTGTAGAAAAAAAACCATCTGAAGCCAAAAACAGCAGCTGTGAAAACGTCCAGTATGCATGAGGTCTAACAGCTGAATGTAAAAAAAAAAAAAAAAAAAAAAAAAAAAAAGGAATTGCCGGCAAAGAAAAAAATAAAAATGGTGTGGGTCAGTGGGAGGGGTAGTGCCCCACCGTTGGTGTCCATGGGAGGAATACAGTGGTATGAACTAGGGCCCACTGTTGCGAACAGTGGGCAAATAAAAGCAAGTGAAGGACCACATCCATTCCTCTGGCTGCGGTTTTGAGACCATTGGTATAATGCAATGTTCTTATATATTGAAATAAATTGTATCTCAGGTAAAGTTCAAAGCTGGCGTGCCTTTCTTGTGTTCTTTCAACCGATCATACCTGAGCTCACCTCTGTCCTAAGTGTACTGGCAGCCCCTGAAGCACAATACGATTACTATGTGCTTTTTTTTGTGCTCCATACATTCCTATGAACACCCCTCATTCATTTCAATGGGCTGCCTTGCACACAACAATGTAGCTCATACATCTTTTTGAGCTTTGCGTGTTTTGCCGCGTTTGAGGATTCCATTACCAATGCACGGCACTGCAATCACGACACACATATTTTTGCACATTTCATAAATATGCTCATTCACAAACCACTACAGTGTGAATGCAGCCCGGAGGAGCAAATGTTGTCAGAACAGGTACCATTTAAAAACAAAGACATTTGTAATGCAAAGCCTTCCATAGCTTCGAGCTACAAACCACTCAGGTGTGAATGGGGCCTGACTGGCCAGTATGTAAATACAGGAGAAGGTCACTACCTCTCCCAGATATTTCCTTTAAGCTCCCTCAAGCTATTGTTATCTACTGAAACCGAATGTCTGTGCTTTAAGCAGCGGTGATGGAAAGCGAGATAAAAGCTATTATCGCCGTTCTTCCTGACCACTATTCCCCCCCTCTCTGCCAACACACCTGTCCTCCTCTCAGAGGTGTGACGTCTCCACCACCCCAATCCCTCCCTCACTCCACAAAGCAGGAAATGTGCACTGAACGAAGCCCCGCCCTCTTCCCCTCACCTGGCGCTTTCCCGTAAACGGAGTCTGAAAAACAGTAAGCTATGACTGGAGGAGGAGCTCTGCACATAGGTGACAGAAAGAACCAATCGCTGCCACATGGGCGGGGCGGAGGTGAACAGCGGTAGCGCAGTGTTTGTTACCTTGCAGTATTTCTCAGGGACGTAGCGGACGGCGGAGGACTGTGGACACATGGAGCTGAGAGAAGCCGGGCTTCGGAAACAGGCGGTGAAGCGACATCTACATAAACATAATTTAAAACACCGCTATGAGTTCCTGGAGACGTTGGGGAAGGGAACGTACGGCACTGTGAAGAGAGCTCGGGACAAGCAAGGGAAAGAGGTGAAAAGCGACAAACCTGCTGTAATGAATAGCCTCTGGGCTGTGTTTAGTGGCAACCTGTGCTTGTTTATTGTGGGCGGCCTTGTTCTCTTGGAGGTATTGAGAGATATATAGTTTAGGAAATTAGTAAGTCTGGAGCTGCTGTGTAACCAATCGGCTTCTAGCTGCAGCTTGTTCAGTCAAGCTTTCAAAACAAAAGCTAGAGGCTGATTGGTTGCCATGCCCAGCTGCTTCAGTGTTAGTAAATCCCCCAGAAAATACGCTTACCTGACCTGCTGCACGTTCTGATCTGTGATCTCTACAAGAGCCATGGTACTCAGAGAATCTTCTCCATCCTACAAAATTCCAGGTTTATTGGATTCCCCCCCCCCCCCCACAAGCCCTGTGGTACCTTCCATTGCAGGGCATCGGAACAACTGTGCTTAGATGGGAATGAACATATTACACTTTTTTTTTTTTTTTTTTTTTTTTTTTTTCAGATATATTCCAGCTTGGGCATTTTAGCAACTGGAAAGCTAGTTACGGGGAAGTGAGATTGTTGTTTAGGCTCGAAAAATGCTCTGTTGCATCTTCAGGTGCCGAATTCACCCCAGTCGGCATCCAAAGTGACTTGTGTAACCCCCCCCCCCCCCCGCCCCCAAGGTTCAGACTTTGAGACTGGGCATAATTTATTAGGATGGGGTTTTGGTTATTGAGCATTTTTGGAGCTTCAGACCCCTTTCACACTGAGCTGCGTCAGCGCTAAAGCACTGCTCATTTTAGCGGCGCCTTAGAGCTGTTTAAGCCGTGCTTTTCGGCCAAAGAAGGGGTTAAAACGCCCGTGTTGCGGGGCTTCCAAAGCACTTTTTAGGTGCTTTGGAAGCCCTAACCATTCATTTCAATGGGCAGGGCGTTTTTGGGAGCGCTGTATGCAGCGCTCCCAAACCTCCGCAAAGATGCTGCTTGCAGGACTTTTCCTAATGTTCTGCAAGAGTGCCACCTCAGTGTGAAAAGACACACTGAAATGAATGGGAGGTGGTTTTCAGGCATTATTTACGCTATTTCTAGCGCTAAAATGCCTGAAAACCTTCTCAGTGTGAAAGGGCTCTTAAGCTTCGAGCCACAAAGCGCTCAGGAGTGGATGAAAGGTAAGCTCTGGAAGAGCGCGAAGATCAGCAGCGTGGTAAAGTATAATAATGTTTTTTGGCTCATGTGCATGGCTGACTAGATCGCTGTATTTCTGCGGTGAGTATGGCGAGCTGCAGATAGGAAGCTTGTACAGAACGACAGGCTGACACGGCTTGTAGTAGTTCACATGTAATTGCACATGGAGCAGTTACCTTGGGATGTGATGTGCATTCCTGGATGCAAGCAGGGCACACTTCCATCTCTAAATGTAGGTAATCCCTCCATGTTCCATTACATGTAAATGGGTATGGACAGCCTCAGCCTGTCATTGGTTTGTATAGGCTTCTTGGCTGAAGCTGGCCATACCCATTGTAGAAATACACTGATCTGGGCGCTGTATGGCCCTAATGCTCGGTTCACATATAAGCGAATCGGATGCGTTTTGAACGGCATCCAAATTGCATAACGTGAAGTTGGGAACTAGACCAGCTTTCAATGGAGAAGGTTCACATAAATGCAAGCTGGTTGCTGTATGAATTCATAAAGGGTGTTTTGTGTGTTTTTTCATTACGGTTTAAGTGCAATTTCAGTGTCAGATTCGCTCATCAGTTGCACCTGAACCACTGAAGAGAAACTGCACTGGATTCTGCATATGTGTCAATCCAGCCTAATAGTGTGCATGAGCCCTTAACCACTTGCTGACCAGGCCTTTTCTGGAACTTTTTGTGTACAGGTGTTCACCACATCCCGCTCGGCTAGAGCTGCATGATTAATCGTTAAAGAATCGAGATTGCGATTCTACCCTCTCCTCCCGATCTTAAAAAAAGCATTTCCTTGATTCAGTTCAGAGTTCTCTGCTCAAGCCGACAGCTGTCAAAAAAAACAAACAAAAAAAAAAAAACAGGCAGCCTGCCAAGTTTCTCACAACATCGCTAAAGAGAAACATTGTAACACACAGTTTTTTAGATCAATGGGATGGACTTTCCTCTGTAAATGAGGTCAGTTTAACCACTGAGTGCCAGTTCACACAGGGGTGGCTTCAAAGTCGTCCGACTCTGGAGCCACTCTGTACAGTGCGACTTCAGCACAGCTTGCGAAACTACTTCTGTATAGAAGTCAATGCAACCTGCTTCGAAGTCTCCCCCAAAGCAGTACAGGAACCTTTTTTTCTAAGTCGGAGCAACTTGAGCCGCTCCTATTAGAACGGTTCCATTGCACTGCATGGAACCCCACTTGTCAGGTAGCTAAGTCGCCTGACAGGTCGCTCCTGTGTGAACTGGCACTTAGACAAAACCTTGACACTTGTTGCTTATAAGTTAAAATCTGTATGTTTGCTATAAAATTATTTGGAACCCCCAAATATAATAGAGAATAAAATGGTGGTGGTTGCAATATGTCACTGTATTTGCGCAGCAGTCTTTCCAACGCATTTTTTTTGTGGAAAAAAAATACACTTTCATTAAAAAAAACAAAAAAAAACGAATCAGTAAAGTTAGCCCAATTTTTTTTTTGTATAATGTGAAAGATGATATGCCGAGCAAATGGATACCTAACATGTCATGCTTTAAAATTGTGCACACTTGTTCAAAGTTCAGTACTTAAAAATGTTTTACGGGTTACCTGTTTAGTGTTAGAGGAGGTCTTGCGCTAGAATTATTGCTCTTTCTAAGGATTGCAGACCTGACTGACATATACGTTTGCATCTGCGGGTGACCACGAAAGGATGGGATGCTTAAGAATTTTTTTTTTTTTTTACACTGTCCCATTATTGTTTTGTTTATTTTTTTGATAACTTTATTTCTATTACAAGCAATGTAAACATCCCTTATAATAGAAATAAGCATGACATATCCTCTTTATTGAGAGATCTGAGGTTTTTACCTCTAAAAGTGATTCCGCGGCAAATCCGCCCGCAGGACCACTTTATCAGATGCCAAATCGCCCATAGTTAAATAAATTTTACTGGGGTTATGGCAGCTAGCTGCTGCCATGACCCCAGTATTTAATGTCAAAGTAATGATTTGTATTTACTATGGTTGGCAAGTGATTGTAAAGTCTAGATTTTTATTCAAACAATCAACGTGTCATACTTGCCTGCTCTGTGCAATGGCCTTGCACAGAGCATCCCTAAACCTCCACTTATGGGGTCCCCTGAGCTCCTCCTCCTCTTCTCTGTGTGCCCCCTTAGTAAGCCGACTCCTATGGGGGTGCACACGTGTGCTCGCTCCCGCGCTGTGTGTCTCTATGGAGCCATGTTCCGTAGAATACACACAGCAATGGCTTTGCCCTGCCCCATCTCACAGCATTTGGTTGACAGCAGCAGGAGCCAATGGCCAGTCCCTGTGAGAAGAGGAAGAGCGCGTAGAGAAAACTGCTGCCAGACAGTGCTGGATCCCTGATGGGCTCAGGTAAGTGTTTAGGGGCAGGGAGGGAAATAGTATAAGCAGGGAATGCATTAGGGTAAAAAACACTAAGCCTTTAGACCAATTTAAAGTGGCACTAGAGGCTGAAAAAACTGCAAACGGGCAGTTTTTATTTTTATTGCAGAAGAGATGTGCGAGGTCTCTTCTATAATAAAATCCACTATAAGGCCCCTTTCACATGTGCAGATCTGTATTCAGACACCCGCTTGCTCAGCAGGGATCGCTCTGTTGATCCCTGCTGAGCCGGCGGATGACAAGTCTGTCTCTGCACACCGTGCAGAAATGGACCTGTCAGATCTCCGCTCTCCTCTATGGGGGGGATCGGATGAAAACGGACCGCCTGTCCGTTTTTCATCCGTCCGCCTGACAGATGGAAAATAGGGTTTCCATACTTGCTAATATGCGTTGCAAACTAACGCATTTATGCCTTTTACTTTGCAGGGAAGGAGGGATTTTTTTTTTTTCTAGCAGTGTACACTGGTGCGATGTCCCAGATCAGATGTGATTCGCGCCGCACTGCAGTGAAAATCACATGCAATCTCTGTGCGATTCGATTTCAGCCATAAAGATCGTATGGATGAATTTGCATCAAACTCGCACAGGACCCTTTTTTTTTTTTTTTTTTTTTTTTTTTTTTGTCCGCAGCAGAATCGGATCACATGGGTGTTCACACGAAACTGATTTGGGGATGTCATTAACTTTTATCTGACACTCCCAGCAGTTCGCATAGCGCAGTGTGAACTGCCGCCAGGAAACATGCGATGCAGTGTGAACTGGCCCTAAGAGGAGCCATCGCTGCTCGCTGTTTAGGGATGGATATCTGAGCATCTGTCAGCATCCAGGGTTGCTCATCTTTCCTCTAGGTAACTGCTAGGTGTAAAGATGCATGCAAAGGGAAACGGCTCATTGCTGCAGCTATTCTCATACATTTATGATCCCAGGTGAAAAAATCTGCTGATTTCTTGTTGCTGTAATCGTCCCATTGGAAGGAGGCCAAACATGTATGGTCAGCTTTAGCTAGCAACTACATATAGTGAGGGCCTACTTGACCAAATATGAACTGGACTAATTATTTTCAGTAGTATTGCTCTAAGGCAGCATTACAATGTATATGTGTCAGTTTTTAATTGCTGTCTGTCCTGTTAGGAGCATTACACTCTCAATTTGTCTTGAGGACCACTGTTATGCCCCGTACACACGGTCGGATTTTCCGACGGAAAATGTGTGATAGAACCTTGTTGTGGGAAATTCCGACCGTGTGTAGGCTCCATCACACATTTTCCTTCGGATTTTCTGACACACAAAGTTTGAGAGCAGGCTATAAAATTTTCCGACAACAAAATCCATTGTCGGAATTTCCGATCGTGTGTACACAAATCCGACGCACAAAGTGCCACGCATGCTTAGAATAAATAAAAGAGGTTGAAAGCTATTGGCTACTGCCCCGTTTATAGTCCCGACGTACGTGTTTTACGTCACCGCGTTCAGAATGATCGGATTTTCCGACAACTTTGTGTGACCGTGTGTATGCAAGACAAGTTTGAGCCAACATCCGTCGGAAAAAATCCATGGAATTAGTTGTCGGAATGTCCGATCAATGTCCGACCGTGTGTACGAGGCATAAGTGGTACAGTGAAGTCGCTCTTCTCCAGAACAAGAGGTGAAGGGAAGTTATCCAGTTGGGACCCCCTGTTTTGATGATCGTTAGCTGAGAGAGAAATTCTGCTTGCCTTGGAGAGATTGTACGTCCAGGGCAAGTAAAGTAAAATGTTTCCAATGGGAGACAGAGAAAAAACAAACTGTCAGGGGGTTTTTAACTCCTCCGTATTCTATTCAGAATGAAATAACAAAAGGCCTGGGCATCTGTTTAGTATATTTTATTAGCTTGTAGAATTTTTTTTATTATGTTGTGGTCTTAAATTTAGTTCCATATAGTTTGTCATTTGTTCAATTTTGACTTGCCCATAACCCATGAGTAGGCAACAAAGATTAATGTGTTATTGGCTGTACGATTTATTCACATCTGGTCTTTTGTTAGTTTCCATGTTCTAGCTATAATATGATAAAAGCATCTTTGTATGGATTAAATAGGTTTGTGTTTGGTGTTTTTTGTTTTTTTGTAAGGCCCTTGATGCACATAGATGTGGATAAAACAAATGGTAGATATGCATTCTTTAGCATGCTATGGTTGCACCATTCAAAGAAGTAATTGTGCAGACATATGCATGGTTGTTCATGCAGCATTACCATTTTCTTATTTCTGATTTAGGGATGGAGGTGCATGTTATCATGCACCTCATTTAATGTTCCACAACCCCCTTGCTTTGTTCATTTAGCAGCATTACCCCCATCACATGGATAAAGGTTTGTGTCTGTGGGGTGAAAAGTACAAATATTGTATTCCTCGCACCCTCTCTTTTTGTCACGTTTTACCATTATCGCTAAAAGAGAAAGTAAGAAAATCCCAAATATTTGGTTGTCACCCCAACGGTAAGAGGGAAAAATCTTCCATGGGGAAACTAGTTTTGGTGACAACCACTCATTTTTTTTTAGAGGGATTTCCTTTCACTTCCTGTTTTGGCTATGGGACGGGAAGTGAAAGGAGGTCTCCCAAAGGGGACACAGATGGCAAAAAAAATATAAAATGACAGGTTACAGCCCTCTGAACCCTTCCATCCAAACTGGGGGGAACAAAATTGTGTTTAGTTCTACTTTAAAGAATGTTACCCCATGATTTCATAATCCTGATATGTGCCTGTTGTACCATGTACTTGTGTTAAAACGTATTCTGTTCTTTGTATTGCATCCTTTGTGTGAAATACCTGGTGTTCCTGCTGGTCCTCTTGCTTTCCTATTTTAAACTGACCACGCTAGGCATGAGAGCACATCCAACCCAGCATGGTCAGTTTTCTGGCTGTGCTGGGAAAGCAGCCTGCTTGTCCTCCAATGGCCAAGACTCAAGCATTATGCTGCTGAGATCCTCTTCTCTGCAACCACTGCTCTTGTCTGTTCCACTGTTCCCTTGTGGCATCTACAGTAGGCTGCTAGCTCTTCTGGGTTCAGGTGCAGCCTCTCGATGTACAGCTAGGCCTGCCCCCTCCTCCTTTTGGTGAATGGAATTACTTTAGTTATCCTGGTCCCTAAGGTATATGCACGTTGCATCCCAGGGTGCACCAAAGGGCACTAACCTCATTCGCCTAGATGATCAGAGAGGATTGGGGCACGCTGAAACCTATTTAATGAAAAAAAGTCAGTAAAGGGATATTTGTGTAGGGGGGTGGGATAGAGACGAGAAAAGTTTGTTTATTTTTTTAACCACTTTAGTGCCGGAAGATTTGGCTGCTCAATAAACAGGCCATTTTTTTTGCGATACGGGACTGCGATGCTTTAACTGACAATTGCGCGGGTCGTGCGATGTTGTACCCAAACAAAATTGACTTTTAGGGCATTATTCTAATTGGGGGGGATAGGACTGCCTGGGTGAGGAGACCGATTGTTGTTCATACTTAGTATGAACAGATCCCTCTCCTCACCCCTGACAGCAAAGGAGATCTGTCTGTTCTGTCTCTGTGTGGAGCGATCGCGGGTGCCCGGCGGTCGCGCACGCGCATCAGCGCCTCCTAGTGGTCATAAGGCAAACTGACGTATAGCTACGACTTAATAGCTTTAACCCACTAGCTTAAAATTTCAAAATAGCAAAGTGGGATTTTAGATCAGGGAAAACCCTGCACATTTGCTGCCCACTTTCCTTTCCAATAAAGTGGTTGTAAACCTAGTTAGACCATTTTCACCTACAGGTAAGCCTATAATGAGGCTTGCCTGTAGGTATTGGAAATATCTCCTAAACCTGTCATTGGCGCATGCACACTGAAGATAGGGCACAATTGTGCCGTGACTGGCTGCTCCCGCGACTCCGGCCCCCAGAAGGAACGGGGGGGTGAAAAAATGGATGCGGGGACATTGCAGGCTTCGTTTGCAGATAAGTGTAACATAATAGGCTAGTATGCATACTAGCCCGTTATGCTTTTTCTATGCAGGGGGAAAAAAGAAAGTAAAACACATCAGGGTTTACTTCCTCTTTAACCTCACCCGTGTGTGTCGACCCCCCCCCCGGTAGTATTCCAGTCAGTCCTATGTCACAGGTACCTCCTTTTTTCGCTCAGTGATGTGTGAGCTCTGCTCAATCCTGGAGTACCATAAGGGTTGCTTGGTGATGCATACCAGGGCAATTATTATTTTTTCTTTATACAGGAGGAAGGGGGAGCATGATTTAACAACAACAAAAAATATATGCTGTAATCTACATTATACTATGGAAAGGATTCAAAAAAGACTTTTTTTGTCATATTTAAATATGTACAAAACCAACTGAGGTTACCTTTTTTAAATCTCCTCCTTTAACTGTGTTTTATTGTTATAAAAATATTGTAAAATACTTGTTACCATTCTGTTGTATATGGAGCCTGAATATTGAACTGGCACTGTAAAGGGATGGTAAGTCTACTTTCTCCATTTTCTCCTAGTGTCTGATGACAAGAATGGGATTCCTTTTAGCATTTTCTCTTCTGTTGCACGGTTACCCACAATTGGCTTGCAAACATTTGCAGTAGCCAGTAATCTCTGAATAAAGGCTCTGCTTCCTTTATAAAGCAAATTCCAGGCTGTATCCTGGCCTACAGTCACATGCTGTCTGCTTTTAACCCATACCCAACCATTCCAGAAGGCATAACTTCTGAAGTAACAAAATGCTATGGCTAGTGTTGCTCCAAATTGAAGGCTTGGATTGTTTAGTGATAACTGTTTTATTATAAACTGGGTTGAACTTTCCTGTGGAGAATTTGGCAGTGACTTAAATTATGTGTGCAACTGTGCATGAGGATACATGGAGACTTTATAGGGAAATCCTTTGTTTACAGAAACTCTTTTGTCACATGTCCCTTATGTGTCATAGTCATTCATTTGAAATTCCCCTGTACAGTTGTCTGTCAACAAAATGGTACATTCCCAGGGAAACGGGTAAAACCACACTTACTAAAGATGAGTTAAAGCTGAGTTTGTGTGCGTGAGGAGACTTTCTATTCTAGTCTCCTGGTTTAAAATCATAGTTAATTTAACAGATATTGGAACAAAAATGCTTGGTGCCATAGGCTTCATGTACACTGGCCTACATTTACAGAGGACGTGGGAAAACGCAGCAAAATAGTACCACTTTTTGCGTTTTCCCTCGGTCATTGGTCAGAATGTTCCTAAAGAAGATTTGCGTTCAGGAGAGGGAGGCTGAAGCTCGCCTAAATGCGCCAGATCCTTAACTCTGCTAAAGCTTATGTGTTGGCTGTTATTGATTTGCTTTTGTCAAGACACCAAAAGCTCCTAAACTCAAGTTTAGGAGCTTCCAGTGTATATGAAGCCTCAAAGTAGGTTTTGGCTAAACTTCTATCTCAGTGTTTAAAATTTCTAGTCCCGAGCTACTAGCAGGGCTTTAGGAGTTACTCGCCACCAGTTGCCCCGTCCCTAAACACGCTCTTTTAAATTATCTCATAAAATGACACTTAATTATTTATGTACCTTAATTCTGCATAAAAAACATTTAACCACTTCCGGACCGCCCATTGTCGTTATATGTCAGCTGATTGAAGAGGAATATCATTGTTATGGCAGCAGCTAGCTGCCATTTCCCCGGTATCCTCTTCTTCAGTGAGCACTCCGGTTTACGATAAAAGTGGTCAATGCGGCGGATTCGCTGTGAGATCACTTTTATCGGAGGCAGGAGAGGGCCGAGCTCTGGTGCCCTCCGCCGTTTACCGGAGCCGTCGGCAGCGGCGGAGGTGATCGGGTCCTTCTTGTGGCCTGACATGGAGATGAGTGAGGGGAAGATGGCCCCCACCCATGTCCATATCATTGCAGGGCGGAAGCAACGTCAAAACGTCACTTCCGCCCATAGCTCTTAATGGGCCATTTTCCCTTAACGTCTTTCAGGACAGCACCCTCAGAATGGCTCCACCCACTTGTCAGGAAATACAAATCCACCAATCTTTAAAAGGAGGCTCCTTTCCACTTATCAGTTTTTGTTTCTTCCAGAAGGAACACATGGGGGAGTTAGGAGCTCTCAAGGTACTGTCCTGAGAGGCCAGGCTCCTTGCTCCACTATTTTTTTACTTTCCTCAGAGAGCTGGTTCCTCCCATCTCCACTGGGCACATCAAGCTACATGGCACATGATGGGGCACAGGGCACATTAGAGCACGGGGCACATTGTGGGGCACATGGCACATTATGGGATCTTACTAGCCAGCATGCAGAGTAGCGCAGGGAGCTTCTGTAGTAGTAAGTTCTCTCTCTCTCATGTCATCGCGCTGTTCCCCGGCGGCCCCCTCTTCTCTTCTTGTCTATACCAGATGATCTTACAAGCCAATTGGTATAGACGAGGAGAGAGGAGGGGCCGCCGGGGAACAGCGTGATGACGCGCGAGAGAGAACTTACTACTAAAGAAGCTCCCTGCGCTACTCTGCATGCTGGCTAATCTCGATCTACCCGTCAAGCGCCAGCTGTTGGCGGTTGACAGGTAGATCGCCGCGCACCGCAGATGTGGCTGAAAGTGAAACTGGCCCACACTGAGCCATCGGCCCACCTGGAATCTCCCGGTAGTCCCGATGGCCAGTCCATCCCTGCCTGAAGGCTGGAAAAAGACTTTGTCAAGCATGCGTTGACTCTGGTGAAGGAAGAAGCTTCTTCCGCTTCCATCGTTCTGATTGCATCTGTTAAAAAGGAACTGGATGTTACCATTCAGTCCTTTAGATCCTCACTTACAAATCCATCCTTAAGTCGGGCTACTACCTCACAATCCTCTCAAGGCTCACTGTTAGTCCCGGCAGTGGAGGCAGAAGTGGGTCCTCTGAACCAGGAAGGGCTCCCCCCCCCCCCAGTCTAAAAAAGAATCAGATGAGGGCGAGCTGGAGAATATGCCCTCTAAATACAAGTTGTCTTTGGACCAAGTAGACGGCCTCTTAAGGGCAATCTATGCTACTTTGGACCTAGAGGAGGAGCGTAAAAAATTGTCTTTACATGACAGGGTATATGCAGGACTTGGCGAGCCCAAAATGCCTATCCTTCCAGTCTACGCAGTAATTTCTGAGACAATCAAGAAAGAATGGACTGATCCTGAAAGAAAACATTTCTTAAGGGATGGAAAAAAGGAGGACCACCAAGCATCAAAAGGCTCAATAGCTAGATGGCTTAAATTCGCTATTCTGGCAGCCTACTCTGTTGGGGCTATCTCCTTCGCTGGGGATTAAAGCACATTCTACCAGAGCTCAGGCGACTACATGGGCAGAAATAGCTGGTGCCACCCCAGATCAAATTTGTAAGGGGGCTACGTGGTCAAGTTGCCTAACGATTTTGTCCGTCCTTACAGACTGGATCTTCTGTCAGCAAGTGAGCAGGCTTTTGGCAGAAAGGTCTTGCAGGCTGTGGTCCCTCCCTAGTGGGTAAGTCTTTTATCCTTTCAAGATGCTGTCCTGAAAGATGTTAAGGGAAAAATCAAGTTGGACTTACCGGTAACTTGTTTTCCAGGAGTCTTTCAGGACAGCAGCTACCCGCCCTTATTGTTTTAAAGTATTATTATGCTGTGATTAACCATATTCTGATTGTGTTCCAGCTTGGGCCGGAGGTTCTCTACTATTACTACTGATAAGTGGGAAGGAGCCTCCTTTTAAAGACTGGTGGAGGGGTGTTTCCTGACAAGTGGGTGGAGCCACTATCTCAAGGTGTTGTCCTGAAAGACTCCTGGAAAACAAGTTACCGGTAAGTCTAACTTGTGTTTTTTATTTATTTTTATTACATTTTAGTGTAAATATGAGATCTGAGGTCTCTGACTCCAGATCTCATATTTAAGAGGTCCTGTCATGATTTTTTTTCTATTACAAGGGATGTTTACATCCCTTGTAATAGGTATAAAAGTGACACAGTTTTATTTTTATTTTTTTTTTTAAACCCTGTAAAAAAAAAAAAAGTAAAATAAGCGAACGCATACGTGACTAGTGCCTGCATATGAAAACAGTGTTCAAACCACACATGTGAGGTATCGCTACGAGGGGTAGAGCGAGCGCAATGATTCTAGCCCTAGACCTCCTCGGTAACTTAAAACATGCAACCTGTAGAATTTTTTATTTAAACGTCGCCTATGGAGCTTTTTAAGGGTAAAAGTTTGTCGCGATTCCACGAGCGGGCGCAATTTTAAATTTACTCGGCGTAACATTATCTTTCACGATATTAAAAAAAAAAATTGGGCTAACTTTACTGCTGTCTTATTTTTTTTAATTCAAAAAAGTGTATTTTTTCCAAAAAAAAGTGCGCTTGCAAGACTGCTGCGCAAATACAGTGTGACAGACAGAAACTATTGCAACAATCGCCATTTTATTCTCTAGGGTGTTGGGGGGGAAAAAAGTATAATGTTTGGGGGTTCTAAGTAATTTTCTAGCAAAAAAAAACTATTTTTAACTTGTAAACAACAAATCTCAGAAAGAGGCTCGGTCCTTAAGTGGTTAACAACAATTTTATCAGTGCCCATCAATGCAGGGAGGAATTAGGAGGAGAGCCAGCCGGATCACACAGAGGAGATTGACGCAGCTTGGATCTTAAACGCCGGCCGCTGTCAAACACAGTACCGCCTCCTGTGATAGACCTCACACTACTCAATGTCCAGGAGGTGGGACTTTGACAGCGGCTGGCATTTCAGATCCAAGCTGTGTCACAGAGGGAGTGTGATCCGGCCGGCTCTCCTCTTCCTCCCCCATGGTTTCCTGCCTGATCGTAACTGCCGGTTCACACAGGGGCAACACGACTTGCAAAACGACTTCTGTATAGAAGTCAATGCAAGTCGCCTAAAGTCGCCCCAAAAGTAGTACAGGAACCTTTTTTTCTAAGTCGGAGCGACTTGTGTCACTCCTATTAGAACGGTTCCGTAGCACAGAACGGGACGCGACTTGTCAGGCGGCTAAGTCGCGTGACAAGTCGCCCCTATGTGAACCGGGGCTTAGGAGATTCCGCTCCTGTTCAGCGAACGCCCCCCCCGCCCTCATCCCCCCCCCCCCCCCCCTGCCCTCCGATGTGGCGCACTTACCCTCAGCTTATTTCCACTCGCCAAATGCAAAGGCAAGTGGTAATTTTGAGGGCTTCATATCTTAACACTAAATCTACTTGAAGCCATGTTCTAAAACTAATCTAACACCGTAAAGAAGCAATAGCTATACTTACCTGGTCTCCAGTGGCAGAGAGAATGCAGGAGAGAAAAGGCAATGGCTGGGGAATGACTTCACCCATTGTTACTATTCATTATATTTACTGCAAAATGTAATCGACTAATGCTGGCCATACACTATACGAAAAATCAGCCAAAATTCGGTCATTTAGACAGTTCGTTTTTCGGCCAGTTAATGGGCACAAAATCGATAATCATTGGGATGTTTTTGAGCCGAAAAAACGAAGGACAAGTTTGGAAATATTCTGCCGAACTAATGATAAATTGAAAGGTTAATGTGTTTCCTGTCCGAACTGTCTGCACTAGGTAAATGTAAAAAAACAAACAAAAAATGCATTCATTTATGTCCTCTGAACGATTTATCGGTCATTACATGATGGCACTATCTTTTGCGCTCACGGCCGAATGTCTGTTTTTTCGAAAATGGGTTCGGCCGAGTTTTCGTATAGTGTATGGCCAGCATTAGTCTGAGTAAAGTGATCTCGTATTAGTTTGGCTCTTATGTAATGTAGTAGAATGGGAAAGCTCAACGTAAACTTATTCCTTTTTATTATGCTTTGAATTATGACCATCATCAGCTAAGTTGAACAGGAGCTGTTGGATTTGTGTAGTCTGCTCACAAAATTTCTGAAAGTGAATACTTTTGAGTTTTAATCTTCTGTAGTGACTGACACAGACCCATCTATTGGCTGCCATTAACTTTTGATAGCGTCAGAAACATGATTTGAGAGATTATGTCGCTGCTGCATGATCAATCATTTGATGTAGCACTCTGTACTAGGCCAGTTCACATAATGGTGTGCCTTTTTTTTTATTTTATTTTTTGAATCTTATGATTGATGTGATGAATTTACACTGGATCATACCCACCTGAAATAACAGTCCATTTTTGTGCTGCTTGTTGTCATGCCCATTACACCTCTTATGTAACCTATGAGAACAGTTGCTCTCTGAATGGTTTAGTTTGGTTTCACAAACTTCTTCCTTAGCTTAGTGGTAATTGTCAGGTTTTCTCTTTTGTGAAACTAAATTACTTCTGCATTCCTGCTCTTAGGATTGTTTTCTTTGCTATTTATCCTTTATATAATAAGAAGGGGGAAGAGATGGAGTCATTTACACACTCTAGACGTCATCACACAGCAGCACAATAAAACCTGCTGAATCTGGTCAAAGAAAACATGCAACTACAAAATATATACATTCCCTGATGTGTGGTATTTTTGCATGTGCTGCTACATTGTGAAGAGTCTTCACTGTATGATATACAGTGCATCTGGAAAGTATTCACAGCACTTCACTTTTTCCACATTTTGTTATGTTACAGCTAGCGTTGTTCGGATACCTCTTTTTTAAGACAGAGTACAAGAACCGTTTTTTATTTATTTATTTTTAATCTATCAGCCCCGTTGGGTGGTGGTGGGGGGGTTTGCTGAGATATTGGAGGTCTAAACGGACCCCTGTGTGAGACAGGGACAGGGAAAGGGACTGAGGACACAGATTCCCCAGTCCCTTTCTCTGTAGCCTCAGCTGCACTGGCGATGGAGAGGAGACAGATGCTCCTCTCCATTCATAAACTGAAGCATAAACGATGCTCGGTTATGAATGGACAGAGTCGCTGATCACTGACTGTTCATTCGGAAAAGGAAGGAGCCAGTAAATGACAGATTTACGGCTCTTTCCTCCACTCTCCATCCTGAAAGATCCAGGACAAAGGGCGCGGAGGAGCTGAGGGGGGGGGGGTGACCGGGGGGGGCCTGGAGGAGAATACAGGGACACTCGGGGGTGATTGTGGGGGGAGAGACACAAGCACCAATCCCCCTGTAAAGATTTCAACATAGCAGCGAGAGAGGAGGAGGAGGAGAAGCGGCTGTCAGCTTCTGTATTGAAATCTATACAGGGGGATTGGTGCTTGTAACTCCCCACACCACTGCACCGATAATCTCTGACTCCGTAAGTACCAGATCAAGCATCGGGGCAGTTGCGCAAGTACATGCTCGGTACCGATACTAGTATCTGGACAACCCTAGTTACAGCCTTATTCAAAAATTGATTAATTTCATTATTTTCCTCAATTCTACAAGCAATACCCCATAATCACAACGTGAAAGAAGTTTGAAATCTTTGCAAATTTAATAAAAATAAATAACAAAAAAAATCACATCTACATAAGTATTCACAGCCTTTGCCATGACACGTGACATTGAGCTCAGGTGCATCCCCACAGGAGTTCACCTATGGTAAATTCAGTTGATTGGTCGTGATTTAGAAAGGCACACACCTGTCTATATAAGGTCCCACAGTTAACAGTGCATGTCAGAGCACAAACCAAGCCATGAAGTCCAGGGAATTGTCTGTAGACCTCTGAGACAGGATTGTTACAAGGCACAGATTTAGGAAAGGGTACAGAAAAATGTCTGCAGCATTGAATGAGCACAGTGGCCTCCATACTCTGTAAATGGAAGAAATTTAGAACCACCAGAACTCTTCCTAGAGTGGGCCGTCCGGCCAAACTGAGCGATCGGGGGCCAAGGACCTTAGTCAGGGAAGTGACCAAGAACCAGATGGTCACTCTGACAGAGCTCCAGCATTTCTCTGTGGAGAGAGGAGAACCACCCAGAAGAATAACCATCTCTGCTAACCATTTCTGCAGCACTCCACCAATCAGGCCAGTATGGTAGAGTGGCCAGACGGAAGCCACTCCTCAGTAAAAGGCACATGACGGCCCCCCTGGAGTTTGCCAAAAGGCACCTGAAGGACTCTGACCATGGGAAACAAAATTCTCTGGTCAGATGACAGAAAGATTGAACTCTTTGGCCTGAATGGCAAGCGTCATGCGTGGAGGATACCAGTCACTGCTCATCACCTGGCCAATACCATCCCTACAGTGAAGCATGGTGGTAGCAGCATCATCCTGTAGGGATGTTTTTCAGGGACAGGAACTGGGAGAATAGTCTGGATCGAGGGAAAGATAAATGCGGCAATGTACAGAGACCTCCTTGATGAAAACGTGCTAAAGAGCGCTCTGGGGCGAAGGTTCATCTTCCAACAGGACAACGACTCTAAGCACAAAGCCAAGACAACAAAGAAGTGGCTATGGGACAACTCTGTGAATGTCCTTGAGTGGCCAAGCCAGAGCCTAGACTTGAACCTGATTGAACATCTCTGGAGAGTTCTGAAAATGGCTGTGCGTCAACTCTACCCATCCAACCTGATGGAGCTTGAGAGGTCCTGAAAAGCTTGTAGCATCATATCACAAAGTATTGAGCAAAGGCTGTGAATACTTATGTTCATGTGGTGATTTAAAAAAAAAAAAAAAAATCTTCTTTCACGTTGTCATTCTGGGGTATTGTTTGTAGAATTTTGAGAAAAATGCATTTAATCCATTTTGGAATAAGGTTGTAACATAACAAAATGTTGAAAGTAAAACACTGAATACTTTCTGGATGCACTGTACCTGATTGGGGGATAGTGCATACCAAATAAGTTGGTTGTTTGTGTTTTCTTATGTTTTGATTTTAATCTGTATTTTTCTACTTGAACTGTGAAAAACTAGTGGCATGTAGAAACTGGTGTAATGTAAAGTCTGAAACGCAGTGTTTTTTTTTTTGTTTTGTTTTTCAGTTTTAAAGGATATATCAAATTTAGCCAGTAGATTACAACCAGCCCCTGAAGTTGAAATGCAGCTTAAAAAAACACAAGGCTAATGCGGTTATGTATTCATTACATGTGTTTTTTTTAAATGAAGGTTCCTGAATTTGATTTTAGTGTCATGAGAAAACATGTCACAGGAAGGGCAGTGCTAGGAGTTAATTCAGTACTGCTTACAGGAGAAGAGTGAGTCATCAGTCTGCATTACTGAAGCAGAGAAAAGTTGGGTCACTTGTCTGGTTTTGTCTGGCTGGACTTAATCTCGGAACTGGATGGACAAAAAAAAAAATCCTTTTTGAAAAGGCAAAACGTATATGTATTTTTTTTTTTTTTTTTTTTTGCCTGGAGTCTGCCTGTCAAGTGCTGGGCTGTAACGTATTCAGATTTCGGATACATTTTGTCCCATAAACACTAGCGTCTAGAGATTATTATGCCTTTAATTTCACCATGTGACCACAAGGAGGTGTGTGTGGTGGGGTTTGTTTTTTTTTTTCCTACTACTTTGCCAAATATACCCTTAAAATGCCACCTTTTTTAATTTCACCTTTCCAATGTAGGCATTTCATGAAAATTTCAGTAAAGAACTCCAAAGAAGCACATGAGTGATGTGAGCTTCTGATAACTTTATTATACTTTTCCATGTGCTGCTTTTTTTTTGGTAAACCGTGTGGCAGCTCCTGATGCTTGGAACACGAAAAGTACATTGAAAGTAGAAGGTGGAGTTGGGCTTTAAGACAGTCCTGATAGTGTAGGATTCTTTAGAAGATGCTAAAGAAACCTTTCCTGAGAGAAACATGTAGGCTGACATTGCTGGTTTCTCATTCTGCAAACACTAGCCATGCTGACTCTACGGGGCTTCAGTACTTTGAACTCCTGAGGTCTCATGCACACACTTCCAAAACAAATGAGTACATAAACTTGTGACTTTACTCTGACTTTCCTGATTTGTATACGTGTTCCAGGTCACTGGCTTGGAAGGAGGCAGCAAAGACAGCCTCCTCATTTCCTAGACATGCTTTTACTTTTAATTGGTTTTGGTGTTGGATCCAGTCTGCTATCTTTACATAAAAGTGCATATGGTGCAGGATGCATAAGTACGGTCTTGTAGTACTGGAATACTTGCTCAGTTTCTCTACTTTAGTCCATCTTGCTATTGACTGAGCGAATCTATTAAAATATACTGTAAATGTTAATTTAAAAAAAAAATGTTATTGCCAGCATCTTAGTTTTTTAGTAATACAGCCTGAGTAGTTTCTCTTTACTATAAAGGTATCAACATTTGTAAAGACATGCCCCTTTCACCATGTCCCAGGAAAGTAAAATGGTGGTTCTGTAATAGACCGTATTTGTATGATTAAAAAAAAATGAATGCTTAAACCTGGATTTCACAATTTTATTTTTATTTATTTTTTTAATACATCAGTTATTTATTTTTTATATATTTGTTTCTAGGTGGCCATTAAGTCAATCCGCAAAGATCGTATAAAAGATGAGCAGGATATGCTACACATCCGGAGAGAGACTGAGATAATGACCTCCCTCTGCCATCCTCATATTATATCAATATATGAAGGTAAGGGTAACTATTTTAGAATACGAACATGTTTCTGTAGTAGAATATTGCAAACTAAATAGGCATGCCGGTCTGGTAAGGAAAAAAACAGGAGAAAAGCGATTAAAAGTGCAATAGCTCATAACACCATTTGCAATGGGGGCACTTATGCAGGCTTGATCCTAATGTCCATCTATAGACATGTGCTGCTCAAACCACTTCCTTCCTGGTAAAGAGTGCCCCCTTGTCCTCTGTGATGACCTTTAAAGTAATACTAAAGCTTCCTTTTTTTTTTTTTTTTTCCCCCTAAAATAAAAACATGTTATATTTACATGCTCACACCATACTTACAGCCCGGATCCTCTTCTTCTCGGGTCCCACGCTGGAGCTCCTGGCTTCTGCCGAGTGCCCCCCACAGCTAGCAGCTTGCTGTGGGGTCAAACAAGCAGGCGCGCTCACGAGCCTGGCCCCGCCCCCTCCTGATTTGAAGCCAATCAGGAGTGCGCGTCCCCCGGAGGGCCAGGGCTCTCGTGGACATCACTGGATCAAGAGGGGCCTTGGGTAAGTATAAGGGGGTGGGGCTGCTGCACAGTTTTTTACCTTAATGCATGAAGGTACCCTTGTGCTTTTACAACCACTTTAAAGTTGAAAACTCTACACCAAGGTCACTATTTGGACCACTTGTGTGTTTATACATGTTGAAACAAAACTAACAAAAAAATTGTCTTTGCATACAGTTTAGAGTTCATGGTAGCAACGCTGTTGTAATGTGATGCTGCAAGTTAGGTTTTTCCCACTTTTAATAATAAAGCCGCACCCCTTGAAATCGGCACATGTTAGGGAGTGACATGCTTGTACAGGTCTATAAGCTGCAGGATACAGGACTTGGCTGTGCAGGTATAGTTCTCCAGCAAGCCAGTTTAATTCCTGAACTGTCTGAAAACTGAGACTAGTCATGTTTCGAAATTGCTGTTCTGACACAGCCTGTTTTAGAACAATAGATCTGTAGCTTATTAAAGGTTGCTTTTTTGTTTAAAAAAAAAACAACTTCCCCCCTTGAGGCATAGAGCACAGAGCAAAATTACCTAATTGAATAATTAACTTCATTTTAAGCTTTAAAGCGTTTGTTAAACCCCCCCACCCAAACAAAAACATATCTTGTTCCCTTAAAGCATGTTATACAGCACAGTGTTTGTGCTGTGTAATTTGGCCCCCTGTAACACTTGAAATACCTGGCTATACCCTTCCCCCCTGTACGCTGACTCCGATATATCAGGGCTGCTGAGCCCCCCACCCCACTGTCAGCGTACATGCCTCCGTAATATGCTGCCCTGCTCTCTTGTGTCTCCTCTGTCCTCCCTGTCTGCTCGTACCAGTACAAACTGCTTACCAGATAACTTGGATCTCAGATGATAGAGATCAAAAGCGCCTGTGCATTAGCCTGCCGGCAGGTGAACTTGTGATGGTTAAAAAGCAGGGAAATATCCACCCGTTATCAAGGAACCAGCAGAGACAAGCTTCACTCCCGGGACACTCTTATGGAAGCAAGGATCTGCTTCCTCTAGGTTTCCTGGGGCACTGCACAGGGCTGGGCTCTCTCCCTGCGCAGTGCCCCAGGAAACCTGGAGGAAGCAGATCCTTGCTTCCATAAGAGTGTCCCGGGAGTGAAGCTTGTCTTTGCTGGTTCCTTGATAACGGGTGGATATTTCCCTGCTTTTTAACCATCACAAGTTCACCTGCCGGCAGGCTAATGCACAGGCGCTTTTGATCTCTATCATCTGAGATCCAACTTATCTGGTAAGCAGTTTGTATTTGTACATCATGCACCGCATCTCAGATGGTTGAAGTAAGGAATATGTGTCCTGCTTTCTGGAGATTTATTGAAGGACTTTTTATTTTCTAATTTTGGAGATTCATTTTAGGATTTTGGTTTATCTATTTTTTTTTTTCACACATTACATGGACTTTTTCTTTATATGTTTTGATACACATATTTATTTTTCATATGTTATTTTTCATATATTTTATTGAGATTTGGTCTATATCAATATTTATCACTATTTGCAGTGGTTATTTTGCGCATTTCTTTCTTCTTTTTGTTTTAGTATTTAACCTATAGAGGTGCAGCATTTAACCACTTAAGGACCGGACCATTATGCTGCTTAAGGACCAGAGGACTTTTTCCAATTTAGCACTGCGTCGCTTTAACTGCTAATTGCGCGGTCATGCAATGCTGTACCCAAACGAAATTTGCGTCCTTTTCTTCCCACAAATAGAGCTATCTTTTGATGGTATTTGATCACCTCTGCCGTTTTTATTTATTGCGCTATAAACGAAAAAAGACCGAAAATTTTGAAAAAAAATGATATTTTCTACTGTTTGTTATAAAAAAAATCCAATAAACTCAAATTTAGTCATACATTTAGGCCAAAATGTATTCGGCTACATGTCTTTGGTAAAAAAAATGTCAATAAGCGTATATTTATTGGATTGCGCAAAAGTTATAGCGTCTACAAACTAGGGTACATTTTCTGGAATTTACACAGCTTTTAGTTTATGACTGCCTATGTCATTTCTTGAGGTGCTAAAATGGCAGGGCAGTACAAACCCCCCCCCAAATGACCCCATTTTGGAAAGTAGACACCCCAAGGAAATTGCTGAGAGGCATGTTGAACCCATTGAATATTTTTTTTTTTTTGTCCCAAGTGATTGAATAATGACAAAAAAAAAATATATATTTACAAAAAGTTGTCACTAAATGATATATTGCTCACACAGGCCATGGGCATATGTGGAATTGCACCCCAAAATACATTTAGCTGCTTCTGAGTATGGGGATACCACATGTGTGGGACTTTTTGGGAGCCTAGCTGCGTACGGGGCCCCGAAAACCAATCACCGCCTTCAGGATTTCTAAGGGTGTAAATTTTTGATTTCACTCTTCACTGCCTATCACAGTTTCGGAGGCCATGGAATGCCCAGGTGGCACAAAACCCCCCCAAATGACCCCATTTTGTAAAGTAGACACCCCAAGCTATTTGCTGAGAGGCATGGTGAGTATTTTGCAGCTCTCATTTGTTTTTGAAAATGAAAGACAAGAAAAAACTTTTTTTTTTTTTTTTTTTTTTTTTTCTTTTTTCAATTTTCAAAACTTTGTGACAAAAAGTGAGGTCTGCAAAATACTCACTATACCCCTCAGCAAATAGCTTGGGGTGTCTACTTTCCAAAATGAGGTCATTTGGGGGCTTGTTTGTGCCACCTGGGCATTCCATGGTCTCCGAAACTGTGATAGGCAGTGAAGAGTGAAATCAAAAATTTACGCCCTTAGAAAGCCTGAAGGCGGTGCTTGGTTTCGGGCACGGCTAGGCTCCCAAAAAGTCTCAAACTTGTGGTATCCCCGTACTCAGGAGAAGCAACAGAATGTATTTTGGGGTGTAATTTCACATATTCCCATGGCATGTTTGAGCAATATATCATTTAGTGACAACTTTGTGCAATAAAAAAAAGAAAAAATTTGTCTTTCCCGCAACTTGTGTCACAATATAAAATATTCCATGGACTCGACATGCCTCTCAGCAAATAGCTTGGGGTGTCTACTTTCCAAAATGGGGTCATTTGGGGGGGGTTGAACTGTCCTGGCGTTTTATGCACAACATTTAGAAGCTTATGTCACACATCACCCACTCTTCTAACCACTTGAAGACAAAGCCCTTTCTGACACTTTTTTTTTGTTTACATGAAAAAATTATTTTTTTTTGCAAGAAAATTACTTTGAACCCCCAAACATTATATATATATATATATATATATATATATATATATATATATATATATATATATATATATATATATATATATATATATATATATATATATATATATATATATATATATATATATATATAATTTTTTTTAAAGCAAATGCCCTACAGATTAAAATGGTGGGTGTTTCATGTTTTTTTTCCACACAGTATTTGCGCAGCGATTTTTCAAACGCATTTTTTTGGGAAAAAAACACACTTTTTTCAATTTTAATGCACTAAAACACACTATATTGCCCAAATGTTTGATGAAATAAAAAAGATGATCTTAGGCCGAGTACATGGATACCAAACATGACATGCTTTACAATTGCGCACAAACGTGCAGTGGCAACAAAATAAATACATTTTTAAAAGCCTTTAAAAGCCTTTACAGGTTACTTTAGATTTACAGAGGAGGTCTACTGCTAAAATTACTGCCCTCGATCTGACCTTCGCGGTGATACCTCACATGCATGGTGCAATTGCTGTTTACATTTGACGCCAGACCGACGCTTGCGTTCGCCTTTGTGCGAGAGCAGGGGGGAACAGGGGTGCTTTCTTCTTCTTCTTTTTTTTTTTTTTTTTTTTTTGCTTTTTTATCTTATTTTTAAACTGTTCCTTTCATATTTTTTTTAAATCATTTTTATTGTTATCTCAGGGAATGTAAATATCCCCTATGATAGCAATAGGTAGTGACAGGTACTCTTTTTTTGAAAAAATTGGGGTCTAGTAGACCCTAGATCTCTCCTCTGCCCTCAAAGCATCTGACCACACCAAGATCGGTGTGATAAAATGCTTTCCCAATGGCGCTGTTTACATCCGGCGAAATCCTAGTCGTGAAATGCTCGTAGCTTCCGGTTTCTTAGGCCATAGAGATGTGTGGAGCCACTCTGGTCTCTGATCCGCTCTATGGTCAGCTGGCTGAATCACCGGCTGCATTCTCAGGTTCCCTGTTGAGACAGGAGAGCCAGAGAAAAACACGGAAGACGGTGGGGGGGGGGGCATTCCCTCCCACTGCTTATAAAAGCAGTCTAGAGGCTAATTAGCTGCTAGGATTGCTTTTACATGAAAGCCGACCGCTGGCTAAAAAGAATACCAAGATGATACCTAAACCTACAGGCATCATTCTGGTATAACCACTCAAAGTCGTGAATGGCGTACCTGAAACCCAAAAAATGGTTACCAATAAAACACAGTAAACGATAAAGTATAAAAAATTGCATACCTGAAAATCAAACATGATAAAACATAATAACAAAACATTGCAGAATAGAATACAGTAAAAAAGAGCAGAACAATAGAGAATTTTTTTTTTTTTTATAACTAACCGGTTCCAGATTCGGGTCTCTCAAAATGTGATGGCATCTTGAGATACCCTGTGAAAGTGTGCCTAGTCTGTGCAATGCTGTACCCTACGCTAATACTCAACTAGTGAATGTTAGCGTTCAAAACATTCACCAATGCAAAGACCAGGATTGTCAGGACAGGAGGGACAATAATAGCGGGTGTCATGCCTATATCCGCACTTGCTGCAGACACAACATCTTTTTTGGGGGGGTTTGTTGGGATGGGGTACTCGGGAGGACATAAACAAAATGCCTCTCATGCAGCCGACTGCATTTGGTTGGGGATGTGAATGGGGGAAGTACGGGCGCTGCAGAAGTGGTGGGTTCCCAATTAGGATTGGCGAATGCAGCAGGAATGGCACTATGGGCACGACAGGGCCTGTGTTTGTCTTCTTCTTGGTGGCAGCGGGACACTACTTGTGCTTGCCACTTCACCAGCTTGAACTGCACTTATGGGACTCGCCACGTCACCAAGTGTTACTACAGTGCTGGTTTGACTACGACCGGGGTGTACTAGGCCACTGGTGCTTGCCAGTTCACCAAAACGCTACCAAAAAAACTGTTAGCGATCACAGGGATCAGGCCTGACTCTGCGAATGCTGCAGTTATGCGTTTAGTGTTTTGTAAGTGACAGTGATCGATCGATACTGCACTTGGGTGGGCTGGGCCAGGCGGAGGGGCAAAACGCAGGTGCTAGCAGGTATCTGGTCTGATCCCGCTAACACTGCGTTTTTGGGAACCCTAAACTGCTGGGGACGCTAGTATAGATCTGATCGGATCAGATATTGATGCGTTCAGATACTATACCACTAAGGGAGGTGTACGCTGCGTGCATGGGTGTTAGCGGTACTGGCGCTAACCTGACGCTGCTTGGGGCTGGTGCTTACCAGTTGAAAATGCTACCAAAAAAACTGTTAGCGATCGCAGGGATCAGGCCTGACTCTGCGAATGCTGCAGTTATGCGTTTAGTAAGTGACAGTGAACGATCGATACTGCACTTGGGTGGGCTGGGCCGGGCGGAGGGGCAAAACGCAGGTGCTAGCAGGTATCTGGGCTGATCACGCTAACACTGCATTTTTGGGAACCCTAAACTGCTGGGGACGCTAGTATAGATCTGATCGGAACAGATATTGATGCGTTCAGATACTATACCACTAAGGGAGGCGTATGCTGCGTGGGTGTTAGCGGTACTGGCGCTAATCTGACGACGCCTAGGGCGACGCATATCACCGCCGGGCGGTCAGGGGGCTAAACCCTTATTAGGTAATAAACGGCGGGTGCCCTGACACTATAAAAAATAAACAAACTAACCAGCGTCACCCGTAATGGTTATATGGTGATCAGTGGTGAAAGGGTTAACTAGGGGGCAATCAAGGGGTTAAAACATTTATAAGATAGTATATGGGGGTCCCTGTCGCTATAAAACGCTGAAGGCGAACCTAAATATTTACGTCCCTAACTAGCGTCACCAGTGACACTAATACAGCGATCAGAAAAATGATCGCTTAGCGACACTGGCGACGGGGTGATCAAGGGGTTAAAACTTTATTAGGGGGGTACCCTAGACCTACAGGGGGCTAATACTAACTGCCTAACACAGTAACTGTCACAAACTGACACCAATGCAGTAATCAGGAAAAAAAAAACCTGCTACCTGCTTGGTGTCAGTGTGACGGGGGGGGGAGGGCTGATTGGGGGGGATCGGGGTGTAAAGGGGGGGTTTATGTGTGCCTGGCATGTTCTACTGGGATGTGTTGTTTGTGCACTCACTTGGATGTCTTCTCTCCTCGGCGCCGGAACGGAAACTGCCGAGCCGAGGAGAGATGACATCACATCCTCTGCCTCTGTGTACTACACAGAGGCAGGGGCAGCATCTCATTGGCTGGGAGCGATCGCGAGGGGGGGCCACGATTGGATGGCCTCCCCCTCATCCCTGATTGTGATTTTGCCTGCCCGTGCCATTCTGCTGACGTATATCAGCGTGAGGCGGTGGTCAAGTGGTTAATCACGTTATCTGTATACACAGGCATATAACCTGTGCACTCATAAATATTTTTTTCACTTTGGATAATATTTTGGTGGTTAGCGCAAATATCCTCCCCTTTTTTGTCTTTTTATATATTGCTCGTACCAGTGCCCGCCCCTCTCATATCTGCAGCTAAATCCTCCCATCGTCTCTGTACTATAACAAATGTGCCTGTGTAATGTAAAAAATCTGCCGATCTGTACCTACATGACCGTGGCTTCCCGGCGCTCAGCTGACTATCAGCGCTTTCTCTCTCTCTCTCTCTCTCTCTCACACGGTGAGGTAGGGGAAGCCAGTGAAGAGATTGGCAGAGAGGGTTGGCAGTCACAGATCGATTAGTGAGGTGTATTAGTCTAGCAGCAGCATTCATAATGGATTGAAGGGGGGATAGCCTGCTTAAGGGTAGGCCATTAAGGAGAGGGTTGCAGTAGTCAAGGCGGGAAATAATCAAGGAGTGAATAAGTTGCTTTGTGGTGTCATTTCTAATATGCATGTTTGTTTTTGGGTTGGTAATTAAATGAATTGAGGCCTCTGGTTCAACATAAAAGCAAGGCAACTAGCATTTTCAGAAGGAGCAGTTGGCCTTTGTTTCCCTGAAGTTATCGTTTTCTATCACAGAGCCTGTCTGGAAATTGTGATCTAGTTAAGCGGGATAGTGGGACATGGTAAGGCCCCATGTACACTGCTGCTGCTAAATGGACGTTCAGAGGTGGTTGGACACTTTTTTTCAACTGCCCCTGAACTCATTCAATGTTATTTTATGTGTACATGTAGACAGGTTCATTTACTGTCGTTTTTAGGCAGTTGCGTTTTATAGGCCTTTTTTTGAAGGCAAAAAAAAAAGAGTTTAGATGATAAATGCGGTAACCCACGTTTCGCCGCATTTTGTTTTTAGGCGTTTTTTTTCATTTTTGTCTTTTTTTTTTTTTTTTGAAGCTCTTCTAAGCGCCGCAAAACGGACGTTTTAAGCGTGGGTTACTAGCTGTCAAGTTAAATCGTTCAGGAGAGGTTGTAAAAACGTCCCGTGTACATGAAGCCTTACAAGTATTGCATACAAGGAGATGCTTTTTATGTTAAGCAATACCTTTATTTGAACAAACTTTTTGTTTAAGCTAGTTATTATTTAATTAGACAGTCCTTTTGTACACCTGTGTTCTATTATGCTGCATAGTCTGGATCAGGGGTGCCAACCTGTGGCCAGTGAACTTAAACCAGGGAACCACATGCCCATGCTCTGGAATTGCAGGTCAAACCCAGATTGCAATCAACGGGTTGAAGGTGCCAGTAAATTGCAGTGCTTTAGTGTGGCAGAAGCCTTATAAGGGGGCAAGGGCTTGTTTATATTTGCAGTTTGGGGAAGGTAAAACCCCAGTAGTTCATTGTGGCCTGCGAGCAGTTGCCAAACCACTTAAGTGGCCCTCGCTCTTTAAAAGGTCTAAATATTAAGCAGCTAAAATGGAGCTTTTTTTACTTTGTCTGAAATTTATAATAATAATATTTTTTTTTTTCTTCCTTTTTACTTGTGTAATATGCAAAAGTCATTTTATGCTGTCTAGTTGGGTACTGAAGTTCAGAGCGAAAGTACATACCACAAAGAACAAACCTGGGTCATGCTTATCTATAAAGGAAGATAACATGGGGCTGTAAAATTATAAAAGAGCTCAGCCACCTGGCATACACTGGTGACATTCAAATTGCCTGAGTGAACTCCATTGCTGTGCCTTTTCTACATAGATAGTGTAGCATGGGAAAGAAATTATTCAATCTGTGGCTTCAGTAGAAAAAAATTCCCCAGCATTTGAGTAAGTTTTTTTTAATAAAATACTTTGTGCACCATTAGTTTTGTTTCTATGTGCTCATGACACTCTGAACCAAACTTGCTAAACATTGAGAAGAATTGTATGAAGCTGAAGTCCATCAAGACATACTGGATTAATGTGGGAGCTATAAGCTTTCTAATCAAGAATGTGAAGTGGTTAGTGCAGCCTTATGGTTACAATAATGTCTCTTCCTTTTTTAGGCCTTTTGTACACTGTAGATTGAAAAGCTCAGTACAGCATTTTATTTTTATTTTTTTCTGAGCTAAAATACAGCCCATTAATTGTAATGTAATGTGCCTATGCACACATGCGCGTAAACGAGCACCGTGCATTCTTCAGTGAAAAAAAAAACAAAAAAACTGCAAAATCCTACTTTTTTGGTCAGTAATTTACACCTCATGAGCGCAAATGTCCATTTACGTATTGTGCAGAAGGAGAATGCGAGAATACGTTTTTGCAAAAAGTACAAGCTTATGACATATGCCCATGTATGTTCACCCACAGTGCAAATTATTTAGATATGTATATAAGCTTGAAAACACAAAGGTAATATATTGCAGCCTACTGGTTCTTGGATGTGGTGGTTGCATTTGTTTTTACTTTTTAAGCCAAGAACATTTTCAGAACAAATGGCAACCACCCAAACCACTGGCCTTTGCAGCAAAGAGCACATGGAAGGGCGACGCATGTCAAACAACAAATAAATAAAAATTCCCAGCTCACTTGCCAGCCTACAGCAAACCGAATTGCCCCGTCCGTCTAACAGTTCACGTTAAAACCAAGGGGTTTAGTTTGCAAATACATGTGTAGGCTGCAGCAGCCACGTTTTGGCACCCCAAATGTACTGCAGACCTAACTTTTATAATTTTGAGTCTCCTGAATTTCGAGCACATACAGTACATAATAGATTAAGGGCAGATATGCTTGGAGGGAGCCCACCCCTTAAATGTACAGGGAAGCAGTTTCTTGCAGGCTGGCTGCTAAGAGCGCTGGGCATTTTTTTTTTTTTTTTCCTGCAGAAAACACAATTTGATCTCGTCGGCAATGCAATGACCTTGTCACTTCCTGTAGGCTTAAAGGGAAAAAAAATTATTATTATTTTTTTTTTTTTGTAGGGCTTGCATGCACTTAAATTGTATATGCTATATAGACAAATAGATCAAAATGATTTAATTTCTGCAAATATTATTGCACAGTTGCCATTTGTTTAGACTTGGCATCTGCCAACATAATTGTAATAACAAATGAATGTGCTGTACATGAAAGACGGCCTGAGAACAGAGTACTGCATTTTTGTTTCCTTAAATTAAGATGTGCAAAAATGTATAAAGTTTCTTTCTGCAGAGGTAGTATTAACTACTAGTATTGATAGAAATCCTGAAATGTATGGTTTGACTCCTGTAGGTGTACCCAAACCTTTTCACGTTAAGGACATTTTTCCTCTCAATTTATGAATGTGCTTTTATATTTTGCATACTAAATTTTTTTTTTCTTTGTTCTACAACAGTGTTTGAGAACAGCAGCAAGATAGTGATCGTTATGGAGTATGCAAGCCAAGGTGACTTGTATGATTACATCAGTGAACGCCAGAGACTCGGTGACCAAGAGGCACGACGATTCTTTAGACAGATTGTATCTGCTGTACAGTATTGTCATGCGGTAGGTATATGCTGGCAGCCCTTGGGTTACTAGCTAATAGAGTACAATAAACCATGGTAACTGACCTTTTACTGAAGTACAAGCTGAATTCCAATTGGGAACTTTACTGCTTGTACGATTTTACTATTTCAGCGTACCGTGATCTAAAAGTGTGTTTGTTTTTTGTTTGTTTTTTCTTGACAGAATGGGATTGTGCACCGGGATCTAAAGCTTGAGAATATACTTTTGGATGAAAATAAAAATGTGAAGGTGAGCAAGTTGTTGCATGGTTTAGTACAGTTTTTTTTTCTCCTGTAATTCTTCTTTGTGCATTTTGGGTT
Organism: Lithobates clamitans; assembly: GCA_037952925.1. Classification (NCBI taxonomy): domain Eukaryota; kingdom Metazoa; phylum Chordata; class Amphibia; order Anura; family Ranidae; genus Lithobates; species Lithobates clamitans. Next base: position 3,982,160 of record JBBGZY010000108.1, on the reverse strand, counting down.
TTTAATGCAACGTTTGGCATGAAATTGTGTTGTTGTTTTTGTTTTTTTGTTTCTAAAGTGAACTTGTCCTTTTTAACCACTTCATGCCCTTAGGACGTACCTGTATGCTCTCAAGTGGTTGTACTGGGATCATGGCTGCAGCTGGGAGGGGAGGCAGGTACATTTGTACTGATCTTGGTTTGATCTGCTGCATTTGAAGGGAGAGACTAGATCTGGGGTCTTGGACATCAGATCTCTTGGTAAAGAGTACTGGTCACTGCCCATGCTATCACAAGGGATGTTGATTTATAAAAAAAAAAAACACCTCCCCCTGTGCGCATGTGCAATGCATACGTAGGTCCTGTACAAATCTAGAAATGGTGATTGCACCACATATGTGAAGTATCATTATGAATGTCAGAGCTAATTCTGTGTAACTCAAAAATGGTAACCTGTAAAGGCTTTTAACCACTTGAGCCCCGGACCATTATGCTGCCTAAGGACCAGAGGTCTTTTTCCAATTTGGCACTGCGTCGCTTTAACTGCTAATTGCGCGGTCATGCAATGCTGTACCCAAACGAAATTTGCGTCCTTTTCTTCCCACAAATAGAGCTTTCTTTTGATGGTATTTGATCACCTCTGCGGTTTTTATTTTTTGCGCTATAAACGGAAAAAGACCGAAAATTTTGAAAAAAAATGATATTTTCTACTTTTTGTTATAAAAAAAATCCAATAAACTAAATTTTAGTCATACATTTAGGCCAAAATGTATTCGGCCACATGTCTTTGGTAAAAAAAATGTCAATAAGCGTATATTTATTGGTTTGCGCAAAAGTTATAGCGTCTACAAACTAGGGTACATTTTCTGGAATTTACACAGCTTTTAGTTTATGACTGCCTATGTCATTTCTTGAGGTGCTAAAATGGCAGGGCAGTACAAAACCCCCCCAAATGACCCCATTTTGGAAAGTAGACACCCCAAGGAAATTGCTGAGAGGCATGTTGAACCCATTGAATATTTATTTTTTTTGTCCCAAGTGATTGAAAAATGACAAAAAAAAAAAAAAAAAAAAATATTTACAAAAAGTCGTCACTAAATGATATATTGCTCACACAGGCCATGGGCCTATGTGGAATTGCACCCCAAAATACATTTAGCTGCTTCTCCTGAGTACGGGGATACCACATGTGTGGGACTTTTTGGGAGCCTAGCCGCGTACGGGGCCCCGAAAACCAAGCACCGCCTTCAGGATTTCTAAGGGTGTAAATTTTTGCTTTCACTCTTCACTGCCTATCACAGTTTCGGAGGCCATGGAATGCCCAGGTGGCACAAAACCCCCCAAAATGACCCCATTTTGGAAAGTAGACACCCCAAGCTATTTGCTGAGAGGCATATTGAGTCCATGGAATATTTTATATTTTGACACAAGTTGCGGGAAAGTGACACTTTTTATTTATTTTTTTTTTTTTTTTCATAAAGTTGTCACTAAATGATATATTGCTCACACAGGCCATGGGCATATGTGGAATTGCACCCCAAAATACATTTAGCTGCTTCTCCTGAGTATGGGGATACCACATGTGTGGGACTTTTTGGGAGCCTAGCTGCGTACGGGACCCCGAAAACCAATCACTGCCTTCAGGATTTCTAAGGGTGAAAATTTTTGATTTCACTCTTTACTGCCTATCACAGTTTCGGAGGCCATGGAATGCCCAGGTGGCACAAAACCCCCCCAAATGACCCCATTTTGGAAAGTAGACACCCCAAGCTATTTGCTGAGAGGCATGGTGAGTATTTTGCAGCTCTCATTTGTTTTTGAAAATGAAGAAAGACAAGAAAAAAAATTTTTTTTTTTCTTTTTTCAATTTTCAAAACTTTGTGACAAAAAGTGAGGTCTGCAAAATACTCACTATACCTCTCAGCAAATAGCTTGGGGTGTCTACTTTCCAAAATGGGGTCATTTGGGGGGGTTTTGTGCCACCTGGGCATTCCATGGCCTCCGAAACTGTGATAGGCAGTGAAGAGTGAAATCAAAAATTCACGCCCTTAGAAAGCCTGAAGGCGGTGCTTGGTTTTCGGGGTCCCGTACGCGGCTAGGCTCCCAAAAAGTCTCACACATGTGGTATCCCCGTACTCAGGAGAAGCAGCAGAATGTATTTTGGGGTGTAATTTCAAATATTTCCATGGCATGTTTGAGCAATATATCATTTAGTGACAACTTTGTGCAAAAAAAAAAAAAAAAAAAAAAAATTTGTCTCTTTCCCGCAACTTGTGTCGCAATATAAAATATTCCATGGACTCGACATGCCTCTCAGCAAATAGCTTGGGGTGTCTACTTTCCAAAATGGGGTCATTTGGGGGGGTTTTGAACTGTCCTGGCATTTTATGCACAACATTTAGAAGCTTATGTCACACATCACCCACTCTTCTAACCACTTGAAGACAAAGCCCTTTCTGACACTTATTGTTTACATGAAAAAGTTTTTTTTTTTTTGCAAAAAAATTACTTTGAACCCCCAAACATTATATATTTTTTTAAAGCAAATGCCCTACAGATTAAAATGGTGGGTGTTTCATTTTTTTTTTTCACACAGTAATTGCGCAGCGATTTTTCAAACGCATTTTTTGGGGAAAAAACACACTTTTTTTAATTTTAATGCACTAAAACACGCTATATTGCCCAAATGTTTGATGAAATAAAAAAGATGATCTTAGGCCGAGTACATGGATACCAAACATGACATGCTTTAAAATTGCGCACAAACGTGCAGTGGCAACAAAATAAATACATGTTTAAAAGCCTTCAAAAGCCTTTACAGGTTACCACTTTAGATTTACAGAGGAGGTCTACTGGAAAAATTACTGCACTCGATCTGGCCTTCGCGGTGATACCTCACATGCATGGTGCAATTGCTGTTTACGTTTGACGACAGACCGCCGCTTGCGTTCGCCTTAGCGCGAGAGCAGGGGGCGACAGGGGTGTTTTTTTTTTTTTTTTTTTTTTTTTCTTTATTATTTTTTTGCTTTTTTAATCTTACTTTTAAACTGTTCCTTTCATATTTTTTTTTTTTAATCATTTTTATTGTTATCTCGGGGAATGTAAATATCCCCTATGATAGCAATAGGTAGTGACAGGTACTCTTTTTTGAAAAAATTGTGGTCTATTAGACCCTAGATCTCTCCTCTGCCCTCAAAGCATCTGACCACACCAAGATCGGTGTGATAAAATGCTTCCCCAATTTCCCAATGGCGCTATTTACATCCGGCGAAATCTAAGTCATGAAATACTCGTAGCTTCCGGTTTCTTAGGCCATAGAGATGTTTGGAGCCACTCTGGTCTCTGATCAGCTCTATGGTCAGCTGGCTGAATCACCGGCTGCATTCTCAGGTTCCCTGTTGAGACAGGAGATCCAGAGAAAAACACGGAAGACGGTGGGGGGGGGGGGCATTCCCTCCCACGGCTTGTAAAAGCAGTCTAGAGGCTAATTAGCCGCTAGGATTGCTTTTACATGAAAGCCGACCGCTGGCTGAAAAGAATGATACCAAGATGATACCTAAACCTGCAGGCATCATTCTGGTATAACCACTCAAAGTCGTGAATGGCGTACCTGAAGACAAAAAAATGGTTAACAATGGTTAACAATAAAGCACAGTAAAGTGTAAATAATTACACACCTGAAAAACAAACATGATAAAACATAATAACAATAACAATAACAATCAATAACAATAAAACATTGCAGAATAGAATACAGTAAAAAAGAGCAGAACAATAGAGAGAGAGAATAGAGAGAGAGAGAACAATAAAACAACTATTTTTTTTATTTCATATTTTTTTTTTTTTTTTTACACTTTTTTTGTAACTAACTTTTATAACTGTAATCGGTTCCAGGTTCGGGTCTCTCAAAATGCGATGGCATCTTGGGAGACCCTGTGAAAGTGCGCCTAGTCTGTGCAATGCTGTACCCTACGCTAATACTCAACTAGTGAATGGTAGCGTTCAAAACATTCACCAATGCAAAGACCAGGATTGTCAGGACAGGAGGGACAATAATAGCGGGTGTCACGCCTATATCCGCGCTTGCTGCAGACACGACATCTTTTTTGGGGGGTTCGTTGCGTAGGGGTACTCGGGAGGACATAAAAATGCCTCTCATGCAGCCGACTGCATTTGGTTGGGGATGTGAATGGGGGAAGTACGGGCGCTGCAGAAGCGGTGGGTTCCCAATTAGGATTGGCGAATGCAGCAGGAAGGGCATTATGGGCACGACGGACCTGTGTTTGTCTTTTTGGTGGCAGCGGGACACTACTTGTGCTTGCCACCTCACCAGCTTGAACTGCACTTATGGGACTCGCCACGTCACCAAGTGTTACTGCAGTGCTGGTTTGACTACGACCGGGGTGTACTAGGCCGCTGGCGCTTGCCAGTTCACCAAAACACTACAAAAAAACTGTTAGCGATCGCAGGGATCAGGCCTGACTCTGCGAATGCTGCAGTTATGCGTTTAGTGCCTTGTAAGTGACAGTGATCGATTGATACTGCACTTGGGTGGGCCGGGCCGGGCGGAGGGGCAAAACGCAGGTGCTAGCAGGTATCTGGGCTGATCCCGCTAACACTGCGTTTTTGGGAACCCTAAACTGCTGGTGACGCTAGTATAGATCTGATCGGATCAGATATTGATCCGTACAGATACTATACCACTAAGGGAGGCGTATGGTGCGTGCGTGGGTGTTAGCGGTACTGGCGCTAACCTGACGCCTGGGGCTGGTGCTTGCCAGTTCACCAAAATGCTACCAAAAAAACTGTTAGCAATCGCAGGGATCAGGCCTGACTCTGCGAACGCTGCAGTTATGCGTTTAGTGCCTTGTAAGTGACAGTGATCGATCGATACTGCACTTGGGTGGGCTGGGCGGAGGCACAAAACGCAGGTGCTAGCAGGTATCTGGGCTGATCCCGCTAACGCTGCGTTTTTGGGAACCCTAAACTGCTGGGGACGCTAGTATAGATCTGATCGGATCAGATATTGATCCGTTCAGATACTATACCACTAAGGGAGGCGCATGCTGCGTGCGTGGGTGTTCGCGGTACTGGCGCTAATCTGACGCTGCCTGGGGCGACGCATATCACCGCCGGGCGATCGGGGGGCTAAACCTTTATTCGGTAATAAACGGCGGGTGCCCTGACACTATAAAAAATAAACGAACTAACCAGCGTCACCCGTAACGGTTATACGGTGATCAGTGGTGAAAGGGTTAACTAGGGGGCAATCAAGGGGTTAAAACATTTATTAGGTAGTATATGGGGGTCCCTGACGCTATAAAACGCTGACGGCGAACCTAAATATTTACCTCACTAACTAGCGTCACCAGCGACACTAATACAGCGATCAGAAAAATGATCGCTTAGCGACACTGGTGACAGGGGGTGATCAAGGGGTTAAAACTTTATTAGGGGGGGTTAGGGGGGTACCCTAGACCTAAAGGGGGGTAACAGTAACTGTGCTAACACAGTAACTGTCACAAACTGACAGCTAGCAGTAATCAGGAAAAAAAAAAAAAAAAACTGCTGGTGTCAGTTTGTGACAGGGGGGGGGGGGGGTGATTGGGGGGGGATCGGGGGGCGATCGGGGGGGGGATCGGGGTGATTTGTGTGCCTGGCATGTTCTACTGTGTGTGTGTAGTGTTTGTGCACTCACATACTTGTCGTCTCTCCTCGGGCCGGAACGGAAAATACCGACCCGAGGGGAGATGACATCACTTCCTTTGCTGCTGTTTAGCATACAGCAGCAAAGGAGCGTTTTCATTGGCCGGCGGCGATCGCGAGGGGGGGGGCCACGAACGGATGGTCTCCCCCTCATCACCGATCGCCGCTGGACATAGGACGACCGCCTCGGGCACCGGGGGGGGGTCCGATCGGACCCCCCACCCGCGGAAGGCAAATCACGTACCCTGTACGTGATTTTGCCTGTCCGTGCCACTTTGCCGACGTACATCGGCGTGAGGCGGTCGTCAAGTGGTTAAAGCGTCACCTATAGAGATATTGGATACCTTAGTTTATCGCGGTTATACGCTCGTGACAGGCAGTGAAAAGACATTGTGTCCCCCTGACTGCCCGTTTTAACCCCCAAAATCTGCACAACTAAACATTCCATGCAGTTGTGGGGCAACAATATTTAGTAGAATGGGTTGTGCTTGGTGAGTGGTACTGCCCACTGAGCGTAATGGGGCAAGGGGAGAGAATTTTAGCTGCAGTACACAATGCCTTTTGCAGCTTAAAGTGGGCGTAAACCGGATTTCATGAAATTTGACCTAGGCACATCTGTCTGTAGGTTTTACTTATCTCTCTCCAAAGCCCTAAGTTCAGCATGTTTCTGCTGTTTTGTTCCTCTTATCAGCATGATCGCTTCTGACAGGCTTTTCGACAACCGAGATAAAAGCAGCCTGAAATTTTGTGTCGGGGTGGTTATGTAATGATATCACTTACTGGACACGCGAAAGCTGTAGCTAGCGGCTATGTTGTCGGGGAAACCCTACAGTGGCCATGACAGCTTTGGCTAACAGTTGAAACATTGCAGTAGAAATCTGAACCCCCTCCCTCTTCCCTTTTTCCAGAAATTCATAGGTTTATATTTTAAAAAGAGCCGTTATCTCAACATAGAGAAAGCAGGACCAGGCTAGGTCTGAAAAAACAGCTAATGTTGGCCTGGCAGGATGTCCAGGCCTATTGTAAAACTGTCACCCTCTCAATCCAGCAAACCAACAGATACTGGTCATAAATTCCCTAATGCAAATAAAGCTTAAACAGTTGGGATGGTTCTGAAATTTCAGCATGTTTCTTACATAGTCCTTACATAGTAGGTGAGGTTGAAAAAAGACACAAGTCCATCAAATCCAACCTATGTGTGTGATTATGTGTCAGTATTACATTACATATCCCTGTATGTTGCGGTCATTCAGGTGATTATCTAATAGTTTCTTGAAGCTATCAATGCTTCCCGCTGAGACCACCGCCTGTGGAAGGGAATTCCACATCCTTGCCACTCTTACAGTAAAGAACCCTCTACGTAGTTTAAAGTTAAACCTCTTTTCTACTAATTGTAATGAGTGGCCACGAGTCTTATTAAACTCTCTTCTGCGAAAAAGTTTTATCCCTATTGTGGGGTCACCAGTACAGTATTTGTAAATTGAAATCATATCCCCTCTCAAGCGTCTCTTCTCCAGAGAGGATAAGTTCAGTGCTCGCAACCTTTCCTCATAACTAAGATCCTCCAGACCCTTTATTAGCTTTGTTGCCCTTCTTTGTACTCGCTCCATTTCCAGTACATCCCTCCTGAGGACTGGTGCCCAGAACTGGACAGCATACTCCAGGTGCGGCCGGACCAGAGTTTTGTAGAGCGGGAGAATTATCGTTTTATCTCTGGAGTTGATCCCCCTTTTAATGCATGCCAATATTCTGTTTGCTTTATTAGAAGCAGCTTGCCATTGCTGAGCTTATCTACTAGGACCCCCAGGTCCTTTTCCATCCTAGATTCCCCCAGAGGTTCTCCCCCCAGTGTATAGATTGCATTCATATTTTTGCCACCCAAATGCATTATTTTTATTTATTTTTTTTATTTAAAGATATGACACAGATACAAATATAACGATAGCTTCGCATTGTATTTAAACTGTAATGAACTCGTCAAGTATAACAGTCAGAAACTTAACAGTTAAATGTGAGTGAAGGTCATTATTCAGTTAGACTGAGATACCACTGGCTGAAGTCTAATATAATGTAAACTTAAACATCTGTGCCCATCACTTTTTATGTCTTTTTTATAGAGAGAAAAATAGTAGAGTTAGAGAGAGAAGACTGAGGAGAGAGAAAAAGAAAGAGATAAAAGAAAAATAATTAAAAATTAAACAAACACTCCTGGGAGGGGGGGAGGGAGGAGGGGAGAGACGGTTGCCCCCGGGGAGCCAAATTCGGTAATGCTGAACTGTCAATGGGAATCCTAGACGATGGATCCTGACAGGTATTGGTGGAATTCGTCGGAGAAGCGGAAAAGGTTCCAATGAAACCATCTGGACTTATGTTCCTCCGACTTGTCCCGCAACGCAAAGGTCAGATCCTCCATCTGCTCAATGTCCTTCACCCTCGCGAACCATTGGGCCACCGTTGGCGCAGACTGTTGCTTCCAAAGAGGTGGAATGCTAGCCCGGGCCGCGTTAAGGAGATGCTTGAGGAGGGATTTGTGGTAACGTTTCTTTGACAGGGGAGTAAGGTTAAGAACCGCAGCTGGATTATCCTGAAGGGAGATATCCGTGAGTTTCTGTACGAGCTTAAGCACCGGCTGCCAAAAAGTTTTGAGCACAGGGCAGTCCCAGAAATTATGTAATAGAGTGCCTGGATGTAGGTTGCAGCGCCAGCAGCGGTCAGATTGTAAAGCAAATATCTTAGCTAGCACTGAAGGGGTCCTGTACCAGCGCGACACTATTTTATATGCGGTCTCTTGGTATTTGCTGCACATAGAGGATTTCTGTGCAAAAAAGAGTATGCGTTCTTTTTGGGGTTCTGTGAAGGTGACTTGCAAGTCTCTCTCCCATTTTGCTAAGAATGGGGGATCCTCTGTGGCGTGAAGGTCCAAGAGGGATTTGTAGGAGGTTGATAAGGACCTCCGAATCGGTCCCTCACCCAAGCAGAGTTCCTCAAAAGAGTGGAGCTCTCTGACAAAGTGGGTTGGTTTGGGCAGTGAGCCAAGAAAGTGGAATAGTTGGTTGATCCTCCAGTGGTCCAACCGGAGTGGAGCCTGACCTGAGAGCAGGTTCTCTGTAGCTGGCCAACCGGAGGACCGTAGGAGCGTAGAGGCCCTCATGAGTCCCTGTGGGGCTTGCGATCGAAAGGACGGGTCAGTGAGGCCAGGTAGATGACCAATAAGTGGCGTCAGTGGAGATGGAAAGTTTCTTAATGAGGCTAATCGGAAAAACCTCTTCAGTTCCATAAGAGTTGGTCCAATCAGTGGGTGAGTGGTCAAGTGGGTGGCAGGAGTTTTCCCAGCCCAAGGTAGTCCCGCCAGTGGGGCTCTGGCTGCCTCCTGCTCCAGCGAAACCCAGAGCTTCAAATCACTGTGACGGCACCAGTCCACCACCCTGGTCATATGTGCCGCAGTATAGTATAGAGCTGGATCTTGGAATCCGAGACCGCCTCTAATCTTTGGTCTTAATAGGAGTGTTCTGCTGAGACGTGGGTGTTTTCCACGCCAGATGAATCTGATGAATAATGAGCGAACGGCGTGAAAAAATGTTTGAGGTATCTTAACGGGCAGCGCCTGCAATAAGTACAGGAGTCTGGGCATTGCATTCATTTTAAGTATATTACAGCGGCCGAACCAGGAAAGGGCCAGGGAGTTCCACCTCTCAAGATCAGCAGGGAGCGTAGATAAAAGGGGCTGAAAGTTAAGGGTGACAATGTCTTGTAGTTTTGCAGAGATTTTTGTTCCTAGATATTGTATTGAGCGGGCAGCCCATTTGAATGGAAAGAAGGGATGTAAGTTAGAAATGGTAGAATCTGACAAGGAAACATTTAAGGCCTCTGATTTTTGTAAGTTAACCTTAAAATTAGATAGGGTGCCATAACGTTTTAGCTCCTGTAAAAAGGAGGGTAGAGAGGTGAGGGGCTTGGTAATGTAGAACAAAAGGTTGTCGGCATAAGCCGCAACTTTGTGTTGGCATTGATCCGATTGGATGCCTTTTATGGACTGATTACTTCTGATATGGCGTAGAAAAGGTTCCAGGGAGAGGACGAACAGCATTTGAGACAGGGGGCAGCCCTGTCTGGTGCCGTGCGAGATAAAGGGCTGGAATCAAAGCCGTTTACCCGGAGAGTCGCTGTGGGATTCTCATAGATGGCCGAAATCCATGACAGGATGGAATCTGGCATACCCACAAATTTAAGTGTCTCCCGAAGGAAGGACCAGTCCACCCTGTCAAAAGCCTTCTCGGCATCTGTGGAAAGGAGCAGTAAGGGTATTCGGGAACGTTTTGCTTTTTCTATGACGTTCAGTGTCCGGTTGGTGTTGTCCCTGGCCTCTCTAGTTTGAATAAAACCGACTTGGTCTATTCCGACCAGACGTGGTAATAAGGCATTCATCCTGGAGGCCAGGATTTTAGTGAAAAGTTTCATATTACAGTTCAGAAGTGAAATGGGCCTATAACTGGCGCATAGTAGTGGGTCTTTACCCGGCTTAGGGATCACAGATATAGAGGCGCGCAGCATGTCTGCAGGGAGATTGTGTCCGTCTAACACAGAATTAAAGGCTGCAAGAAATGAAGGTGCCAAAGTGTCCAGGTACAATTTGTAATTTGGGAGGGTAAAACCATCCGGTCCTGGAGCCTTACCAGGCTGGGTGTCAGCTATTGCGGCTGCAAATTCCTCCATGGTAATAGGTTTGGACAAATCTATTTGCTCTTCAGTCGTCAGCGTAGGAAGGTCAGTCTCTTGAAGATATTTGCGAATGTCTAGGGCTTTTTGGGGTAGCAACTGAGGGGTGGAAATTGGATCCAAGTTATACAACTTGTAGTAAAAAGCACGGAAAGTATCCGCCAGCTCCGGGGACGAATGTACTCTGGAGCCCGATGACGAGAGAAGAGCGGGCACGTATGTCTGAGAGCGCTTCGCGCGTAAGGCGTTGGCCAAAAGCCGACCACATTTATCGCTGTATTCGTAAAAAGAACGCCGGGCCTTCAGTAGTACATGTTTCGCCTCAAACATGGAATGGTCTCTTATAGCTTCCCGTAGACGGACAAGTTCCGTCTCAGTAGCGCTATCGGGCCGACTCTTGTGTTGACGTTCCAAAGTGTGAAGTTGCGCCAAGAGGTCAGTCAAGGTTTTAGCACGTTGTTTGTCCGCATGACCGTGTTTGATTAGCATGCCTCTAATGACGCACTTATGCGCTGACCATACAATGGCTGGGTTGTCTACAGAATCTTTATTGACAGAAAGGTATGACTTGAGTTCCCGAAGGACGTCAGCGGCAATCTCAGGGTCTTTTAGGAGCGTCTCGTTAAGTCGCCACGTGGATGTTCTCGGGGATGCTTGTGAAATAGACATCTCCAACAGAATTGGAGTGTGTCAAATGCATTATTTTACAATTTTCTACATTGAACCTCATTTGCCATGTAGTCGCCCACCCCATTAATTTGTTCAGGTCTTTTTGCAAGGTTTCCACATCCTGCGGAGAAGTTATTGCCCTGCTTAGCTTAGTATCGTCTGCAAATACAGAGATTGAACTGTGTTTATCCCATCCTCCAGGTCGTTTATAAACAAATTAAATAGGATTGGTCCCAGCACAGAACCCTGGGGAACCCCACTACCCACCCCTGACCATTCTGAGTACTCCCCATTTATCACCACCCTCTAAACACGCCCTTGTAGCCAGTTTTCAATCCATGTACTCACCCTATGGTCCATGCCAACGGACCTTATTTTGTACAGTAAACGTTTATGGGGAACTGTGTCAAATGCTTTTGCAAAATATAGATACACCACGTCTACGGGCCTTCCTTTATCTAGATGGCAACTCACCTCCTCATAGAAGGTTAATAGATTGGTTTGGCAAGAACGATTCTTCATGAATCCATGCTGATTACTGCTAATGATATTGTTCTTATTACTAAAATCTTGTATATAGTCCTTTATCATCCCCTCCAAGAGTTTACATACTATTGATGTTAGGCTAACTGGTCTGTAATTCCCAGGGATGTTTTTTGGGCCCTTTTTAAATATTGGTGCTACATTGGCTTTTCTCCAATCAGCTGATACCATTCCAGTCAATAGACTGTCTGTAAAAAATTAGGAACAACGGTCTGGCAATCACCTGACTGAGTTCCCTAAGTACCCTCGGATGCAAGCCATCTGGTCCCGGTGATTTATTAATGTTAAGTTTCTCAAGTCTAATTTTAATTCCGTCCTCTGTTAACCATGGAGGTGCTTCCTGTGTTGTGTCATGAGGATAAACACTGCAGTTTTGGTTACTGAAGCCCCCCGATTCACTCGTGAAGACGGAGGAGAAGAATAAATTCAATACCTTTTGCCATCTCCACATCCTTTTTAACCAGATGTCCTTACTCATTCTTTATGGGGCCAATATGGTCTGTCCTCCCTTTTTTACTGTTTACATACTTAAAGAATTTCTTGGGATTTTTTTGCTCTCCTCCGCTATGTTTCTTTCATGTTCTATCTTAGCCGTCCTAATTGCACCCTTACATTTCTTATTGCATTCTTTATAAAGTCTGAATGCTGAGGATGATCCCTCAACCTTGTATTTTTTGAAGGCCTTCTCCTTTTGCTTTTTATATGCATTTTTACATTGGAGTTAAGCCATCCAGGGTTTTTGTTCGCTCTTTTAAATTTTTTACCCAATGGGATACATTGGCTAATGCCCTTATTTAATATGCTCATAAAGCAAACCCATCTCTCCTCCGTTTTCTTTGTTCCTAATATTTTATCCCAATTTATGCCCTTTAGCAAGGTTTGTAGTTTAGGGAAGTTGGCTCTTTTGAAATTCAGTGTCTTTGTGTTTCCTTCATGTTTCCTATTTGTGTGATTTATACTGAAACTAATTGACCTGTGATCGCTGTTACCTAAATTGCCCCATATTTCCACATCTGTGATCAGGTCTGTATTGTTGGTAATCAGTAGATCCAGTAATGTTTTATTTCTAGTTGGTGCGTCTACCATCTGACCCATAAAATTGTCCTGCAAGACATTAAGGAACTGGCGAGCCTTAAATGAATGCGCGGTTCCCTCCGCCCAGTCTATGTCTGGATAATTAAAATCCCCCATTATGATAACAATTCCCACCCTTGCTGCTAATCCAATTTGTGATAGGAGATCCGTCTCCACTTCCTCCCTCAGGTTAGGGGGCCTATAGCATACTCCCAGTATTATTTTCCCCTTAGCTTCATCCCTTTGGAGCTCTACCCATAAGGATTCCACCTCCTCTCTAGCTCTCTCAGTGATGTCATCTCTCACATTCGCTTGTACATTATTCTTGATATATAGGCATACCCCTCCCCCTTTTTTACCCTCTCTATCCTTGCGGTATAGGGTATACCCTTGAATGTTTGCCAGCCAATCATGAGAGCTGTTGAACCAGGTCTCTGAAATTCCCGCAAAATCCAAATCCTCCTTGTACAACAGTATCTCTAGTTCATCCATCTTGTCCGCCATGCTCCTGGCATTGGTGAACATGCCACATAGTTTAGACCGGTCGCATATTGTCCTAGTATTGGGTGTTTCAAGATTGCAACTAGGACTTGCTACTATACTCACCTTGTGTTTTTGTGCTTTGGTTAACCTACCACTAATGCCCCCAATACTACCCTCTGGAATATCTTGCGCGCTGGCTATCACTGTCTCTGGACCCTCCCCCCCTCGCCTAGTTTAAAAACCTGTCTAACTTTTTGGCCATCTTCATTCCCAGCAGATATGCACCCTCCTCATTTAGGTGCAGTCCGTCCCTTCTATAGTACCGGTTACCGACTGAGAAGTCGGCCCAGTCCTCCAGGAACCCAAACCCCTCCTTACTACACCAGCTCTTCAGCCACTTGTTTACTTCCCTAATCTCCCTCTGCCTTTCTGGTGTGGCTCGATGTACCAGTAGTATTCCTGAGAACACTACCTTGGAGGTCCTTTTCCTCAATTTAGCACCTAAGTCCCTAAAATCGTTCTTTAGGACACTCCATCTGCCTCTGACTTTGTCATTGGTGCCAACGTGCACCATGACAGCCGGGTCTTCCTCAGCCCCTCCCAGTAATCTGTCCACAAGATCCGTGATGTGCCGAACCCGAGTGCCCGGTAGACAACATACTGTTCGGCGCTTCAGGTCTTGGTTACAGATTGCCCTCTCTGTCCTTCTAAGAATTGCGTCCCCTACCACCAGAATCTGTCTTTCCTTTCCCTTTGCTGCCCCCCCACTCTCACTGGAGGAGTTCTTCCCCTGACAGCTAGGAGAGTCCCTCATCTCCAGCAGTGCTGGTCCCTGACTGGTTTCACCAATGTCACTCAATGGAGTGTACTTATTGGGATGCTCCAGTCCTGGATCGGCCTCTCTGGCACTTCCCCCTCTACCCCGCCTGACTGTCACCCATCTACTCTTTGCTAGTGCCTGCACCTCTTTGTCTCCACCCGCCTCTGTGCTGGCCCCTGCCGGCACCTGCCGTGTACGTTCCTGGCTCACCTTTAGTATGGAGGGACTTCTCAGTGCTGACAGTTGCTTCCCCAGATTCAGAACCTGGGCTTCCAGGGAAACAATGTGCTTACATTTTGCACAGCAGTATTCGCCCTTGATCGGATGATCAAGGAACGCATACATGCCGCAAGATGTACTAAGAGTCGCCTCTCCACACCCGCCAGGCATCGTACCTATTAAATTTAGTGAGGATTTGGGGATTTTTACCCTGTCCAAATTACCTAACAGCTAGCTTCCTGGCACGAATACTCAAGACAATACACAGGTACACAACAAGACAATACACAGGTACTCACAGACCTACGTGCAATCGCAGAACAGTCACAGACCTACGTGCACTCGCAATACTCAAGTATACAGTACACAATACACAAGTACTAACGATCCACACACACTACTCAGACAACACTCAGATACTCACACTACACAGGTACTATGACCCCTGTTATAACCTCCTGTTTTAAACTCTGGTTTTTAACTCCCACTTATACCAGCTCCACTTACACCGAGTTCCACAGCCTCAGACTGAGCACGCTCAGACTGAGTCCTACACCCAGTTAAATAGGCACCTGTGAGCAATTAACCACCCCCCTTAATTGATAGACTGAAGGAACCAGAGAAAAAAAAAGCTATTTAAAAAGTGACAGAAAAAGGCAAATGAAAAACTAAAAGGAAAAGCCCCAAAAATGCAACCCAGCAAACAAAAAGCAAGGCCTGTTCACCCTAACTCTGGTTTTTAACTCCCACTTATACCAGCTCCACTTACAGAGTTCCACAGCCTCAGACTGAGCACCTAACTTCATAACTTCCAAATTAATAGCACAGCCATAATATGGACATATTTAGTTTCCTCAGATAATTTGTAACATTTCAAGTACAGACACCCCTATGTCAGATCATATAGGAAACCACCGGTACCCCTTATTCCTCCTAGGTAAAGGAAATCTCACGCTGAACAATATTATGGATATTTGCAGTCTGTAAAAACTATAGATGCAGAGATATGAATATATATCAAAGTGTACCTGGAGGGGCGTGGCCAAGACCAACATGTGAGCGGACGCACTTCTCACAGCTCCTGCCTGATCAGTGTATTGATCCTTCCCCGGCATCGTTGATCCTGCTTTTTTCAGCCCCCCAACTGGCTACCGAGTCCCAGCACCCCCCGAACCCACTGCCGGCCCTCTGTACGAGGGGGAAAACCCGCCGAGGCCTGTTGGAGATGGCGGGACCGGATTCCCAAGATGGCGCCGCCGCGCCTGCAGCCCTGAATCAGCGCGTCCCCCGGATGTTGGATAAGCTGAAAGACAGCAGCAGCAAGAAAGCACCGAAGACTCCGGGTAAGGAACAGTACAGAGATATCCTTTATTATGCCCAGAAATTACAGGGCCCCGGGACAGCAGACGAGGGGGGGTCAGCTTATAAAAGGGGAGAGGCTGACAAGACATCACAAAGTGTACCTGGGACATGGTTATGAATGTAGAGACCTCCCAGTAACCGACCCTTAAACGAGATGACCAGACAATTGGTCGCTGTCAACACCCCTTTGATCTGACAGAAAAGAGGAGATGCCAAGACAATGGTCAGTTTTCCTTTTACCATCCAAGCAGGAACATCTGCCAAGTTTGAGAACCGATTACCCAGCTCATCGCTCGAACTCTGATCAACCCTCGCACATTAATTGCAAGTATTCTTCCTCCCCAATTCTACCTTATTTCTTGGTGGCTGTATATTGTCGTTTTTCTTTTTCTTTTGAAACATATTTTATTTGCACAACTTTGACCATTTTCATATTAACGCCTTCCGGCCGAGCGTACGCAGATATGCAGCCTCAGCTTTCGGGGGTTATACCGGGATGATGCCCGCAGCTGCAGGCAACGTTTTTTAGAGCGGGCCATCTGCTTTCCAGGGATAACGACCGATGTGGCTATAAGCCACTCGATTGTTAACCCAGAAGAGCGGGAGGGGACGCCCCCCTCCCGCCGCTCTGACCGGGCCTCTCGTCCTACCGGGAGACCCAATCCTCGATCCGCCAATTCCAGCAGCTAGAGACAGACTGGCACGAAGCCAGAAACGGCTTTGTTCCAGTCTCCTGAATGTAAACACGGACGCAACGTCACAACATCACTTCCTGTTTACTCAGCTGCCATGGGCGGCGGAGTTTAAAAAAATATACAGTATTCAGAATCGCCGTTTTTGGCGATCTCAATACTTTGAAGTGCAAATGAGGGATTGGAGGTCTTTTAAAGAGTACGTGTTACCACCTATTACTGTGACAGCAATAAAAGTGATCAAATTTTAAAAAATAAAACAAAAAAAAAACAAAAAAACAATTTAATAATATAAAAAGAAATGGGAAAAATGCGCCTGCATATGTAAACTGTGTTCAAACACACATGTGAGGTATCTCTGCGAACTTCAAAGCGAGAGCAATAATTCTAGCATTAGACCTCCTCTGTAGCTCTAACCTGGCAACCATAAAAAATTTTTAAAGCGTTGCCTATGGAGATTTTTAGGTACCATAGTTTGCCACCATTCCACGCAATTATAAAGCGTGACATGTTTGGTATCTATTTACTCGGCGTAACATCATCTTTCACATTATACAAAAAAATTGGGTTAACTATACTGTTTTGTTTTTTTTTTAAATTCATGAAAGTGTCCCTTTTCCCAAAAAGTTGCATTTAAAACACTGCTGCACAAATACCGTGTGACATAAAATATTGCAACAATCGCCATTTTATTCTATAAATTCTCTGATATATATATATATATATATATATATATATATATATATATATATATATATATATATATATATATATATATATATATATATATATATATATATATATATATATATATATATATATATATATACATACATACATACATACATACATACATACATACATACATACATACATACATACATACATACATACATACGTATATATGTAATATATATATATATATATATTTATTTTATATATAATGTTTGGAGTTTTAAGTAATTTTCTAGCAAAAAAAACACCAAATGTTTGAAATAGGCTTAGTCATGAAAGGGTTAAACCCTTATGTTGAAAAGTGTTAACCCTTTAAGCTATACATGAACCTGCCTCCTTGAAGAGTGCTACTGTTGTAAGGCCTCGGAGCAGACCTGTCTGTGGTGGCAGCGTGTGTTGCAAACGCTTATTCTAAAATCATAATTGGTATTGCTAAAATTACGAGTCTCCCTCGGCTCGGTCTTCTAAAACGGGGGTGGTGGCAGTTAAAGGGTTAATTGCGTAATTAGTCCAGTGACAATCGCTCTCGGGCTGCTGGCACCTAGATTGTGGTCCTGCAAGCTGGAAAATCTTTGTGCTGGGCGCAGCTGAGAGTGGCATTGTTACGTAAATGACAGCATGGTTTGAGGTTGGCCGGCCCTTCGTCATGAGTTAGTGAGGAGGGCAGGGATCTGACACCTGCATTTGTCACAGGGTGCTATAAATAGATTAGCAGAGAGCTTGTCTTCTCACAGCACAGCTCTGCACATTCCTTCCTTCCTCTGCCCACGTGGAGGTGGGGGTGCCTTTCCTCCAATCAGTTGTCGCACAGTGCCAAGAATCCCACTTTTTTACTGCTGAATGAGGAATTAAAAATTCTAATACGATGTAAGAATTCTAAAGCAATATAGCAAGCTGAAGACCACAGATATACATGTAAAAATATGTAGGGAGATTTGTTTAATCTCTGTATCATCTGAGGCTGTTCGCTTCACTGGGTATAGGAGAGGGTTACATCCACTTTAAGGCTCCATTCACACCAATGTGTGTGTGGTGTTGTTTCCTCTCCCCCCCCCATGCTTTTTGCAGTAACGCAGGACTTATTTTTATTTCTTTTTTTCAGCCCAACAACTTTTCCACAAAAAAAGCATGCAAATCGCAGTAAAAAAAGCCCAGGGAAAGCACTGCAGAAACATTCAAAGTAACATGCATAGGTGTAATCGAGCCTTATGCCATGTACACACGACCGGACTTTTCGACGGAACAAATTCATCGGACAATTCGATCGTGTGGGGGCTTCATTGGACTTTTTCTGTCTCAAAATCTATCAGACTTTAGAAATAGAACATGTTTCTAATCTTTCCGACTGACTCGAAAAAACCGTTTGTCTGTATGCTAGTCCGACAGACAAAAAGACGCAAGGGCAGCTATTGGCTACTGGCTATGAACTTCCTTATTCTAGTCCGATCCTACATTATCGCGTTCGAAACGATTGGACTTTGGTATGATCGTGTGTAGGCAAGTCCGTTTCGTTGGAACTCCATCAAAGTCCAGTGTGTACACAGCATAAGGGGGAGGTTGGGGTGTGCTCATCCACGTGTAATGCACGCGGTTGCAGCCTTTACAGGGATAAATTGGGCAGCAAGGAGGTGATTTGGGTGTAGAGGGGTGGTAAATGCTGGGCTAAATCGCCTGTTTTTTAAATCCCCCCCCACCACCACCACCACTGCATGTGTAAACGAGCCCTTATGCAGCTGGAGCAGTTTGCTTAAGAAGAGTGGGCCAAACCCATCTGCTGGCAGGTGCAGAAGTCTCCATGAGAGCTACAGAAATTGCTTGTTTTAGTGACTGACTCTAGAGTTGTGCAACAAAGCATTCGATCAAGTATCCCTGTTTGTTTTGTGTTTTTGTTTTTGTTTTTGTTTTTTGTTTTTTATCCATGCCATGTTCATTAGTTTTAATATTTTGAAGTATTCTTTTGAATCAAAAATCAGAAGCAAAGTCAGATCAAATCTAGAATAAACAATGGATGTCAATTACTTTTGTCCTTCAAGTTATTTTTTCAGAGAAAATGAGTTACATTTGTTGGTACCGTTAAACAGAAAAATATGTGTGCACATTATGGCAAGAGCAGAGGTGTAGCTTGCAGCTTGTGGGCCCCGATGTAAATGTTGACCTGCCCCCCCCCCCCGTGTGCAGATACACCCACCACGCGTCAAGATACTCAGTGGCTTGGGAGTTTAGCGTTCCTCCTTACATCAGAGGATAAGGATCATCCCTGGAGAATCAGAGGACAGGGATCACCCCTGGCAGGTCATTTGGCAGCGCTCCTTTCCCATTCCAGAACTGTAAACACCCCCCCCCCCCCCCTAAACACAGGGCAGAAATCGCATTCCTTTACACCCAGTCTGTCAGCCTTCACAGGGTGTGATCTGTTTTTTCTGTTGCAGTTCTGACCTGTGAAATCCCCTGGTCAGAATGGCAGTGTAGTTGAAGTAAGCAGATACACCCTATGCAGATCATGGCTGACTTGTTGTGTTGTAAAGGAATGTGATTTCAGCCCTGCGGAGGAGGAGCAGTATAGAGTGCTGTACTGATAAAGAAGCTCACACTCAGGCGTAGCATCCAGGACCGAGGGGGTGGTCAGGGGGCTTAGATCTGGGGGACAAAGCCATGTGACACGAAATCTGGAGCCTGCAGCCCAAGGGATTTGTTTTAGCAATTTCTGAAGGTTTCTCTGTCAGTGTTGGGGGAAGGTCACCTCCCCAGTTGTCAGAGAAAGTGGAGTAAGCGGACAACCCTGGGTGGGGGGGGGGGGGGTGTACAGAGAATCTCAGCTAGTGACTAGAAGACACTGAGCGGTGTCTTACCTCACCAGTGATATCGGTCCCATCGTGGCTACAGGAAGGCATTCTCCTCCCCTTAACCCGCTGAGCTCAGTTACCATTCCATGTTGCCAGCACACAGCACAGACACTTCCCCATCCTGGGCTGTTCTCACCCTATGCTCCTCTCCATTCAGGAAATGACTCACAGCTTCTCCTTGGCCAATGAGAACAGTTGGATGTGGACGGCAAAGTGGAAGCCCAGTACTGGAGCATGGCTGTGGGGCCCTAGGGCTGATTGGAGCTGGACTTTGTGGAGGATATAATAATATGACAGGGAGGCTGCAGGGGCCCCCTGGAGCTAGGGGCGGGGTTGCGATTGTGACCCCTGCAACCCCTTATGCTACGCCCATGGGCAAGAGCTTTGGGAGGGACACAGGTTTTCCTTTAAGAACAAACATTGTTTGTTTATTGGTGTGAGTCAGGTACAATCAATGTGTATGGTCTTGGCATGTCCTTGGTCTAGTATGTGGGAGGAAAAAAAAAATACAAACTTCATTTTTTTTTTTTGGTATTGCATACGTAGAATTTCTTCATGCACATGTCTTTACTCAGTATTTTCTCAATGATCTACTTTTAAATGTAATGTCTTTGGTAAAGGTTCAAGTGTATTGAGGCATATATTTTCTTACAGAAACTTCCTGCTATGCAATTGCTGCCATAAAGCCTTAAAAACGGAATTATTCAGAGGTTGGGAATTCCCCTGCTAGCATTGCTAGATCACTTTATCTTGACAACTAGTAAAACACTGATAATACGCACAAAAATAAAGTAATTACTTTTACAAGGTTGTATTTTTGCCCCTAGAGAATTTATACTACGCGAAAATACCAACAAATTGCCATATACAGTACTGTAGCAACAAATTGATACTGTACCGTAAGGTTTAGAGATTTTGGTTATAGTAATAGAGCAAAGTACTGTACTTTGGTAAGCATATTGTAAGGTGCCTATTTCACAGTAATGTCCTTGTCCTTTACAATCTCCCTGGGTTTTTTTTTTTTTTTTTTTTTTGCCGTTGGTGAACTTTACCCTGCAGTAGGAGACTTGTTTAAATGTCTGATTGGCAGTGTTCCACTATCTATCTGTGCAAATACAGGAGGGAGGGGTGTTTTTCTGGTTCATTTATTTACAGGATGCTAAATACAGCTCAAGCAACATATTGTTAACCTGTTTAAGTCTTATGCTACCATACTTATTCCCCTTTTTATGTTCTATTTCTTTTTTCTTTTTAGATTGCAGATTTTGGACTTTCTAACATCTATCATTCAGATCGATATCTGCAGACATATTGTGGTAGTCCCCTTTATGCATCTCCTGAAATTGTCAATGGCAGACCTTATATAGGACCTGAGGTGAGATTATATCTTCGTCCTCTTAACCCCTCCCCTTCATAATTTTTATAGTGGTTCAGCTGCAGTCTGAAATAGAAGCCTAAACACATTTTTATGCCTTTTGAGACATACCTGCATTTTTTTTTTTCCTACCACATCTCATGACTGCACATCTGAGACTGCCCACCTACTAGAAACAGGAATTTTTACTTATTTTTTTTTGCTCCTGAATGCTTTTCTGCAGCACCCAGGTATTCTCTAAAGCTGTGTGAATAATGTACTTGCAGTATACCACATCAACCTCTCACTGTATACTGCTGGTACGCATTTTAAAAAAAGTAATTCACAACCTGCTATAAGTTGTAGCAAGCAGTTGTTCTTTATAAAGATCCATTATACTTCATTTTCAACTGTCTCACTAAGCAGTTGCCAGTCTTGGATATGGTAAAAAGGGGTTAGTAATGCTTACTATTCAGTCTTCTTTTGTTTGTAAAACCATTCTTGAAATGCTCCCCTGTGACTTATAACAGTGGTTCTCAACCTCAGTCCTCAAGTGCCCCCCAACAGGCCATGTTTTCAGGCTGTCTTTTTTACTTTGCACAGCTGCTTTATATCAATATCAATGACATGGTATTGATAGAAGCTATTTTATCTAAGGCAAGTTCCCAAAACATGGCCCATTGAGGGTACTTGAGGACTGAGGCTGAGAACCACTGACATAAAATATGAAATTGTTGTGGCCTGGACAGCGATGGTGTAGGACACGCGTGAGCTGAGCTCCGCTCTCGGTATATCCTGTAACAGCTATCCTGAGTGCCCATTGCTGCCATAGTTAGTAGGTGATGTTGAAAAAAGACACAAGTCCAACCTATGTGTGTGATTATACACATTTCCGCACACATTTTCCTGAAGACCTGTGATTCCTGGACTCTATCTATCATGTCCCCGCCGAAGAGGAACACTGCAGCCTCCTCATCGCTAGACAGATATCTGCGTCAGGAGCGGGACCACGAGGCTCTCTCCACATGCCAGTCCACCCTGATGTCCAAAATTGAAGAGATCAAGGTAGACATATCTCTAATAAGGCAAGACATGACTAAATTGAGGGACCGGGTCAAGGAGACTGAGACCAGAATCAGCCGAGCGGAGGAAACTCTTTACCCCCTTCAGCACTCTGAAGCTATGCAACGCCAAATACAACAACTAGCCCAAAAACATGATGACCTGAAAACCGGGCTTGCAGATCGAATCTCCGCTTCATTGGGCTCCCAGAGGGTTGTGAGGGCCCTGACCCCGCCACTTTCCTGGAAAAGCTCCTGGTCAACACACATGGCAAAGAGGCCTTCTCAACTAAATTTGTGGTCGACCGATCTCCCCCCCCCCCCCCCCCCCCCCCGGGGGAGCACTGCCATGTACCATTTTATAGCGAAGCTATTGAATTCTCAAGATGCCATTCTTCGCTTGACCCGAGGCGAGGGCCATATCCCTTTCCAGAATGGCCACATCTCAGTATTTCTCGGAAGAGGTCCAGAAACAGAGATCCCGCTTCGTTGAAGTCAAACGGAGTCTCAGGGCTCATTTGATGTACGCAATGTTTCAGGCTTGGCTCCATATCGTTGGACAACCAAGCCCACTTTTTTGAAGACCCGGAGCTCGTCTCTGCCTGGCTGGATCAGCGAGATGCGGATAGAAATCATCCCGCCTGGTGAGGGCCACCTTCCGATACCTAGTGTTGGGTAAGCTTTCTCCCACCCAGTCCCACCACAGATACTTGTCCCACCTAGTGTCATAGACTTGGAGATGTACCCGCAGCCTAAATCCTGCACATTATCCTATTGAACGGGTCTCCCAAGATTTTGGTAACGTGTACCCTTCCTACGCCTAGAGGCCCACTCCCTTCCCTTATCTATGGATGAGTCACTGGCCCCATGCCATTGTTCTTGTGATACAACGCTGTCTTTTTACCGTGAATAAGCATACAGACCTTATCAACTATCCAACGAACTTTGGAAAACTGAGCACGACGCAAGTCCTACCACTGGGTTCTCCAGCTTTCCCCCCTAGAATGACTACCAGCCGTACTGTCCTGGAAACTCCTCTAGGTGTTAGTATGGAAGTTGTGGATCTGTACTGCCCTCTTTGTTTGTTTGCTGAGTCAGTTCTGCACAGGTTATGGGTATTATACCCCTGCTGAGTTTGGGAGGCGGAGGGCTGGGTGGGGGGGAAAGGGTATTTTTATGTTTTGGTTACTTATTTGTAATGTATTGCTCTGTACAAGCTGTAAGTATACATGGTACATTTTGCTCTTGAGATGCTCTGGGGACCAGTCCACCACTTCCTCTGAAAGATATTAAAGCGCACAGCAGTGTTTGGCTGTCTCAAATCCTACAGAGCTGATATAGTAGTTTTAGTGGAGACGCACATCACTGGCCAATTCCAACTTGCATTTAAACGCCCGTGGATAGGGTGGGCCTACCACGCCACCCACACTCCTTGCTTCCGTGGCGTTTCTATTTTATTAGCCAAAACAACTCAATTTGGAACCATTTCGATACCAACAAACCCCCAGGGCAGGTTCACTTTTTGCAATTCTGCGTTGGTTAATGAGGGGTTCCTATGCATGGCCCAGCACCCCACGATCCCCTCCATTTGGCTTGGGGACTTTAACATGATCCTAAACCCAACTATAAATAGACTGCAATCTAGCCAGACTACCCAGCTATCTACCACTACCTGACTAAGCCGTACGCTCACGGAATTTTCACTGACAGATGCATGGCGCTTTAAACACCCAGACATCCAGGCCTTTTAGTGTTTCTCGGTGACTCGCTCCACCATGTCCCGAATAGATTTCATTATGATCTCACATGCCCTGCTCCCCTGCTTGAGGACTCAGGTTATCATGCCAGGGATCTGGCATGATAACCTGGGCATCCATACGCCTGGCTCCTCAAGTTGTGCCTCGCTCTTGGCTCCTCCACCCTTTTCTGGCTGACCGCTGTAACTGACCAGGATGACATACAGGAGTGGCAGTTTTATTTATTTATTTTTTTTTTATAAATCTTTATTTATGAAAGACAGGGTATTACAGTGCAAAATATAAGAAAGGTAAAAATTCAAAAATACATCTACCAAAGATAATGTCATCTAGTACCGATCATTCCTTTTTTGTTTTTAACACGAAAAGAAGAAAATACAAAAACATGGGTGCTAAACAAACACAATTGTATTTGATGCCGTTAATGTTCGTCAGGTGATGGAACAGCGAGACAGTCTCAGTCAAGTGACTGGGTTAAAAAAAAAACAGCTTGTCTTGCTGTCTGCTGAGTATAAAAAACATATTTGTCTCCTACCAGATGTGTAGAAGGGTACCCCTGTGACCGCAACCCCTCCAGCATTGGTCTGGTGTGGATGGGTAAATTCTAGCTAAGTCTGCCGGTACCCGGTACCAGCGCATCTGTATTTTGTAGTTCATTTCCTGCGTCTTGGAGTCTATTGAGCTGGATCGAGTAAATTGGTAGAGGGAAAATAATTGAACGAGGGTGAAAACTACCTCTAGGTCCCTTTCCCAGGCCCTAATGTATGAAGGTTTTACCGTGTGAGAAGCAGAGCTAAGCAGTTGATAAAGCTCAGAGACCATATGTGGGATCGGTTCCTCTGCTATGAAGAGGCGTTCGAAAGGTGTGAGGGAGGAGATATCTCGTATGGAGTCTCCTTATGTTTTGAAAAAATGGTGGAGCTGTCTATAACACCAAAAGTCCATAGGGAAACCTCCTCTCTGGACTCGTAGAGCCTCAAGGGGAATTCATTTACAGTCTTGCATTAATTTACCACAACTGGCGCTGCCATCGTCCACCCAGGGTTCAAAGAAGGCCACCTGTTCGCCAGGCAAGAACCACAAATAACCTGCCAGTGGGGACACGGGGCACTAGTGTCAGATTGGCGTTGAGTTGGTCCCAGGTTTTCAGAACCTGGTTCGTCAACGGAGGAGCAGTGGCAGACAGCCCCCTGTGTTCTCGGGCCAGCCATGGGGCATAGGCCAAATTTCTCCCCGTCATATATTTTTCTAGGGAGACCCATACCTTGGATTGAGTGTGGAAGCGCCAGTTAAGTATCCTTTGAAGGACTATAGCCCTATAATATTTTTGAGCATCTGGGAGGCCCAGGCCTCCTATGTCTCTATGGTGACTCAACAGTCTGATTGCAATTCTCGGTCTGTTGTTATTCCAGACAAAGGTTGAGATCAGACTGGATAATTAGGTAAAAAAGCTCTTAGGTAGGGCCACGGGTACCATTTGCATATAGAACAACACGCGTGGGAGATTGTTCATTTTAATGATATTAAGTCTTCCTATCCAAGTGAAAGCTGTCTTAGCCCATTGGGCCAAATCTTTTTTCACGGTTGTTAATAGGGAGGGGAAGTTAGTGGTATATAGTGCGTCAAACCTGTCAGTCAGCTTTATACCGAAGTATTTTAGGGACGATTTAGTCCAAGTGAATGGGAAGGCTGTTTGTAACCTTTCAGTCAGAGAGGGTGTCAATTGGATAGGTAATATTTCTGACTTTGTGTAATTTAATTTTGAAGTTAGAAAGTGTCCCAAAATGCTGGAGTTCCTGCATCAGATTAGGCAAAGAGATCAGGGGTTCCGTGAGGTGGAAAAGCACATCGTCGTCGTAAGCCGAGAGCTTATGTTCCGTGTGACTCACCTTGAGTCCTTTAATATCCGTGTTCGCCCTGACAGTGCGTAGAAACCGTTCCAGCACCAGGGTGAACAAAAGTGGCGAAAGGGGGCACCCCTGTCTCGTGCCATTTCTGATCGGGAATCTCAAAGAAAGGAAGCCATTAACCTTGACTTGGGCATTTGGGTCTGAATACAAAGCCATGATCCATGCGAGCATGTTTGAGTGGAGGCCCAAAGCCTCTAGTACAGCACGCAAGTAAGTCCAATCTACACGATCGAAAGCTTTCTCCGCAACGGTGGACAGGATCAGGTAGGGGGGATTCCGGGGAAGCGCATGCCCAGTGAATAAGGTGAATTGCTCTGATTTAATTGTCTCTAGCTTCTCTGCCTGTTATAAATCCTGTTTGATCTGGGTGGAAATTAGTGGGATTAGGTGCTTCAGTCTGGTCGCAAGGATCTTGGCTAGTATTTTTATGTCCACATTAAGAAGAGAGATGGGTCTGTAGCTTTGGGGCATAGTGGGATCTTTCTCCTCCTTGGGGATTACGGAAATATGAGCCAATAGGGCTTCACTAGGGATTGCGGTGCCATCTGCTACAGAATTAAAATAGTTGCACATCGACTCAGACAGTAGGGGTAAGAACATTTTGTAATATGCCTTGGTGATCCCGTCAGGGCCTGGGCTCTTCCCATTAGGCAGAGAGTTCACCGTGGATTCTAACTCGGTGGCGGTGATGGGGGGCTTCCAGCATGGAGCACTGTTAGTCTGTCAGTGGGGGTAGGCTGTCAGGTAAGTCTGGATGTCTTTCTTTCTTACAGCCTGGCTCTCCGGGGTCTGTGATGAATTGAGATTATAAAGAGTATTATAATAGTCCCGGAACCCAGAAGCTATTTGAGAGGGCCTAAATAGGTATGTAAAGGTCAAGTACAGCGCTGCGCTAGAAAGTATAAACAGCAGCCAACACACCCGTAGACTCAGGATAAAATAATCAATACAAATTCAAAAAGTGTGGCGCTACAAACAATGTGTGGAAGAGATAAGTAGATAATGTAAAAAATTATATTACATATTCAGTGACTTCAAAAGTAGGTATTCCAATATAAAACAGAAGAAATCTACGTGAATGGATGTGACAGTGACAAATAATAACACTTAGTTACATAAAATGAATTGGGTAGTGTAAAAAGTCACAAAATAATATTAAATGTAAAAAAATATAAAATATAAAGTCCAAATGAGTGAACAAACAGCAAAAAAATCTGTGATGGCAGTGCAACAATTGATAATAAACAGGTGTCTCCTGGGCATGCAGGGGGATTGTTCAGACCCGGCAACCTAGTAGATAGATGGACCGTAGGGAGACCAAAAGTGCACAGAGGATTGAAATCGGTGCTAGAACCATCACCAGAAACCAAGGAGGCTTACCGGAAAAATTGGCCTGAAATGGCATATGCCATACAGGTCAAAAAGGCTTTATGACCGACCGGTCAAGGTATCATATCTTGTCAGATGATATCACACAGATGGGGGGAAGAAATCAGCACGGCTTCCTCGTCAATGGGTGCACCGTGGGCCAAGCGAGTAATTTGTATACCATGTGAGGGATAAAAACACTCACATAGCGTGATAACGTTTCAACTTGGATTTATTTAAAAATATTACATCAAGATCAACTCACATTTTCAGAAGATAAAACAGGCATGTAGTCTTGTAGCGGTAGTTAAGAGGGGTCCACCCGACATGTTTCAACTAAACAGTCATCATCTGGGGTGTCACACTTTTTGAATTTGCATTTGAGAGGGCCTGACCGTATAGTCGTCTGAAGAAAGGCGTAGCCTATGTACATGAGCGCACGCTTCTTTCTAAGAGCTCTAGCCAGCATGCGGCCACATTTATTGCCGTGTTCGTAGTATTTATGCGGCAAGTATCGCAGTTGTCTGCGTACCTGCCGGTCCAGTAATCGGGAGAATAATTCTCAATTCCATCAGCTTCCTCAAAGCCTCTGGGACACTATCCCGTTTGTGTGTAAGTTCTGCCTGCTGGAGCGCCTGAAGTACCCTATCAAAATCTGCTTGTCTAGCTTTCTTGAGTCTGGATCCCTGAGAGATCAGTTCACCTCTTACCACCGCCTTATGGCCCTCCAACACAATTCCCTTGCTCATCCCTTCCGTGTTGTTTTCCTTGAAGTAATGGGACAAGACCTCCTTGACTCCCAAAACCACCACCGCATCGTCCAACAGGGATTCATTCAAGCGCCACGACCAGGCCCTACGGGTGCCCTGTGGTAGAATCAGTGCAGCCGTTACTGGGGCATGGTCAGAGATTGTGATACTCCCCATGGACGAGGCCTGCAGCAGCTCTAGAGCCAAGTGGTCTAGACATATCAGGTCTATGCGAGAATAAACGTCATGTACCTTAGAATATTAGCTATAGTCCCTATCTACAGGGTGGAGAACCCGCCAGCTATCTAAGAGGCGATGGGCTTGTAGGGACTTACGAAAGTGTTTAAGGAAGGTGTGGGAATGAGAGGGGCGTCTGTGTGAAGTATCCAATTGTGGGTCTGGGCCAATGTTAAAATCACCCCCTAGGGCCCTCTTTAAATTCCGCCAGACTATCGAGGGTGCTGTCTACAAAGGTGAGTTGATTGGAGTTAGGGGCATAGATTGTGGCAACTGTGAGTTTCTGCCCCGCTATAGCCCCCTTTAGGAACACATATCTCCCCTGAGGGTTTACCTTACTTTCAATGACCTGGAGGGGACAAGACTTGTGTATGGCAATAGCCGTACCTCTAGATTTTGCAACAGGTGAATTGCTTAAGAACCATTGGTTGTAGGTACGGGTGGGCAATTTGGGCAGTGAATGGGGGGTGAAGTGCGTTTCCTGTAGAAGCATCACCTGAGCCTCTGAGCGCTTAAGTTCACACCATAATTTACTGCGCTTACATGGGGAGCAGAGACCACGTACATTATACAAAAGTACCTTAAGTGATGCCAGAAAGAGTTCTTGGAGTAGGTGAGTTTCATTGTAAGACTATGGGCGTAGAGCAGGAGGCGGAGCCGGAGGCAGTTCCTGTAAGGAGGTATGCAGTAGAGAGGAGTAAACAGAAGGGAAAGAAGAAAACATGGTTAAAGGGAGCAAAGCACATGTCAAACGCTAAGTGCATTAATAATAATACCACAACATGAGGTACCTGGGGGACAGGCATCTCCCCCCCCCCCCCCCAGGGGGGATGCTTCTGAGGCCTGTCCCCGTTTCCAGAAAAAGGAAAAAAATACCCAAAGAAGGTATGGCCTACTTTGGGTATGTGGACCATCACAAGAGGGAGGGGGGCGAGTGTCAGCCCCCATCCACCGCCCTCTCCTGATCAATAGGCAATATATAAAAGGGGGGAGCACTATCTTAAAAACAAAAACCGAAGAACAGAGTTTAAACTTGAGGAAGGAGGAAAATATAAACATGAACTGGAGAAACAGGGCATCCAAAGCAAAGGCCTGTTGGAGTGGGTTTGGGACTGCAGCCTCTGGCTACCCACCCAGCCCCACAACATGAAACCATGGACAGGCTCATTAGGAAAGTCCATTATTCTTATGGGAGGGTTCACGGTAACATGCTGTGTAGCTGAGGTTATGTCCCAACCTCAGGCAGCGCACTCGCTCAAGTGGACGGGGTCCCTGGAAAGAGTAAGGTGGATCTCTGTAACTGAAGGGAATAATGTTCCTCATAGAAGTGCAGAAAGCATGTCGGTGAAAGGGAGCATGCCGCTAGTGCCATGGTGACACCGGATCCATGGGAGAGGCAGAAGTGGGGCGTCTGCGGCTCCTGTGTTTAGCTGGAAGCCAAGGTTGGGGGAGCTGTAGGTGCGGGAGATCTTGTGGGCCCCTCCAGTCCTGAAAATCAACTGGTTCAAGTCCCAGGGTATCCAAAAAATGTGGGAGGTCATCTTTAGTGTGCAGAGTAACATTTTTGCCTTCTTTAGATGCTTGCAGATGAAAAGGAAAACCCCAGCGATACGGCAGGCCTGCTTTTTGGAGAGCCCCCAGCAAAGGTCAGAGGGCTGTGCGTTGCATGAGAGTGCGTCTTGAAATGTCCTGATAAAAATACAGGTGTGCCCCGTCAAAATCAAAGTATTGCTTCCCACGCATCTTTTGCATAATCCTGTCCTTCAGTGTATATTTATGGCGCTTACAGATGAAAACTCTCGAATTGTCCGCATCTTGGGAGGGTGGTCTAAGGGCTCTGTGAGCACGGTCTATTTCAATAGGAGCCGTGGCAGGCAGACCTAATATTTCTCTAAAGACATCCTCCAGGGTGGGAACAATATCCTTACGAGCTGTGGCTTCTGGTAAACCGCGTATGCGGATATTTGCTCTCCTACTGTGGTTTTCAAAGTCATCTAACTGACACAATAAGGCTTCAATTTTCTGATCGTGGGAGCTGCATCTGTCCTGAAGCATGGAGATTACAGGCAACACCTCATCCAGCCTCTGTTCCACAGTTTCCACCCTGGTTTCCAAGTGATTGGTATCAGCCTTGAGCTGGGCTATGTCTTCCCTGAAGGCCTTCTCCACTCTGGCTGTGAACTTTTCCAAATCATCCCGGGTGGGGAGGGACCAAATATGGTGTTTTATGTCCCCTTCCCCTAGGAAATCAGCCCTAGTCAGGGCCCTGGTCATGGGAGGCAGAGTATCCCGGGGAGAGTGGGGGAGCTGTATCACTCACTGACCTCGGAGAGGGGATCTGTGAGTCCTGTAGCTGCTGTTGCTGCTGCTGAGCCGCCGCCTTAGTTGTTTTCGGCGCCGGCGCCATTTTGGAGGCCTCGTGTCCCGGTCCGCGGTTCGGGCCAAAGTAAGTGTCCAGCTGCTCCTGCCAGGATCCCTCAGCTCTCGATTGCTGTGAGAGCGTTCTCCGTCCCTGTGACATGATCTCCGGTGCTCTGGAGGTAATCTCTCCCCTCTGTGTGGCTATAATTACA
Organism: Lithobates clamitans; assembly: GCA_037952925.1. Classification (NCBI taxonomy): domain Eukaryota; kingdom Metazoa; phylum Chordata; class Amphibia; order Anura; family Ranidae; genus Lithobates; species Lithobates clamitans. The sequence goes on along the minus strand of JBBGZY010000108.1, from coordinate 3,951,311 downwards.
GCGGTGGACGGGGAGCTGAGACACGCGTCCTTACTCCTCCATAGCCAGGCCACGCCCCCCAGCAGTTATATTTTAATACCAATCGACACGGCGTCTGTAGGCCTAGTACGGGAAGGCTTTAAACTGCACGTCTTCGAATGGCACCTACACATCCAAATAGACTGCACTGGAATGCAGACGTGGAGGTGGACTTGGCCAGGCTTTTGGGCCCCATGCTTCACCTTAGATCACTCTGGTGCAGGCTATCTCGAGTACATTGCTTGAGCTCAGAGAGATCACTTCTAACGTCCTTCCTTTATAACCCCAGAATGCCTGCAGGCCTTACGCATCAGATGTCTTCTCCATGGGCGTCACGGAACTTATTCCACTTTGGCCATTTAGTGCACCCCTGTACCAGTAGAATGCTTTCTTTCGCTGAACTCCCCAAAAAATGTGATTTACCTCACCCAGTCTTTTGCCCCGAACCTCCAATTCTCAGCCCCAACGCCCTTTGAGACCTTGATGTTGGAGGGCTCTGCACGCCGAGGCTTAATCTCAGATATATACCGGGTGTTGAACTCCTATTCTTTTACCACCCATGGTAAGCATACATGTATGCTTCGCTGGGAAAAGGCATTGGGAGAGGAAATCCAAGAGACAACATGGCGGATGATCTGGTCTCAGGCAGCAAAGAGCTCCTTGTGCACGCTCTACAAGGAGAACGCCTACAAAATAATTTTTTTTTTTGCTACCGGACACCAGATGTTCTCCATGCCATTTACCCTTCCAGTTCAGACAAATGCTGGCGTTGCCAGGGAGCCAGGGGGACCCTGTGTCACATTTATTGGACCTGCCCTAAGATAGTGCCTTTTTGGACGGAAACACAGCTCTTACTGACTCGCCTTCTAGGTGTACAGGTCCCCAGAACTCCGAAATCATTTCTCCTTGGAGTCTCTACCCTGCAGATTCACAAACACTCCAAAAAACTGCTTAGACATGTCCTGACGGCCGCAAGGTGTCTTGTTGCCCTCCATTGGAAGCGACGGGATCCGCCCACCCAAACAGATTTATACACCAGAATAGAAGAGCTGATGGAAAAAATGACAGCCAGATTGCAAGACAGATTGGAAGCACATGACAAAGTCTGGGAAGATTGGCGTAGACAAGAGGACCCGCCCTGAGCTGATGGCTGAGCCCCCCCACCCCTCCCTACCCACCCTAGCCCTGCTTTCTCTACTGTGTTCTTTCTTTTCTCTCTTCTCTGGATTTTATTTAGGTCAATGCTGGAACTTACCTGTTAAATAAGAGTTCTTATGTGGAACCAGCTATGAATCCTTTTAATTCGATTTACTGTCTACTGACGTTTGATGTTTACTGGCCTTATTGCGGGCCTGTTGAAGTCTGTATGAAACAATGTCAGTGCTCTGTTTATGTATCTACATATATGTTCAATAAAAAATGTTATTTGGGGAAAAAAAACTGCACGTCTTCTCCACCCTCTCCAGACGTATAAACAGGCTGTAAGCTTCCTCCAAACTATTCTTCCAACAGCCTCAGAGAGACTGGTATCAATAACTGACGCATTCATGTCAGACCTCACACCTGCCAACGTCGCGACGCTTAAGTTCTAAACGCGCATTGTCGATCAATTACATTTTGAAAAAGGCTAGGCAAAAACTTTTCTTCTCAAAACGACGGGTATTCGAACAGGGAGAGCGGGCGGGGAACCTTTTTGCCCTACTTGGCCCATCAGGATTTTAGACCACCGGTGGTGGTGTCCTTGGTGGGTGCACAGGGAACACTTTTTTATAACTGATCCCTCGTCGGCTGCCGCTGAGTTCTGCTCCTACTATGCCAGTCTATTATACTCCTAAGTAAACATCACTACACAGGTGACGCAGGCCTTCCTGCAGAATATACTCTTCCCCCGGTTGTCTAAAACTCAGGTGTCTGATCTCGAGGCCCCCCTCTCCGCGGATGAATAACGATTAGCGTCCCTTGCTAAAGCCCCAGGCCAGGACGGCCTGCCATTAGACTTTTATGCAACCTATTCAGAGGTACTGATCTCTGAACTTGTGAAGTTACACAATCACATATTTGAATCCGAAACTCTACCTGAATCCCTTCGCCAAGCGGTGATCATTCTCCCCAAACCAGGCAAAAATCCTCAATACCCCGATTCCTACCGTTCAATCTCATTATTACAGGTGGACATTCAAATATTGGCAAAAGTACTAGCCACCCGCCTTAAATCATTTTATCCCTTATCCATCCTGATCAAACGAGATTAATGCCTGGGGAAAAACACAGCCATGAATATCCGCCGCCTTCACATGAATCGCCAAGCTTGCCATGAGGCAGTTGGTACCAGAGCAGTGATAGCGTTGGATGCTGCTAAGGCGTTTGATTCTGTGGAGTGGGGCTACTTATGGGAGTGCCTGAGAGGCTTTGGGTTTGGCCCTAATTTTGTCAAATGGGTGCAGCTGTTATACTTCTCTCCGGAGGCACGAGTGGCAATGAACGGTTGGACTTCGGACTTCTTCCTCCTCGGTCGTGGTACCCGGCAGGGGTGCCCACTATCCCCACTGTTATACGCCCTTGCCGTGGAATCACTGGCCATTTCACTTAGGAGGAATTCATACATCTATGGTCTTCGGTTGGGCCCTCTCGTGGAAACGGTGAGCCTATACGCGGATTACATGCTCCTGTACCTAGCGGACACTGGCCTGTCTCTACAGACTGCCCTCCAGACCATTGAGGAGTTTGGAAAACACTCAGGACTATGCATAAATTGGTCAATATCACAAATTCCCCACCAACAAGATGCTCTGCTTCCCTATCACTAAGCAGGGTGTCCTCTGTTCAATACTTAGGAGTACAGATTACTAGAGAGCCCCAAGAGTATATTATCAATAACATAGAACCTCTATTCACCTTTCTGAAAGCCCGTACACAATCCTGGACACGACTCCTATTGGGGGTAACTGGGGAGGGTCAGCCTTACTAAAATGATCCTACTGCCCAAGTTTTTATACATGCTTTGGCACTCTCCGGTTTGAACCCCTTTTTAGAAGTCTGTACAACTGCAAGACTTAAATAAGGGAGAAATAAAACAAGTTGGAGGGAGGACCCATCAACTTTAATCCCTTGTCTACCATTGTATGTTTTTATAAACATCCTGGTATTTCATGGGTTAAACATACTAGCTTGGTCTTGTGGCTTTCATGTAAAAGTGATCTAGGTGGCTGTGGAGCCACCTTATCACAATTACGCCCTGAATGTGCACTGCTGCCTGCGGTGTTTTTCAGACTCTCTTGTCCCTCCAGGGAGCCCTGCACCATATCATCTGTAATTAATAATCTAAATGGAAGAAGCACAGGAAACCATTGTTCCCCAGTCTCTTCTGCGGCTAAAAAAAAAAACCAGAAAGCCGTAATCAATTGATCACGTGAAAGTTCAGAGCTGTCATTCCCTAGCTGCATAATATGTGCTTGATTAGCTGCAGTGGAGAGCAGACTAGACATTATGGGTCTAATAGACCCCTGTTGTCTCAACAAAGAGTCCATTGTCCTTTTACCCTCCTTGTGGTAATAAAGTTAAATGAATAATTTAAAAGTGTTTTTTTCTTTTTGTTTTTGTTTTGTTTTTTGCCATTTCCCATTCAAACTTGGTTTTAAGGACTATTGTGCTTGGTAAAATATAAAAGATGTGGATGAACCAGATAGATGCCAAACAGTTGGGTACTATATTGTTTGTGTGCATCATTTTAAGTAATTTTTTTTTTCCGCTGAAAAAATATGCATTTGATAAACAGAATAAATAATAAAATATCCCATGATATCTATTCTATCTGCCAGTACATTTTAGTCGACTAGAATAGAATGGGTTTAGTTAAATTGTAATGCATTATTTAAAGCGGAGTTCCACCGAAAAATGGATTTTCCGCTTTAAGTGAAAATGACCACCTGACATGCCACGTTTGGCAAGTCGTGTGTGTTTTTTGTTTTTTTTTTTTGGGTGGGGGTACCCACTTTTTCCCCCCTCCCTCAATGCAATCTTCTGGGACACGTCACAGGTCCCAGAAGATTGCACGGCTTGCGCATGCACAATGCCGGGGGGGGGAGCAGGGCTTTGTTTGCACACATCGCTGGACCGTGGGACAGGTGAGTGCCCAGTTATTAAATGTCAGCAGCTACACTTTTTGTAGCTGCTGACTTTTATATAGATGGAACTCCGCTTTAAGCATTTCTCTACAATTTCCAAACATTATATACTCCTGGAGTGAAAAATCGAATGTTGCTATTTTATGGTATTACGGTTTGAACATGCACTACAAACACATTTAGTCATTAACTGGTTCTCAACCAGCCGTCGCAGTTATACTGTGGCAGGTTGGCTCCCCTGGGCGAGCCGTCGTGGCTGTATGTCGCCCACTTTAAGAGCACGGGGGGTGCGCGCCTGCGGCGCGACGACTGAGCCGATGCAAGTGCCTGGCGGTCGAGATGTCTGCCGGGCACCCGCGTTCGCTCCTGAGAGAGACGGAATGAAGGCTTGTCAATGTAAATAGACAAATCTCCGTTATGTCGGGTGAGGAGACTGATCAGTTGTTCCTAATGCTTAGGAACAACTATCAGTCTCCTCCCCCAGGCAGTCCCATCCTCCGACAGTAAAACACTGCCTAGGTAACACATTTAACCCCTTGATCGCCCCCTAGTGTTAACTCCTTTCCTGCCAGTGACATTTATACAGCAATCAATGCGGGGTTTTTTTTGTTTTTTGTTTTTGTTTTTTTTTACAAATGCCATAAATATAACCCCTATTTTATAGACGCTATAACTTTTGCGCAAACCAATAAATATACACTTATTGCAATTTTTTTTGGGGGGGGGGGTAAAATGTAGGAGAATACATATCGGCCTAAACTGAGGAAGAAATTTAAACATTTTTTTTTTTTTTTTTTTTTTGGGGTATTATAGCAAAGTATCATTTACACTGCAATTAATCACGCTCTGAAGTGACCTGTGCAACTGTAAAATACTGACATATATCTTCCAATAGAGTCATTATGTATGTTTTTAGAATATTTTTTCCTACTTATCTTACCCTACTACTTTTTCTAATGGCGCTTTAATGCGCAAGCTACTTTTATGAGTATTCCCTGCAATGCAATTAATCATGTGATTACGTGACCCGTGTACTTGTAAAATACTGTTTTAACCTTGGTTGGACCATGCATTTATATGTGATATGTAATTTGAAGCATTGTTATGCAATTTATGTATTGAACTGTATACTTCCAACTTATGTGCTAAGAAAAGACTCAATTAATAAACCATTTTCTTAATTCATTTCTTTTATGCATCCGTGTGCTTCACTCAAAGTCCCGCCCCTCAACCCCTTTATACATATTATAGCAAAGGTTTTTTCAAAATTTCAAAAATGACTTTTTTTTTTTTTTGTCAAAGTGACGCAGTGCCGTATCGTAAAAAATGGCCTGGTCATTAAGGGGGCAAATCTTCCAGGGCTTAAGTGGTTAAATAACGTTTCTAAGGTCAACCAAGTTTCGTTACAGGAATATTGCTTTTTTGACAGAAGTAGAACGTTAAAATAAAAACTCTTGGGTGATGATGCCACCATGCAGTGCACATTTACATGAACTTGTCTGCTTTCAGAAAATATGTTTTTTTGTGTGTGTGGGGGGGGGGGGGGTGTTTATGTAATCTTCAGGCCTAAGTAGATTTTTAAGCATCGGTGTAAAAAACAGCTCTGGCAGCAAAAGGGTTAATCCTGCACAGATCAGATAATGTGCTGCTCTTCCATTGTGGACAAGCTGCGAAGCCCATTGACAAGGAGCAGATCTCCTTCAGGGGGGCCTCTATGTATTAGTATGAAGTGTCCACAGACAGCGGAGAGCCCACAGTCCTTGTAGGATCAGTGTGATCAGAGCACCCGGTCTTCCGGGAGACACAGCCCTTACCTCACTGATCTAGTAGAGATGCAGTCAGTCCTGCAAGTGTGTATCTACAGAGGCAGTCTGAGAGGTGTACTTACACAGCCCAGCCCCCACCATCCTAATAGAACATCCCCCTTTAAGCTTGGTTCACACTATTGTGAATTGAATGCGGATCTCCCTCCGCATCCAATTCGCATGTCAGGAGAATGTAACCATCTCTCTTTTGAGCTGGTGTTCACACATCTCTAGAGTGGCTCCAGTGCAAATTGCACAGGAGTCCTGTTAGTCTTCTGGTCTGAATCCAGCCAAAAATTTGCACTGAACTCGGACCTGAAACGGTGAACGGGGACACACCGGACTTCTGCTCTGCGCCGCTCTGTGCTTAAGTTTGAACCCAGCCTCAGGCTGTAGATAACCGCTATTGATGGTCTAACCATCTGATTGGACAGCCTCCTATCAACAAATGCTGGGCTCCATCCAGAGGAAGTAGGTGGAGCTTTGTGGAAACCAGAAGTTCCAAGGGTAAACGTCCCTGCCTCACATTTTTGTTTTCGTTCGTCAACTAAAACAGAATTGTTTTTCGTCAGTGGACGAAAATGTGGTGTACTTTTTTGGTTAGTTTTCATCACTGCAAAAATGCCGCTGATGAAAATTATGACTAAATATTTTGTTGACTAAATTAACACTGTTTGCTTTCTCACCATATATAATTTGCTGTTTAAAGTCATGCAAACCTGATTTTTAATGTGTGGGGAAAAATCTAAAAATAATCAATCATATGTGCTTATTTCTATTTATTCATTTTACATTGTGTGTAAAAGTAATTTTATGCTGTGTCATAGGTGGATAGCTGGTCGTTGGGAGTTCTTCTCTACATTTTGGTTCATGGCTGTATGCCCTTCGATGGGCAGGATTACAAGAAACTGGTAGCTCAAATCACCTGTGGAGCTTACAAGGAGCCAAGCGGCCCATCTGGTGAGTAACCTGTTAGTATCTGACACAGACTGTCAGGTTATTTTTGTAACACTGAATCACTCCTACAGCAAACAACTGGCAGACATGTGTATCTATATCTAAGTCGGTCTTCTATTTACCACTGCTGACTTCAAATGTTCTCTTTTCTCTGCAGATGCATGTGGCTTGATTCGTTGGCTCCTGATGGTGAACCCAGAGCGCAGAGCCACACTATCAGATGTTGCCTCTCATTGGTGGGTGAACTGGGGGTACCAACAACCGTTAAGTGAACCAGAGCAAACAAAAGAATCTGATTCACCCTTTTCTATTGTTGGTGGATGGTTTAGAAGATCTTCTCGTCCGTTGTGGGATAATAGCTCTAAAATGCGCTCTTTCTTACGCCAGCATCTTCCAGGGACAGCACTAACTCGTCAGCGCTCACTCAAGCGCTCTAAGAGGGAAAATATGAGCCAAATATCGACACAGACTCCCCAGGACAAAATCTCCTCTGTTCCACCAGCTCCCAAGAAAGGTATCTTAAAGAAGCCTCCACAACGTGAATCTGGTTACTATTCTTCTCCAGAGCATACTGAGGGAGAAGTGATGAATGAAGAAAATTATGCATCCTGTTCTATTTTTGCCACTGAGGCAATTATTCCTCCAGTAGTCGGTACAGGCACAGAAGAACCACAAGAACCAGTCATCAGAAAAGGTATTCTCAAGCGAAATGGCAAGTTCTCTTCGGCTGGAGCAGCTCCTGAGTTGTCTTTTGATGCTGCTGACTGGTCTTTAAAAAATGAAAATTTACCTATATGCATGCTTACTCATGAGAAAGTACCATCTTCTATCAGCCAAGAGAGTATCCTTTCCACCGAGTCATTTGAGTTGTTGGATTTTCCAACCAGATACAGAGAGCGTCCAAGACGAAAAATGCGATCCATGAGAGCTAGTCTCTCTGCTGAAGATCTTTTAAACCTGAATTCAGAGGATGACTTTGGATACGATGGACCCAGACTTTGGAATATGGCTAGCTATCAGACACGTGTAGCAGAAAGCTGCCTATCCTTGGGTGTGTCAGAAGAAGAGGCAATGCAGGTTTACAGGACTGCGGTGCTTATTGGCCGAGAATCGAGCTGAAACCAATTTTGTTTATTCATTCAAAACCGTGAATCTCTTAAAGAGGTGTCATGAGAAACAAACTAGATGCCTTACTAAAGCATTACTGTCACTGGTGAGTTACAGGTTGTCCAAGTATGTGACTTTGATGTTGCCTCCTTTAAAAGCACAAAAGAGCTCATTATGGCATCCTGAAATTGGGAGTCTGCTGATTTTAAAAAGTTAGACAAAATTGTACTGAACAGAAAAAGTACTTGTGATGAACTGGTGTTTTTTTTTTTGTTGCTATGGATTTTTTTTCCTCCCCAAAGAAATGGCTAACTGGGTTTTAAGAGATTCTGCATATTTCAGGTTCATATTGGTGCCAACTGCTGCCTTTTTTAAACTTGTGTTTCAACAAGGTTTTTTTTTTTTGTTCATGTACTCCTGCTCTGTTAATAATGAATGATTGACTTTGACTGCTGAGGTTATTTTGCTACCCCTCCCTTCATGAACTTAAGGGCAGCATGGAAATCCACCCTTTTTACACCCTGCTAGAAGAAAACAAAGCGTTTTTTTTGCAGCAATTTAATTACATCTAACATAAGTGTCTGGCACTAAACCTAAAGAAATGTGAAAATGTGGTTGGAGTCAGTGATGGCTCCTTTCAGCACTGGCTTATTTTATTTGCACAGATCCTGGCTGGTACTCAAACGTGTGTGTGTGTGTGTGTGTGTGTGTGAGCGCGGGGGTGGGGTGGTTCTTTGTGTTTGGTGATTGTAGCTACAGCTAAACTTGACACTCACACTTTTTTTTTTTTTTTTTTTTCCTCTCTTTTGAATGTAGATGGGTTTGTTTTTGTTTTTTTTTTCTCTTGATACTAAATTTGTATATAGCTTGGTGCATACAAGTAGCCATAATTGCGTTCCCCAAATTTTGTTTTTCATGTCGATTGCATATTTATTATTTGCATTTTTGTCAAAGTATTGTTCAAGCATTGATGTGCATTTATCTTTTTAATCAGATTTCCTTACATTTTATGCAGATTCTAGATGCTCAAATAGCAAAAATAATTCATACCCAGATTATTGTAATCCATGATTGTGCTATGTATTCCCTGATCTTTCGCTCTGGATTGTAACAATCTGAAATCCTCTGACTTTCTCATCTATAGACCGATCTATCTTAATTGCATTCCTTCCAAGGGCTTATTCACACAAACATTTAAAGTGCTGAGTTTAGATGAGTACAGCGTGTGGTTTTGTATGCATCACTACAGGAATAAATGGCGCCATACACACAGCTGCATTTTCAAGCACAAAAAGTGAGTCGGACAAAAATGTAGGACTCAGCTGTGTCTGGAGCCGTACAAGTCATTCAGAGAATTGTATGCATCTAAACACCTGTAAACAATAGTATTTTAGGCTTGTAGTTTATGCAGGATTTTCTGCTAGCTCTTCCACCTGGAATCTGTGTTCCATACCAAAAATACACATATGCTTATGTGAATGAAGCCTAAAGCATAACTCTTAAGTGTCGGTTTACACTGGGGCAACTTGGTCGCCTGACAAGTTGCGCTCCATTTAGTGCAATGGAACCGTACTAATTGGAGCGATTCAAGTTGCTCCGACTTAAAAAAGGTTCCTGCACTATTTTGGGGGGGGGGGGGGGGGGGGGGGGGGGCTACGACTTCAGGGCGGCTTGCATTGGCTTCTATGAAAGAAGTCTTTTGCAAGCTGCGATGAAGTCTCGCTGTGCGGGACGGCTTTAGAGTTGGACGACTTTGAAGCCGCCCCAGGGTGAACCGAGCCCAAGTCTAAAGCAAAAACTCCATAATGTTTTTGTTTTTTTGTTTTGTTTTTTTTTCTAACAGATGTAAACAATAAAAGGGTGGGGAAGGATTACAGCTTATGACAAGGTTTGTATTTCTGTCTTTGCTGTCTTGTCCCAGTGTCTACCTCTACCCTCATTTTAGGCTTGATCAGCCACAGGAACAGAAAGCGGAAGTAATTCTGTTCAATGGGGGTTACCGACAGAAATAAAAATCCTGGTAGAATTTGTCAGACTTCACCACTCCTCTATCCCAAATGGACATTGTGACTGCAGTTGAGCTTTAGCCCCCGTTCACACCTATGCGAATTAGATGCGGCTTGCACCGCATCTAATTCGCAGGACATTTTAAAATACATTCATATGAATGCATCTGGTTCACATATGTGCGTTGCATTCGCACTACGCATTGCACAAAAAACATGTGGGTTTTCTGGGCATTGCGGTGCGAATTACGAGCCCCTTATCTTCTATGGGAACACATCTGCTTTGCAGATGCATGGCGTTCTGAACATGGATTTTCTCCTTCTCCTCACTACACCTTCCCCTCTCCCTTCCCTTCCCCTCTCCCTTCCCCTCTCCCTTCCCCTCTCCCTTCCCCTCTCCCTTCCCCTCTCCCTTCCCCTCTCCCTTCCCCTCTCCCTTCCCCTCTCCCTTCCCCTCTCCCTTCCCCTCTCACTTCCCCTCTCACTTCCCCTCTCACTTCCCCTCTCCCTTCTCACTGATTCGGAGCTAAAACGCAGATGAGCCTTTGAACAGGAGATTTTTATCTCCCCAGTGAAACCTGAGCTTCAGTTCGCACCGCACATGTGTGAACCCAGGCTTAAACAGATTTTCTCTGTAAAAATACTCACCTTTGTGCTGGGGGGGACCTTCTCCACCCAAAATTGCTGGAGCTTTTTTCCCAAATTAAAAAAAAAATTGTATACACTGCACACTATTTCTCCAGATGGCCATCGTGCAGAGAACACCACAGACTCCAGAACACCACCGCTAGTGGCTGTATCTGGTAAATGTCTGAGGCTAGATTCATACTTGCTTATTTTCTGAAAGTCATTCAGTGGATCACTTTTTAGAAAGCATCTAAGCTGCTGTTGGGGCAATCCTACTACCTACTGAATGCCTGTGGTGTGGTATGTATATTTTTTTATTTTTATTTTTTTGAAAGTAGCTTTCACACCCTTCAGCTCCAGTTTGGGAATGTAAGGCCCCTTTCACACAGACGGATAGGATTGTGCTTTTAGCTGCGGATTTTATAGTTTTCTACTGCAGCTAGAAGCACACAATGCTTTCCTATGGCCCCATTCACACACTGCGTTTAGTTGCCATTTTAGTTGCATGCAGTTTGGTGGAGATAGAAAAAAATAGAATGGACTGCGTCCAGGAGCAATTTAGCGCAGCTATATGCACATAACCGCAGTCTTGTCAACAATATAAAAAAACAATATGGAAATGACTACCGCAGCTAAACGCAACCGCATGTAATCGCACTGTACAAATGCAGTTGATCGCAGTGCCTGGAGTCTTGAATTTCACACAACATATTATATGCTATTAACTGTGGCAGAACAGCCGTCCATGTGAATGGCACCTTAGACGCTGATCTTAATAGGGGTGCTGACTGTCACTTAAAAGTTACTAGTAGACTTTATCATGCTTTCAACAAACTTCAAGTTGTGCTGGAGCTTACAGAAGCCCGCTAGCAGCTTGTTTTAGAGTGACGCTCAGAGGTCCTATTAAGATGTTAACCACTTCCCATCCAAGCCAACTCTGACATTTCTCTCCTACATGTAAAATTCATCATTTTTTTTTTTTTTTTTTTTTTTTTTGCTAGAAACTTACATAGAACCCCCAAACAGTGTATGTTTTTTTTTTTTTTTTTAGCAAAGGCTCTAGAGAATACAATGGCGGTCGTTAAAACTTTTTATCCCGCACAGTATTTGCGCAGCAATTTTTCGAACACCTGTTTTTTTGTTGTTTTTTTTTTGTATTGTTTTTTAAAAAGTTTCTTTGAAAGAAAAAAAAAAAAAACATTAAAGTTAGCCAAATTTTTTTGCATAATGTGAAAGATGAAGTTACACCGAGTTAATAGATACCTAACATGTCATGCTTCAAGATGGCACACGCTGGAATGACGCCAAACTTCGGTACTTAAAAATCCCCATAGGTGACGCTTTAAAAAATTTTCTGGTTACATGTTTTGAGTTAGAGGAGGTCTAGGGCAAGAATTATTGCTCTCGCTCTAACGTTTGCAGTGATACCGCACGTTTGGTTTGAACACAGTTTTCATATGTGGGCGGGACTTGCGTATGCGTTCGCTTCTGTGAGCGAGCACACGGTAACAGGGGCCCTTTACTTTTTGTTGTGTTTTTTTTTTTATTTCTTTTACTTTTCTTAGTTTGACACTAAAAAAAAATAATAATTTTTGATCGCTTTTATTCCTTTTATTTTATTCAGTCCTCTTTACAGTGAGATATGGGGTTAATAAGACCCCACATCTCACCTCTAGGCTGAGAAGCCTGGAATTTTAAAAAAATTATCTTGGCTTCCAAGCCGAGGCGGCGCCATTTGTTTGAATGCAGAAGCCGGGCGTGATGTCATAACATCCCACAGAGACTGCGGCCAACATCTGGTCCGCCGGAAATCTCTATGGTAAACATGCGGGGGCGGCGAATCCGTTCCCCAACTCACCGGCGGAAGCGGTGAGTCGGTAGAAGCACCGGAGGGTTGCGGAACGTCCCCTCTTACTGCCCCCAAGAACAATCAAGCGGCGGAACAGCTGCAGGCATCATTCAGATATCCCCGCTCAAAGTCAGGACGTCATATGATGTACCTTGGGCGGGAAGTGGTTAATATGTCCAAACTGGCACTAAATGGTGCTTTAAATACCTGTTCATACTGCGCTTATACAAGTTGAAACCTATGTGAACTAGACCTAAAGGTCACTACTTGGTCCATCCTTTTAGGACTGTTCCCTAATTTTGGCAACATGTTTGACACCACATCTAAGAGCACCAATGCTGATACTGGTAGCCCCCAACAACTGGACCTATATTCCGGTTGTGCTTTGTGCGACCTCAAGTTTAATTGTTTCCAAGCTAAATCACACTAATGTGTTCAGCTTTCTCTGAGCTACCCTCTTCTGCACTCTCCAATCTATCCTTGGTTCTTTCCAGAATGGCTGCGGCTAGCATTTGTGGTTCGCTATCACCTGTTCTAGAAGGATCTTGTCTTAAGGCTACTTTCACACTGAGGCGCTTCAGCGCTAAAAATAGCGCCTCTCTGTGTCTCCAGTGAAAGCCCGAGGGCTTTCACACTGGAGCGCTGCGCTTGCAGGATGGTCAAAAAAGTCCTGCAAGCAGCATCTTTGCAGCGCTATAGGAGCGATGTATTCACCGCTCCTAAAGCGCCCCTTCCCATTGAAAACAATGGTAGCAGCGCCACTGCAGCGGCGCTTTGCGGGCGGTTTTATCCCTTTTTCGGCCACTAGCAGGGGTTAAAACCACCCCGCTAGTGTCCAAATAGTGCCGCTAAAACGACGGTAAAGCGGCGCTAAATATAGCGCCACTTTACCGCCGACGCCTGCCTGCCCCAGTCTGAAAGTAGCCTAATTGTCCAAGGTGCTAGATCAGGATCTGGCATCCTGGCTAGGCCATAGGGGGTTCTGATTCACAATGTGGAGCAGTCAGAACCTGGAGGAGCTGTACATGGCAACCAGTTGGCATCTATAGTCGTATTTGTATTTTAGTTAAGCTTTTAAAATTGAAATAATTGGTTGCCCTGCACATCCAATTCAAATGATCTGGCTAAATCCGGATTTGATAAATTCCCCTCTGAGTCCAGTTCAGAGCATGTGGCCACACCATCATCATGCGATTTCGGCCCATTCATTTTGAAGGTGCTGAAATTGTGTCGGACCACACAAAAAGTAGTATATGCACTACTTTTACAAAATGCAGAACAACCAGATCATATGGTACTACTGTACCATTTGATCTTGTGCAAACACACTGCATTTTTGATCTGCGTTTGAGGTGTCAAGTTAACATTGACCCCTGCTGCAGATTGCAATTGCAGATCATTTTGAATGCTGGTTTCCTGCACCGCATTCTGGTGTGAACTGACCCTAAAAATGCCACTTTTAGGAGTGTTTGACTTTTTTTTTTCTCTGCCTCTAAAGACCCCTTTAATGTTGGCCTATGTGTCCATTCACACATACATAGGCATTTTAGAGGCAGAATAAACTGCCAACACAGCAAAATTTTTGACGTGCCTAAACACTCATTAACAATAGGTACATTTAGCGCATTTCAATGGCCAGAATAAATTATTCTGACAAATTAAATTAAGGGCCCAACTGCTTGACACTCCTAAATGCATTTACAAAAACATGACTTTAAGCGGGTTTTTTGACGCTGTTCTCCTGCCATTAGAAAGGCGTTCACATAAGCTCGGCAAACACCCAGTGTGCATGAGTCCTTAGGCTTAAGGCCCAGGATCCTTCAAAAATGCACTGCCACAGGTAAATCGGTTAAGGTCCAATTAACAAATTTGGTCTATTTAAATAGATTACAAAATCCCTTAATGCTTATAGCATGTGAAGACTGGGCTTGTGCGGCAATGGTTTATATACTGCATATATACAAGTGTCTGGAACAAGCAGAAAAGATATATCCACATTGATATTTTCCCTACTGTATATTTTGGTCCAAAGTTTTCATGAAATAATAAAAAAAAACTGAAATGTGTTTGTGTCTGTCTGAATATGTAAAAGAAACATGTTTGTATGTTTAGGTTGATGTAACACGACACACTGTTGGGTCCTCAGCCCACAGAAAGGGTCAGTTCTCAAATGATTTTTTTTGTTTTTAGTAGTTTCAGAAAAGCTGATCTATTTGCTCATCCTATATATATCTGAAAGACTACGAATTTCTTAGGCTTTCTACTGTGGAGGATGAAGTCTTGCTCTGCAGGCACTAAGACCCCTTTCACACTGAGGTGATTTTCAGGTGCTTTCATGCAAAAAAAAAAAAGTGCCTGAAAAGCTCACAAAAAACTATTTCAATTAAAATCAATGAATGCTTTCACACTGGGGCAGTGCGCTGGCAGGGCGGTGAAAAAACACCCCTGACCATTAAAATGAATGGAAAGCTCTTCAAAAGCGCCTGAAAAGCTCTTCAAAAGTGCTCAGTGTTTTACTGGCAGTTTTAGAAGAGCCTCAGTGGGAAAGGGGCCTAACTGAAGGAGACAGGAGAGGCAACTTAAAGCGGGAGGCCCAGGATCCTTCAAAAATGCACTGCCACAGGTAAATCGGTTAAGGTCCAATTAACAAATTTGGTCTATTTAAATAGATTACAAAATCCCTTATTTTGGAAAGTAGACTCCTCAAGGAATTTTCTGAGAGGCTTGCTGAGCACATTGAATATTTTATTTGTCACAAGTGATTGAAAAATGACAAAATTCTCACCATGCCTCTTGGCAAATACCTTGGGGTTTCTGCTTTCCAAAATGGGGTCTTTGGAGGGAGGGGGGGGGGGGGTGGTTGTGCTATCTTGACATTTCAGGGGCTCAAACTGTGATAGGTAGTGAGGAGTGAAATCACCATTTTATGCCATTAGAAATCCTGAAGGTGGTGCGTTTTCGGGATCCTGTACGCGGCTAAGCTCCCAAAAAGTCCTATACCTGTTGTATCCCAATACTCAGAAGCAGCAGAATGTATTTTGGGGTGTAATTTCACATATGTCATGGCATGTTTGAGCAATATACCATTTAGGGACAACTTTGTAGGATCCATTTCGTCCTGAAGCGTTGTATAGTACATAAGGGCTCAGCAGAGCCAATTGGAATAAGTATAAAGACACTTTTTGTACCAGCTTCTGGCCTTACGGGCAATTAAGTACGGCGCCATCAACCGGTTGTTGAGGTCCACCCCTCCCATATTAAGGTTGTATTCGTGGACAGAGAGGGGTTTCTCCACAACACCAGTCACCTTTTGAATTTGGACCGTTGTATCTGCATGAAGTGAGGACAGAAAGAAAACATTCTGATTATCCCTCCACCTCACCGTGAGCAAATTATTACATCACAAGCAGGCTCTCTTCCCCCAGCCTAAGATGGGAATCTAAAATCCGCTGGGATAAGCCCCAGCGATTGGATCGCATGGTGCCACGTCCGCCAATTCCATGATCAAACAAGTGACTAAAAAGTTCCTCAAAAGTGCTCATGTAATAATTATCCACATACAAGTGGTACCCCTTTCTGAATAAGGGTGACACCAAGTCCCACACAATTTTACCAGCGCTCGCTATGTAGTCTGGGCAGTTCTCCAGCTCCACGTAACTATCTTTTCCCTCGTAAACCATAAAACTATGTATGCTATGTATAGCCTGTTGCCCTGTCGCAGAGCTTATACATCTGGACCCAATATCTGGCACGCTTGCTGGGAAAATACTGTTTGATAGACAAGCGGCCACAAAACTTAATCAGGGACTCATCAATGCAGACAACTTGATTGGGAGTAAACAAGGCTGCAAACTGTTGGTTGAAGTGGTTTACGAGGGGCCGAATATTGTGGACCAGATCGTATTCAGGGTCACCCCGAGGACGACAGTTTATTGTCGTTAAAATGCATGAACCGCAAGATCTGCTCGTATCTAGCCCTGGCCATAGAGGCAGAGAACAGGGGCATATGATGAATTAGGTCAGTGGACCAATATGACTGCAACTCACTCTTTTTAGTTATGCCCATGAGGAGGGATAGGCCCAGGAAGGTCTTGCATTCAGAAATCGTAATAGGTTTCCAATCTCTGGCAAGGGTCAAATGGGGATTAGCGGCATTGAATGGACCAGCATACAACTTGCATTTGGTCCACTATAGATCTATAGCAGGCATGTCCAAAGTCCAGCCCGCGGGCCAATTGCGGCCCACGTTTTCTGGTTTTGAACTGCCCGTCTGGTGATTTGGACATGTATATCTTTTGTGGCCCTCAACGCATCCCCAAGCACCGGGGGCCACAAAAGATATACATGCTGGCTGCCTTGGACGGGGCGGGACATACATACAGGTGAATTTCCTGTTTGCACGGTGAATTCCCATCTCCTGCGCTGCCATTGGACGACTGTTCTGTCCATCAAGGAGTCGGGACTTTTTAGTAACCACTTAAGGACCGCCTCACGCCGATATACGTCGGCAAGGCGGCACGGGCAGGCAAAATCACGTAAATATACGTGATCTGCCTCCCGCGGGTGGGGGTCCGGTGCCCGAGGTGGTCCTCTTTTGTCCCCCGGTGATCGGAGGTGAGGGGGAGGCCATCCGTTCGTGGCCCCCCCCTCGCGATCGCCGCCAGCCAATCAGAACATTCCTTTGCTGCTGTATGCTAAACAGCAGCAAAGGAAATGATGTCATCTCTCCTCAGCTCGGTATTTTCCGTTCCGACGCCGAGGAGAGAAGACATCACTGTGAGTGTAAAACACACACTCAGTAGAACATGCCAGGCACACAAAACACCCCTGATTCCGCCACGACGCCCCCCCGTCACGCTGACACCAAGCAGTTTTTTTTTTTGTGTTTTTCTGATTACTGCATGGTGTCAGTTTGTGACAGTTACTGTGTTAGGGCAGTGAGTGTTAGCCCCCTTTAGGTCTAGGGTACCCCCCTAACTCCCCTAATAAAGTTTTAACCCCTTGATCACCCCGTCACCAGTGTCGCTAAGCGATCATTTTTCTGATCGCTGTATTAGTGTCACTGGTGACGCTAGTTAGGGACGTAAATATTTAGGTTCGCCATCAGCGTTTTATAGCGACAGGGACCCCCATATACTACCTAATAAAGGTTTTAACCCCTTGATTGCCCCCTAGTTAACCCTTTCACCACTGATCACCGTATAAGTGTTACGGGTGACGCTGGTTAGTTCGTTTATTTTTTTATAGTGTCAGGGCACCCGCCGTTTATTACCGAATAAAGTTTTAGCCCCCTGATCGCCCGGCGGTGATATGCGTCGCCCCAGGCAGCGTCAGATTAGCGCCAGTACCGCTAACACCTACGCACGCAGCATACGCCTCCCTTAGTGGTATAGTATCTGAACGGATCAATATCTGATCCGATCAGATCTATACTAGCGTCCCCAGCAGTTTAGGGTTCCCAAAAACGCAGTGTTCAGGTGCTAGCACCTGCGTTTTGCCCCTCCGCCCAGCCCACCCAAGTGCAGTATCGATCGATCACTGTCACTTACAAAACAGTAAACACATAACTGCAGCGTTCGCAGAGTCAGGCCTGATCCCTGCGACGGCTAACAGTTTTTTTGGTAGCATTTTGGTGAACTGGCAAGCACCAGCCCCAGGCAGCGTCAGGTTAGCGGCAGTACCGCTAACACCCACGCACGCACCGTACACCTCCCTTAGTGGTATAGTATCTGATCGGATCAATATCCGATTAGATCTATACTAGAATCCCCAGCAGTTTAGGGTTCCCAAAAATGCAGTGTTAGCGGGATCAGCCCAGATACCTGCTAGCACCTGCGTTTTGCCCGCCCACCCAAGTGCAGTATCGATCGATCGATCGATCACTGTCACTTACAAAACACTAAACGCATAACTGCAGCGTTCGCAGAGTCAGGCCTGATCCCTGCGATCGCTAACAGTTTTTTTTGGTAGTGTTTTGGTGAACTGGCAAGCACCAGCGGCCTAGTACACCCCGGTCGTAGTCAAATCAGCACTGCAGTAACACTTGGTGACGTGGCGAGTCCTATAAGTGCAGTTCAAGCTGGTGAGGTGGCAAGCACAAGTAGTGTCCCGCTGCCACCAAGAAGAAGACAAACAGGCCTGTCGTGCCCTTCCTGCTGCATTCGCCAATCCTAATTGGGATCCCACCACTTCTGCAGCGCCCGTACTTCCCCCATTCACATCCCCAACCAAATGCAGTCGGCTGCATGAGGGGCATTTTCTTTATGTCCTCCCGAGTACCCCTACCCAACGACCCCCCCAAAAAAGATGTCGTGTCTGCAGCAAGTGCGGATATAGGCGTGACACCCGCTATTATTGTCCCTCCTGTCCTGACAATGCTGGTTTTTGCATTGGTGAATGTTTTGAACGCTACCATTCACTAGTTAAGTATTAGCGTAGGGTACAGCATTGCACAGACTAGGCACACTTTCACAGGGTCTCCCAAGATGCCATCGCATTTTGAGAGACCCGAACCTGGAACCGGTTACAGTTATAAAAGTTAGTTACAAAAAAGTGTAAAAAAAAAAAAATATATAAAAAAAAAAAAAAAATTGTTGTTTTATTGTTCTCTCTCTCTCTATTCTCTCTCTCTATTGTTCTGCTCTTTTTTACTGTATTCTATTCTGCAATGTTTTACTGTTATGTTTTATCATGTTTGTTTTTCAGGTATGCAATTTTTTATACTTTACCGTTTACTGTGTTTTATTGTTAACCATTTTTTTGTCTTCAGGTACGCCATTCACGACTTTGAGTGGTTATACCAGAATGATGCCTGCAGGTTTAGGTATCATCTTGGTATCATTCTTTTCAGCCAGTGGTCGGCTTTCATGCAAAAGCAATCCTAGCGGCTAATTAGCCTCTAGACTGCTTTTACAAGCCGTGGGAGGGAATGCCCCCCCCCCCCCCACACCGTCTTCCGTGTTTTTCTCTGGCTCTCCTGTCTCAACAGGGAACCTGAGAATGCAGCCGGTGATTCAGCCAGCTGACCATAGAGCTGATCAGAGACCAGAGTGGCTCCAAACATCTCTATGGCCTAAGAAACTGGAAGCTACGAGCATTTCATGACTTAGATTTTGCCGGATGTAAACAGCGCCATTGGGAAAGCATTTTATCACACCGATCTTGGTGTGGTCAGATGCTTTGAGGGCAGAGGAGAGATCTAGGGTCTAATAGACCCCAATTTTTTCAAAAAAGAGTACCTGTCACTACCTATTGCTATCATAGGGGATATTCACATTCCCTGAGATAACAATAAAAATGATTTTAAAAAAAATGAAAGGAACAGTTTAAAAATAAGAGAAAAAAGCAAAAAAAATAAATAAAAAAAAAGCACCCCTCGCCCCCTGCTCTCCCGCTAAGGCGAACGCAAGCGGCGGTCTGTCGTCAAACGTAAACAGCAATTGCACCATGCATGTGAGGTATCATCGCGAAGGTCAGATCGAGAGCAGTAATTTTAGCAGTAGACCTCCTCTGTAAATCGAAAGTAACCAGTAAAGGCTTTTAAAAATGTATTTATTTTGCTGCCACTGCACATTTGTGCGCAATTGTAAAGCATGTCATGTTTGGTATCCATGTACTCGGCCTAAGATCATCTTTTTTATTTCATCAAACATTTGGGCAATATAGTGTGATTTAGTGCATTAAAATTTTAAAAAAGTGTGTTTTTTTCCCCCAAAAATGCGTTTGAAAAATCGCTGCGCAAATACTGTGAAAAAAAAAAATGAAACACCCACCATTTCAGGGCATTTGCTTTAAAAAAAATATATAATGTTTGGGGGTTCAAAGTAATTTTCTTGCAAAAAAAAATAATTTTCCCAAGGCGTCTTTCAGGACAGCACCTGAGAGATAGCGACTCCACCCACCGGAAACAGGAAACACCTTCTTCCTCCAAACTTTAAAGGGAGGCGCCTCCCTACCATACCTCAGTTTATGTGTTTTCCTCCGGCCCGGAGGGAACATCTTTTCGAGGGGGAGTCAGGTTCTCTCAGGTGCTCCTGGGAGATGGGGCTTCCTTTCTTTTTCCTCCTTTCAGGAGACCCGCTGTCCTCCCGGCCTACCCAAGCTTTTGCAGCGGTAGCAATCGGGCTCCTCTTCCCCTCCTGGTGCTCGGTGAGAGCCGTGGACCCGGTGATCCGCGCGGTCGCAGGAGCGGCAGTGTGCGTGCGCCGGAAGTGACAAGGCGGGTCACTGGGTCAGCAGAAGCGTCATTTCCGGCGTGGATGCAAGGGGGGAGGAGGGAGGACAGGAACTGGCGCCTACTTCCACTTCCGGTCCGGTGCAGATGCACTATGGGAGTCCGGAAGCGGCATATAAAGCCACAAGTGAGGAGCTGCACACCAGAGATGGAGGACTCAGCGTCTGCAGCGGTGGGGACAGGCACAGGCGCCAGTACAGCTCAGGTAGGAGCTTAAGTCTGCCTTTCTTCCTTTTCCTGAGTTTGGTCTATTTTCTTTTTTCTCTACCCCCTAGTGGCAAGGGGCCTGTCTGGGCACTAGAGGCTGACTGGTTTCTTCTTAGTGCACCTGTGGGTGATTCTTGTGTAGCTGAGACTGGGTCTCACTAAAAGGTCCCCTGGTTTTTTTCCTTTTTTTGTTTTTCTCTCACAGGCTAAAAGCTCTGACCCAAAAAAGAGATGTCCTTCTTGCAGGGCCAAAATGGGAAAAAATTGGAAAAAAGTCTTATGCAGTACATGCATCACTTCTTTAGTAAAGGAGAAATCAGCTTCGATTTGTGATGACCTGGTTGCCTCCGTAAAGAAGGAACTATACGCCACTTTTCGTGACTCTTTAGTTAATCCAGCTGCTAGTCAGCCATCCACTTCTGAGGCTTCCCAGGGTTCTATTTCTATCCCCATGGTAGAAGCTTTACCTGAAGGCCCCTCTATCAGGGAAGAGCAGTCCCCTACTCCTTCCGTTAAAGATTCGGAGGAGGAGGGTGAGGAAGCGGAGGTGGCTCCTTCCAAATTTAAGCTTTCCCTAGAGGAGGTAGACGGACTCCTTAAGGCTATCCATGTTACACTTGGCTTAAGTGAGGAAAAGAAGGAGTTATCTCTTCATGACCGCATGTATGCAGGGTTAAATGAGCCTAAGGGGCGAACATTTCCGGTTCATTCGGTCATTTCTGACGCCATTACTATAGAATGGCAAGATCCAGAGAAAAAGCCCTTTTTTTTCCAGAGCCCACAAAAGGCGCTTCCCTTTTGAGGAGGACCCTTCTGCGGTGTGAAATAAGGTGCCCAGGTTGGATGCGGCCTTTTCACAGGTCTCAAGATCCACAGACCTGTCTTTTGAAGACATGGGGGTTCTAAGGGATCCAATGGACAAACGCATGGATCTTTTGCTCAAGAGATCATGGCAATCAATCATGAGCAATTTAAAACCAGCAATGGCCACAACCTGTGTAGCCAGGAATCTGGAATACTGGGTGAACCAACTTAGATCTCATATAGTGGCAGATTCCCCCAAGCAGGAGATCTTAGATTCCTTTCCTACCCTGATTTCTGCGGTTGCTTATATTGCAGATGCTTCGGCTGAAGCTATCAAAATGTCAGCTAGGTCTGCAGCTTTAGCAAATGCTGCGAGAAGAGCTTTATGGCTAAAAACCTGGCCAGGTGATACAGCTTCAAAGAGTAAACTTTGTGGTATTCCCTTTTCAGGTGACCTTATTTTTGGCCCTGATCTAGATAATATTCTAGACAGAACTGCCGATAAGAAGAAGTCCTTCCCGGTCAAAAAGAAAAAGCAGACCCCAAAACGTCTTTTTCGACCTCAAAAAACTCAACAGCAACAGCAGGAAAATAAGTTTCAGGGCAGGAGAAAAAATTGGTCCGCGCAAAAGGCGAAGGGCAAAGGCGGAATTCTCTTCCGTCCTCCTTCACAGGCCGAAAACTCACAATGACTCATCTCTGCGGGTCGGCGGAAGATTACGAGATTTTCTTCCGCAGTGGTCAGGGATAACTTCAAATCAGTTTATTCTGACCACTCTCTCGCAGGGTTATACTCTCGAGTTTTCCAGAAACCCCCCAAGAAGGTTTCTGGTAACAAATGCTCCTCGAGATCCAATAAAGGCCCTGGCCATGAAATCCTCTCTGGAGGAACTGATGCAACAGGGTGTAGTAATCCCAGTGCCCCCAGAAGAATGGCACGAGGGCTTCTAATCACGTCTTCCTGGTAAAGAAACCAACAGGAAGATTTCGTTTAATTCTCAATTTAAAGCCACTAAACAGAGCCATCAATTACAGAAGGTTCAAGATGGACTCAATTTTCACCGCCAGAAATCTTCTAACTCCAGATTGTTTCATGGCGTCAGTGGATCTAAAGGATGCATACCTGCATATTCCAATCTCATCCCATTCCCAGAGGTTTCTCAGGTTGGCGGTAAGGTTGGAAGGCAGAATTCAGCATCTGCAATTCAGAGCCCTACCCTTCGGGCTATCATCCGCACCCCGAATTTTCACCAAAGTAATGGCAGAGGCCCTAGCTCCGCTGCGTCTTCAGGGAATCGCAGTAATTCCTTACTTAGACGATCTGCTATTTTTCGCCCCCTCAAGAGAGGAATTGAGGAGCAATTTAAGCAGAGCATGCAGCCATCTGGAGACTCTAGGTTGGATTCTAAATCTCCAAAAATCTTCCCTGGAACCATCTAAGGAGATTCGGTTTCTAGGGTATTTAATAAATTCGGTAAGCCAAAGAATTTTTCTTCCTTCAGAGAAGAAAGGGAAAATCCAGGATACAGTGTCTTTCTTGCAGACCAACCAGCAGCTGACGGTAAGATTGGTCATGTCAGCTCTGGGTGTTCTGACTTCGTCAATGCCAGCTGTTCAGTGGGCAAGACTACACTTCAGACATCTGCAGGCTTTTCTTCTGAGATCTTGGGATCACAATTTGGAATCCCTAGAATCAGAGGTAAAAGTTCCAACCCAAGTGAAGAGGTCACTATGGTGGTGGAAAAGGCAGGATATCCTATAGGAGGGGTTAGTCTGGGCCTTTCCAATCGGAAAAAGGCTGACAACCGATGCCAGTTCCTGGGGTTGGGGAGCCCACCTAGAAAGGGGTTTCACTCAGGGAAACTGGTCCAGGAAGGAGGCGACAAAGTCCTCAAACTGGAGAGAGCTCAAGGCGATCGACTTGGCTCTGAAGTCATTTGCTCAGGGGCTCCAGGCCCAGCATGTTCAAATACTAACAGACAATGCCACAGCTGTGGCTTATATAAACAGGCAGGGAGGTACAAGGAGCAAATCGCTGCAAGTACTAGCCATGAGCATTCTCCGATGGGCAGAAGGACACTTGCTGTCTTTATCAGCAGTCCATCTAAAGGGATCCCTGAACGGGGTGGCGGATTTCCAGAGCAGAAACCCCATTCAGGAAGCAGAATGGTCGCTGAACCCAGAGGTTTTCGCCATCTTTGCCGAAAAGTGGGGGCTGCCAGAGGTAGACCTGTTCGCCTCAAAGGAGAATGCCTTGGTTCCGCAATTTTTTTCCCTAAACAATCACGACGGGTCACTAGGAACAGATGCCTTGGCGTATCCATGGAGATTCCATCTCTGCTACGCTTTCCCCCCATTCCAGTTAATTCCCTTAGTATTAAGAAAAATTCAAAGGGAAATGGTACCGGTTATCCTAATCACGCCCTTTTGGCCAAGAAGGGCTTGGTTTTCAACCGTTCTGAGAATGGCGGTCAGGCCTTATTGGCATCTGCCCCTCAGGCACGATTTACTTTTTCAGGGTCCAGTAAATCACCCAGAGGTAGCCACTTTGGCGCTCACAGCCTGGTATCTGAAGAGCAGCTCTTAAGGAGCAAGGGTTTTTCCAACCGGTTAATCTCAACACTATTATCCAGTAGGAAAAGGGTGACTAGAAATATCTATTCCAAGGTCTGGAAGGTCTATAATACATGGTGTAATTCATCTGCCCAGGATCCAGGGAGTCTTGTTACCGTTCTGGAATTTTTACAAGTTGGTGCTGACAAGGGACTAGCAGTTAGTACCTTGAAGGTGCAGGTGGCTGCGCTAGCAGAAAAATCTGTGGCCTCAGATCCATTGGTAACCAGATTTTTCAGATCCCTTACGAGATCCAGACCAGCAGCACTTAAGAAGTTTCCCAAATGGGATCTGTCGATAGTCCTTCAGTCTCTAACAAAGAGTCCCTTTGAACCTTTGGAAGAAGCGCCACTCGGATATCTCACTTTTAAGTATGTGTTTCTGATTGCCATAGTCTCTGCACGCAGGATCAGTGAGCTTAATGCCTTATCAATTTGGGAACCCTATTTGTCTATCTTCCCAGACAGGGTTATACTTAGAACAGATCAGAAATTCTTACCAAAGGTAGCTTCAGTACAGAATCGTGTTCAGGACATTGTACTTCCGACCTTCTGCCCTAACCTAGCAGGGGAGAAGGAGACTTGTTTTCACATGTTAGATGTTAGAAGAGTTTTGTTATGTTACTTGTTATTTTCGGGCAACAGGAAAGGTTGCCAGGCTTCTAAAATTTCTTTAGCAAGGTGGCTGAAACTAGCCATTTCAGAAGCTTATTCGCATGCAGGTGTGTCTCCACCAGCAGGAATTTCTGCACACTCAACAAGAGCATTAGCGGCCACTTGGGCAGAGAGCTGGTGCCACCCCTGAACAAATTTGCAAGGCGGCAACTTGGTCGAGTTTTTACACATTCGTGAAACATTACAGGCTGGACCTCACATCTGCTAATGATCAGGCGTTTGGCAGAAAGGTCCTGCAAGCTGTTGTCCCGCCCTAAGGGGGTAAGTCTCTGTTATCCTCTCAGGTGCTGTCCTGAAAGACGCCTTGGGAACAACCAAGTTAGACTTACCAGTAACTTGTTTTCCAGAAGTCTTTCAGGACAGCAACATCCCACCCTATTGTATTGTATATACTATGCTGTGACTAACGTATGTGTTTATGTGTTCCAGCCGGGGCCGGAGGTCTTCTCTACTACAACTGAGGTATGGTAGGGAGGCGCCTCCCTTTAAAGTTTGGAGGAAGAAGGTGTTTCCTGTTTCCGGTGGGTGGAGTCGCTATCTCTCAGGTGCTGTCCTGAAAGACTTCTGGAAAACAAGTTACCGGTAAGTCTAACTTGTTTTTTTTCATGTAAACAAAAAGTGTCAGGGCTTTGTCTTCAAGTGGTTAGAAGAGTGGGTGATGTGTGACATAAGCTTCTAAATGTTCGGCATAAAATGCCAGGACAGTTCAAAAACCACCCAAATGACTACATTTTGGATAGTAGACACCCCAAGCTATTTGCTGAGAGTCATGTCGAGTCCATGGAATATTTTATATTGTGACACAAGTTGCGGGAAAGAGACAAATTTTTTTTTTTTTGCACAAAGTTGTCACTAAATGAGATATTGCTCAAACATGCCATGGGAATATGTGAAATTACACCCCAAAATACATTTTGCTGCTTCTCCTGAGTACGGGGATACCACATGTGTGAGACTGTTTGGGAGCCTAGCCACGTACGGGACCCCGAAAACCAAGCACCGCCTTCAGGATTTCTAAGGGTGTAAATTTTTTATTTCACTTTTCACTGCCTATCACAGTTTCGGAGGCCATGGAATGCCCAGGTGGCACAAACCCCCCCCCCCCCCCAAATGACCCAATTTTGGAAAGTAGACACCCCAAGCTATTTGCTGAGAGGTATAGTGAGTATTTTGCAGACCTCACTTTTTGTCACAAAGTTTTGAAAATTGAAAAAAGAAAAAAAAAGTTTTTTCTTGTCTTTCTTCATTTTCAAAAACGAATGAGAGCTGCAAAATACTCACCATGCCTCTCAGCAAATAGCTTGGGGTGTCTACTTTCCAAAATGGTGTCATTTGGGGGGGTTTTGTGCCACCTGGGCATTCCATGGCCTCCGAAACTGTGATAGGCGGTGAAGAGTGAAATCAAAAATTTACACCCTTAGAAATCCTGAAGTCGGTGATTGGTTTTCGGGGCCCCGTACGCAGCTAAGCTCCCAAAAAGTCCCACACATGTGGTATCCCCATACTCAGGAGAAGCAGCTAAATGTATTTTGGGGTGCAATTCCACATATGCCCATGGCCTGTGTGAGCAATATATCATTTAGTGACAACTTTGTGCAAAAATAAAAATGTGTCACTTTCCCGCAACTTGTATCAAAATATAAAATATTCCATGTGCTCAACATGCCTCTCAGCAAATAGCTTGGGGTGTCTACTTTCCAAAATGGGGTCATTTGGGGGGGTGGTTTGTGCCATCTGGGCATTTTATGGCCTTCAAAACTGTGATAGGTAGTGAGGAGTGAAATCAAAAATTTACGCCCTTAGAAATCCTGAAGGCGGTGATTGGTTTTCGGGGCCCTGTACGCGGCTAGGCTCCTAAAAAGTCCCACACATGTGGTATCCCCATACTCAGGAGAAGCAGCTGAATGTATTTTGGGGTGCAATTCCACATAGGCCCATGGCCTGTGTGAGCAATATATCATTTAGTGACAACTTTTTGTAAATATATATATATTTTTTTGTCATTATTCAATCACTTGGGACAAAAAAAATAAATATTCAATGGGTTCAACATGCCTCGCAGCAATTTCCTTGGGGTGTCTACTTTCCAAAATGGGGTCATTTGGGGGGGGGGGGTTGTACTGCCCTGCAATTTTAGCACCTCAAAAAATGACATAGGCAGTCATAAACTAAAAGCTGTGTAAATTCCAGAAAATGTACCCTAGTTTGTAGACGCTATAACTTTTGCGCAAACCAATAAATATATACGCTTATTGACTTTTTTTTTTACCAAAGACATGTGGCCGAATAAATTTTGGCCTAAATGTATGACTAAAATTGAGTTTATTGGATTTTTTTTATACCAAAAAGTAGAAAATATCATTTTTTTAAAAAAAATTTCCGTCTTTTTCCGTTTATAGCGCAAAAAATAAAAACCGCAGAGGTGATCAAATACCTTTAAAAGAAAGCTCTATTTGTGGGAAGAAAAGGACGCAAATTTCGTTTGGGTACAGCATTGCATGACCGCGCAATTAGAAGTTAAAGCGACACAGTGCCAAATTGGAAAAAGACCTCTGGTCCTTAGGCAGCATAATGGTCCGGGGCTAAAGTGGTTAAAGAGAAAACAGATTTTGCTGTATGTAATTGGTTGGCGCTTGTCCTACCCCCTCCCTGTCCCATCCATGGTTGCAAAGGGGCATCAATCAGGCTGCAGTGATGGCAATGGTAAGGCTGCATTCATGGCAACGGTGGGGCTGCAGATGGGCACTGACCCTTATTTTGCTTCACAGTTCTTTATTTACGCCGATAAATACGGTATAGCCAAATATCACGCCGGAGCTCATCTCTTCACCACACACAGCCACAAAGGCAAGAGAATTCTTGTTGGGCAGTGTATTAGTGCTCGGACAAACACACTTACACTGAATTTTAATTGCTTTAAAGAATGTTGGGCAAAATGGTCGGCCTTCACGCATGTTCACTTCATCAAATCTGGCCCTCTTTCAAAAAAGTTTGGACACCTCTGATCTATGGAGATCTTTCGTGAAAAACTGCAAATAAAAATCTAGTGACATAAAATCAACTGTTTCCACCTGAATTCCGGGTTGGTCAGTGAATGGGGGGAAGTACGGGTGCTGCAGAAGTGGGCTCCCAGTTAGGATTGGCAAATGCAGTAGGAAGGGCACTATGGGCTCAACGGGCCTGTCTTTGCCTTCTTGGTGGCTGCAGTAGTCTACTTGTGCTAGCCACTGCACCAGCTTTGAACTGCACTTATGGGACTCACCACCTGATACTGCAGTGCTGGTTTGACTACAACCAGGGTGTACTAGGCTACTGGTGCAAGTTCACCAGAAGGATGAGCGGCACTAGTACTGGCTCTCTGCTCCATACGAGAGCCCTGCGGTTCTTGTACCTCGACAACAGCAGAATGGGGTCAGGTACGCCTGACCTTAGCAGGGACCACTACTCCGTAGTCAGAACTATCTGTCAGGGTGCCGCTGCTGTCTACGGGTTTGAATACTGATCCTGAATTTGACAGATGGGTGACCTCTTCACTCTCATCTGTCATGCTCAGAAACGTGTAGGCCTCTTCACTAGTGTTCCTTTGATTGGACATTGTGGCCTCTAAATTTACTTGTACAACTAGTGAGACTCACAGGCAAAAAGAGCACCTGACTGTCAGAGCCTGCCTCAATCGCTACCAAAAAAACTGTTAGTGTTCGCAGGGATCAGACCTGACACTGCGAACGCTGTCGTTATGTGTGTTGGGTGTTGTGTTTTTGTAAGTGACAGTGATCGATTGATACTGCACTTGGGTTGGGCTGGGCGAAGGGGCTAAACGCAGGTGCTACCAGGTATCTGGGCTGATCCTGCTAACCCTGCATTTTAGGGAACCCTAAACTACTAGGGCTGCTACTATAGATCTGATCAGATCAAAGAAATTGATCCGTTCAGACACTAAACTACTAAGGGAGGTGTATGGTGCATGGGTGTTAGCGCTACTGGTACTAATCTGAAGCTGCCTGGG
This sequence comes from Lithobates clamitans, assembly GCA_037952925.1. Lineage (NCBI taxonomy): Eukaryota > Metazoa > Chordata > Amphibia > Anura > Ranidae > Lithobates > Lithobates clamitans. Next base: position 3,922,281 of record JBBGZY010000108.1, on the reverse strand, counting down.
GAGACGCGGACCCTAACTGACGCTAAAACCTAACTGATGTCACCCGCTGAGCGATCAGGGGGTTAAACCTTTATTGGGTAATATACAGCGGGTGCCCTGACGCTATAAAAAACTAACCAGTGTCACCCATAACACTAATACGGTGATCACTGGTGACGGGGTGAAAGGGTTAACTAGGGGGCAATCGGGTGGTTAAAACCTTTTAGTATGTGGGGTAACTGACGCTATAAAAACCTGACGGTGAAACTAATCAAATAATTGGCTAACCCGTGACACTAATACGATGATCAGAAAAAAGATCTATTAGTGACACTGGTAACAGAAGGTGAAAGGGTTAACTGGGGGGCGCTCAAGGGGTTAAACCTTGCTTAGGGGGGTTCCCTAGACCTACCTGCGCCTACTACTAATTGCCCTAATGCCACGTACACACGGTCGGACTTTTCGGCTACAAAAGTCCGACAGACTTTTGACGGACTTTTGACGGACTTTTGGCGGACTTGCGGCAGACTTTCTAACGAACGGACTTGCCTACATACGATAACACAAGAGTCCGACAAATTCGTACGTGATGACGTACACCGGACTAAAATAAGGAAGTTGATAGCCAGTAGCCAATAGCTGCCCTAGCATACAGACGAGCGGATTTCTGGGTCCGGCGTAGTTACGACGTAAAGATTTGAAGCATGTTTCAAATCTAAAGTCCGTCAGATTTGCGGCTGAAAAAGTCAGCTGAAAGTCCGGGGAAGCCCACACACGATTGGATTGTCAGCCAGCTTTGGTCCGTCGGCGTCCGTCAGACTTTTGTAGACGAAAAGTCCGACCGTATGTACGCGGCATAACACTTATTACAGTCACAAATGACACCAATGCAGTGATCAGTGAAAAATATGACATTTGCAATTGGCGACAGGGAGTGAAGGGGGTTAACTGCAGGGCGGGCGATTCAGGGGGTGACAAGTGTACTGTTGCTAGTGTAGTGTTGTGCACTTCACATTTAGATGTCCTATCTCTGGAACCAAAAAGAATTCCAGAGAGGGAGATGACATCACTTCCACTGCTTGTGTGAAGCGTTTTCATTCGACAGAACCGATCAGCAAGTCCAGGTCAGAAATCATTGGCCTGGACCTGAGGACTGATCAGTTCTGTAACGAATCCACCCGTCGCAGGCACGGGGGCGCCCCACGCGCGCCCCCCTGCCTGCGGGAGCGAGGGACGTACGGGTACGCCCATTTGTGCACCGGTGCCATCCTGCTGACGCATATCGGCGGTCGGCAAGTGGTTCAAATAGGCAATGACTTACAAGCCTTTAAAGGTTGTCAAGTTTAGAGGTAACTGAATTATGACCATAGAATTATTGCTCTCACACAACATTCGTGACTATACCTCATGTGTGAAGCAATTGATGTTTTACATACACGTGCTGGCCAGAGTTAGTTTTGTTGCCTAAAACATTTTTGGCAGCGGTATTTTTCCAGTGATGAAAACTAAACAAAAATGACCCCATGTCAATTAACGAAAATCATCATTTGAACTTCTGGTTTCCTCAAAGCTCTGCCTGTGAGTGTTTCACCTCCCAGCAAGCAAGGTAGCGACCGTAACATGCTTAATGGTGTGGCACGCTTGGCATTATGCAGTATTACAGGCCCCCTCAGACAACCGTCCAGAGCACTGTGAGCATTCGCTTCCCCAGAGCACTGCAGTATTTACAGACGTCCAGAGCACTGTGTGCATTACAGGCCTTTTCTGACCACCAGCCAGAGCACTGTGCATTACAGGCTTCCTCAGACCTTTGTCCAGAGCACTGTGTGCATTACAGGCCTCCTCAGACCACCAGCCAGAGCACTGTGCATTACAGGCCTCCTCGGACCGGCTAGAGAACTGTGCAGCATTTATAGGCGTCAGACCACTGGCCAGAGCACTGTGCATTACAGACCACCATCCAGAGTTTGTGTCGTTTGTCAAACCTTAATACTATAAATCGTATTCGATTTTATTTATTTATTTTTTTTTAACTCCAGAAGAATATGAGTCTGGAAATTCTAGAAAAAAATGCTTTAATACATTACAATTTAACTAAACCCTTTAGATTTTGGTTGACTAAAATGTACTGCAGGTTTTAGTCTACTAAATATGACCAAAGCTAAAATGGCATTTTAGTCAAAAGACTGACTAAAACTTAATTGAAAATTGATGCCAAAATTAACACTGGTGCTGGCCCTACACTTTTTTTTTTATATTAGGTTTGTTTGGAGGTGGCAAGGGTGCTTTAAAAAAAAACTATATACAGTAGTATATGCGCATAGTAATGTTACTTTGCGCATTGGATCCTGCATGGACACTCACCTTGACACTTGGTGAAACGTGTTGAGTTAGCCCATGGTGTTATACAGGTCCAGGGCTGTGGTCCATTACTATGGAACCCAGTTCCTGAAGATCCCTTTTGGGGAATGGGCACCATGATGGGTGAATCCTGGAATTTATTTACAGTCAAGTCACCTTGCAGTGTAAGCTTTTAAAACTTGGCACTAAAATTCAGCCACTCAGAGCTCAGTCTCGGGCGGATGACCAGGTTTTGCAACACCCCACTAGCTGCACACTACGCCACTTCCACATAGATCTGTTATAAGGTAGACAGGTGCTTCCTTCCACCCTTTCACCATGAGGATTTGCTACAAGGTGGACTACACCTGGGTTACTGCGTACTCCTTATGGACAATGCTTACCCTATGTTCCGCATCATCCACAGGGCAATACCTTTGCTTGTATCTATCGTAGAGACCATGCAAAAGGGAGGCATTACAGAATCACAGGCGAACATATGCTGTGCCACAGGCTTGCACCCAGGCAAGAACCAGTTCCTAACACCACTCTTCGCATCCAAATCTAACACCATTTCAGCTATGCAAAAAGCAGCCTGTTTGAAGCAGAATTATCTATATCTATAGTAATACAAAAAAGATGCGGCGCTAAGGACAAATATAGTGAATATGACACAATAATCAAAATATTAGTGAAAATTGAAAATTACATGATTCAATGTCCCAAAACTAATGAAATAGACAGATAGAATCCAAGGCAAAAACAAAGAGTCCGTGATAAATCAAGAAAAAGTGCAAATAGGGGCCATAGCAGAGATGAGGGTGCAGTAGAGAAAATCTTCCGTAGTTCCTCACACCCGAGGTGAAATATCAAATATGCTCACCAGATCCCGTTGACCGCCATTACAGCGGTCAAAGACAGCACAGGGAATTTCGGGGCTCCCCACAACCTCAGCTCAATATTCCCAAGGGGCGACAGATGGTATCTCAGGATTCAAGGAGAGAAAGGAAAACCATCGCATAATATAGTCTGCACAGTCGTTTTATTAAAAAGAATTGCACTTACAAAATCTCGTGGTAAAAACAGCATATCGCGTACAGCTGACAATCTGCACCTCCGTCTGCTGCCTCCGCCTTCCTGGTTCGTGTAAGCCCTACACAGAGTACGGACGTGGTGACGTCATAGGCTCCTCCCTACGCGTTTCGTCACTAGCGGACGTCGTCTGGGGATTGGCCAAGCCCCAGACGACGTCCGCTAGTGACGAAACGCGTAGGGAGGAGCCTATGACGTCACCACGTCCGTACTCTGTGTAGGGCTTACACGAACCAGGAAGGCGGAGGCAGCAGACGGAGGTGCAGATTGTCAGCTGTACGCGATATGCTGTTTTTACCACGAGATTTTGTAAGTGCAATTCTTTTTAATAAAACGACTGTGCAGACTATATTATGCGATGGTTTTCCTTTCTCTCCTTGAATCCTGAGATACCATCTGTCGCCCCTTGGGAATATTGAGCTGAGGTTGTGGGGAGCCCCGAAATTCCCTGTGCTGTCTTTGACCGCTGTAATGGCGGTCAACGGGATCTGGTGAGCATATTTGATATTTCACCTCGGGTGTGAGGAACTACGGAAGATTTTCTCTACTGCACCCTCATCTCTGCTATGGCCCCTATTTGCACTTTTTCTTGATTTATCACGGACTCTTTGTTTTTGCCTTGGATTCTATCTGTCTATTTCATTAGTTTTGGGACATTGAATCATGTAATTTTCAATTTTCACTAATATTTTGATTATTGTGTCATATTCACTATATTTGTCCTTAGCGCCGCATCTTTTTTGTATTACTATTTTGGTGGGATTTGGAGACTAGATCTCGATGCAGGCTGCTTAGTTTTTCACTACATTGTATTTTTGGTTCACCTTAAGCGCAGCTTTTATTTTTGTTTTTGCTATCTATATCTATGTCACATTTCCTCTGACAGAATACAGCCATCTTCTTCAAGACCCCAAAAATGCCACACCTCCTCTCGTAATTCAATTTCTCCATTGGAGCACAATCCAATTTCCCTCCCTGTGAATTACATTAGACTTTTGTTACTGCTCTGTTTGTCCAGAGATACCTTGTGTCTGCTGAAGCTTACCTTTTGAATTCCCAATTAACTGCCTGCTGCTTTAGACTTAGGTTTAGTTAAAGGCTAAGTTCACCTACTGAACATGTTAAATGTTAAGCATCCCCTCAACCCTCCCCTTCCCTGTGACAGATAGAGGGGGTCCTTCTCCCCTCAACCACTGTCACATTTTAAAAACTGTGCAGTTGTGCAGGGCTCCACATGCACATTAGTGTCATTCATTCACAGAGATTTATCCTATCTGCTGGGCTGTCAGCAGTGTTTGCAGGAGCCTGAAATTAAACTCTAAATCCACTCATCGCGGATGCAATGCTTTGCAAACTTCAGTGTAAAAAAATTAATGAATGCACTTCTTTTTTTTTTAACCTGCACAACCATGTGCTCCTTCCCCTTTTTTTTTCTTTTTTTTTTTTTTATACTAAAGGTGTACTTATACTGGCAAGGTTTTAGTATTTAAAAGTCCCGTATGCTGTGTTTTTTATGCACTTTCATCAAAATGTGCATGCTATACAATTTGAAATGGTAACAAACCCTAAAACATAAATACAGTATCTCACAAAAGTGAGTACACCTCTCACATTTTTGTAAATATTTTACTATATCTTTTAATATGACAACACTGAAGAAATGACACTTTGCTACAATGTAAAGTAGTAAGTGTACAGCTTCTATAACCGTGTAAATTTGCTGTCCCCTCAAAATAACTCAACACACAGCCATTAATGTCTAAACCGCTTGCAACAAAGGTAAGTACACCCCCAAGTGAAAATGTCCAAATTGGGCCCAAAGTGTCAATATTTTGTGTGGCCACCATTATTTTCCAGCACTGCCTTAACCCTCTTGGGCCAGGAGTTCACCAGAGCTTTGCAGGTTGCCACTGGAGTCCTCTTCCACTCCTCCATGACGATATCACAGTGGATGTTGGAGACCTTACGCTCTTCCACCTTCCGTTTTGAGGATGCCCCACAGATGCTCAATAGGCTTTAGGTTTGGAGACATGCTTGGCCAGTACATCACTTTTACCCTCAGCTTCTTTAGCAAAGCAGTGGTTGTCTTGGAGGTTTGTTTGGGGTCATAATCCTGTTGGAATACTGCCCTGCGGCCCAGTCTCCGAAGGGAGGGGATCATGCTCTGCTTCAGGATGTCACAGTACATGTTGGCATTCATGGTTCCCTCAATGAACTGTAGCTCCCCAGTGCCAGCAGCACTCATGCAGCCCCAGACCATGACACTCCCACCACCATACTTGACTGTAGGCAGGACACACTTGTCTTTGTACTCCACACCTGGTTGCCGACACACATGCTTAACACCATCTGAACCAAATTCGTTTATCTTGGTTTTATCAGACCACAGGACATGGTTCCAGTAATCCATGCCCTTAGTCTGCTTGTCTTTAGCAAACAGTTTGCGGGCTTTCTTGTGCATTTTCTTTAAAAGAGGCTTACTTCTGCGATGATAGCCATGCAGACCAATTTGATGCAGTGTACGGCGTATGCTCTGAGCACTGAAAGTCTGACCCACCCCCCACCCCTTCAACCTCTGCAGCAATGCTGGCAGCACTCATATGTCTATTTCCCAAAGACAACCTCTGGATATGACGCTGAGCATGTGCACTCAACTTCTTTGGTTGACCATGGCAAGGCCTGTTCTTTACATTGTAGCAAAGTGTAATTTCTTCAGTGTTGTCACATGAAAAGATATAATAAAATATTTACAAAAATGTGGGGTGTACTCAATTTTGTGAGATACTGTATGTTGCATCCCCACCTGTTTATCTGGCCAGTAACACACCTTCTGTATTAGTGCCTCCACACTGGATGAAGGAACACAGAGGGCACATTTGAACAGCAGCATTGTCAGTCGAAGGGGGGGGGGGGGTGTTAGATATACTAAAATATTTAGATACACTTACAATTTGAAGCCAAACTCCATCCAAGACATTATAAGCAATTACAGCAAACAGTTGTTTGTTCCTTTTGGGATGAAGGTTTTACAAAAAAAAAGCTGAGCATTGTAAGCACTTCTGTCAGCAGTCAATGGATTGTCTCATCCCTTTAAGACAGGTCATAGATAATTTAATTTTCTTTCCTGCAACCACGGGTTGCCATAAAGAAAATTGCTTGATTCTCCTATCAACACTGCCTGAATCCCTCTTGCAGAGCGATTGTATTCTCCGGTGAGGGGGCGTGGGAAGCCATCCCAGCCAGAACACAGTGATTATTGCTAGTGGCTATAGCAGCTGGCAATAATCGCTTTCCTAAAAATCCAACATGCTGGCTGTACTCAAGTCGATCAATGGATCGACTTGGGTACAATCAGACTGCCCATTTTTGGTTCGAATCTCGGCCGGTTTCTGCTAAACCAGCCGAGATTCAAACCGTCTATGACCAGCTTTACTGATAATGCCAGCAGTACAGTTTTATTTTTTGGAGAATTTGGGTATTACTGGCTGGATCACCAGGTGAAAATAAAAGGAATGTCAGGAAGTCTAAACTGTTAATCAAGACAGCAATACCAACTATATATTTAGTCAATATACCATGCTGCCTCTGGTGTGCCAGCTTAATTGGCAAAAAATGTATTGGTTAACCACTTCCCGCCTGCAGGATGTCATATGATGCCTGCAGCTACAGCCAGCATCTTGGTATCTTTTTTTTCAGCCGGCGATGCTGTTTAATGTAAAAGCAATCCTAGTGGCTTAATAGCTGCTGAACTGCTTTTACATGCTGCTGGTGGGGGTAACCCCCACTGCCTTTCGGGCTCTCCCATCCCCAGTTAAATTGATCCATTTACAGTGTCCTTGATTAAGGAGTTGACAGAACTCTGAAAGATTCCCAGGGTGGCCTTCACTGCACTCACTCCCCCAGGCCTAATGGACGCAAGGGAGGTGGAGTGGGATTCCTCCTATCCCCCCAGAGTACCTTCCAGGTTATTCACCCTCCTCCCTCTTTTTCACTCTCATCATTCGAAGCCCACTGTATACGTCTATTCTCTCCCACTTCCCTAAGAATTGCTGTGATCTACCGGCCCCCTGGACCATTATCGACTTTCCTTGATGAGTTTTCTGCCTGGCTACCCTACTTTCTCTCTTCGGAAATTCCCACAATCCTTCTCGGTGATTTCAACATCCCTGCTAATACAAACATTCCTGCTACTTCTAAACTTCTTAGTCTAACCTCTTCATTTGACCTGAAGCAATGGGTACAGGCTTCTACTCACTCTGATGGCAACACCCTTGACCTTGTATTCTCCTACCTATGCACTCCATGCAACTTCTCAAACAATCCTTTTCCTCTCTCCGACCACCACCTTATTAGTTTCTCTCTCCCCCTGTCTTCCACCACCTTTCCCTCCAATCGCCTAACCATCACCCGTAGAAACTTTCGCAACTTCAACTCCTCTCTCCTCTACTCTGCTACAGACCACCTCTATGACAAAATCTCCCCCCTGTCCTGCCCCAACCAAGCCATATCCATCTACAATAAATCTCTGTCCTCCACCCTGGACAAGCTCGCTCCCCTCACTACACGCAGAATCAGGCCTCGACCCCTACAACCCTGGCAAACAGATGACACTAAAATTCTCAAAAAACGTAGTCGCGCTCTTGAGCGTCTGTGGCACAAGACTAAGTCTCTCCAAGACTTCAACCAATACAAATCTGCCCTCCAAAAATACTATTCTTTCCTCCACACTGCCAAGCAAACCTATTTTATAACTCTTATTAATACCTTCTCATCCAATCCCCGTAAACTCTTCTCTACCTTCAACTCTCTACTTTGTCCCCCACCGCCTCCCCCCACTGATTTACTCACTGCCCAGGAAACCGCTAATCACTTCAAAAACAAGATTGATACAATCCGTGATGAAATCTCCACTCTACAGGTATCTCCCCCAGCTAAGACCCCATGTCAACAGATACAACTGACACTACCTCTATTCAAATCTACTACTCCAGACGAAGTTGCTAAACTCCTTTCTATCGCCCACCTAACTACCTGTCCCCTGGACCCTGTTCCCTCTCAAATGCTACGGTCACCCTCTGACCCCATCCTACACTCTCTAACCCACATCTTTAATCTCTCCCTCACCTCTGGCGTCTTCCCCGATGCTCTAAAACATGCACTGGTCACTCCCATACTCAAAAAACCATCCTTGGACCCTACCAATCTTAACAACCTACGCCCTATCTCCTTGCTCACCTTTTCCTCTAAACTCCTTGAACGCCTGGTTTATAACCAACTGAGTGACCACCTCATTAAAAACAACCTTCTTGATCCCCTTCAATCTGGATTTCGCCCTCAACACTCCACAGAAACTGCTCTTTTAAAACTCACAAATGACCTACTAACTGCAAAAACCAACGGACACTATTCTGTACTCCTACTTCTGGATCTTTCAGCTGCCTTTGACACGGTTGACCACCCCCTCCTCCTCAAAAAACTTCACTCCATCGGTCTCCGTGACTGTGCTCTTCAGTGGCTCTCATCCTACCTATCCCAACGCACCTTCAGTGTCACTTACAATTCTACTTCCTCCACTTCTCTTCCCTTCTCTGTCGGGGTCCCCCAAGGTTCTGTTCTTGGACCTCTTTTATTTTCAATCTACACCGCTTCCCTGGGTCAGCTAATAGCCTCTCATGGCTTTCAATATCATTTCTATGCTGATGACACACAAATCTATCTCTCCACCCCTCAACTCACTCCGTCAGTCTCTTCACGCATCACTAACTTACTAACCGACATGTCTGTATGGATGTCACACCACTTCCTCAAACTCAACTTGTCCAAAACTGAGCTTATAATATTTCCTCCCCCACGTGCCACTTCCCCTGACTTCTCTGGCAAGAGCAATGGCAAAACCATCCACCCGTCCACACATGTCAGGGTGCTAGGTGTTATCCTAGATTCTGAACTCTCCTTTCAGCCCCACATCCAATCACTTTCCAAAGCTTGCCGCCTCAACCTCCGCAACATCTCTAAACTACGTCCCTTTCTAACCAATGAAACCACAAAGCTCCTGATTCACTCCCTGGTTATCTCTCGCCTTGACTACTGCAACTCACTCCTCATTGGCTTACCTTTAAATAGACTATCCCCCCTTCAGTCCATCATGAATGCTGCTGCCAGACTCATCCACCTTACAAACCGATCAGTGTCTGCTACCCCTCTCTGCCAATCCCTCCATTGGCTGCCACTTGCCCAACGAATTAAATTCAAAATACTAACAATAAGTTACAAAGCCATCCACAACTGTGCCCCCAGCTACATCACTAACCTAGTCTCAAAATACCAACCTAAACGCCATCTCCGTTCCTCCCAAGATCTCCTGCTCTCTAGCTCCCTCATCACCTCCTCCCATATCCGCCTCCAGGACTTCTCCCGAGCCTCGCCCATCCTCTGGAATTCCCTACCCCAATCTGTCAGACTGTCTCCAAATTCATCCACTTTTAGGCGATCCCTGAAGACTTTCCTCTTCAGAGAGGCCTATCCTGCCTCCATCTAACAACTGCATTATTTTCTCCATTAGCTCATCCCCCACAGCTATTACCCTTTTGTATAACTTGACCCTCCCTCCTAGATTGTAAGCTCTAACGAGCAGGGCCCTCTGATTCCTCCTGTATTGAATTGTATTGTACTTGTACTGTCTGCCCTAATGTTGTTGTAAAGCGCTGCGTAAACTGTCGGCGCTATATAAATCCTGTATAATAATAATAATAATAATAAATATTTTTGGTAGTCCAATCATAAGAACATTCCTATGAATTGATCGTAATATGACACCCAACTCTTCTCCTCTGGGCTTACTCCAACTTCTCCCAGTCCCCTTGTATTCTTGGGGTTCAATGGATTTAATACTCCATAGATTTTGTGGTTGATCTACTTCCCTCTGAGAAGATGACCACTATCTTAGTTATACAAATTCCAAAAGAAATTAATGCAGACAGCAGGAAATGAGTACACCGCTAAACCGGGCATGTAAAAAAGTATTTTTTTTTATTAACTTGTATAAAATATTTTTTTTCATAAATACAACTTTCTGTCTATGTGACTGCCTATATCCCATACCAATACAAGCACCCAGTGCAAACACTTAAAGAAAAATATTGATGGCAAAGCAAGCATATTTGCATAAATCAAGGGATTATTCCTCCTGGGAAAAGTACCGCTTATTCAGTGCCTTGAAAAAATATTCATATCACTGGAAATTTTCCACATTTTGTCATGTTACAAATAAAAACGTAAATGTATTTTATTGGGATTTTATGTGATAGACCAACACAAAGTGGCACAGGATTGTGAAGTGGGAGGAAAATGATAAATGGTTTTTAAATTTTTTTACAAATAAATATGTGAAAAGTGGGGCGTGCATTTGTATTCAGCCCCTTTTACTCTGATACCAATAACTAAAATCTAGTGCAGTGGTTCTCAACCTTTGGGTCGAATGCCGATTTGCCAGGGGTCACTGAATCCTGGGCTGTTCCTGAAGCCAGCAACTCTCTCCCAGCCTTTTTTGCGGCCGCACAACAGGGCTGTCCCTGGAGCTCGCAGCTGCCCATTCAGTTCACTGCATGGGTGGGGCGGAGACTAGAGGTTAGCTGACTGGTGAGGAATGTGAAGTGGGAGGGGCTGGAGAGAGACCCTATCTTCTGATTTTGGCATAGGTGTCATTGCTATGAGACACCACAAAGTCGAAGACACAGTGAAGCCGGAGACACAGTGAGTATCACTACCTGTAATTATAGTTGCCATTAAAAGTCCCTACTACAGTCCTCAGATCAGCAGATGACCTTGATCAAGAGCACCGAATTTGGCTGATCAGAACTCCCCCCAGCACTGCCACTGATCCCACCCCCCACCAGCACTGCCACTCATCCCATTCCCCTCTCTCCCTCACCAAGGAGTAAGAGACGGATTAAAAATAGAGAATACATGGAAGGGAGGAAAAAAAGGAGATAAAGAATAAGAGAAAGAACAAGAAAGATGTCTAGAGAAAAAAACAAGAAATTAGAAAAGAGAGAGATAAAAGGGAAAGAAAGGAGAACAAAGAGAATGAGTGGTACATCCTAAAATGTACCAAAAGGGGTTTTAATACTGTACGAGTGGAAAGGACTCAGGGAGCTCTAAATGTCCATGGATTAGGGTTGCAAATTACTTGTCTTGCCTTGGGTGCTGACAACCCATGCTACGAAAATAATTTTACTGTTACGGGTAAATTTTATCAAGGGGTCACGGCACTAAATGGCTGAGAACCACTGATCTAGTGGAACCAATTGCCTTCAGAAGTCACCTAGTTAGTAAATAGAGTCTAACTGTGTGTAATTTACTCTAAGTATAAATACAGCTGTTCTGTGAAGCCCGCAAAGGTTTGTTAGAGAACCATAGTGAACAAACAACATCCTGAAGGTCAAGGAACACACCAGACAGGTCACAGATAAAGCTGTGCAGAAGTTTAAAGCGGGGTTAGGTTATAAAAAAATCCAACTTTGAACATCTCATGGAGCACTGTTCAATCCATCATCTGAAAATGGAAAGGTTGTGGCACAACTGCACACCTACCTAGACATGGCCGTCCACCTAAACTGACAGTCCGGGCAAGGAGAGCAATAATCAGAGAAGCAGCCAAGGGGCCCATGATAACTCTGGATCCACAGCTCAGGTGGGAGAATCTGTCCACAGGACAACTATTAGTCGTGTACTCCACAAATCTGGTCTTTGAAAGAAAGCCACTGTTGAAAGAAAGTTATAAGAAGTCCAGTTTGCGAGAAGCGATGTGGGGGACACAGCAAACATGTGGAAGAAGGTGCTCTGGTCAGATGAGACCAAAATTTAACTTTTTAGCCTAAAAGCAAAATGCTATGTGTGGAGGAAAACTAACACTGCACATCAACCTGAACACACCATCCCCACCGTGAAACATGGTATTGGCAGTAGGGATGAGCTTCGTGTTCGAGTCGAACCCATGTTCGACTCGAACATCGGCTGTTCGGTCGTTCGCCGAATTGCAAACGATATGGGCCGTTCGCGCCAAATTCGTGTGGCGCGTCATGGCCCATAATTCACTGCGGCATCGCAGTGCATTGCTGGCTGATGATTGGCCAAGCATGCACTATGACCCGCATGCTTGGCCAATCACAGCGCCGCCTGAACAGAGAGCCGTAATTGGCCAAAGCCAAGGAGGCTTTGGCCAATTATGGCTCAGGGGATTTAGTACATGCCCCACACTATATAAGGCCGCCTGCACGGCGGCCCTGTGCAGTGTGTTCCGGTGTGCTTAGAGAGAGAGAGAGAGAGACAGTGTCATTTCATTTGAGTTAGCTAGATTAGGCAGGACAGACAGTCAGTTAGCTGCACTCACAGTGTATTTTCTATATATATGCATCCCAGGTGTTGCATATATATATATATATGTGTATATATATATATATGTGTATATATATATATATATATATATATATATATATATATATATATATATATATATATATATATATATACTGTATTCAGTTTAGCTAGATCCGTTCCTGTTATCTTCCTACTGACAGGCAGGCTTGTCTTGTTACAGTATTTACAGCTACCTGAAGAAAATTACTGGTGTTCTTTTGATCCTATTAGTACCACAGTCAGGCAGCTAGACTATTTACAGTTAGTGCAGTGCGTCCTGCTCACAGTGTTCAGATAGATCCGTTCCTGTTATCTTCTTACTGACAGGCTGGCTTGTCTTGTTACAATATTTATAACTACCTGAAGAAAATTACTGGTGTTCTTTTGATCCTATTAGTGCCACAGTCAGGCAGCTAGACTATTTATAGTTAGTGCCGTGCGTCCTGCTCACAGTGTTCAGCTAGATCCGTTCCTGTTATCTTCTTACTGACAGGCAGGCTTGTCTTGTTACAGTAAATACAGCTACCTGAAGAAAATTGCTGGTGTTCTTTTGATCCTATTAGTACCACAGTCAGGCAGCTAGACTATTTACAGTTAGTGCAGTGCGTCCTGCTCACAGTGTTCAGCTAAACCTACAAGTTAGTGGGGTGCGTCCACCTCACAGTGTTCAGCTAAAGCTACCTGTAGAAGGTTAGTGGTGTTCTCATACTACAGGCAGGCAGTTGATTTTGCTAGCTGCAGTATCAGTATATATATATATATATATATATATATATATATATATATATATATATATATATATATATCCCAGCTTAGTGCAGCTACAGGCCATTAGTATGTCTGGAAGGCCAAGAAGGAGAGGCAGACAGTCACAAGCCAATAAGAGAGGGCAAGCAGGCTCTGTGTCTAAGTGCTGGTCATGGAGATGGTGCATCCTCATCAGCACGTGGCCGTGGGACACGCTTGGCCTTTTTTTCGGCAGCTGGCCGTGTTGAGCCGCAACATGTGGAAGACTTGGTCGAGTGGATGACCAAGCCGTCCTCATCCTCTCTCACCCATGCCCAGGGTACTTTGTCTGGCAAAGCAGCGGCCTCTTCCCTCGGCTCAATGTCATCAGTGACTCCTTCCCTAGCCCCACCATGTCCTCCTGAGGAGTCCCTCGAACTGTTTGACCACAGTGTTGGGTACATGCTCCAGGAGGATGCCCAGCGTTTGGAAGGCTCTGATGATGACACTGAGCTCGATGAAGGCAGTAACATGAGCACGGACAGAGGGGGTGCCCAAGAAGGACAGCAATCTGGCAGTCATGCTCCCCCTGCTGCAGCATACTGCCAGGTTTGCTCCAGTGATGAGGAGGGAGGGGATGATGGGGTCACTGACTCAACGTGGGTGCCTGATAGGAGGGAGGAGGAGGCGGCACATCACCAACGAGGCAGGATGCCCTCCAGGGGCCAGCCTAAGGGCAGCACATTGACTGCATCACACCCCAAAGCTCCACATGTGAAGGGCGCTGCAGTCTCTGCGCGTTATTCAAAAAGTTCTTTGGTGTGGGCCTTTTTTGAGACGAGTGCATCAGATCGCACTGCTGCTATTTGCAACATATGTCTCAAGCGTATCTCGCGTGGCCAAAACATCTCCCGCTTGGGTACCACATGCTTGACCAGACATATGTTGACCTGCCATGCAGTTCGTTGGCAAGCATATCTAAAAGACCCACACCAAAGAACAAAGAGGACCTCTCCTTGCTCCTCATCAGCTGAGATTTCCAACCCCACTAGACCTTTAGTCCTCTCTGAGACCTGCACTGAGAGGAATGAAGGTGTAGAATTAGGTGTGTCACAGCCAAGTACTTGTGGGCAATCTGCTTTTGGTACACCGACGTCAGATTGTACCAGGCAAATTTCCCTGCCCCAGCTGCTGCACCGCCGAAAGAAGTTTGCTCCCAGCCATCCACATGCCCAGCGGTTGAATGCTAGCTTGGCAAAATTGCTAGCACTTCAACTTCTGCCTTTTCAGTTGGTAGACTCTGCCCCCTTCCGTGAGTTTGTGGAATGTGCGGTTCCTCAGTGGCAGGTACCCAAACGCCACTTTTTCTCACGGAAGGCGATTCCGGCTCTCTACCGGCATGTGGAAGGCAATGTCCATACCTCGCTGGACAGGGCGGTCAGCGGTAAGGTGCATATTACCGCTGACTCATGGTCCAGCAGGCATGGACAGGGACGTTACCTAAGTTTCACGGCGCATTGGGTGACTCTGCTGGCAACTGGGAAGGATGCAGGACAAGGTGCAGTAGTGTTGGAAGTTGTTCTGCCACCACGCCTCCAAAATGCTAATGATTGTGACACACCTCTCTCCTCCACCCCCTCCTCTTCTTCCTCCATGGCCTCTTCATGTGCTTTGTCCTCGGAACCAGCGGTGCTACGTAGCCGTACAAGGGGCTACGCAAGTACGCAGGCCAAAAGATGCCATGCGGTGCTTCTACTGGTGTGCTTGGGGGACAGAAGCCACACTGGGGCAGAGGTTCTGTCAGCACTGCAGGGGCAGGTTCAGAGGTGGTTGACGCCACGCCAACTTTAGGCAGGAATGGCGGTTTGCGACAATGGCACCAACCTCCTCTCTGCCCTCCGACAGGGACAAATGACCCATGTGCCCTGTTTGGCTCACGTCCTTAACTTGGTGGTGCAGCGGTTCTTGGGCAGGTACCCGGGCTTACAGGATGTCCTGAGGCAGGCCAGGAAAGTCTGTGTGCATTTCCGCCGGTCATATAATGCCAGTGCTCGGCTGGCGGACCTTCAAAAGGAGTTTAACCTGCCCAAGAACCGCCTAATCTGTGACATGCCCACCAGGTGGAACTCAACGTTGGCCATGCTGCAGCGGCTGCACACACAGCAGAGGGCCATCAATGAGTACCTGTGCGACTATGGCACCAGGACAGGGTCAGGGGAGCTTGTTTTTTTTTTCCCCACGCCAGTGGGCCATGATCAGGGATGCATGCACTGGCCTGTCACCATTTGAGGAGGCCACGAGGATAGTGAGCAGTGACAGTGCATGCATCAGTGACACTGTCCCCCTTGTCCACCTGTTGGAGCACACGCTGCGTGGAATAATGGACAGGGCACTTGAGGCAGAACAGAGGCAGGAAGAGGAGGACTTCCTTAGCTCTCAAGGCCCCCTTTATCCAGACAGTGTTCCTGCGTGCCCGCCGATCACACAGGAAGAGGACGAGGAGGAGGAAGATTGTGTCAGTATGGAGGTGGAGCCTGGCACTCAGCATCAGCAGCAGTCTTTAAGGGATCAGTCCCAAGAAACACATGGACTTGTACGTGGCTGGGAGGAGGTGGCTGCGGACCATGTCGTCCTTAGTGACCCAGAGGACTCCGCAAACCTACGCTGCATGGCCTCCCTGATCCTGCAAAGCCTGCCGAAGGATCAGCAAACCTACGCTGCATGGCCTCCCTGATCCTGCAAAGCCTGCGGAAGGATCCTCGTATTCGTGGTATCAAGGAGAAGGACCAAAACTAGCTGGCAACCCTCCTTGATCCACGTTACAAGGGTAAGGTTGCGGACCTTATCTTGCCATCGCAGAGGGAGCAGAGGATGAAACATCTTCGGGAGGCCTTGCAGAAAGGTCTGTGCAACGCGTTCCCAGAGACTGGGAGGTTACAAACTCCTGTTTCTGGACAACGTGTTGCTGAGGCTTCGGTCAGTCAAAGAAGGAGCGGTGGAGAAGGTGGCCGTCTGACCGATGCATTCAGACAATTTTTTGGTCCGCAGCCCCAAGGTATGATCGGTTCCAGCAACCATCGCCAGCGTCTGTTTTACATGGTGCAGGAATACCTAGGGGCAAGATCAGACTTGGACACCTTTCCCACCGAAAATCCTCTGGGTTACTGGGTCTTGAGGATGGATCAATGGCCAGAGCTTGCACAGTATGCAATTGAGCTACTGGCCTGTCCTGCATCCAGCGTTCTTTCGGAACGCACATTCAGTGCTGCTGGAGGCGTGGTAACCGATCACAGGGTGCGTCTGTCCACCGACTCGGTCGATCGACTGACCTTCATAAAAATGAATCAGTCTTGGATCACCACCAGCTACCAAGCACCTGATGCTGATGTAACCGAATAATTTTTTTTGAAATCTCAGATCCCTTCAAAGACTGCCTATGCTGATGCTGAGTGACTATCCCTGAGTAATTATCCTCTTCCTCCTCAATCATCACGCTGATAGCTTGTAAGAACATTTTTGGTTCGCGGCGCCACCACCAGTGCCTAAGGCACAATTTTTCAGCCCCTGTTTAACAGGGGCGTGTAATTACAATTTTTGATGAAATACTTTGCAGCAGGGCTCGTTCCTGCGTTCCAACTAGATTGTCTGTGAGGGGTTGCAGTGTTGTGGCACCAGCCCCAGTTCCTAAGGCCCAATTTTTCTACCCCTGTTTAACAGGGGCGTGTAATTACAATTTTTGATGCAATACTTTGCAGCAGGGCTCGTTCCTGCGTTCCAACTAGAGTGTCTGTGAGGGGTTGCAGTGTTGTGGCACCAGCACCACCACCACCACCACCAAAGGCCCAATTTTTCTGCCCCTGTTCAACAGGGGCATGTAATTGCAATTCTTGATCTAATATTTCACAGCAGGGCCCATTTCTGCACCCACCAAGAGCGAGTGAGGACACAGTGTTGTGGCACCAGCACCACCACCACCAAAGGCCCAGTTTTTCTGCCCCTGTTCAACAGGGGCATGTAATTACAATTCTTGATCTAATATTTCACAGCAGGGCCCTGTGAGGGCTTACAGTGTTGTGGCCACAACAACACCTAAGGCCCAAATTTCTGCAGAGTATATAGGGCAGGCCCCTACTTTCAAACATCTAACTTACAAACGACTCCTACTTGCAAACGGAAGGAGACAACAGGAAGTGAGATGAAATCTACCCCTAGGAAGGGAAATTCTCTCCTGTAAGAGTTAATATGGGAAAAGCATTTCTCCTTTCCACTGATGCTTTCCAATCCTTGTTCCACAAAAAAAAACCAAATTCTCAAAAAGCATTTGTCATTGGGACAAAAAGTGAGGTGAAATCTTCTAAAGAGGAGGAAAGACAGCAAAACAAATGTCACAGGGGTGATAACCCTTCCCTATGTTTTCCAAAAAGCTTAAAAAAGATTTTTTGGCTGGAGCTAAACACGTTAAAAATGTACCCGTTCAAAATGACAAACAGATTCTACTTAACAACAAACCTACAGTCCCTGTCTTGTTTGCACCGCCTGTATACTGCTGTTCAGAGTATATAGGGCCTGGTGGCCCCACACCTTTCCTTATTTTAATTTGGGTGCGGGGTTCCCCTTAATATCCATACAAGACCCAAAAGGCCTGGTAATGGACTGGGGGGTACCCATGGTGTTTGTCTCACTGATTTTCATCCATATTGCCAGGACTGGACATTACATTAAACCCGCAAGCAGTTTTAAATGAGATTTTTTCCTTAAAAAATGACATTTGGTCATGATCACATGATCTGTAACAACCTACTCCCAGCCACGTACAACTCCTTGAGTTTCTGGGGACTGAAAACCATCCCTTGAAGACTGCTGCTGAGTGTTATCCTCCATGTCCATGCTGACACAATCGCCCTCCTCCTCCCCCTCCTCCTATTTTTCCTGTGTATTTGGCGGGCCCGCAGGAATACTATCTGGATAAAGGGGGCCTTGAGAGGTAAGGAAGTCCTCCTCTTCCTCCCGCTGTTCTGCCTCAAGTGCCCTGTCCAGTATTCCAGGAAGCGTGTGCTCCAACAGGAAGACAAGAGAGACAGTATCACTGATGCATGCATTGTTGCTGCTCGCCATCCTTGTGGCCTGCTCAAATGGTGACAGGACAGTGCATGCATCCTTGATTAGTAGCCATTGGCGTGGCAAAAAGAAGCCAAGCTCCCCTGACCCTGTCCTGGTGCCATACTCACACAGGTACTCATTGATTGTCTCTGCTGTGAGTGCAGCCGCTGCACCATTGCAAACGTTGAGTTCCACCTGGTGGGCATGTCATAAATGAGGCGGTTGGTGGGCAGGTTGCATTCCCTTTGAATGGCAGCCAGCCAAGCACTGGTATTGTAGTATCGGCAGAAATGACCAGAGACTTTTCTGGCCTGCCTCAGGAGATCCTGTAAGCCTGGGTACCTGCTCGAAGGGTTCCTGGGTGCACTACCAAATTTAGGATGTGTGCTAAACATGGAACATGGGTCAAGTGTCCCTGTCGGTGGACGAAGAGAAGGTTGGTGCCATTGTCGCATACAACCATTCCTGACTGAAGCTGGCGTGGCGTCAACCACCTCTGAGCCTGCCCCTGCAGAGCTGACAGAATCTCTGCCCCAGTGTGGCTCCTGTCCCCTAAGCAGACCAACTCAAGCCTTTTTGCCTGAGTACTTGCATAGCCCCTTGAATGCTTACGGAGCACCGCTGGTTCAGAGGACAAATCTGCAGAAGAGGCCATAGAGGAGGAAGAAGATTAGGAGGGGGTGAAGGAGAGAGCTGTGGCAGAATCACCACTAGCATTTTGGAGGCGTGGTGGCTGAACAAGCTCCAACAATACTGAACCCTGTCTTGCATCCTTCCCAGCTGCCAGCAGAGTTAACCAGTGCGCCGTGAAGGAAAGGTAACATCCCTGTCCATGCCTGCTAGACCATGAGTCAGCGGTAATATGCACCTTACTGCTGACTGCCCTGTCCAACGAGGCCAAAACATTGCCTTCCACATGCCGGTAGAGAGCCGAAATGGCCTATCGTGAAAAGAAATGGCGTTTTGGAACCTGCCACTGAGGTACAGCACATTCCACAAATTCATGAAAGGGGGCAGAGTCTACCAGATGAAAAGGCAGCAGTTGCAGTGCGAGCAATTTGGTCAAGCTACCATTCAGACGCCAAACATGTGGATGGCTGGGACCAAATTTCTTTTTACGGTTTAGCAACTGGGGTAGGGAAATGTACCTGCTAATTTCAGATGGTGGTGTACAGATAGCAGATTGGCAGCAAGTACTTGGGACATCTATTGCTATACCTTCATTCCTCTCAGTGCAGGTTTTTGAGAGGACTGGAGGTATAGTGGGGTTGTAGAGCCCAGATAAGGAGCAAGGAGAAGTCCACCTTTTTCTTTGATGTGGGTCTTTCAAGTGCTGTTGTCAACGGACTGCATGGGAGGTCGTCATATGTCTGGTCAAGCATGTGGTGCCCAAGCGGCTGCTGTTCTGGCCATGCTTCAGACATAGGTTTCAAACAGCAATGGTGCGATCTGCTGCACACGTGTCAAAAAAGGTCCATACCAAGGAACTTTTCAAAATCAGCGGGGAGTCAGCAGCGCCCTGCACCTGTGGAGCTCTGCGGTGTGATGCAATGGGGTGGCTGCCCTTAAGCTGACCCCTAAATTACATCTTGCCTCATTGAAGTTGTGCTGTCTCCGCCTCCTCTCTTCTATCAGGCACCCAAGTAGAGCCAGTGACCTCATCATCCCCTCCCTCTTCGTCACTGAAGCAATCTTGGCAGTATGCTGCAGCTGGGGGAACATGACTGCCAGTTTCTTGTCCTTCTTGGGCACCCCCTCTCTCTAGGCTCCCGTTACTCCCTTCCTCAACCTGGAAATCAACATCGGAGCCTTTAAATCACTGTGCATCCTCCAGCAGCATGTACCCGACACTGTGGTCGAATAGTTCAGGGGACTCCTCCGTGCATGATGGTGGGGCTACGGAAGGAGTGACTGTGGACAAGGAGCCAGTGGAATAGGCTGCTTTGCAGCTGCATTGGAAGGCAAACTACTCTGAGCCTGGGTGATTGAGGAGGACGAGGACGGCTTTATTATCCACTCCACCAACTCTTCTGCATGTTCTGGTTAAATAACACGGCCAGCAGCAGAAAAAAAGGACAAGCGTGCCCCACGGCCACCTGCAGAGGATGCACCATGTCCACGACTAGCATTGTTGACTGTAGACACAGAGGCTGCTTGCCCTCTTTTAGTGGCCTGTGAGCGTGTGCCTCTCCTTGGTGGCCTTCCGGACATGATGTATATATTGTTTTGCAACACCACACTACACTGTATTGTGTACTGTGTACACCACCAGAAAAGTAGTAGCAACTGCACTATGGCTGCACCGTGTTGTGTACTGTGTACACCACCAGAAAAGTAGTAGCAACTGCACTACGGCTGCACTGATATATATATATATATATATATATATATATATATATATATATATATATAAATATATACGTATATATATATACATATATACATATATATACATATATATATATATATATATATATATACATATATATATATATAAATATATATATATAAATATATACGTATATATATATATATATATATATATATATAATACATGTATATAAATATATATATATATATATATATATATATATATATACACGTATATATATTTATATTACACCACCTGAAGTATATTAGAAATAGTACACCACGGAATGCACTGTAAATGTAGGCTACACTGGATGCAGAGTATATATATATAATATACAGTATCTCACATAAGTGAGTACATCCCTCACATTTTTGTAAATATTTTATTATATCTTTTCATGTGACAACACTAAATACATGACACTTTGCTACAATGTAGTGAGTGTACAGCTTGTATAACAGTGTAAATTTGCTGTCCCCTCAAAATAATTCAACACACAGCCATTAATGTCTAAACTGCTGGCAACAAAAGTGAATACACCCTTAAGTGAAAATGTCCAAATTGGGCCCAAAGTCAATATTTTCTGTGGCCACCATTATTTTCCAAAAAAATTATATAGATACAGGGAGTGGCGCTGTGCATGAGGGAATAGATGGCATACAATAATTTTCTAATGATTATGATTGCGCCTCCAATGACGTCCGTGTGACGAAACGCGTAAGGCGGGACTATCTTGGTACGCACAACGTCACTTCCTGCCCCTGTGGTTTTTTGCTAGCTGACCGGTGGAACGCAAGCGGTAACTGCGAACAACGCTGCGTCCCGGGATAGCAAGGGGAGCCAGTGAGCTTGCACGCTCCCTACTCTTTTTAATTTATTTCCTGGAATTAACTCCGCTTTATTGAACTGTATGAATTTATATTATTAAATAAACTTTTAAAAAAAGGAGTTACGCTATGTGGATACAACTTCTTTATTCCATATAATATCCCTGGAGCGGATGTCCGGCTGGAGAGAGGATCGCACTAGGGGATTATCAACTTCCCCCTTTTTCCCTGCTCTGTTGGAGAGGCTGACCTGGACCGGGGAATTATAGGCGAGAGGATATCACCACACAAGGACTCGATCGGCATCCGGATCGGATCGGTTGGAGCTGAAACATCTTTTGCTTATACCCCTGCAGGGGTGTAGCGTTCCGGTGAGTGGAATCACATCAGGGGGATTGTGTCATTAGAAATTTTGGAGGTCGTCGGGTGGAAGATAATACATGAACTTTTTCAATAATTTATTGGATATTTATTTTTGCTTGCGTTTTCACATGTAATCTTATGCGGTTATCTAGTTGTGCTATTATTAATTTATTATTACTATCTTTATTCTACATCCCACATTTATTATATATCACTTATATAACTCTATATATATATTTATAATTTTTTTACACATTTTCTACTTTTACAGCAATTTAATTTAATTAATTTTTTGGCACTGCACTTTAGAGGGTTGTAGATACCCCCTCCTTTACATATATCACTTGTAACTCATCCCAGCAGGGCTTGGAACACTTAATTGGACTGCACAAGACTTCTGGCACTTTTTAAAGCACATCATATAACACCATTAGAAATTACCAGCGTTTATGGGGTTATGAGATTAGGGCTGTATTGAACACCTACTTCTATCCAAACTTTTTATTTTAACACTTCACTATCCACATGTGGGATATATATAGTTTTTTCCAATTTTTTACCGTTCTCCTTAATATGTCCTATAGACACATAAATCATAATCATTAGAAAATTATTGTATGCCATCTATTCCCTCATGCACAGCGCCACTCCCTGTATCTATATAATTTTTTTAGACTCATTTTTTGAGGGTACACGTTGGTGCCCTCTGCTTACATAGGGGGGCTGCAGTTGCCAGTATAGCCTGTAGCGCGGATCCACTGACCATAGAACCATTATTTTCCAGCACTGCCTTAATTCTCTTGGGCATGGAGTTCACCAGAGCTTCACAGGTTGCCACTGGAGTCCTCTTCCACTCCACCATGACGACATCACAGAGCTGGTGGATGTTAGAGACGTTGCACTCCTCCACCTTCCATTTGAGGATGCCCCACAGATGCTTAATAGGGTTTAGGTCTGGAGACATGCTTAGCCAGTCCATCACCTTTACCCTCAGCTTCTTTAGCAAGGCAGTGGTTGTCTTGGAGGTGTGTTTTGGGTCATTATCATTTTGGAATATTGCCCTGCAGCCCAGTCTCCAACGGGACGGGATCATGCTCTGCTTCAGTATGTCACAGTACATGTTGGCATTCATGGTTCCCTCAATGAACTATAGCTGTTGAACCAGGTCTCTTAAATTCCCACAAAATCCAAATCCTCCTCATACAACAGTATCTCTACTTCACCCATCTTGTCTGCCAGGCTCCTGGCATTGGTGAATATGCCACGTAGTTTAGACCAGTCACATACTATACTCTTATTGGGTGTTCTAAGATTGCAACTAGTACTTTCTTACTATACTTACCTTGGGTTTATGTGCTTTAGTCAACTTTAGTCTAAACATTAGTTTAGCTTTAGTCAACCTACCACTAATGCCCCCAATGCTACCCTCTGGAATATGTTCCACGCTGACTAGACATGTGCATTCGTTTTTGTCCGAATGCATTTTCGTCCAAATTTCAGGTATTTTCGTTATCATTTTAACAAACGATAACGAAAGTGCAGGATCCGAAAAACGAAACATCCGACATAAACAAATGCTTTATTTTCGTTTTTGTTGCTACAACAGTTCGGTATAGATAGGAGATTCGACATGATGACAATAACAATCTGTGTCCATCAAACCTGTGGTCGAATGTGCCTAACCTTAACTCTATTAGTCCAAGATTATTCTACATAGAGAGAAAAGATTCGACATAGGGGAGAAATGATTCGACGTAGGGGAGAAAAGATAAATAAAAATAATGATGATGATGAATGTTATTGGCTGATTGTAACCAAAGAGGAGGAGCAGTAAAATAGCTAGAACTAAGTACACACGTACTTTGGCTTATGGTGTCTGTTGAAAGTTCTAAGAAGATTCGAAGGAGCAGGTAAACTATACGACGTCGTACAGTTTAGCTGCTTCGTCGAATCTTCTTTGAACATTCGACAGACACCATAAGCCTTCAATGACAGATTCGACCTTAATTTGGATTTTCGGACAAATGCAATTTTTAACGAAAAACTAAATTAATAAATACGAATTTCGGGAGTAACTAAATAAATTTATTTTTCGGACGAAAACGAAACTCGGAAACGAAATATTTCAGTGTGCACATGTCTAACGCTGACTATCTCTACCTCTGGACGCCCCCTCTAATTTTTTGCCCATCTTTACTCCCAGCAGATCTGCACACTACTCATTTAGGTGCAGTCCGTCCCTTCTATATTACTGCTGACCGACTGAGAAGTCAGCCCAGTCCTCCAGGAACCCAAACCCCTCCTTACTACACCAGCTCTTCAGCCACTTGTTTACTTCCCTAATCTCCCTCTACCTTACTGGTGTGGCTCGAGGTACCGGTAGTATTCCTGAGTTTATTACCTTGGAGGTCCTTTTCCTCAATTTAGGTCCCAAGTCCCTAAAACTGTTCTTTAGGACACTCCATCTGCCTCTGACTTTGTCATTGGTGCCAACGTGCACCATGACAGCTGGGTCTTCCCCAGACCCTCCCAGTAATCTGTCCAACAGATCCATGATGTGCCGAACAATGTGCTTACATTTTGCACAACAGTATTTGCCCTCGATCAGATAATCAAGGAACGCATATATGCTGCAAGATGGATGCCAAGTCGCAGCTCCACACCCACCGGGCATTGTACCTACCAATTTAATGAGGATTGGGTATTATACCCTGTCCAAATGACCTAACAACTAGCTTTCTGACACTAATACTCAATACTAAAAAGAAGTGAAAATAGCTGTTCACAGATGCTCTCCATGCAATCTGACAGAACTTGAGCAATTTTGCAAAGAAGAATGGGCAAAAATGTCACTCTCTAGATGTGCAAAGCTGGTATAGACATCCCCAAAAAGACTTGCAGCTGTAATTGCAGTGAAAGGTGGTTCTACAAATCATTGACTCGGGGGGGCTGAATAAAAATGCATGCCACACTTTGCACATATTTATTTGTAAAAAATGTTGAAAACCATTTATCGTTTTCCTTTCACTTCACAATTATGTGCCACTTTGTGTTGGTCTATCACATAAAATAAAATACATTTATGTTTTAGGTTGTAACATGACAAAATGTGGAAAATTTCAAGGGGTGTGAATACTTTTTCAAGGCACTGTAAGTTTTTATATTGCTAAATAATAACAAAGGAATTCCTTCAATAGATAAATTATAAACTAAATCCAATGCTAAATAAGGAATTATGCGAACTCAACCACTTAAATAACTGATAATGACATGATTAGCTACAACCTGTGGTGAGTTAGATTTTAAACTAGAAAGAATTTTTTCTATCCAACTTGATACATAGTACCCTCCATTCATTCTCATTTATTGAGCTTTGGGTTTGTTTTCTGGTTATCCAGGAAGTGGAGTCCACTACCTGCCCTGATCCTTAAATTAATTTTTGGCTATCCCAATGTGCAAATTTCCCTGACCATTGTCTTCATTCCTGGACTTTCACGACAGTGTATCTTCCCACTTCAGTCCTGCTTCCTGATACTTTTTTGTCTCCGAGTCACTAATCTTAAGTTGAGCGATCCCTAGGGTTGTGTCAGCATGCAATAAAGCACATCCCCACCATCAGGAGCTCTGTTGAATGCTGGCTGGCCTTTAGACTCCCCTGCCCTTGGGAATCTTGCATCACCTGCTGTCATTAGAGACCATCGTCTTCCAGAGTCCCCCAGTTATTTCCAACTCCCAAGCCCATATCAGCATATACTGACAACCACCACCTTGACAAAAGGTTTTTGGGCCATGTGTTAAAGAATATGTAAACCCAACATTTCATATTCCTGATATGTGCCTGCTGTACCATGTACTTGTATGAAAAAGTATCCTGTTCTCTTTGTATTGATTCCTTTGTGTTAAATGCCTTTTGTTCCTGACAGCCCCTCTGCTTTCCTATTAAAACTGATAACACTAGGCATGAGAGCACAGCATTGCCAGTTTTCTAACTGTGCTGAGAACTCAGCCTGCTCTCCTCCAATAATGAGACTTGTCCTGGCATGCCTCCCCCCTTCCTTGCAGCTATTCACTGTGAAGACCAGTGTGGTGTTGCTTCTCCTCCCTGAGCTCCTTATGCAGCTGAGAACAGAAGTTATGTGACCACTTATAAAAAGGGGAAAAAGTTATTTATAATGTTTATATTTTATATGCTTTAATGTTTATAATTTATATTTTTTTTACACAAAGGCTTTGCCTTTCATTTCAATTTTAAATGGAATGGGTTGTTTTACAAGCTGAGAGTTTACATATACTTTAAATCCTTTGAAACTAAAATGTTTTTTGCTGCTAATAATATTCTTTTTTAATTCATATATAACAATGATCTGATGAGCCAGTATGATTTTAATTGGGGTAAAATGTGTACAGTATGTTCTGACAGCAGTCGTACTGTTATACATGTTATACTTGTTCTTGTTTCAGTTTTTCACATAGAATACTTCACCATTATCATAACAAATCATTTACATATTCCTACACATACAAAAATATAGAAGAGGATGTGCTATGCTGTACATGCTTTTCTAGTAGTGACAAGGTCATATGTCTGATCTACGAAGACAGGTGATGAGCTGTATTGTCTATAGAGTGAGTCAGCACCACACCTCTCCCATTTTTAGCTTCCAGCCTTCTAAAAACACAGAAGGGTTAGCCAGGTGAAAACGAAAATATATTTGGAGTGTAAACTCATGAACCTGAGTCTTGCCCTACTATAATTACATATTTTGCACACACATTATTAATAATGTTACCCTTTACATTGCAGCTCTGCATGGCTCACATGTCACAACAATGCAGAGGTGGAAGGAGGTCTCTTGAACAGCAGGAAACGCCTAATGAGCATTGAATTTTATCCCACTCCACCAAAAATAAAGAAATCTACTTAGGATGGAGATGCACTTGATGATCACAAGCTGTGTACCCTGTTAAGTTTTTTAAAAGAGTGGCCATGCCTATTGGTTTTTACATTCGCAGCGATATATGGTTCTGCAGTACCACAATACATATTTTGTAGGACTGGAATATGTCAGCTGGCAACATAGCTGTGGATCTTCATTCCTTTGGGCAGGTGTGGTGGCCAAGAGTGGTGTCATTGATGAAGTATACTGTCAACAGTGCTACCAGAGTGTGACAGGTTCAGGCAATGTTTGGTGTAATGCCAGACAGGAACTATAAGCGTTGAAAATGCACCTGTTGACAGGGGGTGTGGTCTGGACATGGCCGAGTAAAGAAGTGTGTCTGTGGAGCACCGGGTCAGGTCCCGGCCTAAACCAGCTTAAACCCAGCTAATATTCTCCGGTACTCCCCGGCATGTACTCTGCTGGGAAGCGGAAGGGAAAGAACAAGAAGAAGACATCTCCCAAACTGAAAACGAGTGGAGAAATCCACCGATATTTTTCAAACACTCAGGGGGCCTCTCCGGCTGCCAAGATGGCGGATTCCACGTTGCTCGGCCACCACAATAGCCAACAGTCTCAAAACCTTTCTACATCCCCAATAGCCTCACTTACCTTAGGGGTGGGCTTTGCTACCCTAGCGGTGTTCCGATTGGACCTCCAGGATCTGCTACATCCGCACCACACACCCTGAGAGCCGATGTCGAATTGAGGGCGCTGCTGCAGGCCTTACCTACGAGGTCTGACATTGAGGCACTAGTTGGCAGGCTTGACGCATCTTGCCACAAAGAACTAACAGCAGTACAGAAAGATGTGAAAACGCTCTCAGATGGGATGGGTTCGGGTGAGTCCTCGGTGGCAGCGCTAGAGCAATGGATGTTAGCGGTGGAGACCTTACAGACATCCCAGGCAGCTGCGGTACTCACCCAGCAACTCCAGCTTGAAGAAATCGAGGACCGCAGCAGAAGAAACAATTTGTGGCTGAGAGGCCTGCCAGAAACTACAGAGACGGAGGCCCTAGCGGCATCCACCCTAGCCATCTTCCGTGACATAGCGGGGGACACCTTCCCGATCAATCTGTCCTTTGATCAGATCCACAGAGCTCTGGGCCCCTGATTTACAGGCCCAGATAGGCCGCAAGATGTAATTTGCCGGGTGCACCATTACTCCCACAAGGAACTTATCCTACGGAAGGCTTGGGAGAGGGGAGACACAGAGTTTGACGACGCTAACCTTCGGATCCTGCCTGATCTGTCCAGGGCGAACCTGCATCGGCGAGCACTGATGAAACCTGTGCAGGAGGTGGCCCGACAATCCGGAATTACACAGATGGGGTTTCCCCATATCTGAGGGATCACAAACTTCCTGCAATGATCTCCGATGCCTGAAGAAAGACATATCTGATCACTGATTTTAGCAGGTTGCTATATGCCTTGTGTATTAATGTTTATGGTTGGGAACTAGGCACTTTGGGGAGTGGGGCG
The DNA here is from genome assembly GCA_037952925.1 of Lithobates clamitans. NCBI lineage: Eukaryota > Metazoa > Chordata > Amphibia > Anura > Ranidae > Lithobates > Lithobates clamitans. The sequence continues at coordinate 3,893,645 of JBBGZY010000108.1, read as the reverse complement.
GCAAGCACTGCTAGCCTCGCCCAGTAAAGGTTTTAAGGCCTTCATTTTTCCCTTTTTCTATTAGCTAATTATGGTGCCAGATGGCATTACATGCACATATGTACATCCTGACCCCTGTGCACGTGCCCGCGGGCTCCCCCTTTGTGCTCCAGATTGGTAAGGGGCAGTATGATAGGGTGAATAGCAGTATTGACCACACTGTTGGTGGGTTGGGCATGTCCCTGGTGTGAGTTTGGGGGAGCCGCGGGACCCCCTCACCCTCTCCCTGGCACCCCAGAAGAGGTGCGGGGGGAGTCAGCTCGGCTGCGGTGGAGTGATCATTACCTGGTTGTCATTTCCTGTATGGGGGCGAAAGGATCAGCGCAGCAAACATTCTTGGCCAACATCAGTATAACATTTATTTTAGAGAGTATTTAAAGACAAAGGTAAAGGTTCCACCTATCAGATTCTTCCCCCCACCCTCTCATGGGCCATTTTTTTAATTTTAGGGGGGGGGGGATGTTTTGGACAGGTAACCCTCTCCACTTCATTGAGAGATGAATGCCTAAATAATGTGTATTACTTTGGCCAGCCCCTCCTTACTTATACTATTGGCAGCCCACTGGACAGGTAAGAAGTGTCATAATACAAAGAGATAAATACACACTGTACACATTTTAGCACATTTTTACATTCTGATATTACCTATCAAGATAATAATAGGATACAAAAACTTTAAACAGTACCATTTGAAAGTATTCAGGCAGGCCCTTGCACTACATGCTTTGGGGAATTCATCCATAAATATGACCACAAAAGAGGTAAGTATAGTGTGTATGGGTTGGGCAAAGTCAGCAGATAGAGAATTGAGGATAGATAGAGAATTGGTATCAGCTGAGTTAGCAGTTGGGGGGAGGGAGGGTTCCAAATGATTTTGGGACCCAAAAAAAAACCTCTGGCACTCTGCCAGAATTTTAAGCACAAATCACATTTTTACACATTTTAGGGGGTATTTAGGGTAAAGCACTACTATGGAGCTGACAAAATACATTGTTAATTGAGTAGACAAGGTGGATATAGGGCCAGGAGAGCATGCTTGAAGGCAAATATGTATGAAGGACAAAAAAATACAGCATGCATGTGGACAAAGGGGACATTCACAGCATATTACAATCATGGTAGTTAGGGAATGAGGGAAGAAATACAATATATTAACAAACATTAAATACAATAACATGTGATGTTAAAGGATAAAAATCTTCTTACCTTCATATACTCCTTCTGCAGGACTTGGATGATGGCAGAACAGGTCTTTGGGATAATGATCCCCAGAGCCTGGGGGGAGATGCCTGCCGAGAACCTAAGGTCCTGCAGACTTCTCCCCGTCGCCAAGTACCGCAGGGTGGCGACTAGCCTCTGCTCCGCAGTGATGGCTTGCATCATGCAGGTATCCTGCCTGCTAATATAATGGGTCAGCAAAGCCAACAAACGGTGAAATACGGGGTCCATCATCTGGAGAAAGTTCCTGAAATCGTCAGGATTATTCTCACGGATCTCACGGAGCAAAGGCATGTGACAGAATTGGTCACGCTGGAGCAACCAATTCTCCTCCTCGCCCTGTTCATGGACTGGGCTTGTGTCAAAGTAAGGACCCCAACACCAAGCCCCCCGCACAGCACAAACTCTACGATGAGTATGTACACACAACATGGCTAGAAAACAGTATATAATAAAGTTATATTATATATTGCAAAGTAAACGATTTAGGCTAGGTTCACACTTGTTTGCATGTTCAAAAGGTTTTCTGCATGTTTTTGATGTATGTTTTTCAAGCATACTCCACACATTTCCAATTTGTGTTTTTGTGCACTGCCACAGAAGTCTACTTGACCCGTAGAGATGTTATAATGGGACAGGACATGGATTTCCTGGCTACAGAGGGCGAACTATTCATTTCCTGTCACCTATTAATTGATTCCTAGTGTGATATAGAGCCTAGCTACCACTGTGAGTCAGGAATCATATCCTGAACCTGGACAAAGCGGATCGGTTTCCATCTCAAAGGCCCTGGCTGGGTTTAAGCCATCCGTCTATTTTGTTTGGTGTTCTGGTAAGGGCAACTTACTCTTGCGATTTCTGGACTGTTAATTTATCCATATATGTTGAAGTATTTTGGCGATCTGGAGTTTTTTCATCATAGGAGATATCTCGGCTTTAATTTTTAATTTTTAAAAATATTTTTTTTGGTATTCAATTTTCTACCTAAATAACGTTTTAAATAACGTAATGAGTATTTAGCGCAGTTCATTATTTTTACATGGCTAGAAAACGGTCGGCTGCTCAGAACGCTGTAACAGAACGCATTGAAGAACAGCAAGGCCTGTGAAGAGCGACCTGAAAATCAGTAACGAACGGACAAGAACACAAAGATAAATCAATGGTACTCCCTGCACGCACTGAAGGCCAGATACAAACCCACAAGCACAAACTGAACAGCAGAAATACGATCTGAAAACCACGAGTCTGAAAAAGTGTGAATCATCTCTCACCAAACTTTTACTAACACGAGACTAGCAAAAGGAGCCCAAAGGGTGCCGCGCTTGGTACTGAACTGCCCTTTTATAGTCTCGTCGTACGTAGTGTACGTCACCGCGCTCTTGGCGTTCGGAAAATTCCGACAACTTTGTGCGACTGTGTGTATGCAAGACAAGTTTGAGCCAACATCCGTCGGAAAAAATCCATGGATTTTGTTGGCGGAAAGTCCGATCAATGTCTGACCGTATGTACAGGGCATTAGGCCGAAGTACCTCACCAGATGACAGACGGGGCGTGCTTTTTTGCAAAAATGTTTTTTTTGCATTTATTAGCAGGAAGGACAGTTCATACTGTCCACTCTCATTCTTCCTGAGCTAATCTTGCTCTCCTTTTTCCTGTTTCTCTCTCTTCTATAATATTTCTTCTCCCTCTCCTTTTACCCTCCCCCCCTCATCTCTACTTCCCCCTCTCCTCCCCTCCCCCTCCTTAAGACCCGGAGAGGATGGATTCCATCAACATTTTCTCGCTGAATGCAAAGGGTCTAAATGTACCTGAAAAATGTTGTATGCTATTGAATGGTCTTAAAAGAGCCCACGCTGATGTGGCGTTTATATAGGAAACACACTTCAGAACGGGTAATCCTCCATGCCTTAGAAATCGATACTTTCCCTTGTCTTACCATGCCACCAATGTAGCAGCTAAATCTGAAGGAGTGTATATACTCCTTTCAGGTAAAGTACCTTGGAAATGTAATTATACTCTGGTAGACACTGAAGGCCGCTATGTGTTTATCAAAGGATCGATTGGGGGCACATGGGTGACACTGGCCACCATCTACACTCCTAATGACTGGCAAGATGCCTTTCTTCACTGTATACTGAACTTACTCATGGAATTTAAAGAGGGTCAGTTGATTGTAGGAGGTGATTTCAATATACCCCTGGTCCCCTCGGTGGACACCTCATCCAGTTTCTCCTCAGTCCGCTCTAGTATTCATAAACACATAACACAGGACCTACACAACGCCCAACTGGTAGATGTTTGGAGACTACATCATTCTGGGGAGAGGGATTATACCTTCTACTCATCTCCACTAGGGATGAGCCGAACACCCCCCGGTTCGGTTTGCACCAGAACCTGCGAACGGACCGAAAATTCGCTAGAACCCCATTGAAGTCTATGGGACTCGAACGTTCAAAATCAAAAGTGCTAATTTTAAAGGCTAATTTGCATGGTATTGTCCTGAAAAGGGTTTGGGGACCCGGGTCCTGCCCCAGGGGACATGTGTCAATGCAGAAAAAAGTTTTAAAAACGTCAGTTCTTTCGGGAGCAGTGATTTTAATGATGCTTAAAGTGAAAAAAAAAAGTGAAATATTCCTTTAAATATCGTACCTGGGGGGTGTCTATAGTATGCCTGTAAAGTGGCGCGTGTTTCCCGTGGTTAGAACAGTCCCTGCACAAAATGACATTTTTAAAGTAATAAAAGTCATTTAAAACTGCTTAGGGCTTTAATGTAATGTCCGGTCCCGGTAATATGGATGAAAATCAGTGAGACAAACGGCATGGGTACCCCCCCCCCCCCCCAGTCCATTACCAGGCCTTTTGGGTCTTGTATTGTTATTAAGGGGAACCCCGCACCCAAATTAAAAAAAGGAAAGGTGTGGGGCCCCAGGCCCTCTGAACAGCAGTATACAGGCGGTGCAAACAAGACAGGGACTGTAGGTTTGTTGTTAAGTAGAATCTGTTTGTAATTTTGAACTGGTACATTTTTAAAGTGTAGCTCCAGCCAAAAAAAATCTATTTTTAAGCTTTTTGGAAAACATAGGGAAGGGTTATCACCCCTGTGACATTTGTTCTGCTGTCTGTGCACCTCTTCAGAAGATTTTACCTCACTTTCTGTCCCAATGACAAATGTTTTTTGACAATTTGGGGTTTTTAGTCAAACAAGGATTGGTGATAAAGCATCAGTGGAAAGGAGACACGTTTTTCCCATATTAACTCATACAGGAGAGAATTTCCCTTCCTAGGGGTAGATTTCATTCCACTTCCTGTTGTCTCCTTCCGTTTGCAAGTAGGAGTCGTTTGTAAGTTGGATGTTTGAAAGTAGGGCCTGCCCCATATACTCTGCAGAAACTGGGGCCTTAGGTGTTGGTGTTGCCACAACACTGTAAGCCCTCACAGTTACTCTTGGTGGGTGCAGGAACGGGCTCTGCTGTGAAATATTAGATCAAGAATTGTAATTACATGCCCCTGTTGAACAGGGTCAGAAAAATTGGGCCTTTGGTGGTGGTGGTGCTGGTGCCACAGCACTGTAAGTACTCACAGTTACTCTTAGTGGGCGCAGAAACGGGCCCTGCTGTGAAATATTAGATCAAGAATTGTAATTACATGCACCTGTTGAACAGGGGCAGAAAAATTGGGCCTTTGGTGGTGGTGCTGCCACAACACTGTAAGTCCTCACAGTTGCTCTTGGTGGGAGCTGGAACGGGCCCTGCTGTGAAATATTAGATCAAGAATTGTAATTACATGCACCTGTTGAACAGGGGCAGAAAAATTGGGCCTTTGGTGGTGGTAGTGCTGGTGCCACAACACTGTAAGTCCTCACAGTTACTCTTGGTGGGCGCAGAAACGGGCCCTGCTGTGAACTATTAGATCAAGAATTGTAATTACATGTCCCTGTTGAACAGGGGCAGAAAAATTGGGCCTTAGGCACTGGTGCCACAACATTGCAACCCTCACAGATACTCTAGTTGGAGCGCAGGAATGAGCCCTCCTGCAAAATATTGCATCAAAAATTGTAATTACACGCCCCTGTAAAACAGGGGCTGAAGAGTTGGGCCTTAGCCACTGATGGCGGCACCCAGAACCAAAAATATTCTTACAAGCTACCAGCATGATCATTGAGAAGCATAACAGGATAGTCACTCAGCATCAGCATAGGCAGTCTTGAAGGGATCTGACATTTCAAAAAAAATTATTCGGTTACATCCGCATCAGGTGCTTGGTAGCTGGTGGTGATTCAAAACTAATTCATTTTTATGAAGGTCAGTCAATCGACCGAGTCGGTGGACAGGTGCACCCTGGGATCGGTTACAAAGCCTCCAGCAGCACTGAATGTGCGTTCCAAAAGAACGCTGGATGCAGGACAGGCCAGTAGCTCAATTGCATACTGTGCAAGCTCTGACCAGTGATCCATCCTCAAGACCCAGTACCCCAGAGGATTTTCTTTGGGAAAGGTGTCCAAGTCAGATCCTCTTCCTGTGTGATCGGCGGGCACGCAGGAACACTGTCTGGATAAAGGGGGCCTTGAGAGCTAAGGAAGTCCTTCCTGCCTCTGTTCTGCCTCAAGTGCCCTGTCCATTATTCCACGCAGCGTGTCCTCCAACAGGTGGACAAGGGGGACAGTGTCATTGATGCATGCACTGTCACTGCTCACCATCCTCGTGGCCTCCTCAAATGGTGACAGGACAGTGCATGCATCCCTGATCATGGCCCACTGGCGTGGGGAAAAAAAACAAGCTCCCCTGACCCTGTCCTGGTGCCATAGTCGCACAGGTACTCATTGATGGCCCTCTGCTGCGTATGAAGCCGCTGCAGCATGGCCAACGTTGAGTTCCACCTGGTGGGCATGTCACAGATTAGGCGGTTCTTGGACAGGTTAAATTCCTTTTGGAGGTCAGCCAGCCGAGCACTGGCATTATATGACCTGCGGAAATGCACACAGACTTTCCTGGCCTGCCTCAGAACATCATGTAAGTCCGGGTACCTGCCCAAGAACCGCCTCACCACCAAGTTAAGGATGTGAGCCAAACAGGGCACATGGGTCAGTTGTCCCTGTTGGAGGGTGGAGAGAAGGTTGGTGCCATTGTCGCAAACCACCATACCTGCCTTAAGCTGGCGTGGCGTCAACCACCTCTGAACCTGCCCCTGCAGAGCTGATAGAATCTCTGCCCCAGTGTGGCTCCTGTCCCCCAAGCACACCAGCTCAAGCACCGCATGGCATCTTTTGGCTGCATGCTTGCGTAGCCCCTTGAACACCTACGGAGCACCACTGGTTCCGAAGTCAAATCAGTACAGGAAGAGGCGATGGAGGAAGAAGAAGAGGAGGGGGTGGAGGAGAGAGGTGTGGCAGAATCACCACTAGTAGTATTTTGGAGGCATGGTGGCAGAACAACCTCCAACACTACTGCACCTTGTCCTGCATCCTTCCCAGCTGCCAGAAAAGTCACCCAGTGCGCGGTGAAAGATAGGTAAAGTCCCTGTCCATGCCTGCTGGACCATGAGTCAGCGGTAATATGCACCTTACCGCTGACCACCCTGTCCAGCAAGGCCAAGACATTGCCTTCCACATGCCGGTAGAGAGCCTGAATCGCCTTCCGTGAGAAAAAGTGGCGTTTGGGAACCTGCCACTGAGGAACAGCACATTCCACAAACTCACGGAAGGGGGCAGAGTCTACCAACTGAAAAGGCAGCAGTTGAAGTGCTAGCAATTTAGCCAAGCTAGCATTCAACCGCTGGGCATGTGGATGGCTGGGAGCGAACTTCTTTCGGCGGTGCAGCAGCTGGGGCAGGGAAATTTGCCTGGTACAATCTGATGTCGGTGTACCGATAGCAGATTGCCCCCAAGTACTTGGCTGTGATACACCTAATTCTACATCTTCATTCCTCTCAGTGCAGGTCTCAGAGAGGACTAAAGGTATAGTGGGGTTGGAGATCCCAGCTGATGAGGAGCAAGGAGAGGTCCACTTTGTTCTTTGGTGGGCCTTTTAGGTACGCTTGCTAACAAACTGCATGGCAGGTCAACATATGTCTGGTCATGTCATATGTCTGGTCAAGCATGTGGTGCCCAAGCGGGAGATGTTTTGGCCACGAGAGACATATGTTGCAAATAGCAGTGGTGGCATCTGATGCACTTGTCTCAAAAAAGGCCCACACCAAAGAACTTTTGGAATAACGCGCAGAGACAGCAGCGCCCTGAACATGCGGAGCTCTGCGGTGTGATACAGTCGGTGTGCTGCACTTAAGCTGGCCCCTGGAGGGCATCCTGCCTCGTTGGAGATGTGCCTCCTCCTTTCTCCTATCAGGCACCCACGTGGAGTCAGTGACCTCATCATCCCCTCCCTCCTCATCACTGGAGCAAAGCTGGCAGTATGCTGCAGCTGGGGGAACATGACTGCCAGATTGCTTTCCTTCTTGGGCACCCCCTCTCTCTGGGCTCATGTTACTGCCTTCCTCTAGCTGGGTTCCATCATCGGAGCCTTCAAAACACTGGGCATCTTCCTGGAGCATGTACCCAACACTGTGGTCAAACAGTTCAGGGGACTCCTTTAGGAGGACATGGTGGGGCTAGGGAAGGAGTGACTGATGCCATTGAGCCAAGGGAAGAGGCCGAATTGGCAGCTGCTTTGCCAGACAAAGTACCCTGAGCCTGGGTGAGGAGGATGAGGATGGCTTGGTCATCCACTCTACCAAGTCTTCCGCATGTTGCGGCTCAACATGGCCAGCTGCCGAAAAATAGGACAAGCGTGTCCCACGGCCACGTGCTGATGAGGATGCACCGTCTCCACGACCAGCACTGTTGCCTCTAGACACAGAGCCTGCTTGCCCTCTTTTATTGGCTTGTGACTGCCTCTCCTTGTTGGCCTTCCAGTCATACTAATGGCCTGCAGTGAGATGTAGCTGCACAAAGCTGGGATGTATATATATATACTGATACTGCAGCTAGCAGAATCAACTGCCTGCCTGTAGTATTATTAGTATGAGAACACCAGCAATTGTCTTCAGGTAGCTTTAGGTGTGCACACTGTGCAGAGGACACAGTACACTAACTGTAAATACTGTAGCTGCCTGCCTGTGTTATTAATAGGAGCAGAACAACAGCAATTGTCTCCAGGTAGCTTTAGGTGCACATTGTGCAGAGGACGCACTACACTAACTGTAAATACTGTAGCTGCCTTCCTGTGGTATTAATAGGATCAGAAGAACACCATTAATTTTCTTCAGGTAGCTTTAGGTGCACACTGTGCAGAGGACGCACTACACTAAATTGTAAATACTGCAGCTGCCTGCGGTACTGTACTAATAGGATCAGAAGAACACTAATTTTCTTCAGGTAGCTTTAGGTGCACACTGTGCAGAGGATGCACTACACTAACTGTAAATACTGTAGCTAATAGGACTAATAGAATCAGAACACCAGCAATTTTCTTCATGTAGCTGTAAATACTGTAAAAACAAAAACACCTGCCTGCCTGTCAGCAGTAGGAAGAGAATAACAGGAACGGATCTAGCTAAACTGAATACGGTGTATATATATATATATATATATATATATATATACACACAACACCTAGGATTGCTGCTGTATTGGAAGACCGCACTGGGAGGTTATATAAAGAACAGCAGTAGTCCCTGAATTCTTGCGCAATCTGGGTAGGCATGAGCCTTTTTTGCCCCCAGGGTGCTATGACACCTAGGATGTATATTTATATATATATATATATATATATATATATATACACATATACACAATACACTGTAAGTACAGCTAACTGACTCGCCTGCCTACTCCATCTAACTTAAATCAAATGACACTGTTTCTCTGTCTATCTATCTCTCTCTCAATGCCAGAACACTCCACACAGGGCCGTCGTGCAGGCGGCCTTATATAGTGTGGGGCGTGTACTAAACCCCCTGAGCCATAATTGGCCAAAGCCACCCTGGCTTTGGCCAATTACAGCTCTCTGTACAGATGGCGCTGTGATTGGCCAAGCATGCGGGTCATAGTGCATGCTTGGCCAATCATCAGCCAGCAATGCACTGTGATGCCGCAGTGAATTATGGGCCGTGACGCGCCACTCGAATTTGGCGTGAACGGCCCATATCGTTTGGAATTCGGCGAACGACCGAACAGGCAATGTTCGAGTCGAACATGCGTTCGATTCGAACACGAAGCTCATCCCTAATCTCCACACAGAGTGTATTCGAGAATTGATTATTTTTTAGTCCCCCACAGTCAGTTGGAGGTGGTGCATGACCCTGTGATAGGCAATATCACATGGTCAGACCATGCACCTATTACCATGCGCTCTACCCTCTCACCAATCTCGACCACCAGACCTAGGCTCTGGAGATTAAACGAAAGCCTGTTACAGACACCGGCAGTTCTGACTGATGTTACGAATGAGCTAAAGCACTATTTCCAAGAAAACGACAATTCTGAATGTGACCCGGGTATCCTATGGGAAGCCCATAAGACCGTGATAAGAGGGGTGCTAATTAAACATAGTGTGCGCATCAAACGGGAACAACCACTGTTTCAGCTTCTTCATTAAATACATGAAGTGGAAACGAAGCATAAACGAACACCTGTAGCCTCACTGGAAACGGAACTGTTGTCCCTTAGGAGGCAAACAGTGGATTTACTACATTATAGAGCTAAAGCGGCCTTACAATTCTGCCGGAAGCTTACCTACGAATATGGCAATAAATCCAGGAAACTATTGGCTAAAGCGGTTAGAAATCACAGACTTAATACATATGTACCCCAAATCATAGCACCCTGGGGGCAAAAAAGGCTCATGCCTACCCAGATTGCGCAAGAATTCAGGGACTACTGCTGTTCTTTATATAACCTCCCAGTGCGGTCTTCCAATACAGCAGCAATGGAGTACTACATTGCCTTATCCCGAATTCCCCACCTCACTGCAAAGGTAGGTGCAGAGATGGACAACCCCATCACCCTAGAAGAACTGCAACGAGCGGTGGGAGGGATGAAACCTGGCAAAGGGCCGGGTCCTGATGGGTTCACCCTACAGTATTACCAATCCCTCCTACCACTTCTAGGCCCTTATATGGTGAAGTGGTTCAATGCCCTCAGTGAAGGGGTGCATTTTCCTAGAGATACCCTGAGGGACCACATCTCCCTTATCCCTAAAGACGGTAAGGACCCAGCCGCATGCAGCAGCTATAGACCCATCTCCCTTCTGAATATAGACCTTAAGCTTTTTACAAATATATTGGCCAACAGATTAACTCAACACATGCCGGATATAGTCCATCTAGATCAGGTGGGCTTTATCCCCTCACGAGAGGCGAGAGATAACACCACCAAAGTGCTCAACCTTATTCATGTGGCCTCCATGACTAAAACGCTGTCCGTCTTCCTCAGCACGGATGCTGAGAAAGCTTTTGATCGCGTCAATTGGGAGTTCTATCCACTGTCCTTAAGCACATTGCCCTGGGACATAAAATGTTGCAATGGATTTCCAATATTTACTCCGCACCAACGGCTCAGGTTAAAGGTAATGGAATCCTTTCAGATCCCTTCCCCATTACAAATGGTACCAGACAGGGATGTCCGCTTTCACCTCTTCTTTTTGCCCTAGCCTTAGAACCCTTTTTGTGTACCATACGCTCAAACCCAGATATATCGGGGATAACTATAGGTAATGCCCAATACAAAATCTCGGCTTATGCGGATGACCTCCTGTTTTCATTAACTAACCCTGTAGTGTCCCTGCCAAATCTCCTCAGAGAGTTTGATAGATACGGAAATCTGTCCAGCCTAAAAATTAGCTTTGATAAATCCGCAGCAATGGAGATCAATATAGCACCAAATAGACTAAGCTCCTTACAATCCCAGTTTAAATTCAGATGTTCAGACTGCGCCCTCAAATATTTAGAAACCCTTATCCCGAGTGACTTGACACGCACCTTTGAACTTAATTTTCCACCTCTGTTAACCAAGACCCGTTTGCTGCTAGAGGAGTAGGAGTAGAATAGGGGACTTCACTCCTGGTTTGGCAGGTGTAACCTCCTTAAAATGTGCATACTTCCGAAGTTTTTATACTTATTTCAAGCACTACCGGTCAAAATCACAACCCAATATTTTAAGCAAGCACATTCCCTTTTTCTGAAATTCATATGGGCACACTCAAAACCTCGGTTACGTAGATGTTACCTTACATTGCCTAAACACTATGGAGGGTTAGCTCTCCCAGATCTACGGAATTACTATTTGGCGGTACACCTTGGGAGAATTATTGACTGAAATCGACACAGTAAAACCAAACTCTGGATGCAACTAGAACGAGCCCAGACAATTGTTCTGTTGAAAGGGGCTGCATGGTTCTATGACCAGCTACCTTCTGCTCTGACATCCCATCCTGTAATAGGCACTACTCTCCGCATAGGCTCAACAATCATACTTACAACTTCCCTCTCCACTAGAGACTCTCCTCTTTTCCCAATACTGGGTAACCCTGCATTCCCCCATGGACTTGAATAATTAGCGTATGAGGCACTTCTATGGGCAGGTAGGGATTGTGCCGTGCACTTCTTAGATGGCAATCAGTGGCCTTCCATCTAATCGCTGATAAGTGACACTGGTCACTTTCAACTTCCGTTCTGGAAAGCAATACGACTACACCATTTCCTGCATTCGATCACCAATCCGGCTAAATTTAACCATACCCTGACGACCTTTGAGGATTACTGTAGGGACGAGGGGGCCCTACCTCAAGTGCTATCTAAAACATACGCTATGCTCAACTCCCCATCGGAACAACCTGACTTGTCTTTTCTACGGAAATAGGAGACTGACTTACAGCGTTCTTTTACAGATGCCCAAAAACAAATTATTATCAGGTTCTCCTTAAAAACATCTATCTGTATGAAAATACAAAAATCTAACTATAAGATTTTGACCAAGGGGTACTATACACCTCAGTTATTACACAAGTACTTCCCAACCACCACAGACAAATGCTGGAGATGCAAGACGGACAAGAGGACGCTTCTCCATATCTTTTGGTCTTGCCCTCTGCTGCAACATTTCTGGACGACACACGATTCAGAATGAACCAGCTTTCCTTCTGCTCCACGCTACCACGATCCCGGCACAGAGCTACAAAAAAATCAATAGTGCGACAATTATTGAATGCCGCTAAATCCTGGATTCCCCTTATGTGGAAAAAAGCACACCTCTGTCTATTGGGTTGTGGTTGCGCAGAGTAGAGGAAATTAAAAAATTAGAAGACCCAGTCCTCACGGCACAAAATAAACAGGAAAAACATTCTAAGGCATGGAGGCTCTGGAGTATGTTTATTCTATCCTAAGAAACGATGTCCCCGATAGGAACTTAAAGTGGCGATACCCCCACCGCTTCCGGGTCAGCACCCCCCCCTTTTTTTCTCTCCCCTCTCCCCCCTCTAACTCTCTCTTTCTTTAATTACTTTATAAGAAAGGGCAAACCACCGCGCTATATATAAAAATTGGTACATACAAAACATATTGAGAAAATAAAAATGAAAAAACCAAAAGTGACAAATCAGTGAATAAATAAATATACAAGCAGCCGCTAAAAGTGGGATACACACATTACAAATTATTCAATAAGGAGCAGCGCTGTGACAACAAAGGTTTGTATGATATAAACCAAATCAGATAAAATGAATATTAGACCCAAAATTAGGATTAATTCCAAAGTTCATAATAAAGTTCATAGTAACCGATAAAGGTAAAAAGTCCTATCCAGATTCAATTTCAGATAGTGGATATAGTGAGAAACGTAGATAGGTGGGAATACAAATAAATCAATGTGTCCTTCACCGCACCTCTGTGGTAGGAATGCGCGCTTACCAAACGGCAAGCTTAGGGAAGCTTGCGACCTTAACCCGGTCGGGGCATTTCAGGATGGGAACACCAAAGAAAAACACACCACCTTCGCTTGGAATAAGCACGCTGTTCCCTAATTATCCAGTATTCACTGTATTGTAGAGATGTGACCCCTGGCTAGGGATAAACCTCGAGGGAGGTACACCAAAGAGTGAAGAAGAGCAACATAGCGTAATCCTGCTTTCACCTTTTATTAAAAAAATATAATAAAATCGCACTTACACTCAGATGGATAAACAAAAGCACATAAAGCCGGCCGGCTAGAAGCGAACGCCCGTCCTGCAGACAGTAGATGCAGCACGTCAGCACGCCCAGCATAATTGGGGAACAGCGTGCTTATTCCAAGCGAAGGTGGTGTGTTTTTCTTTGGTGTTCCCATCCTGAAAGGCCCCGACCGGGTTAAGGTCGCAAGCTTCCCTAAGCTTGCCGTTTGGTAAGCGCGCATTCCTACCACAGTGGTGCGGTGAAGGACACATTGATTTATTTGTATTCCCACCTATCTACGTTTCTCACTGTATCCACTATCTGAAATTGAATCTGGATAGGACTTTTTACCTTTATCGGTTACTATGAACTTTAATTACTTTCTCTGGGACCTACAGTGGGGACAGAAAGTATTCAGACCCCCTTAAATTTTTCACTCTTTTTTATATTGCAGCCATTTGCTAAAATCATTTAAGTTCATTTTTTTTCCTCATTAACCACTTGAGCCCCGGACCATTATGCTGCCTAAGGACCAGAGGTCTTTTTCCAATTTGGCACTGCGTCGCTTTAACTGCTAATTGCGCGGTCATGCAATGCTGTACCCAAACGAAATTTGCGTCCTTTTCTTCCCACAAATAGAGCTTTCTTTTGATGGTATTTGATCACCTCTGCAGTTTTTATTTTTTGCGCTATAAATGGAAAAAGACCGAAAATTTTGAAAAAAAATGATATTTTCTACTTTTTGTTATAAAAAAAATCCAATAAACTCAATTTTAGTCATACATTTAGGCCAAAATGTATTCGGCCACATGTCTTTGGTAAAAAAAATGTCAATAAGCGTATATTTATTGGTTTGCGCAAAAGTTATAGCGTCTACAAACTAGGGTACATTTTCTGGAATTTACACAGCTTTTAGTTTATGACTGCCTATGTCATTTTTTGAGGTGCTAAAATGGCAGGGCAGTACAAAACCCCCCAAATGACCCCATTTTGGAAAGTAGACACCCCAAGGAAATTGCTGATAGGCATGTTGAACCCATTGAATATTTATTTTTTTTGTCCCAAGTGATTGAATAATGACAAAAAAAAAAAAATATTTACAAAAAGTTGTCACTAAATGATATATTGCTCACACAGGCCATGGGCCTATGTGGAATTGCACCCCAAAATACATTCAGCTACTTCTCCTGAGTACGGGGATACCACATGTGTGGGACTTTTTGGGAGCCTAGCCGCGTACGGGACCCCGAAAACCAATCATCGCCTTCAGGATTTCTAAGGGTGTAAATTTTTGATTTCACTCTTCACTGCCTATCACAGTTTCGGAGGCCATGGAATGCCCAGGTGGCACAAACCCCCCCCCAAATGACCCCATTTTGGAAAGTAGACACCCCAAGCTATTTGCTGAGAGGCATATTGAGTCCATGGAATATTTTATATTTTGACACAAGTTGCGGGAAAGTGACACTTTTTTTTTTGCACAAAGTTGTCACTAAATGATATATTGCTCACACAGGCCATGGGCATATGTGGAATTGCACCCCAAAATACATTTAGCTGCTTCTCCCGAGTATGGGGATACCACATCTGTGGGACTTTTTGGGAGCCTAGCCGCGTACGGGGCTCCGAAAACCAATCACCGCCTTCAGCGTTTTTAAGGGCGTGAATTTTTGATTTTACTCTTCACTGCCTATCACCGTTTCGGAGGCCATGGAATGCCCAGGTGGCACAAAACCCCCCCAAATGACCCCATTTTGGAAAGTAGACACCCCAAGCTATTTGCTGAGAGGCATGTTGAGTATTTTGCAGCTCTCATTTGTTTTTGAAAATAAAGAAAGACAAGAAAAAACTTTTTTTTTTTCTTTTTTCAAATTTCAAAACTTTGTGACAAAAAGTGAGGTCTGCAAAATACTCACTATACCTCTCAGCAAATAGCTTGGGGTGTCTACTTTCCAAAATGGGGTCATTTGGGGGGGTTTTGTGCCACCTGGGCATTCCATGGCCTAACCACTTGAAGACAAAGCCCTTTCTGACACTTATTGTTTATATGAAAAAGTTATTTTTTTTTTTGTAAGAAAATTACTTTGAACCCGCAAACATTATATATTTTTTTAAAGCAAATGACCTACAGATTAAAATGGTGGGTGTTTCATTTTTTTTTTCACACAGTATTTGCGCAGCGATTTTTCAAACGCATTTTTTGGGGAAAAAACACACTTTTTTAAATTTTAATGCACTAAAACACACTATATTGCCCAAATGTTTGATGAAATAAAAAAGATGATCTTAGGCCGAGTACATGGATACCAAACATGACATGCTTTACAATTGCGCACAAACGTGCAGTGGCAACAAAATAAATACATTTTTAAAAGCCTTTACAGGTTACCACTTTAGATTTGCAGAGGAGGTCTACTGCTAAAATTACTGCCCTCGATCTGACCTTCGCGGTGATGCCTCACATGCATGGTGCAATTTCTGTTTACGTTTGACGACAGACCGCCGCTTGCGTTCGTCTTAGCGCAAGAGCAGGGGGCGACAGGGGTGCTTTTTTTTTTTTTTTTTCTTCTTTATTATTTTTTTGCTTTTTTATCTTATTTTTAAACTGTTCCTTTTTTTTAAATCATTTTTATTGTTATCTCGGGGAATGTAAATATCCCCTATGATAGCAATAGGTAGTGACAGGTACTCTTTTTTGAAAAAATTGGGGTCTATTAGACCCTAGATCTCTCCTCTGCCCTCAAAGCATCTGACCACACCAAGATCGGTGTGATAAAATGCTTCCCCAATTTCCCAATGGCGCTATTTACATCCGGCGAAATCTAAGTCATAAAATGCTCGTAGCTTCCGGTTTCTTAGGCCATAGAGATGTTTGGAGCCACTCTTATCTCTGATCAGCTCTATGGTCAGCTGGCTGAATCACCGGCTGCATTCTCAGGTTCCCTGTTGAGACAGGAGAGCCAGAGAAAAACATGGAAGACGGTGGGGGGGGGGCATTCCCTCCCACGGCTTGTAAAGGCAGTCTAGAGGCTAATTAGCCGCTAGGATTGCTTTTACATGAAAGCCGACCGCTGGCTGAAAAGAATGATACCAAGATGATACCTAAACCTGCAGGCATCATTCTGGTAAAACCACTCAAAGTCATGAATGGCGTACCTGAAGACAAAAAAATGGTTAACAATGGTTAACAATAAAGCACAGTAAACAGTAAAGTATAATTAATTACATACTGAAAAACAAACATAATAAAACATAATAACAATAACAATAACAATAAAACATTGCAGAATAGAATACAGTAAAAAAAGAGCAGAACAATAGAGAGAGAGAATAGAGAGAGAACAATAAAATGACAACTATTTTTTTTTATTTTATATATATTTTTTTTTTTACACTTTTTTTGTAACTAACTTTTATAACTGTAACCGGTTCCAGGTTCGGGTCTCTCAAAATGCTATGGCATCTTGGGAGACCCTGTGAAAGTGGGCCTAGTCTGTGGAATGCTGTACCCTACGCTAATACTCAACTAGTGCATAGTAGCGTTCAAAACATTCACCAATGCAAAGACCAGGATTGTCAGGACAGGAGGGACAATAATAGCGGGTGTCACGCCTATATCCGCGCTTGCTGCAGACACGACATCTTTTTGGGGGGGTTCGTTGAGTAGGGGTACTCGGGAGGACATAAAGAAAATGCCTCTCATGCAGCCGACTGCATTTGGTTGGGGATGTGAATGGGGAAAGTACGGGCGCTGCAGAAGCGGTGTGTTCCCAATTAGGATTGGCGAATGCAGCAGGAAGGGCACTATGGGCATGACGGGCCTGTGTTTGTCTTTTTGGTGGCAGCGGGAGACTACTTGTGCTTGCCACCTCACCAGCTTGAACTGCACTTATGGGACTCGCCACGTCACCAAGTGTTACTGCAGCGCTGGTTTGACTACGACCGGGGTGTACTAGGCCGCTGGTGCTTGCCAGTTCAATAAAAAGCTTCCAAAAAAACTGTTAGCGATCGCAGGGATCAGGCCTGACTCTGCGAACGCTGCAGTTATGCGTTTAGTGTTTCGTAAGTGACAGTGATCGATCGATACTGCACTTGGGTGGGCTGGGCCGGGTGGAGGGGCAAAACGCAGGTGCTAGCAGGTATCTGGGCTGATCCCGCTAACACTGCGTTTTTGGGAACCCTAAACTGCTGGGGACGCTAGTATAGATCTGATTGGATCAGATATTGATCCGTTCAGATACTATACCACTAAGGGAGGTGTATGCTGCGTGCGTGGGTGTTAGTGGTACTGGCGCTAACCTGACGCTGCCTGGGGCCAGTGCTTGCTAGTTCACCAAAATGCTACCAAAAAAACTGTTAGCGATTGCAGGGATCAGGCCTGACTCTGCGAACGCTGCAGTTATGCGTTTAGTGCCTTGTAAGTGACAGTGATCGATCGATACTGCACTTGGGTGGGCTGGGCTGGGCCGGGCGGAGGGGCAAAACGCAGGTGCTAGCAGGTATCTGGGCTGATCCCGCTAACACTGCGTTTTTGGGAACCCTAAACTGCTGGGGACGCTAGTATAGATCTGATCGGACCAGATATTGATCCGTTCAGATACTATACCACTAAGGGAGGTGTATGGTATGTGCGTGGGTGTCAGTGGTACTGGCGCTAACCTGACGCTGCCTGGGGCTGGTGCTTGCCAGCTCACCAAAATGCTACCAAGAAAACTGTTAGCGATCGCAGGGATCAGGCCTGACTCTGCGAACGCTGCAGTTATGCGTTTAGTGTTTCGTAAGTGACAGTGATCGATCGATACTGCACTTGGGTGGGCTGGGCCGGGTGGAGGGGCAAAACGCAGGTGCTAGCAGGTATCTGGGCTGATCCCGCTAACACTGCGTTTTTGGGAACCCTAAACTGCTGGGGACGCTAGTATAGATCTGATTGGATCAGATATTGATCCGTTCAGATACTATACCACTAAGGGAGGTGTATGCTGCGTGCGTGGGTGTTAGTGGTACTGGCGCTAACCTGACGCTGCCTGGGGCCGGTGCTTGCTAGTTCACCAAAATGCTACCAAAAAAACTGTTAGCGATTGCAGGGATCAGGCCTGACTCTGCGAACGCTGCAGTTATGCGTTTAGTGCCTTGTAAGTGACAGTGATCGATCGATACTGCACTTGGGTGGGCTGGGCTGGGCCGGGCGGAGGGGCAAAACGCAGGTGCTAGCAGGTATCTGGGCTGATCCCGCTAACACTGCGTTTTTGGGAACCCTAAACTGCTGGGGACGCTAGTATAGATCTGATCGGACCAGATATTGATCCGTTCAGATACTATACCACTAAGGGAGGTGTATGGTATGTGCGTGGGTGTCAGTGGTACTGGCGCTAACCTGACGCTGCCTGGGGCTGGTGCTTGCCAGCTCACCAAAATGCTACCAAGAAAACTGTTAGCGATCGCAGGGATCAGGCCTGACTCTGCGAACGCTGCAGTTATGCGTTTAGTGCCTTGTAAGTGACAGTGATCGATCGATACTGCACTTGGGCTGGGCCGGGCAGAGGGACAAAACGCAGGTGCTAGCAGGTATCTGGGCTGATCCCGCTAACACTGCGTTTTTGGGAACCCTAAACTGCTGGGGACGCTAGTATAGATCTGATCGGATCAGATATTGATCCGTACAGATACTATACCACTAAGGGAGGCGTATGCTGCGTGCGTGGGTGTTGGCGGTACTGGCGCTAATCTGACGCTGCCTGGGGCAACGCATATCACCGCCGGGCGATCGGGGGGCTAAACCTTTATTCGGTAATAAACGGCGGGTGCCCTGACACTATAAAAAATAAACGAACTAACCAGCGTCACCCGTAACGGTTATACGGTGATCAGTGGTGAAAGGGTTAACTAGGGGGCAATCAAGGGGTTAAAACATTTATTAGGTAGTATATGGGGGTCCCTGTCGCTATAAAACGCTGACGGCGAACCTCAATATTTACCTCACTAACTAGCGTCACCAGCGACACTAATACAGCGATCAGAAAAATGATCGCTTAGTGACACTGGTGACAGGGGGTGATCAAGGGATTAAAACTTTATTAGGGGGGGTTAGGGGGGTATCCTAGACCTAAAGGGGGGTAATACTCACTGTCCCAACACTGTAACTGTCACAAACTGACACCAATGCAGTAATCAGGAAAAAAAAAAAAAAAAAAACTGCTGGTGTCAGTTTGGGACAGGGGGGGGGGGAGTGATTGGGGGGGGATCGGGGGGCGATGGGGGGGGGATCGGGGTGTTTTGTGTGCCTGGCATGTTCTACTGTGTTGTGTAGTGTTGGTGCACTCACAGTGAAGTCTTCTCTCCTCTGCGCTGCAACGGAATACCGAGCCGAGGAGAGATGACATAATTTCCTTTGCTGCTGTTTAGCATACAGCAGCAAAGGAAGTGATCTGATTGGCCGGCGGCGATCGCGAGGGGGGGCCACGAACGGATGGCCTCCCCCTCACCTCCAATCGCCGGGGGACAAAACGGGACCGCTTCGGGCACCGGGGGGGGGTCCGATCGGACCCCCCACCCGCGGGAGGCAAATCACGTACATGTACGTGATTTTGCCTGCCCGTGCCGCCTTGCCGACGTACATCGGCGTGAGGCGGTCCTTAAGTGGTTAATGTAAACACAGCACCCCATATTGACAGAAAAACACAGAATTGTTGACATTTTTGCAGATTTATTAAAAAAAAACTGAAATATTACATGGTCCTAAGTATTCAGACCCTTTGCTCAGTATTTAGTAGAAGCACCCTTTTGATCTAATACAGCCATGAGTCTTTTTGGGAAAGATGCAACAAGTTTTTCACACCTGGATTTGGGGATCCTATGCCATTCCTCCTTGCAGATCCTCTCCAGTTCTGTCAGGTTGGATAATAAACGTTGGTGGACAGCCATTTTTAGGTCTCTCCAGAGATGCTCAATTGGGTTTAAGTCAGGGCTCTGGCTGGGCCATTCAAGAACAGTCACAGAGTTGTTGTGAAGCCACTCCTTCGTTATTTTAGCTGTGTGCTTAGGGTCATTGCCTTGTTGGAAGGTAAACCTTCAGCCCAGTCTGAAGTCCTGTGCACTCTGGAGAAGGTTTTCGTCCAGGATATCCCTGTACTTGGCCTCATTCATCTTTCCTCGACTGCAACCAGTCGTCCTGTCCCTGCAGCTGAAAAACACCCCCACAGCATGATGCTGCCACCACCATGTTTCACTGTTGGGACTGTATTGGACAGGTGATGAGCAGTGCCTGGTTTTCTCCACACATACTGCTTAGAATAAAGGCCAAAAAGTTCTATGTTGGTCTCATCAGACCAGAGAATCTCATTTCTCACCATCTTGGAGTCCTTCAGGTGTTTTTTAGCAAACTCCATTCGGGCTTTCATGTGTCTTGCACTGAGAAGAGGGTTCCGTCGGGCCACTCTGCCATAAAGCCCCGACTGGTGGAGGGCTGCAGTGATAGTTGACTTTCTACAACTCTCTTCCATCTCCCAACTGCATCTCTGGAGCTCAGCCACAGTGATCTTTGGGTTCTTCTTTACCTCTCTCACCAAGGCTATTTTCCCCCGATAGCTCAGTTTGGCCGGACGGCCAGCTCTAGGAAGGGTTCTGGTTGTCACAAACGTCTTCCATTTAAGGATTATGGAGGCCACTGTGCTCTTAGGAACCTTAAGTGCAGCAGAATTTTTTTTGTAACCTTGGCCAGATCTGTGCCTTGCCACAATTCTGTCTTTGAGCTCTTCAGGCAGTTCATTTGACCTCATGATTCTTATTTGTTCTGACATGCACTGTGAGTTGTAAGGTCTTATATAGACAGGTGTGCGGCTTTCCTAATCAAGTCCAATCAGTATAATCAACAGCTGGACTCAAATGAAGTTGTAGAACCATCTCAAGGATGATCAGAAGAAATGGACAGCACCTGAGTTAAATATATGAGTGTCACAGCAAAGGGTCTGAATACTTAGGACCATGTGATATTTCAGTTTTTCTTTTTTAATAAATCTGCAAAAATGTCAACAATTCTTTGTTTTTCTGTCAATATGGGGTGCTGCTTGTACATTAATGAGGAAAAAAATGAGCTTAAATGATTTTAGCAAATGGCTGCAATATAACAAAGAATGAAAAATTTAAGGAGGTCTGAATACTTTCCTTCCCCACTGTATGTGTTTCCCCTTCTTTATCTTTTCTGATTTTTCCAATTTAATAGTGCTCGCGGATCCGGCAGTTCAACTGGATCTCTGATTACGGGAACAATGTGACATTTCTCACTCAATAACTCATACTAGTGTCGTGTGTCTAACAATGTCATTGAAAATGCTGTAACAGGTATCAGATAGCACGTGTGATGTGACGTGCAAGAGCTGGGGGGGGCCTAACGGCGGCACTGCGGAAGCGGGTGGTGGAGCCGCTTGCGATGCCGAATCGGTAGCTGCACAAGTAGCGGGGGGAGCTGACGTTTCTGTGGCCGAAGCCGTAAGTAAGCACAGCTGACTCGGCACACAGAGGACCTCGGGCCGGCCTGGGATCTTCTGTGCGGGCCGCGTCCACTCTCCTCCCGCTTCCCACTGTCCTCCTGGCACTGCTCCTGGAGTGAGCCCTCCCTGAGCCATCCCCCCATCCCTCCAGCCTCTTCTGACATCCCCGGGGTATAGCCTGGGACAGCTGTGCGCTGAAGACATCCCCCCAGCCTCTCTGATATCTCCGAGTTTTGCCTGTGGCAGCGGCACGTTGGAAGCTACCTCTCCAGCCTCTCTGATATCCCCGGGTATTACCTGGGGTAGTGGCTTGCTGGAAGACTACCGTGATCTATCCCGAGAAGCAGGCCTGAGCCGCGGCCGCCAATAGACCCCCTGGAGTGACCCCCTGGGAGAGAGACCAGCAACCTGAGGTAATATTTATACAGTGTAGCACCTCAAGGTAGGACTATGATGTTATGCACTGGCTGTGGAAGAATATAAAAGCCCATGATAAGCGCCAGATAAATAAATTTTAGAAAGAAGGGGGGCTAGCCCTCCCTGTGTATCCCAAGGGTTATCGCAAGGCTGGTTTAAGGAGTCTCTGCGCCAAGTTTTGTGATAAGATCTTTTCTGTAAAAGAAAAAAAAATACATATATTATTGTAGATGCTTGGGTGACTGGACTTTAACTTGAGAGACTATTGGTAAAAGAATGTGCAAAGGTCTGTGAACAATCCTGAACTATCAAAAAAACGGTGGAATCCAAGAAGCCGCGAGACAGCTTAAACTCAAGCTCTATCCAGAAATACCTGAAGGAAGCAAACTCGGGAAGCCCAAGGAGCCAGGAAAGTAAACAGCAGGGAGGTGAGGATAAGAAGAAAGATCCAGGGAAAAATAAAGGTGCTCAAGGCGGAATACCCGGAGAGGAAGGAATAGATCTTAGCCCTGAGGAAGAGAGTATCATGGAATCACTACCAACAAAAACTGAATTATTAGATATCTTTGCTAAGCTGGAGAATGTAATTAAATCTGAGATCCTCAATGTCAGAACTGATATGGGCCATCTGCTGAAGCGAGTGGAAACAATGGAGGAAGCTTCATAGAAACAGAATCGAGAAATAGCTGATTTAAAACAACAAATAAGGTACCTACAAATGGCCCAACGGGACACACTTTATAAATTAGAAGAGCAAGAAAATCAAAGTCGCAGACAAAACTTAAGGTTGAGAGCCCTACCAGAACAACATGGTGAAGACCTCCCCACTAAAATAAAAGCTATCTTTAATCTGATACTAGACAGAGGTCCTAATGATGAATTGAAGATAGATCGGGTTCATAGGATAAGAAAACCCCCAAGCGTCAGTGAAGATACACCTAGAGACGTCATCATCAGATTTCACCATTACGAAGATAAAGCATGGACCTGGAGAAATCTTAGAAGAATTCAGCCTGTAAAATTTGACGGGGCAGTGATCCAGATCTTTTCTGACATTTTGGCGGGGACCTTGTATAGGAGACGTCAGTTAAGACCCTTGCTGGAAGTATTGAAAAAGGCAAATCTAAAATATAGCTGGGGCTTCCCTACATCTTTGAATGTCGTGAAAGCAGGCAGAGCAGCCAGACTAAAGCATATAGAGGACTTGCAGGATTTCTGTAGAGAGCTGGATATCCCTGTCCCAGTTATGTTCAGCTAGGTAGAAGAGGACCGTGATCGTCGCTAGGTTTTCAATGGGGTAAAGGGGTTCAAAAAGCAACATGCAACATTACATTGCAGTCCTATTCAAAGATTAAATGTTAGAGCTCACCTGTCTTACATATAATGTTAATGGGTTGAACTCCCCTCTTAAGAGACACAAGGTGTTAAGAGAATTAGAGCAACTTAAGGCAGACGTGGTGTTTCTTCATGAGACCCATCGCTCACAGGACACACATGTCAAATTATACTCCAACTGCTTCCCTAATTGGTTCTACAGTGACTCCCCCATCAAAAGGGCTAAAGGGGTGGCAATTGGGTTCTCAAAAAGGACCAAGTTTGCGCTCTTGGAGAGGAGCAGATATGGAGGGTCGCTACCTCTTTTTGAAGGTGAGGGTAGGTGAGAGGGTTGTTACTCTGGCAAATGTCTATTGCCCCAATAGAAATTCAATCGATTTCCTGTCTCAGGTACTGAACAAGTTGATGGATTTTAGGGCAGGTGAGGTGATCTTGGCAGGAGACCTGAATTTCTGCTTAGATCCAACTCTGGATAGTACTTCTAGTTCACAGGGGGTAGGTAGGAAACTCCTAAAAAAAATAGGACAGAAATTGCATAGTTACCATATGATTGACGCATGGCGAGTTCAGCACGCGAAAGGACAGGGACTACACCTTTTTTTCCTCAGTCCACGGGTCTTATTCAAGGCTTGATTATTTTTTGGTGGATCATAGGCTATTAGAACATGTTAAGGATACGAAGATTGGAGTCACCACGCTGTCTGACCATGCCCCAGTCATGATGAAGGTGAGGATTCCGGGACTCCGGAGGTCCCCATTTTCATGGCGCTTGGATGAAAGGCTCATCGAGAATCCTAGTGTCTGCAGTAAGATACAGGAAGAAATCGATGGGTTTTTCTCAGTAAATGACACCAGTGAGATTTCTGGATCAGTTCTGTGGGAGGCTTTAAACGCCTATTTAAGGGGCATTCTGATTTCATTAGGGGCCAATGAGAAAAAAGAAAGCGCAAAAAGGAAAATAGAACTTATAGATGAAATTCACCAGCTTGAACAGTCACATAAGGCCGCGAGCGGTAGCCAGAAATGATACCTACACAAACTAATTATAAAAAGAGAAGAATTAAAAGATTTAATGGAATTCGATTCCAAGCGTATCTTAAATAAAAACCTAAAAGATAGATTTAGATGGAGTAATAAGGTGGGGAAGCATTTGGCAACAGTATTGAAAAGGAAAAGGGGGACCAACTTTATAGATAGGATCCAAAATAAAAAGGGGGTACTAAAATATACTTCCAGCGACATAGTCAAGGAGTTCCGGAGATACTTTTCATCCCTTTACAAGGTCAGGCAAGATGGGTTAGGTACCCTGGAAAGAGAGGAAAAAAAGGAGGGGTTTATAAGGGAGGCAGGTCTACCAAGCATCTCGGACAGCGACGCAAAAGAACTAGAGCGTCCGATTACTGTAGAAGAGATCAAGAGGGCCTTGAAAGCATCTCCCTCTGGAAAGAGTCCAGGGCCAGATGGTTTTACTACCTGTTTTTACAAAAAATGTAAGGAGTCCCTGATCCCCAAGCTTTGCCAGATTTGGAACGGGTTAGGGGGTCAGGAAGAGTTATGCGATGGGGCACTGACGGCGGCAATAACTCTAATACCAAAGGAAGGGAAAGATAGCACGCAGTGTTCGAGCTATAGGCCGATAGCACTGCTCAACGCAGACATCAAATTATACGCCAAGGTACTCGCCAGCAGACTAAAGGATAAAATGTCGTACTGGATTCACCCTGATCAGACCGGTTTTATACCAGGGAGAGAGGGGAGAGACAACAGCGTCAGGTCACTACTGGTAATGGAGGCGATGAAAATAAGGGGGACCCCCGGTCTGCTCCTGTCGATTGATGCTGTGAAAGCCTTCGACAGAGTAGACTGGGGGTTCATGCTGAGGACGTTGAGGGCAGTCGGTCTGGGTGGAACCATGTTGAACTGGGTTAAAGCATTGTATAAATCCCCCTCGGCATTTGTCAGGGTGAATGGTACACCATCGACGGAGTTCAGGATGGAAAGCGGAACCAGGCAGGGCTGCCCCCTGTCCCCCCTTTTGTTTGTTTTAACCTTAGAACCCTTACTAGCTTTGATTAGAAAAAATCCGGGCATATGCGGATGTGTGGTGGAGGGTGACGTACACAAGCTCTCGGCGTTTGCCGATGATGTATTGTTTTACATCGTCAAACTGAGGATTTCACTTCCCAACCTCCTGGCTACTCCGAGGAGATATGGGGAGCTATCGAGTTATAAGGTAAACCTTAGTAAATCAGTTGTTCTAAATATTAATATCAATAGACAACAAGCAATTAAACTTAAGGAAAATTTCCATTTTCTGTGGAGCAAAAAAATTAGCTACTTGGGAATTACATTAGCAAATTCCTTAACCACTTCAGCCCCGGAAGGTTTTACCCCCTTCCTGACCAGAGCACTTTTTACAATTCGGCACTACGTCGCTTTAACTGCTAATTGCGCGGTCATGCAATGCTGTACCCAAACGAAATTTGCGTCCTTTTCTTCCCACAAATAGAGCTTTCTTTTGATGGTATTTGATCACCTCTGCCGTTTTTATTTTTTGCGCTATACACGGAAAAAGACCGAAAATTTTGAAAAAAAATGATATTTTCTACTTTTTGTTCTAAAAAAAATCCAATAAACTCAATTTTAGTCATACATTTAGGCCAAAATGTATTCGGCCACATGTCTTTGGTAAAAAAAATGTCAATAAGTGTATATTTATTGGTTTGCGCAAAAGTTATAGCGTCTACAAACTAGGGTACATTTTCTGGAATTTACACAGCCTTTAATTTATGACTGCCTATGTCGTTTCTTGAGGTGCTAAAATGGCAGGGCAGTACAAAACCCCCACAAATGACCCCATTTTGGAAAGTAGACACCCCAAGGAATTTGCTGAGAGGCATGTTGAGCCCATTGAATATTCATTTTTTTTGTCCCAAGTGATTGAATAATGACAAAAAAAAAAAAAAAAAATTACAAAAAGTTGTCACTAAATGATATATTGCTCACACAGGCCATGGGCATATGTGGAATTGCACCCCAAAATACATTTAGCTGCTTCTCCTGAGTACGGGGATACCACATGTGTGGGACTTTTTGGGAGTCTAGCCGCGTACGGGGCCCCGAAAACCAAGCAACGCCTTCAGGATTTCTAAGGGCGTACATTTTTGATTTTACTCCTCACTACCTATCACAGTTTTGAAGGCCATAAAATGCCCAGATGACATAAACCCCCCCCAAATGACCCCATTTTGGAAAGTAGACACCCCAAGCTATTTGCTTTGAGGCATGTTGAGTCCATGGAATGTTTTATATTTTGACACAAGTTGCGGGAAAGTGACAAATTTTTTTTTTTTTTGCACAAAGTTGTCACTAAATGATATATTGCTCACACAGGCCATGGGCATATGTGGAATTGCACCCCAAAATACATTTAGCTGCTTCTCCTGAGTACGGGGATACCACATGTGTGGGACTTTTTAGGAGCCTAGCCGCGTACGGGACCCCGAAAACCAAGCACCGCCTTCAGGATTTCTAAGGGCGTACATTTTTGATTTTACTCCTCACTGCCTATCACAGTTTCGGAGGCCATGGAATGCCCAGGTGGCACAAACCCCCCCCAAATGACCCCATTTTGGAAAGTAGACACCCCAAGCTATTTGCTGAGAGGCATGGTGAGTATTTTGCAGCTCTCATTTGTTTTTGAAAATAAAGAAAGACGAGAAAAAAAATTTTTTTTTTCTTTTTTCAATTTTCAAAACTTTGTGACAAAAAGTGAGGTCTGCAAAATACTCACTATACCTCTCATCAAATAGCTTGGGGTGTCTACTTTCCAAAATGGGGTCATTTGGGGGGGGTTTGTGCCACCTGGGCATTCCATGGCCTCCGAAACTGTGATAGGCAGTGAAGAGTGAAATCAAAAATTTACGGCCTTAGAAAGCCTGAAGGCGGTGCTTGGTTTTCGGGGTCCCGTACGCGGCTAGGCTCCCAAAAAGTCCCACACATGTGGTATCCCCGTACTCAGGAGAAGCAACAGAATGTATTTTGGGGTGTAATTTCACATATTCCCATGGCATGTTTGAGCAATATATCATTTAGTGACAACTTTGCGCAAAAAAAAATAAAAAAAATAAAAAATTGTCTCTTTCCCGCAACTTGTGTCACAATATAAATTATTCCATGGACTCAACATGACTCTCAGCAAATAGCTTGGGGTGTCTACTTTCCAAAATGGGGTCATTTGGGGGGGTTTTGAACTGTCCTGGCATTTTATGCACAACATCTAGAAGCTTATGTCACACATCACCCACTCTTCTAACCACTTGAAGACAAAGCCCTTTCTGACACTTATTGTTTACATAAAAAAATAATTTTTTTTTGCAAGAAAATTACTTTGAACCCCCAAACATTATATATTTTTTTTAAAGCAAATGCCCTACAGATTAAAATGGTGGGTGTTTCATTTTTTTTTTTCACACAGTATTTGCGCAGCGATTTTTCAAACGCATTTTTTGGGGAAAAAACACACTTTTTTAAATTTTAATGCACTAAAACACACTATATTGCCCAAATGTTTGATGAAATAAAAAAGATGATCTTAGGCCGAGTACATGGATACCAAACATGACATGCTTTAAAATTGCGCACAAACGTGCAGTGGCGACAAACTAAATACATTTTTAAAAGCCTTTAAAAGCCTTTACAGGTTACCACTTTAGATTTACAGAGGAGGTCTACTGCTAAACTTACTGCCCTCGATCTGACCTTCGCGGCGATACCTCACATGCATGGTGCAATTGCTGTTTACATTTGACGCCAGACCAACGCTTGCGTTCACCTTAGCGCGAGAGCAGGGGGGACAGGGGTGCTTTTTTTTTTTTTTTTTTTTTTTTTTCTTTATTATTATTATTTTTTTATCTTATTTTTAAACTGTTCCTTTCATTTTTTTTTTTTTTAAATCATTTTTATTGTTATCTCAGGGAATGTAAATATCCCCTATGATAGCAATAGGTAGTGACAGGTACTCTTTTTTGCAAAAATTGGGGTCTATTAGACCCTAGATTTCTCCTCTGCCCTCAAAGCATCTGATCACACCAAGATCGGTGTGATAAAATGCTTTCCCAATTTCCCAATGGCGCTGTTTACATCCGGCGAAATCTACGTCATAAAATGCTCGTAGCTTCCGGTTTCTTAGGTCATAGAGATGTTTGGAGCCACTCTGGTCTCTGATCAGCTCTATGGTCAGCTGGCTGAATCACCGGCTGCATTTTCAGGTTCCCTGTTGAGACAGGAGAGCCAGAGAAAAACACGGAAGATGTTGGGGGGGGGGCATTCCCTCCCACTGCTTGTAAAAGCAGTCTAGAGGCTAATTAGCCACTAGGATTGCTTTTACATGAAAGCCGACCGCTGGCTGAAAAGAATGATACCAAGATGATACCTAAACCTGCAGGCATCATTCTGGTATAACCACTCAAAGTCGTGAATGGCGTACCTGAAGACAAAAAAATGGTTAACAATAAAGCACAGTAAACGGTAAAGTATAAATAATTACATACCTGAAAAGCAAACGTGATAAAACATAACAACAATAAAACATTGCAGAATAGAATACAGTAAAAAAGAGCATAACAATAGAGAGAGAATAGAGAGAGAGAGAACAATAAAACGACAACTATTTTTATTTTATATTTTTGTTTGTGTTTTTTTTTTTTTTTACACTTTTTTTTGTAACTAACTTTTATAACTGTAACCGGTTCCAGGTTCGGGTCTCTCAAAATGCGATGGCATCTTGGGAGACCCTGTGAAAGTGTGCCTAGTCTGTGCAATGCTGTACCCTACGCTAATACTCAACTAGTGAATGGTAGCGTTCAAAACATTCACCAATGCAAAGACCAGGATTGTCAGGACAGGAGGGACAATAATAGCGGGTGTAATGCCTATATCCGCCCTTGCTGCAGACACAACATCTTTTTTGGGGGGTTCGTTGGGTAGGGGTACTCGGGAGGACATATAAATGCCTCTCATGCAGCCGACTGCATTTAGTTGGGGATGTGAATGGGGGAAGTACGGGCGCTGCAGAAGCGGTGGGTTCCCAATTAGGATTGGCGAATGCAGCAGGAAGGGCATTATGGGCACGATGGGCCTGTGTTTGTCTTTTTGGTGGCAGCGGGACACTACTTGTGCTTGCCACCTCACCAGCTTGAACTGCACTTATGGGACTCGCCACGTCACCAAGTGTTACTGCAGTGCTGGTTTGGCTACGACCGGGGTGTACTAGGCCGCTGGCGCTTGCCAGTTCACCAAAACGCTACAAAAAAAACTGTTAGCGATCGCAGGGATCAGGCCTGACTCTGCGAACGCTGCAGTTATGCGTTTAGTGTTTTGTAAGTGACAGTGATCGATCAATACTGCACTTGGGTGGGCTGGGCCGGGCGGAGGGGCAAAACGCAGGTGCTAGCAGGTATCTGGGCTGATCCCGCTAACACTGCGTTTTCGGGAACCCTAAACTGCTGGGGACGCTAGTATAGATTTGATCGGATCAGATATTGATCCGATCAGATACTATACCACTAAGGGAGGTATACGGTGCGTGCGTGGGTGTTAGCGGTACTGGCGCTAACCTGACGCCTGGGGCTGGTGCTTGCCAGTTCACCAAAATGCTACCAAAAAAACTGTTAGCGATCGCAGGGATCAGGCCTGACTCTGCGAACGCTGCAGTTATGCGTTTAGTGTTTTGTAAGTGACAGTGATCGATCGATACTGCACTTGGGTGGGCTGGGCCGGGCCGGGCGGAGGGGCAAAATGCAGGTGCTAGCGGGTATCTGGGCTGATCCCGCTAACACTGCGTTTTTGGGAACCCTAAACTGCTGGGGACGCTAGTATAGATTTGATCGGATCAGATATTGATCCGATCAGATACTATACCACTAAGGGAGGCGTATGCTGCGTGCGTGGGTGTTCGCGGTACTGGCGCTAATCTGACGCTGCCTGGGGCGACGCATATCACCGCCGGGCGATCAGGGGGCTAAACCTTTATTCGGTAATAAACGGCGGGTGCCCTGACACTATAAAAAATAAACGAACTAACCAGCGTCACCCGTAACAGTTATACGGTGATCAGTGGTGAAAGGGTTAACTAGGGGGCAATCAAGGGGTTAAAACATTTATTAGGTAGTATATGGGGGTCCCTGTCGCTATAAAACGCTGACGGCAAACCTAAATATTTACGTTCCTAACTACCGTCACCAGCGACACTAATACAGCGATCAGAAAAATGATCGCTTAGCGACACTGGTGAGGGGGGGTGATCAAGGGGTTAAAACTTTATTAGGGGGGGTTAGGGGGGTACCCTAGACCTAAAGGGGGGTAATACTCACTGCCCTAACACTAACTGTCACAAACTGACACTATGCAGTAATCAGAAGAAAAAAAAAAAAAAAATACTGCTAATGTCAGTTTGTGACAGGGGGGGGGTGATTGGGGGGCGATCGGGGGGCGATCGGGGGGGGATCGGGGGGCGATCGGGGGGGGATCGGGGGTGTAAAGTATGCCTGGCATGTTCTACTGTGTGTGTGAGTGTTGTGTGCACTTACATGTCATCTCCCCTCGGCGCTGGAACGGAAACTGCCAGACCGAGGAGAGATGACATCACATCCTCTGCCTGTGTGAAACGACACACAGGCAGAGGAGGATTCCCATTGGCTGGGAGCGATCGCGAGGGGGGGGCCACGATCGGATGGTCTCCCCCTCGCCTCCCGACGCTCCCAGTCAGATGCCGACCGCCGATGGCACCGGGGGGGGGTCCGATCGGACCCCCCGCCCGCGGGAGGCAGATCACGTATGGGTACGTGATTCTGCCTGCCCGTGCCATTCTGCCGCAGTATATATGCGGTAGGCGGTCGGCAAGTGGTTAAGGAATTTGTACCTATTAAACTTCATTCCCCTCCTCGATGAGATCAAGCAGGAAACAAGAAAAAGTATGCATCTGCCGATCTCTTGGATCGGACGAGTAAATACCGTCAAAATGACTCTGGCCCCGAAGATCTTATATAAAATGCAGTTACTCCCAATCCCGTTAGCGCAGGTTTTCTTTTAGGGCACTGAATAATATTCTCACTAGATTCATATGGAAAAATAAGAAGCCACGGATTGCCTACAAGGTCCTGAGTAGGGATAAAGCACAGGGTGGTCTGGCTCTTCCAGACTTTAAAAAACATCACAGAGCGATAGTAATATCACGGGTGTTAGATTGGGGAAAGGAACAGATAGAAAAAAGATGGGTAAGCTTAGAAAAAGATATGAGTAATGTAAAGCTTCACAAAATAATTTGGAATCCCCCACACTTTAGGAAGTTAGGCCCAAACGCACATATCATAACACGTTACTCTTTAAAGATTTGGGATCAGTTACATAAACAAAATGCTTGGGAGTTTAATTCACTATTTATTTATTTAAAAGACAATTAGTTTTTTCCGCCAGGGTTGAGGGAAGTGGGAGGGAATTGGATAAAAAATAATGACACACAATTGATGGATATTATGAAAGATGGTAAAATTGTCACTTTTCAGGACCTACTGAAAATAGACACTCAAGGACCTAATGAAAATAGACACATGGCAATATAACCAGCTTGTGCTCTTCATTAAAAGCCTAGAGGCAAGAAGAACTTCAACCCTTTGGAGAAATTGTTCTTGAAGAATAGAGTCATAAGGAAAACAAAAGAATTATACAAAATAGTGCGGGATGAGGGGGAAGCAGTGAAACCGTTATATTATAACAAATGGGAATCTGAACTAGGATCTTTATCCAGCGGAGTAACTTGGGAGGCCATCCTAAACGCAACTCATAAATCAGCAGTAGACACGAGAACGACTGAATCAAATTTTAAATGCTTAGCCAGATGGTACATGACGCCTGATAGAATAAATAAGATGCAACCGGAAATTTCTGGAAACTGCTGGAGGGGGGGCCCGCCTCTGGTGGGAGTGCCCAATTATTAGAAAATTTTGGCAGGAGGTGCTTAAGATAACACAAGAGATAATGGGTACTGAGATCAAGGAGGACCCCTGGGTGTGCTTGCTCCATGGGACTGAAGGGCATAAAAGTAAGTACAATGTATCTCTAACTCTGGTACTACTAAATGCGGCAAAGAGTTTAATACCAAAAAATGGCAAGAGACTGAGGGCCCAAACATTCGGGATTGGTTAATAAGGGTCAATGAAACCTATATCTTGGAGGTGGGCGAGGGCGAAGATACTAGGCTAGAGATAGAAGAGAACCTGGAGGGAGCAAAGTGGGCGAAGTGGATATCCTTCAAAAAAACAGGGAGATTCCCTGAGAAGTTTATGTAATGAAAGCATGCATCACCAGGAGCGGTCTGCAGGCGCAGAGGTGGGTTTGGGTAGGGGAATTTAAGCTGCATATTCGGGCGTAGTGTGAGCTGAGTGGATTTTTAAATTTTTGTAAAGATTAACCAAAGTTTTCCTAAAATGAATAAAATTGAATAAAATAGTCAAGCTTCCGCCACTATGATGTGACGACAATGAGATTGGAAAAAATGAGCCAAAATGGTGATTTAAATCCTCTCAACGTAAAAGCTGATGTAGCAGAAAAAAAAAGAAAATGCTGTAACACTCTTACTGATATTACTGTCATGCGTTTCAAACGCCGGACAGATAGCCGGCTTTTATCAAGGTAATTACCCATGTACATTTTCTGTTATTGTTGTCATTGCGCTGTACCTTTCCCTGACTTTTCTCTAAAAACAATAAAAAATTATATTTGAAAAAAAAAATGCACCTTTTACATGTTGTAGAAACAAGAAAACTGGCAAATGTTTTCTAGCACTAAATACAATTGGAGGGGCACCAGGCTTGTAATTAAACAATCAGGAAATTAGATGCATCATTTAATCCCCCCCTCCCCTAAACACCTAAGGGTGCTCCTTGGTTTTTGAGCCCTTTTATGTGGTTAGGCTGTGAAAAAGTCTCACATGTGGTATCGCCATACATAGGAGGAGTAACAGAATGTGTTTTGGGGTGTAATTCTATGTATGCCATGCCTATGCTGTGTGTTAGAAATATGTTATTAATTGACAACCTTGTAAAAAAAGAGAAAAAAACTTTCATTTTCTTTTGTGAATTTTCTAAAACCTTTTGGCAAAAATGACATTTTCAAAAGACTCACTATACCTTTAAGAAAATACCTTGGAATTTTTGCTTTACAATAAGGGATAATTTTGTGGGGGGTTTCTACTGTCCCGGTGCTCCATGGCCTCCAAAAATGTGTTAGGAAGGAGTTAGGAAATTAGATGCATAATTTATGCTTCTCAAAAGCCCAAAGGTGCTCCTTGGATTTTGAGCCCCTCTATGCACCTAGGCTGTGAAAAAGTGCCATACGTGTGTTGCTTGGCTATTTTTGTTGATTTTCATAACTTAGATATGTGAATTATTAGATTTTAAGACAGTGTTGTTTTAGAAGCTAGGCTTTTCCTATTGATACGCTAACAAACCGGTTGGGCTACTTTGTGAAGCTCCCTGCAGAAAATTAGGTAACAGGAAATAGGAGGGAGGGAAATAGGACTTTGAACAGGCCATGTGCTCAGACAAAGACGATTGTTCTGTAAGATGAAGAAGGAAGACTTGTTCTGGAGACAGAGTATGACAGAGTTGTCCTGGAGACAAAGGAGGAAGGAGTTGTGCTAGACTATGCGAAGCATGCAGAAGATTCCATCAACAGGAAACCCAAGTTGAGTAGCAGTTTGAAACCAGTTTTGTTGCATATGACTAGATAGAGTGCTAGCCCTTGAGTTATATATATGTTGTATTGTTCTCTCTCATGTTTTGTTATTTCCTTTCTATTAGCAGTTAAGCAGAGGAATTGCACACAAGGAACACACACATCAGGATAGCTGTAAAGATGGCTTCCTTAGGACACCCAGATGGATGTAAAGTATGTGATCCTGTTTCCTAAATTTCATAGACCTAAATGCCCACTATACATGTTAGACGCAAAATAAAGATGGTCCTGAACAGAAAAGAGCAGTGTTGCTAACTATTATAGCTCAACCACACACGTGTTCGATACATCAGCAATTTAACCATACAAGCTAAAAATCTGCATTCTTTAAGATTGCCACAGCCCTTTTGGGGCATTGTATGGGGTCTGCGGTGATGTTACGTGCCCCTGCACGTGCCCCTGGAAGACGCATTTTTTTGCGAAAAGCAGCGTAGGGCCGAGCGGTATCATTGCGCCACCTCCCACTGTCGCTGTACATCTAACAGGACGAGCTATCTGTGGTCATCCGGCCGGTGCCACAGTCTGTTCTTCCATTGATGATGCTGATTGTCTTGCTTACATGTGAGTGTTTACACTTTTTTCTACAATAAATTGCCATCTGATTTTACACCATGGGAGCCCTCCCTTTCTTTTCTCCTATGATGACAATACTATGCTGAGGGCTGAGCCCCCTTCCTGTGGACCCATCCATCACCATCCCAGCACCTGACGCCCCTTCCAGTTTCCATTTCCATCTCTGCTCCTGGAAAGTCCGGACCATTAGGATCTCAAAAGCCCTCTTAGACCCTCTGTAACGGGGGGTCATGGGGTTCTGGTAAGCGGCCAGGCTCTCACTGTTGGTGGTGGTCCTACACATCTAAGGCTCCATGCGGTTGACCCGTGATTGCTATTTCACTTTTTTTTGGGTTCTTCTTATGGACTATTTTTTAACCATTCACAATGATTTTCTAATACATTTATTTTGCTTGGACTTTATTTTTGACATTTGTTTGCACTGATTATGATATATTATTGCACAGATGATTTATGCATTCACTAATACTGGTTGTATTTAGTGCTTTTGGTGTGGCATTTTGGCCACACATTCACTAATCTATATAGCGTGAGTCATCCAATTTTTTCTTGTTTATGTTGTGTGTTTGTGTCACATTTTAGTTATCGCTGCTTTTTTATCACATTTTTAGACACTTTGAAGCGTAATTATTTTTTCTCTTTTTTCTGCCATGATTGGAATATTCTGTGAATGTCCCCTTTGTTCTCATTCATGCTGGATTTTTATGTCATTATTTTTTTGTCCTACATACATATTTGCCTTCACTTACCTCCCCAGCATACTCTCCTGGCCCTATATTCACCTCATGTAGTCACTTAACAATGTATTTTGTCAGCTCCATAGTAGTGCTTTACCCCAAACACCCCCTAACATGTTTTTAAATGTGATTTGTGCTTTAGATTCAGGCAGAGTGCCAGAGGCTTTTTTTTTGGGGTTACCCAAGTCATTTGGAACCCTCCCTCCCCCCAACGGCTAAGTCAGCTGATAACAATTCTCTATCTATCCTCAATCATCTGCTGACTTTGCCAAGCCCATACACACTATACCCATCTCTTTAGTGGTCAGATTTATGGATGAGTTCCCCAAAGCATGTAGTGCAAGGGCCTGCCTGAATGCTTTCAAATGGTACTGTTTAAAGTTTTTGTATACTATTATTATCTTGATAGGTAATAGCAGAATGTCCAAATGTGCTCAAATGTGTACAGTGTGTACTTATATCTTTGTCTTATGACACTTCTTACCTGTCCAGTGGGCTGTCAATAGTGTAACTAAGGAGGGGCTGGCCAAAGTAATACCCATTATTTAGGCATTCATCTCTCAATGAAGTGGAGAGGGTTACCTGTCCAACCGCTCCCCCCCCTATAATGTTAGAAATGGCCCATGAGAGAGGGGGCGGGGGAGGGGGAATATGATAGGTGTACCTTATACTATGGTCTTTAAAATCTCCCTCCAAAAAATGTTATCTTGATGTTGGCCAAGAATGTTTGTGTGTAATCTGCTTTCCCTGTTTATGTGCAAAATGACTAATTTTTTTTTTTTTTGTTTTGACTCCACAGTTTCCTTCCACGCCACAGGAATGGCAGACTATGGCCTCCCACTTTGCCCAGCGGTGGGACTTTCCTAACTGCGGAGGGGCAATTGCTAGGAAACACGTCCACATCGTCCCACCACCAAACTCGGTGTCGTACTATTACAACATTGAAGGGGTTCAATAGTATTGTGATGTTGGCGGTGGTGTCGGCTACTTATGAGTTCCTGTATGTGGACGTGGGGAAGAATGGCCGGATGTCCGATGGAGTCATCACCCAGACCGAGTTCTACAGGCGTCCCCAGAATGGCAGCTTGGACTTGCCACCTCCAGAAGACAATGTGGAAGGACTCCCATTCGTCTTCGTCACTGATGAAGCATTTTCGCTGGGGGACCATCTTATGCGGCCATTCCTGATGAGGACCCTCACCCCGGACCAGAGGGTTTTTAATTACCGGCTGGCCAGAGCCAGAAGAGTGGTGGAGAACACATTTGGAATCATGGCCAGCCGGTTCCGCCTATTTCTTACACCCATACATATGGCGGAGTACAAACTGAATAACATTATCCTGGCGTGCTGTGTTCTACACAACTTTTTACGGCAACATTCTGCCAACTATGCTGGCTCAGTTGGGCCTGAGGCCGGAATTCAAAATGAACCAACCCTGATGGCACTTGAAAGTGGCCGTCCTGGCTTGCCCCCCCCTGAGTGCCCGTGATGTCCAGCTAAGATACCTTGAATTCTTTGCGGGTAGGAGGGCTATCAATATGCCAGACAATGTCTAAAACCTTTTTCAAATTAAAGAAAAATAATAATCAAATCTTTGGTGACATTTACTGCTTGTGTTTGTTTTAGCTGACCCTGAGAGAAATGTGGTGAGTCCTGATGGCGTGATTGTGTAACATTACAAAGCACTGTTGGGTGTTATTTACTAAAGGCAAAGACACTTTGCACTACAAGTGCACTTGAAACTGCACTTGTAGTGCAAAGTGGATTTGCCCTTAGGAAATAACACCCATTGTCACAGAAAACAGCAATTAGAGCACCACAAAAGTGTTGTAGTGTTGAGACAATAATCCACACATTCTTGATTAACAATCTTTTTAATACCAGCACAATCACATGTGCATTTAGAAAAGGTTTTTAACCACTTGACGACCGCCTCACGCCGATGTACGTCGGCAAGGTGGCACGGACAGGCAAAATCACGTACATGTACCCGGTGCCCGAGGCGGTCGTCTTTTGTCCCACGGCGATCGGAGGTGAGGGGGAGGCCATCCGTTCGTGGCCCCCCCCTCGCGATCGCCGCCGGCCAATCGAATCATTCCTTTGCTGCTGTATGCTAAACAGCAGCAAAGGAAATTATGTCATCTCTCCTCGGCTCGGTAATTTCCGTTCCGGCCCGAGGAGAGAAGACAGGTATGTGAGTGCACAACACTACACACACACAGTAGAACATGCCAGGCACACAAAACACCCCGATCCCCCCCCCCGATCGCCCCCCCGATCCCCCCCAATCACCCCCCCCCCTGTCACAAACTGACACCAGCAGTTTTTTTTTTTTTCTGATTACTGCATTGGTGTCAGTTTGTGACAGTTAGGACAGTTAGTATTATCCCCCTGTAGGTCTAGGATACCCCCCTAACCCCCCCTAATAAAGTTTTAACCCCTTGATCACCCCCTGTCACCAGTGTCGCTAAGCGATCATTTTTCTGATCGCTGTATTAGTGTCGCTGGTGACGCTAGTTAGGGACGTAAATATTGAGGTTCGCCGTCAGCGTTTTATAGCGTCAGGGACCCCCATATACTACCGAATAAATGTTTTAACCCCTTGATGGCCCCCTAGTTAACCCTTTCACCACTGATCACCGTATAAGTGTTACGGGTGACGCTGGTTAGTTCGTTTATTTTGTATAGTGTCAGGGCACCCGCCGTTTATTACCGAATAAAGGTTTAGCCCCCTGATCGCCCGGCGGTGATATGCGTCGCCCCAGGCAGCGTCAGATTAGCGCCAGTACCGCTAACACCCACGCACGCAGCATACGCCTCCCTTAGTGGTATAGTATCTGAACGGATCAATATCTGATCCGATCAAATCTATACTAGCGTCCCCAGCAGTTTAGGGTTCCCAAAAACGCAGTGTTAGCGGGATCAGCCCAGATACCTGCTAGCACCTGCATTTTGCCCCTCCGCCCAGCCCACCCAAGTGCAGTATCGATCGATCACTGTCACTTACAAAACACTAAACGCATAACTGCAGCGTTCGCAGAGTCAGGCCTGATCCCTGCGATCGCTAACAGTTTTTTTGGTAGTATTTTGGTGAACTGGCAAGCACCAGCCCCAGGCAGCGTCAGGTTAGCGCCAGTACCGCTAACACCCACGCACGCACCGTACACCTCCCTTAGTGGTATAGTATCTGATCAGATCAATATCTGATCCGATCAGATCTATACTAGCGTCCCCAGCAGTTTAGGGTTCCCAAAAACGCAGCGTTAGCGGGATCAGCCCAGATACCTGCTAGCACCTGCGTTTTGCCCCTCCGCCCGGCCCAGCCCAGCCCACCCAAGTGCAGTATCGATCGATCACTGACACTTACAAAACACTAAATGCATAACTGCAGCGTTCGCAGAGTCAGGCCTGATCCCTGCGATCGCTAACAGTTTTTTTGGTAGTATTTTGATGAACTGGCAAGCACCAGCCCCAGGCAGCGTCAGGTTAGCGCCAGTACCGCTAACACCCACGCACGCACTGTACACCTCCCTTAGTGGTATAGTATCTGATCGGATCAATATCTGATCCGATCAGATCTATACTAGCGTCCCCAGCAGTTTAGGGTTCCCAAAAACGCAGTGTTAGCGGGATCAGCCCAGATACCTGCTAGCACCTGCGTTTTGCCCCTCCGCCCGGCCCAGCCCAGCCCACCCAAGTGCAGTATCGATCGATCACTGACACTTACAAAACACTAAATGCATAACTGCAGGGTTCGCAGAGTCAGGCCTGATCCCTGCGATCGCTAACAGTTTTTTTGGTAGCATTTTGGTGAACTGGCAAGCACCAGCCCCAGGCAGCGTCAGGTTAGCGCCAGTACCGCTAACTCCCACGCACGCACCGTACACCTCCCTTAGTGGTACAGTATCTGAACGGATCAATATCTGATCCGATCAGATCTATACTAGCGTCCCCAGCAGTTTAGGGTTCCCAAAAACGCAGTGTTAGCGGGATCAGCACAGATACCTGCTAGCACCTGCGTTTTGCCCCTCCACCCGGCCCAGCCCACCCAAGTGCAGTATCGATCGATCACTGTCACTTACAAAAGACTAAACGCATAACTGCAGCATTCGCAGAGTCAGGCCTGATCCCTGCGATCGCTAACAGTTTTTTTGGTAGCGTTTTGGTGAACTGGCAAGCACCAGTGGCCTAGTACACCCGGTCGTAGTCAAACCAGCACTGCAGTAACACTTGGTGACGTGGCGAGTCCCATAAGTGCAGTTCAAGCTGGTGAGGTGGCAAGCACAAGTAGTGTCCCGCTGCCACCAA
This sequence comes from Lithobates clamitans, assembly GCA_037952925.1. Lineage (NCBI taxonomy): Eukaryota > Metazoa > Chordata > Amphibia > Anura > Ranidae > Lithobates > Lithobates clamitans. Next base: position 3,853,599 of record JBBGZY010000108.1, on the reverse strand, counting down.
AAAGACAAACACAGGCCCGTCGTGCCCATAATGCCCTTCCTGCTGCATTCGCCAATTCTAATTGGGAACCCACCACTTCTGCAGCGCCCGTACTTCCCCCATTCACATCCCCAACCAAATGCAGTCGGCTGCATGAGAGGCATTTTCTTTATGTCCTCCCGAGTACCCGTACCCAACAAACCCCCCCAAAAAAGATGTTGTGTCTGCAGCTAGCGCGGATATAGGCGTGACACCCGCTATTATTGTCCCTCCTGTCCTGACAATCCCGGTCTTTGCATTGGTGAATGTTTTGAACGCTACCATGCACTAGTTGAGTATTAGCGTAGGGTACAGCATTCCACAGACTAGGCACACTTTCACAGGGTCTCCCAAGATGCCATCGCATTTTGAGAGACCCGAACCTGGAACCGGTTACAGTTATAAAAGTTAGTTACAAAAAAAGTGTAAAAAAAAAAATATATATATATAAAATAAAAAAAAATAGTTGTCGTTTTATTGTTCCCTCTCTCTCTATTCTCTCTATTGTTCTGCTCTTTTTTACTGTATTCTATTTTGCAATGTTTTACTGTTATTATGTTTTACCATGTTTGCTTTTCAGGTATGCAATTTTTTATACTTTACCGTTTACTGTGCTTTATTGTTAACCATTTTTTTGTCTTCAGGTACGCCATTCACAACTTTGAGTGGTTATACCAGAATGATGCCTGTAGGTTTAGGTATCATCATGGTATCATTCTTTTCAGCCAGCGGTCGGCTTTCATGTAAAAGCAATCCTAGCGGCTAATTAGCCTCTAGACTGCTTTTACAAGCCGTGGGAGGGAATGCCCCCCCCCCACCGTCTTCTGTGTTTTTCTCTGGCTCTCCTGTCTCAACAGGGAACCTGAAAATGCAGCCGGTGATTCAGCCAGCTGACCATAGAGCTGATCAGAGACCAGAGTGGCTCCAAACATCTCTATGGCCTAAGAAACTGGAAGCTACGAGCATTTTATGACTTAGATTTCGCCGGATGTAAATAGCGCCATTGGGAAATTGGGGAAGCATTCTATCACACCGATCTTGGTGTGGTCAGATGCTTTGAGGGCAGAGGAGAGATCTAGGGTCTAATATACTCCAATTTTTTCAAAAAAGAGTACCTGTCACTACCTATTGCTATAATAGGGGATATTTACATTCCCCGAGATAACAATAAAAATGATAAAAAAAAAAAAAAATGAAAGGAACAGTTTAAAAATAAGATAAAAAAGCAAAAAAATAATAAAGAAAAAAAAAAAAAAAAAAAAAGCACCCCTGTCGCCCCCTGCTCTCGCGCTAAGGCGAACGCAAGCGGCGGTCTGTCGTCAAACGTAAACAGCAATTGCACCATGCATGTGAGGTATCACCGTGAAGGTCAGATCGAGGGCAGTAATTTTTGCAGTGGACCTCCTCTGTAAATCTAAAGTGGTAACCTGTAAAGGCTTTTAAAGGCTTTTAAAAATGTATCTATTTTGTTGCCACTGCACGTTTGTGCGCAATTGTAAAGCATGTCATGTTTGGTATCCATGTACTCGGCCTAAGATCATCTTTTTTTATTTCATCAAACATTTGGGCAATATAGTGTGTTTTAGTGCATTAAAATTTAAAAAAGTGTGTTTTTTCCCCAAAAAATGCGTTTGAAAAATCACTGCGCAAATACTGTGTGAAAAAAAAAATGAAACACCCCACCATTTTAATCTGTAGGGCATTTGCTTTAAAAAAATATATAATGTTTGCGGGGTTCAAAGTAATTTTTTTGCAAAAAAAATTTTTTTTCATGTAAACAAAAAGTGTCAGAAAGGGCTTTGTCTTCAAGTGGTTAGAGTGGATGATGTGTGACATAAGCTTCTAAATGTTGTGCATAAAATGCCAGGACAGTTCAAAACCCCCCCAAATGACCCCATTTTGGAAAGTAGACAAACCAAGCTATTTGCTGAGAGGCATGTCGAGTCCATGGAATATTTTATATTGTGACACAAGTTGCGGGAAAAAGACAAATTTTTTATTTTTTTTTTTGCACAAAGTTGTCCCTAAATGATATATCGCTCAAACATGCCATGGGAATATGTGAAATTACACTCCAAAATAAATTCTGTTGCTTCTCCTGAGTACGGGGATACCACATGTGTGAGACTTTTTGGGAGCCTAGCCGCGTACGGGACCCCGAAAACCAAGCACCACCTTCAGGCTTTCTAAGAGCGTAAATTTTTGATTTCACTCTTCACTGCCTATCACAGTTTCGGAGGCCATGGAATGCCCAGATGGCCATACCCCCCCCCCCTCCAAATGACCCCATTTTGCAAAATAGACACCAAAAGCTATTTGCTGAGAGGTATAGTGAGTATTTTGCAGACCTCACTTTTTGTCACAAACTTTTGAAAATTGAAAAGAAAAAAAAATACATTTTTCTTGACTTTCTTCATTTTCAAAAACAAATGAGAGCTGCAAAATGCTCACTATGCCTCTCAGCAAACAGCTTGGGGTGTCTACTTTCCAAAATGGGGTCATTTTGTGGGGTTTTGTGCTATCTTGGCATTTTATGGCCTTCGAAACTGTGATAGGTAGTGAGGAGTGAAATCAAAAATTTACGCCCTTAGAAATCCTGAAGGCGGTGATTGGATTTCGGGGCCCCGTATGAAGCTAGGCTCCCAAAAAGTGTCACACATGTGGTATCCCCGTACTCAGGAGAAGCAGAAGAATGTATTTTGGGGTGTAATTCCACATATGCCCATGGCATGTTTGAGCAATATATCATTTAGTGACAACTTTGTGCAAAAAAAAAAAATTGTCACTTTTGCGCAACTCGTGTTAAAATATAAAATATTCCTCAACATTCCTCTCAGCAAATAGCTTGGGGTGTCTACTTTCCAAAATGGGGTCATTTGGGGGGGTTTTGTGCCATCTGGGCATTTTATGGCCTTCAAAACTGTGATAGGTAGTGAGGAGTGAAATCACAACTTTACGCCCTTAGAAATCCTGAAGGCAGGGCTTGGATTTCGGGGCCCCGTACGCGGCTAGGCGCCCAAAAAGTCCCACACATGTGGTATCCCTGTACTCAGGAGAATCAGCAGAATGTATTTTGGGGTGCAATTCCACATATGCCCATGGCCTGTGTGAGCAATATATCATTTAGTGACAACTTTGTGCAAAAAAAAAATTGTCACTTTCCCGCAACTTGTGTCAAAAAATAAAATATTCCATGGACTCAACATGCCTCTTAGCAAATAGCTTGGGGTGTCTACTTTCCAAAATGGGGTCATTTGGGGGGGGGGTTTGTGCCATCTTGGCATTTTATGGCCTTCAAAACTGTGATAGGTAGTGAGGAGTGAAATCAAAAATTTACGCCCTTAGAAATCCTGAAGGCAGTGCTTGGTTTTCGGGGCCCTGTACGCAGCTAGGCTCCCAAAAAGTCCTAAACATGTGGTATCCCCGTATTCAGGAGAAGCAGCAGAATGTATTTTGGGGTGTAATTCCACATATGCCCATGGCATGTTTGAGCAATATATCATTTAGTGACAACTTTGTGCAAAAAAAAAAAATTGTCACTTTTGCGCAGCTCGTGTTAAAATATAAAATATTCCTCAACATTCCTCTCAGCAAATAGCTTGGGGTGTCTACTTTCCAAAATTGGGTAATTTGGGGGGGTTTTGTGCCATCTGGGCATTTTATGGCCTTCAAAACTGTGATAGGTAGTGAGGAGTGAAATCACAACTTTACGCCCTTAGAAATCCTGAAGGCAGGGCTTGGATTTCGGGGCCCCGTACGCGGCTAGGCGCCCAAAAAGTCCCACACATGTGGTATCCCTGTACTCAGGAGAATCAGCAGAATGTATTTTGGGGTGCAATTCCACATATGCCCATGGCCTGTGTGAGCAATATATCATTTAGTGACAACTTTGTGCAAAAAAAAAATTGTCACTTTCCCGCAACTTGTGTCAAAAAATAAAATATTCCATGGACTCAACATGCCTCTTAGCAAATAGCTTGGGGTGTCTACTTTCCAAAATGGGGTCATTTGGGGGGGGGGGTTGTGCCATCTTGGCATTTTATGGCCTTCAAAACTGTGATAGGTAGTGAGGAGTGAAATCAAAAATTTACGCCCTTAGAAATCCTGAAGGCAGTGCTTGGTTTTCGGGGCCCTGTACGCAGCTAGGCTCCCAAAAAGTCCTAAACATGTGGTATCCCCGTATTCAGGAGAAGCAGCAGAATGTATTTTGGGGTGTAATTCCACATATGCCCATGGCATGTTTGAGCAATATATCATTTAGTGACAACTTTGTGCAAAAAAAAAAAATTGTCACTTTTGCGCAGCTCGTGTTAAAATATAAAATATTCCTCAACATTCCTCTCAGCAAATAGCTTGGGGTGTCTACTTTCCAAAATTGGGTAATTTGGGGGGGTTTTGTGCCATCTGGGCATTTTATGGCCTTCAAAACTGTGATAGGTAGTGAGGAGTGAAATCACAACTTTACGCCCTTAGAAATCCTGAAGGCAGGGCTTGGATTTCGGGGCCCCGTACGCGGCTAGGCGCCCAAAAAGTCCCACACATGTGGTATCCCTGTACTCAGGAGAATCAGCAGAATGTATTTTGGGGTGCAATTCCACATATGCCCATGGCCTGTGTGAGCAATATATCATTTAGTGACAACTTTGTGCAAAAAAAAATGTGTCACTTTCCCGCAACTTGTGTCAAAAAATAAAATATTCCATGGACTCAACATGCCTCTTAGCAAATAGCTTGGGGTGTCTACTTTCCAAAATGGGGTCATTTGGGGGGGGGGTTTGTGCCATCTTGGCATTTTATGGCCTTCAAAACTGTGATAGGTAGTGAGGAGTGAAATCAAAAATTTACGTCCTTAGAAATCCTGAAGGCAGTGCTTGGTTTTCGGGGCCCTGTACGCAGCTAGGCTCCCAAAAAGTCCTAAACATGTGGTATCCCCGTATTCAGGAGAAGCAGCAGAATGTATTTTGGGGTGCAATTCCACATATGCCCATGGCCTGTGTGAGCAATATATAATTTAGTGACAACTTTTTGTAATTTTTTTTTTTGGTCATTATTCAATCACTTGGGACAAAAAATAAATATTCAATGGGCTCAACATGCCTCTCAGCAATTTCATTATTCAATCACTTGGGACAAAAAATAAATATTCAATGGGCTCAACATGCCTCTCAGCAATTTCCTTGGGGTGTCTACTTTCCAAAATGGGGTCATTTGGGGGGGTTTTGTACTGCCCTGCCATTTTAGTACCTCAAGAAATGACATAGGCAGTCATAAACTAAAAGCTGTGTAAATTCCAAAAAATGTACCCTAGTTTGTAGACGCTATAACTTTTGCGCAAACCAATAAATATACGCTTATTGACATTTTTTTCACCAAAGACATGTGGCCGAATACATTTTGGCCTAAATGTATGACTAAAATTAAGTTTATTGGATTTTTTTTTATAACAAAAAGTAGAAAATATCATTTTTTTTCAAAATTTTCGGTCTTTTTCCGTTTATAGCGCAAAAAATAAAAGTGGCAGAGGTGATCAAATACCATCAAAAGAAAGCTCTATTTGTGGGAAGAAAAGGACGCAAATTTCGTTTGGGTACAGCATTGCATGACTGTGCAATTAGCAGTTAAAACGACGCAGTGCCAAATTGTAAAAAGTGCTCTGGTCAGGAAGGGGGTAAATCCTTCCGGGGCTGAAGTGGATAAACTGCAAAAATTGGCGAAGCCTTTGGCCCCCAGGCCACACATCAATTATTTTACTGCAAAATTGGTGGCCTGCAGAGTCCATATATAAGGGAGTACAATCTGGTCCAGAAGTCCAAGGGATCATGAACAGCAGCAGATGACATGTATGTCCCCAGGCTGTGGTCATACAAGAGCCTGCATCTTTTGTCAGACCAGACTAACCCAGGTCATCACTCTCTGGTTTTCCTTAGACGCTTCCTTCCCGGCTGTGGCTCTGGTGTTGAAGGTGTGGCAGGAGGAGGAGTAGGACCTAGAGGAGGAGGTGGACCTGGAGGAGGAGGAGCATGGGTGAGCTCACAAATGTGACTTTGGCATGTGAGTTGGCCCCTCAACCCCTTATTTAGTGCTTCTAAAATGAGTAACACACATAAGAGGCGTTGGCCCTCCTCCATTTGCAGCATTTTGCATGCTGTTAGGTCAGCAAAATGCTCTTCAACACTGTGGGGTGTTCTGAGGGCCTCAGTAGCCTTCCAAAATAGGCCAATTGCAGCCTCCTCCAGGTTACTCCTCTTCCTGACACTTTTTCTTTGAAGGCGGAGGGGAGGGACCTGGGTATCGGGCAGCCTACTTGGCCCGGCCACCTCCTGGCTGAGACTTTCCTGTGTATAAAAAAGGGACATCGTTTTAGTTTTTGGTTCATCAATCACAATCAGAAATTAGGAATCCAAACTAACATATATTTAACATCATTAATTTGACAAGCAGAAATAATTAGAAGAATGCTATACCTGGCTCAAGCTGGGCTCCTCCACATGTTGCTGCCTGGAAGGCCCAGGTTGGACGTCAGAAGCCTCAGCTGGGGGGAAGGAAGCATGGAAGGAAGACTGGAGAGTGCTGGCCTGGGTTCAGTCTGACCTGCCAGAAAATGTAGCCTGTCATAGTACCACAGCCTGGAGAGATAAATGTCATCTGCTGCTCCTGATCTCAGGGAATCCTGGACCTTCTTGCGCAACCTTAGATAAGTGCTCCTCATGCCACCTTCAAATAGGTGATGTCTGCCATTGGGGATCACCGGCTTCACAAATTCCAGCAATTTATCCAGCTCTGCCTTCCTCTTTGTTTGATTCTTATATTCGGGGTGGTTTACCTGCCACAGAGAGGGCAGCTCCCTGAACATATCAATGAATATGGTGATAAAGTCCTGATCCTTCAATATATCCATTTTCTCTGCAAGACACAACACAAGACAAACCCTAATGTCAGGCTAAAGTCTGCTAATCTTGTCCCAATATAGGCCTCAATCTATAAGCAGTATAGGCACAAGTTTAAATGTTACCTTCGTTATCATAATCAGTGTTTCTGATACTCCTTCCTCCGCTCACAGATCGCACATACTACGCACGCGTGTTGCGCTTTATATACACTGCGCATGCGTGAAACTCCGCCCGCCCCTGACGTTCTTTCTAGTCTATTCCCCACCCCTTCTCATTTGGCGCAGTGGGGGAAGAGCACATGGTGGAGACATAACAGGTGCGTGCTAATTACAGCAACGAGGAGGAGGAGGAAAGCCCGGAGCCAGAAACGTCACGATCCCGGAGGAGACGATTTAAGGCTTCAAATATGTCCTTTGTGGAGATGTTGGACATCTTGAAAAGGACCGACTATGACAGGAAGTATGGACCTTACCCCAACCCCAATGTCAGAAAGGCCAAGATCATGACTAAAGTTGTGAAGAGCCTGCACAGAAATTTTGGGGTATGGCGATCCAAGGATCAACTCAGGAAACGGTGGTCCGACCTCAAATTAAGGGAGCACTATCAATATAAAAGGATCAGGAGAGTGCTGCAAAAAAGTAAGTAGTTGTCCTGTGTTCCTATTCTTAATTTTTATTACGTTTGTGCTGCTCCATGTGGTTTTCTTTACTGTTGTACAGTTTAAAATGGCAGCTTTCATGTTCATGGGCACATTATTCTTTCGTAGGAAACATTGTTCGTTCGGCCAATAAAACACAATGTTTTGGCCAGATGCATTTCAATACATTTTTTCTGGCCTACTTCTCTTAAAATAATTTTGTTGTCTAGATGGGTTTGTAACTAGAATGAAATGCAAACTAGATTCTGTGTAAGGTGAGGACACTCAGCAGCTGTTTACACAACTGGACGCTGGAGCACTAGTGTGAGACACCAGAACACCCTTTTTATTAGGGGGCCCACACAGGTGCTCCAGTGGATACTATAGGGGTGTCTCCATCTGTGAAGCTTGTACAAAACAGGTAAGTATTCAAGCTTGCCAAAGTGACAAAATATTTCTTCATCTTGGAACTCTGCCAAAAGAGACAATTGTACCCCACTTCCAAGCAATGTTTCATATTTCTATTTCTGCCATCAAATATCTGTGTGCTAAGTATACCTATTTATTTTTACATAGGGGAGAAAAGACTCGGAGGACACCACTCAACAGAGGAGACAACAGACCCCCCACCTCATGAAGAAGTGGAAATCCCCCAAAGCCAACAGGAGGAGGAGGGAGACGTGGTGGAAATTGTCACAACAGGCGAGTGTCTGCGACCACAGGCTCAGGTAAGAGATGGATGCCGGCATATTTATAATACATGGTGTGTTTTTGTTTCTATATTTTTAGGTGATCGTGATGTTGTGGATGAAGGTCATTTCACCAGTGAAAGTGCCCAGATCCTGATCGGGGAGATCATGGGGTGTAATAGGGACTTGGAAAACATCAAGCAAAACATCAGTGATGTTCAAAACAAAATGAAGAACATCATTGATGTTTTAGGGAGAGTTTAAAACCCCTCGAAATCCCTAATTTTGGTGGCTTTTTTTCCTGAAATTTTTTTTCACATTTTTAAATATATTCTCGAAAAGTCAAATTTTGAAGATGCACACAGTGTGTCAACATGTGCTATCTGCCATCACGGGAGATCAATGTACGCGTTTTGTGGGTGCAACCCCTTCCTCTATAATAAAGTAGCTGAGAGAAAGGGGTTGCACTCACAAAACACGTCCCTAGATCCCCCATGATGGCAGCTAGCACATGTTGACATTCAGCAATTTGTGTGCATCTTCAAAATTTGGCTTTTCCAGGGGTGACTTCACCCCATCTGAACGCAATATCAAACACAGTTTATAAATACTCATGTCTGATATTGCCTTCAATTTCAAGAAAAGTTGAACTTTGTAAGTTCCAGATTTGTGTATTTATTGTTGGTTTTAAACATGCCTGTTTTACCTTAAAAGGACATTTCTACTTTTAGTAACCACTTCAGCCCCGGAAGGATTTACCCCCTTCCTGACCAGAGCACTTTTTACAATTTGGCACTGCGTCGCTTTAACTGCTAATTGCACGGTCATGCAATACTGTACCCAAACAAAATTTGCGTCCTTTTCTTCCCACAAATAGAGCTTTCTTTTTATGGTATTTGATCACCTCTGCGGTTTTTATTTTTTGCGCTATAAACGGAAAAAGACCGAAAATTTTGAAAAAAATGATATTTTCTACTTTTTGTTATAAAAAAAATGCAATAAACTCAATTTTAGTCATACATTTAGGCCAAAATGTATTCGGCCACATGTCTTTGGTAAAAAAAATGTCAATAAGGGTTTTTTTTATTGGTTTGCCCAAAAGTTATAGCGTCTACAAACTAGGATACATTTTCTGGAATTTACACAGCTTTTAGTTTATGACTGCCTATGTCATTTCTTGAGGTGCTAAAATGGCAGGGCAGTACAAAACCTCCCCAAATGACCCCATTTTGGAAAGTAGACACCCCAGGAAAATTGCTGAGAGGCATGTTGAGCCCATTTAATATTACATTTTTTTTGTTCCAAATGATAGAATAATGACAAAAAAAAAAAATTACAAAAAATTGTCACTAAATGATATATTGCTCACAAAGGCTTAGAAAGCCTGAAGGCATTGCTTGGTTTTCGAGGTCCCGTACGTGGCTAGGCTCCCAATAAGTCTCACACATGTGGTATCCCTGTACTCAGGAGAAGCAATAGAATGTATTTTGGGGTGTAATTTCACATATTCCCATGGCATGTTTGAGCAATATATCATTTAGTGACAACTTTGTTCAAAAAAAAATTTGTCTTTTTCCCGCAACTTGTGTCACAATATAAAATATTCCATGGACTCGACATGCCTCTCAGCAAATAGCTTGGGGTGTCTACTTTCTAAAATGGGGTAATTTGGGGGGGGTTTGAACTGTCCTGGCATTTTATGCACAACATTTAGAAGCTTATGTCAGACATCACCCACTCTTCTAACCACTTGAAGACAAAGCCCTTTCTGACACTTTTTGTTTACATGAAAAAATATTTTTTTTTGCAAGAAAATTACTTTGAACCCCCAAACATTATATATTTTTTTAAAGCAAATGCCCTACAGATTAAAATGGTGGGTGTTTCATTTTTTTTCACACAGTATTTGCGCAGCGATTTTTCAAACGCATTTTTTGGGGAAAAAACACACTTTTTTTAAAATTTCAATGACATTAAGACACACTATATTGCCCAAATGTTTAAAGAAAAAAAAAAAGATGATCTTAGGCCGAGTACATGGATACCAAACATGACATGCTTTAAAATTGCGCACAAACATTGCAGTGCAGTGGCGACAAAATAAATACATTTTTAAAAGCCTTTAAAAGCCTTTACAGTTTACCACTTTAGATTTACAGAGGAGGTCTACTGCTAAAATTACTGCCTTCGATCTGACCTTCGCGGTGATACCTCACATGCATGGTGAAATTGCTGTTTACATTTGACGCCAGACCGACGCTTGCGTTCGCCTTTGCGCGAGAGCAGGGGGGGCAGGGGTGCTTTTTTTTTTTCTTTATTATTTTTTTGCTTTTTTATCTTATTTTTAAACTGTTCCTTTCATTTTTTTTTCTTTTCCAATGATTTTTAGTGAAAATAGCATGTACAAAATACACAACATATATTCTTTGAGTACAAAAATAGAAGAGGAAAGAAAGGGGGGAAACATATCTCGGCCAACATGGCCTGCAAGGATCCTATAAACAGACTATGTCATCTCTATTTTCTCTCTGGATGAGGTGAATACGTCTATCCGGCTGCACATGGCCGGTTAGGTTCCCTTTACTCACATATATATCAAGGCAGAGTGTAGAGCTTAATACGTTTGGATATATAATTATCTTTCTATATATGTTCGTTGTCTCTAGAGCTATTTCCACGCCTCGTATTGCTTGGAGAGAAGGCGTGACGTCAGGAACCCAACCATCCACCCCATTTGGGATCTTCACTGTGGACAGGAAGGCTCCCGCCCCACACCTGTCTGCCTTTATGACTAATAATTCAGATATCAGATCTTGATCCTTCGTATATGGCGTTAGGACAACGACAAAAAGCAGGAAAACCTGCAAAAATAAAATTTATTTTTTTTAAATAATTTTTATTGTTATCTCAGGGAATGTAAATATCCCCTATGATAGCAATAGGTAGTGACAGGTACTCTTTTTTGAAAACACTGGGGTGTATTAGACCCTAGATCTCTCCTCTGCCCTCAAAGCATCTAACCACACCAAGATCGGTGTGATAAAATGCTTTCCCAATTTCCCAATGTCGCTGCTCCAAATGCTCATAGCTTCCGGTTTCCAGTGGCGTAAAATCAACTGTTTCCACCTGAATGCCGGGTTGGCCAGTGAATGGGGGAAGTACGGGTGCTGCAGAAGTGGTGGGTTCCCAATTCGGATTGGCGAATGCAGCAGGATGGGCACTATGGGCACGACGGGCCTGTGTTCGTCTTCTTGGTGGCAGCGGGACACTACTTGTGCTTGTCACCTCGCCAGCTTGAACTGCACTTATGGGACTCGCCACGTCACCACCTGATACTGCAGTGCTGGATGTACGACCAGGATGTACTAGGCCGCTGGTGCTTGCCAGTTCACCAGAAGGAATAGCGGCGCTAGTACTGCTCTGCTCCATACGAGGGACCTGCGGTTCTTGCACATCAAGGACAGAAGAAAAAGTTTGGGGTCTGGTACGCCTGACCATGGCGGGGACCACAACTCCATCGTCAGAGCTATCTGTCATGGAGCCGCTGTCCTCTACAGGATCGTATTCTGAGCCTGAATCTGACAGATGAGTGACTTCCTCTTCACTATCTGGCATGCTCAGAAACGTGTAGGCCTCTTCACTAGTGTACCTTGGATTTGCCATTTTGAGCTCTAAATTTAGGGGTACACTAGTGAGACTCACAGGCAAAGAAGCTCCTGACTGTTAGCGACTGATTCAAAACGCTACCAAAAAACTGTTAGCGATCGCAGGGATCAGGCCTGACTCTGCGAACGCTGCAGTTGTGTGCTTAGTGTTTTGTAAGTGTCAGTGATCGATCCATACTGCACTTGGGTGGGCTGGGCAGGGCTGGGCCGAGGGGCAAAACGCAGGTGCTAGCAGGTATCTGGGCTGATCCCGCTAACACTGTGTTTATGGGAACCCTAAACTGCTGAGAACGCTAGTATAGATCTGATCGGATCAGATATTGATCCGTTCAAATACTATAGCACTAAGGGAGGTATATGCTGCGTGCGTGGGTGTTAGCGGTACTGGCGCTAACCTGACGCTGCCTGGGGCGACGCAGACCTTATCTGACCCTAAAAACGTAACTTATATCACCGCCGGGTAATTAGGGGGTTAAACCTTTATTAGGTAATAAACGGCGGGTGCCCTGAAATTATAATAAACTATAAAAAACAAAACTAACTAACCAGTGTCACCTGTAACAGTTATACGGTGATCACTGGTGAAAGGGTTAACTAGGGGGCAATCAGGGGGTTAAAACCTTTATTAGGTAGTATATGGGGGTCCCTGTCGCTATAAAATGCTGACGGTGAACCTATATACTTACCTCCCTAACTAGCGTCACCTGTGTCACTAATACAGCGATCAGAAAAATGATTGCTTAGTGACACTGGCGACGGGGGTGATCAAGGGGTTAACCTTTATTGGGGGGGTTAGGGGGGTACCCTAGACCTAAAGGGGGCTAACCCTAACACTTATAACTGTCACAAACTGACACCAATGCAAAAAAAAAACTGCTATTGGTGTCACTATGACAGGGGGTACAGGGGGGTGATGGGGGGTGAAAAGTGTGCCTAGTGTGTTCTACTGAAAGTGTAGTGTTGGTGCAGACTTACTTGATGCCGGAACGAAAAGACCGGCTCGAGGAGAGATGACATCACTTCCTCTGCCTCTGTTCACATTACAGAGGCAGAGGAAGGATTTAATTGGCCAGGAGTGATCGCGAGGGGGTGGCCACGAATGGATGGCCTCCCCCCAACAAATGCTGACCGCCTCAGGCACCGGGGGGCAGATCACGTACAGGTACGTGATTCTGCCTGCCCGTGCCATTCTGCTGACGTATATCATCGTGAGGCGGTTGGCAACTGGTTAATGTCACCTAAAAATATTCTATACAACAAAAATGTTGGTTTGTTTGAAAAACCTTTAATAAACGCACATGTGATTGTTCTTGTATTAAAAATATTGGTAATCAACAATGTGTGGCTTCTTCTTTCAATGCTCCTAAACTTTTCTTGTGGTAAAATTGGTGTTTTCTGTGACAATGGGGGTTATTTCCTAAGGGCAAATCCACTTTGCACTAAAAGTGCAGTTTCAGTGCAGTCTCAAGTGCACTTGTAGTGCAAAGTGTCTTTGCCTTTAATAAATAACACTCAACAGTGCTTTATAATTTTACACAATCACACCATTTTCACGACTCCCCAAATTTCAGTCATGGTCAGCTAAAAGAAACACAAGCAGTAAATGTTAGCAAATCTTTGTTCAGTTTAAAATATTTTTTTTATTTAAAAAATGTCTCAGACATTGTCTGGCATATTGATGGCCCCCCTACCCGCAAAGTATTCCATGTATCTTAGATGGATCTTGCGGGCACTCAAGTGGGGCAAGCCAGGACGGCCAGCTTTAAGCGCCGTCAGGGTTGGTTCATTGAGATTAATTCCAGCTTCAGGCCCAACTGAGCCAGCATAGTTCACAGAAAAAGTTGTGGAGAACACAGCAAGCCAGGATTATGTGATTGAGTTTATACTCCGCCAAGTGTATGGGTGTAAGAAATAGGCGGAACCGCATGGCCATTATTCCAAATGTGTTCTCCACCACTCTTCTGGCTCTGGCCAGCCTGTAATTAAAAACCCTCTGGTCCGGGGTGAGGGTCCTCATAGGGAATGGCCACATAGGATGGTCTCCCAGCACAAACGCTTCATCCGCAACGAAGACGAATGGGAGTCCTTCCATTGTCTTCTGGAGGTGGCAAGCCCAAGCTGCCATTCTGGAGATGCCCGTAGAACTCCGTGTGGGCGATGACTCCACCATCTGACATCCGGCCTTTCTTCCCCACGTCCACATACAGGAACTCGTAAGTAGCTGACACCACCGCCAACATCACAATACTATTGAACCCCTTGTAGTTTGTAATAGTATGACCCTGTCACTGATAGTACTCACCGAGGCCGAGATGCCGAGAGCGGTTCACCCTTGCGACTAAGTGCAGTCCACCCCCTGGAGGTGATACAGGGAGGGAACGGCACGAAGAGGCACAGGCTACCCCAATGGACTGTGGGTGACTTGCTTGAGGGGTCTTGGTAGAGAAGAGCCGCTGTGCAGGTACTGGTAGGCAGAGGTGCAAACTGGAAACAACAGGTAGAAAGTCCAGAACCAGGCTGAGGGTCAAACACAGTAACAGTGATATTGAGCTGCAGGGTTTGCAGAGTGGCATTTCAAGATACGGGTAGTCCAGGTGCAGGCAGGAAGTCAGGCTAGGAGACAGGGGACAGTCCAGGTAACAGGCCGAGGGTCAAACACAGGAGACTGGTGGAAATCCGATAAATAAGCCGAGGTCAGGTCCAGGAGAGAAGCAGAGGAAGCCAATGGCAAATCCGGGTCACAACAGGTAGTCAGGCAAAGGTACAGGAGACAGGTTCAGGTAACACAGGAAACTGAGACAAACCAGCAACTTGTTTGATTCTCTGAGCGCCTTTTATAGGCCGCCCAGAGGATCACGTTGGGTGTGCGCTAGTGTGCATGTGCGAGCGCCGGACCGCAAATGCGAATGCGCTGGAACGCCGTTCCTCCGCGCATGCACGAAAATACACGGCCGGAATGGAACGAAGGCTTCTTCTGACAGTGCCCCCCCGGACTAGACATCAGTTCTGGATGCTCTCGGTGAAATGCCTGGAGTAGACGTGGGGCATGTAGATTTCTGGATGGTTCCCAGGAGTTATCTTCAGAAGGATACCCCTTCCATTTGATTAGGTACTGAAGCTATCTACCCTTTTCCCTGCAATTTAGAATTTTTTCCAGCAACTTGTTTGATTCTCTGAGCGCCTTTTATAGGCCGCCCAGAGGATCACGTTGGGTGTGCGCTAGTGCGCATGTGCGAGCGCCGTAGCGCCGGACCGCAAATGCGCATGCGCCGGAACGCCGCGCATGCGCGAAAATACACGGCCGGAATAGAACGAAGGCTTCTTCTGACAGACCCCGAGTTGGGTGGTGGGACGATGTGGACGTGTTTCCCATCAATTGTCCCTCCGCAGTTTAGAAAGTCCCACCGCTGGGCAAAGTGGGAGGCCACAGTCTGCCATTCCTGTGGGTTGGAAGGAAACTGTGGAGTCAAACAAGAAAAAAAAATGAATCATTTTGCACATAAACATGGAAAGCAGATTAGACACAAGCATTCTTGGCCAACATCAGTATAACATTTATTTTAAGGAGTATTTAAAGACAAAGGTATAAGGTCCACCTATCAGACCCCCCCCCCTCATGGGCCATTTAAATAAATTTATGGTGGGGGGAGATGTTTTGGACAGGTAACCCTCTCCACTTCATGGAGAGATGAATGCCTAAATAATGTGTATTACTTTGGCCAGCCCCTCCTTACTTACACTATTGGCAGCCCACTGGACAGGTAAGAAGTGTCATAATACAAAGAGATAAATACACACTGTACACATTTTAGCACATTTTTACATTCTGATATTACCTATCAAGATAATAATCGGATACAAGAACTTTAAACAGTACCATTTGAAAGTATTCAGGCAGGCCCTTGCACTACATGCTTTGGGGAATTCATCCATAAATCTGACCACAAAAGAGATGGGTATAGTGTGTATGGGTTTGGCAAAGTCAGCAGATAGAGGATTGGTATCAGCTGAGTTAGCAGTTGGAGGGAGGGAGGGTTCCAAATGATTTTGGGACAGAAAAAAAGCCTCTGGCACTCTGCCTGAATTTCAAACACACATCACAATTTTCAACATTTTAGGGGGTATTTAGGGTAAAGTACTACTATGGAGTAGAGGTCGACCGATATATCGGCCGATATTTGGCCATTTTTGATAAATCGGCATCGGCCGATTATTATCAAAATTAGGCTGATATTTAACATTACCCGTCGTTCCTCCTCCCTTCTCCACACTCAGCTGGGCACTTGATGCTTGCCAGAGCTGCTGAGTGTGTGAAGCTGGCACGTAACAGAGAGGAGAGAGGTATCTGTCAGAATTGAGGTTGATGTCGGGGTGGGCGGGACCGGGCCCGGGGTGGGCGGGACCCAGCCGCTATCAAACACTAGCCAATGGGATAGGATCTGGGCGGGCCGCTACGTGTATGTGGCCCCGTCCCTTTTCTTAAGCAGCCCAATCATTGGCTGCTGTTTGATAGCTGCTGGATCCCGCCCACCCCAGCCGGGTCCCACCCAGCCGGGTCCTGCCCACCCCGACATTAATCTCAATTCTGACATCTCTCTGTTGTCAGTTTCACACACAGTTACTTGGCTTAGTGTGAAACCTGCCAGTGCCAATCAGTGCCATCTGTCAGTGCCACCTGCCAGTGCCAACCAGTGCCTGCCAGTGCCACCTCCAACCAGTGCCAACTGCCAGTGCCAATAGTGCCACCTGCAAGTTCCAAACCAGTGCCACCTGCCAGTGCCAACCAGTGGCACTTTCCAGTGCCACTGCCAACCAGTGCCACTGTCACGTGCCACCTGCCAGTGCCAACCAGTGCCACCTTCCAGTGCCACTGCCAATCAGTGCCAACCAGTGCCACTGCCAGTGCCACGTTCAGGTGCCACCTGCCAGTGCCAACCAGTGCCACCTGCCAGTGCTAACCAGCGCCATGTCAGTTCCAAACCAGTGCCACCCTCCAGTGCCAACCAGTGCCACCCATCAGTGCCAGCCGGTGCCACCTGCCAGTGCCAATCAGTGTCATCTGTCAGTGCCATCTGTCAGTGCCACCTGTCACCCAGTGCCACCTGCCAGTGCCAACCAGTGCCTGCCAGTGCCACCACCAACCAGTGCCACTGCCAGTCAGTGCCACCTGCCAGTGCCAACCAGTGCCACCGCCAATCAGTGCCACCGCCAATCAGTACCAACCAGTGCCTGCCATGCCACCTGCCACCTCCAACCAGTGCCCCGCCAATCAGTGCAACCTGCCAGTGCCACGCCAATCAGTGCCACCTGCCAGTGCCAACCAGTACCACCTCCAACCAGTGCCCCGCCAACCAGTGCCCCACCAATCAGTGCCACGCCAATCAGTGCCACCTGCTAGTGCCACACCAATCAGTGCCACCTGCCAGTGCCAATAATGCCACTTGCCAGTTCCAAACCAGTGCCACCTGCCAATGCCTGCCAGTGCCAACCAGTTCCACCTTCCAGTGCCAACGAGTGCCACCTTCCAGTGCTACTGCCAATCAGTGCCAACCAGTGCCATTGCCAATCAGTGCCACGTACCAGCGCCACCTGCCAGTGCCAAACAGTGCCACCTGCCAGTGCCATGTCAGTTCCAAACCAGTGCCACCTTCCAGTGCCAACCAGTGCCACTGCTAATCAGTGCCAGCCAGTGCCACCTGCCTAAGCCAACCAGTGCCACAGCCAGTGCCATCTGTACTGAGGACATCACGTGTGTGGAAGAGTGACAGGAGCAAGCAGGGAGAAGTGGAGTGGGAGAGGTTTTTCTTTTTTAAATCGGCCTAGAATATCGGCCACAAAAATCGTCATCATATATCGCCAATCGGCCACACCAATTTCTAAATATCGGTATCAGCATCGGCCAGAGAAAAACCCATATCGACCTCTACTATGGAGCTGACAAAATACATTGTTAATTGAGTAGATGAGGTGGATATAGGGCCAGGAGAGCATGCTGGGGAGGTAAGTGAAGGCAAATATGTATGGAGGACAAAAAAAATTACATAAAAATCCAGCATGCATGAGGACAAAGGGGACATTAACAGCATATTACAATCATGGTAATTAGGGAATGAGGAAAGAAATACAATACATTAGCAAACATTCTATACAATAAAATGTGATGTTAAAGGATACAAATCTTACCTTAATATACTCCTTCTGCAGGACCTGGATGATGGCAGAACTGGTCTCTGGGATAATGATCCCCAGAGCCTGGGGGGAGATGCCTGTTGAGAACCTAAGGTCCTGCAGGCTTCTCCCTGTCACCAAGTACCGCAGGGTGGCGACTAGCCTCTGCTCCAGAGTAATGGCTTGCCTCATGCAGGTATCCTGCCTGCTGATATAGGGGGTCAGCAAAGCCAACAAACGGTGAAATACGGGGTCCGTCATCCAGGGAAAGTTCCTGAAATCGTCAGGATTATTCTCACGGATCTCACGGAGCAAAGGCATGTGACAGAACTGGTCACGCTGGAGCAACCAATTCTTGGTCCATGAACTCCTCCTCGCCCTGTTCATGGACTGGGTTTGTGTCAAAGTAAGGACCCCAACACTAAGCTCCCGCACAACATGAACTATACGATGAGTACGTACACACAACATGGCTAGAAAACGGTTGGCTGCTTAGAACGAAGTAACAGAATGCACTGAAGAACAGCAAGGCCTGTAAAGAGCAACCTGAAAATCAGTAACGAACGAACAAGAACACAATGACAAGTCAATGGGAACTCGCTGCACGCACTGAAGACTAGATACAAACCCACAAGCACAAACTAAACAGCAGAAATAGGGTCTGAAAACCATGAGTCTGAAAAAGCGCGAATCGTCTCTCACCAAACTTTTACTAACACGAGATTAGCAAAAGGAGCCCAAAGGGTGCCGTGCTTAGCACTGAACTGCCCTTTTAGAGTCTCGTCGTACGTGGTGTTCGTGACCGTGTTCTTGGCGTTCGGAAATTCCGACAACTTTGTGCGACCGTGTGTATGCAAAATAAGTTTGAGTCAACATCCGTCGGAAAAAAATCCATGGATTTTGTTGTCGGAATGTCCGATCTATGTCCGATCATGTGTACAGGGCATTAGGATAAAAGGTAACATAGGATCAGGATGTGCCAACACAGAAGCAGAAACAAAGGCAGCCTTGAGACTCTCAAAGGCCTTAACAGACTCCAGAGACCAACTCTGTGGGTTACCGTTCTTTCTGGTCATATCAGTCAGGGGCTTGACCAGAGATGAGAAGTTACGAATAAACTTCCGATAATAGTTGGCAAAGCCCAGGAAACGCTGCAGAGAACGTAAACCCACAGGTCAGGGCCACTGTAGGACTGCTAAAAATGTTTCTGGGTCCATCGAAAAAACCAGCAGTGGAAATGACAAAACCCAGCATAACCCATCACGATGGAACTCGCACTTCTCCAATTTACAATAGAGATTGTTCTCTCTTAGTTTCTGAAGCACATGACAGACATCTGTGTGGTGGCTCTCCAGGGACTGGGAAAATATGAGGATATCATTGAGATAAACCACCACACATAACTGCAACAAATCTCGGAGGACATTGTTAATGAATTTCTGGAAAACTGCCGGGGCGTTACAAAGGCCAAAAGGCATTACAAAGTACTTATAATGGCCTGTTCTGGTATTAAAACGCAGTTTTCCACTCGTCGCCCTCCTTAATCCTCACGAGATTGAGGTGGTCCAATAACTCCATAATCAACGGAATTAGATAGGCATTCTTAATCGTGAAATGATTGAGACCCCTATAATCAATGCAAGGTCTCAGTTCACCACTCTTCTTCTTCACGAAGAAGAAACCAGCACCAGTAGGGGACGAGGATTTGCGGATGAAGCCTTGAGAAAGTGCGTCTGCAACATACTCCTCCATGGCCTTATCCTCCAAGACCGACAAAGGGTAAACCCAGCCACGAGGGGGTATGGCACCAGGTTGAAGGTCAATTGCGCAATCATACGGCCGGTTTGGAGGCAAACTACCGGCTTGACCTTTGTCAAAGACATCGCTAAAATCGCAGTACTCCTCCAGGAGGGAGGAGAGCGAAGAGGTGCACAGGACCTTGGCTACCTTCTGGAAGCATGTCTTACTGCATTGTGGCGACCAGAAGAGAATCTCAGCACGGAGCCAATCAAAAAAGGGGTTGTTGGAATTGGAATATCTCAGGGTGAAGAGCCCCTATGGCCATGGACAACGGAACCATCTCATGAGTCACATGGACGGGCTATAGGGGTCTCTCTTCAAGAGCCTCAATGGCAAGTGGAGTGTCAAGCAGCTGCAGTGGAATCAAGTGCTTCGATACAAAGGCAGCATCAATGAACAGGCCTGCAGCCCCAGAGTCGATTAGAGCCTGAATCTCAACAAACGACTCAGCACAACACAAGAAAGGGTGACCGAAACCAGGGGCTTATCCTTCTGGATAACTGGGGACGAAACAACGTCACCTAAGGTCTGTCCATGACAGGACATCAAGGTTTCGGGCGTCCCCTGGACGGGTAGGACAAGACTTCAAAAAGTGACCTGCTTGGCCACAATAAAGGCACAATCTCTCCCTCCTCCTAAAGGTTCTCTCATCCGCAGAGAGACACCTTAAGCCCAAGCGCATGGATTCATCTTCACTGACCGACTGACTTGGTACCAGGAGGCATGGGAGGTGAGGGAGGCACAGGTGGGACTGCAAAGCTCGGAGGCAAATGTACAGGAGGCTTCCGCAAGCGCTCCTTATAAGAGAGTCTTTCTCTGAGTTTGGAGTCAAAGAGGACGGCAAACATGATGAACTTCTCCAGCTCAGTGGGTATATCTCGGGCTGCTATCTCATCCTTGATGGAATCCAAGAGACCACTAGAAAAAGCAGCCACGAGGGCCTCATTATTCCAAGCAACCTCTGCTGCCAGAGTATGGAATTCAATGGCGTAGTCGGCAACAGTTCTCGTACTCTGTTTGATGGACATAAGGCACTTGGCAGCAGAAGCGGAGTGTGCGGTAATGTCAAATACCCTTTTAAAGGAGGCCACAAACTCAGTGTAACTCAAGACAACAGGTTTTTGTGTATCCCATAGAGGGTTTGACCAGGCCAAGGCTCTCTCAGAAAGCAAAGTTATTACAAAACCTACTTTGCTTCTGTCCGTGGGAAACGCCTGGGGCAGCATCTCAAAGTATGTCTCAATCTGGTTGAGAAACCCTCTGCATTGAACTGGATCGCCCCCAAATCGCTGGGGAAGCAGAGCGGAACCAGACATACAGTACCTCTTATAGAAGTAATACTCGAGGCGGGTGCCTGCACAGAAACTGGCGCAGCAGCAGGGACGGCCTGCAACTCAGGTTGTACCGGAGCAGCCACAGTGGAAGATTCCAGGTGAGTCTTGCGACTCAGGAGCGTTTGTAACGCCATGGCAAACTGATCCATGCGGTGATCTTGCTCATCCAATCTGGAAAAATATTACCAACAAGTGGATTAACTGTATCATCTGAATTCATGGCCTTTGCCTACTGTCAGAAACCATAAAATCAGACCAAGACAGAAGTACAGTTAACTCACACTTGTTTAATAATAAAAGTAAATAGAACAAACGTAGTAAAAACATAGCCAGATTTCAGGAACCGGAACAGATAATCAGACAATCCAAATGTCAGGGAGCCGGAGATGAGCGTAGTAAAACAGCAAGCAAGATCTGGAGCCAGAACGGATGTCAGCCAAGCAAGTCTTTAAACAGGAATGCAGGACAGCGCCTCTGTGATGTTGACTAAGGTGAAGGCAGAGATCCTCTGGGCTGGACGGCTTAATTAGGCAGGACTGACGAGCAGGATATCATCAACTGCTGAGTAACTGTGGAGAGATAGGAGCTGGCAATTAGCCAACAGCTGAGTGACCAGCTCAGAGAAGGAAGGGCTGAGCCAAGCCCTGACATGCCCACTATGCATGCATGAGTCTGAATGGTCCCGCAATCTTCAGGGACATGTGATGTGTCCCAGAAGGCTGCAGGCTGGGGGGGGGACTGCTGCTTGGATCACCTAGGCGATCTGAGCAAAAGTGGGAGTGGTTACCTGTCAAGAAAAAAAAAGCTAAATGTGGCGGGGGGGTGGACTTCAAGCGGAACTTACCCTTTTGGGGCTGAAGTATCAGCTTTAACTAGATCAGTTAGTAAATAGTTAAATAGAAAGTGTAGAGCAGTAATACACATATTTGCAGAGGAAACATGTGATGAGTGGGGGGGAGCAAAGCTCTATAGAATAGAGGAGTGACAGGCAGGGGCAGATCCAGAGTCTAGTCTCGGGAGTGGCACTGCCAGAAAATATGTTTTTTTGCGGGCAATTTGTCGGGGCAATGGCTAGTGTTGGTGCTTCAATCATCACGGCACCATGGTTGATATGGTGTCAGGATGATTGAAGCACATTATTTATATTATTACATTGTTATATAAAATGAAATAGTCACTTTCCATGTCACCTGCCACCACCTTGTCTTATAGTGACATATAGTGGCAATGTAGAAAAATCAGTGACAAAAAGTAGAATTCAGCACGTCACAAAATGTATGAAAGGACTCCATGGCACGATTCATTCTGTACAGAACTGAAGAATTTTTAATGCATATAATCGACCTGTACCAAAAAAATTAATGCAAACCCATTATAAAGAAGAAAAAATATATATACCGTTTCAATTAAGAATGCTGTGAAATTTTAAGCTCTATTTGTTTTTTTTAGCTATCTGGAAACAGGAAAACATTTACACAGTTGGATTTTCACCTTTTCTTTGGGAACATGGCCATAGTCAAGACTGATGTGAATGATCTTTAGTATACGCTGAGTAAAACAAGATTTTTGACTTACTGTAAAATTCTTTCTAGGAGTACATTAAGGGGATCACAAGGTCAGAAGGAATTCTGGGACTACTTAATAATACTGCCATCTACAGGAGAAAGGGACACTGGCAAACCAAAAAAAAGCTGTTAGTTGACAAGGTATAACACTTCACATTCCCATCATGTTTCAGTTTTGCGCAAAAGCAGTTTTAGGATACTCTAGAATTGACTCTTTACTTGTCACTCAGTCTCTTTTGCTAGACATTTGCAACACCTCCATCAGCACCCAAACAAAATCGGATCATGACCGGCTTCTGACCAGCTATTGAAAGGAGCTGGTTAGCTTCCCAGACCCTTTATCAACAGGTTGTTTCCAATACTGCTGAAAAAAAAAGATTTATTTTTTAAGCTTGGTGAGAAGGAGACAACTGTTGGAGCGATTATTCACAAATGGAAGAAATACAAAATAACCATCAATCGCTCTCAGTCTGGACCTCCATGCTTGAAATCCTGCAGCACCCGCAAGGTCCCCTTCTCAAGAAGGCACAAGTACAGACCCATCTGAAGTTTGCCAATGAACATCTAAATGAATCAGAGAAGGATTGGGAGAAAGTGCTGTGGTCAGATGCGATCAAATCTGAGCTCCTTGGCATTAACTCAACTAAAAACAGGATTCCTACAGTTAAACATAGGAGGTGGAAACATTATGCTTTGGGGCTGTTTCTCTGCTAATGGTAAAGGCTGACTTTGCCACATTAAGGGGCTAATGGATGGGGCCATGTATTGTAAAATCTTGGCTGAGAACCTTTTTCCTTCAGACAGAACACTGAAGATGGGTCGTGGATGGATCTTCCAACATGACAATGACCCAAAACATACCACCAAGGCAACAAAGGAGTGGCTCAAGAAACAGCACATTAAAGCGGAGGCCTGCCGGAAAAAAAATATTAAAAGCCAGCAGCTACAAATACTGCAGCTGCTGACTTTTAATATATGGACACTTACCTGTCCAGGAAGCCCGCGATGTCGGCAGCCGAAGCCGATCCGTCGGCACTTGGCTGCTGCCGCCGCCATCCTCGGTAAGGGAATAAGGAAGTGAAGCCATGCGGCTTCAATTCCTGGTTCCCTACTGCACATGCGCGAGTCTCGTCGCGCGTCCTCTCTGGTCCCTGCTGTGTTCTAGGACCTGTAGAATACAGCGGGGGAAGACAATGTAGGAAGTGGGAGCAAATACCTGTATTAGACAGGTATCTGCTCCCTCCTCCCCCATGAAAGGTGCCAAATGTGACACCGGAGGGGGGGAGGAATCCAAAAAGTGGAAGTTCCATTTTTGGGTGGAACTCCACTTTAAGGTCATGGAGTGGCCTAGTCAGTCTCTAGACTTTAATCCTATAGAAAATAGTATGGAGGGAGCTAAAACTTCAAGTTGCCAAGCGACAGCCAAGAAACCTTAAGGATTTAGAGAATATGTGTAAAGAAGTGTGGCCCAAAATCCCTCCTGAGATGTGTGCAAACATGGTAACCAACTATAAGAAACATCTTACCTCTGTGCTTGCCAACAAGGGTTTCTCCACCAAGTACTAAGTCATGTTTTTCTTCAGGATCAAATACTTATTTTACTCACTGAACTGAAACTCAATATATAACATTTGTAACTTGTTTTTTCAGAATTTTTGGTTGATATTCTGTCTCTATCATTTAAAATACACCTATGATAAAAATTATAGACCCTTCCTTTCTTCGTAAGTGGGCGAACTTACAAAATCTGCAGGGGATCAAATAATTATTTTCCCCACTGTATACCTGGTTTAACAGAAATGCCATTTTGAAAATGACGGTCATGCCTAGGGTGTTATACTTGTCTCAGACCCTACCGATTCCGCAGACATAGTTACATATTACATATTTAGTCAGGTTAAACAAAGATACTAGTCTAGCTAGTTCAGCCAATGAAGAAAAAAACACAAATAGAAAATCTCCATATACACTATCCCTAATTGGTTCAGAGGAAGGAACCTCCCCAAATAAGGCATTGGTTAATTCACTCCAATGGGGAAAAATAATTGATTCCTGATCCCCCTGGAGGCAATTGGATTTACCCTGGATCAACTATCCCTGGCATTATTACCTCTAAAAATTAGTATCCAGTTATATTTTGTGCATTTAGAAGTGCATCCAGCTCTTTTTTAAATCAATCTACAGAGCTGGACAGAAATAGCTCTTGAGGGTGTCTATTCTACACTTTCACTGTAAAGAAGTCTTTCAATACGCAAAGGTTAAATTTATTCTCCACCAGCCAGAGTGCCCCCTTGTCCTCTGTAATGACCTGAAAATAAATAACTTTTTTTTAAAAAAGGTTTTTATTTGCCAAATGCACATACATAAAATAACACATTGCATGTAAGGCATATTCCTGGATGCAGCCGTCAAAGTACAATTATTCAAAAGTAGTTCAGAATAAGCATCCTATGATAAAGGATATATCAGTACAGATAGCATTTTTTTAAACTGTAAAGTACCAATTACAATCCATAATTGTAATGTAATTTATCTTCAGTCTAAGATATGGTAGAAAAATAAAAATACAAAATATATATAAAAAGTTAGAGAACAGAACCATAGAGGTGGCTACCTCTCAAACCAATTGTGCTGTGTGCTGTCATCTCTCCATTCCCCCAGAACATGCT
This sequence comes from Lithobates clamitans, assembly GCA_037952925.1. Taxonomy (NCBI): domain Eukaryota; kingdom Metazoa; phylum Chordata; class Amphibia; order Anura; family Ranidae; genus Lithobates; species Lithobates clamitans. Next base: position 3,828,164 of record JBBGZY010000108.1, on the reverse strand, counting down.
CTCCCAATGTCATCCTACCTGATATATTACTCAACTACATTATATAGAAGATTCCATTTTAGATGTCACATGGCATAGTTTCCTTTCAGTTTATCCATCTTCCCCATACTTTATTGAAATTTTTCTTACTACCTCTTGCCTCATAGGTCATTTTATACAGTGTAATATTTGCATCAACCAATCCTTTCCACGCTCCTAAGGTAAGGTGATCCCTCTTGATCCAATTTAAAACAACCAGCTTCCTGACATAATAAAACAGTAGTCTCAAAAACAGTCTAGCATTGTTGCTCATTACTTCGTCTTCTATTACCCCTAGGAGACCCAGCAGTGGGCTACATATGTTCGGGAGATCAAATGTTTCTGCAACAAACTGGGTTACATATCATGTGCATAAAAGTACCTTCTGTCACCAGGCATTTATGACAAATAGGGTCAGTTCTTCTGCCCATCCTATATAGTCGGTATGGGATGTAATACATTTGGTGTAGGTATCTTAGTTGTATCAGTTTGTCCCTCACAGAGATGACCGTGGACACATAGAAGGTCAAAACCTATTTACAATGAGCCTCAGTCAACTCTGGGATGATATCTTTCCATCTATCTCTCATTTTCTCTTCCCTCGGCTGTTTTTTTTCTATGAGTGCCGCATAGTAAGTGGATACGCGTTTTGTGTGGTCAGGTTCTGCGAGAAGTGATTCCATTTTTGTGTTTTCTAAAGGTACCAACCTCGTTCCAAATTGTGCACGTGCCGCATGCCTCAGCCTGGTATAGTGAAATGCCCATGAATTGGGGACACCCAATTCCCTTTTCAGCTGTGCAAATGTTTTAAGTTCACCATTCTCAAATAATTGGTGCATATACGTAAGGCCAAATTTGGCCCATCTATGTCCATCCTCCAAACGAGAAAGGTCCTTCAGACAAGGGTTGAACCATAATGGGGTATTTGGTGACAGGTGTAAAGGTCTGTCTTGTATTTGTTTTATAGAGATCTCGAGCACCCGTTTGGCTGATTTAAGCACAGTCATCCCGTCCTCAGTAGGCACCATCCCTCTAAAAAAGAAATTCAGAAGTGCTTCATAGGAGGTTGCCACAGCTGCCTCCACTGCAGTGGCAGCATTGTTCAGCTGTGGAAACATGCGCCAGTGGGCTTGAACCAGCTGAGATGCCAAGTAGTACAGGGGAAGATCGGGTATTGCCAGACCTCCCCTCCCTACTGGCAACTGCAAGATGGCCAGCGACACACGAGCCGCCTTGTCTCCCCATAAAAAGGAGGTCAACAAGGAGTCAATGTATCAAAACGTCTTTTTAGGAATATATAATGGGGCATTAGAGAGTAAATATAAAAATTTCAGGAGAAAAATCATTTTAAACAGATTAGCTCTGTCTAACAATGTGAGTGGAAGGTCTTTCCATTTCTGTACTCTATCTCTGAAGGCTCTGATTACAGGCCATAGGTTCACCTCCATGAATGAGTTCACAGGTAGTTGGATATGTATTCCTAAGTATTTAAAGTGGGTTGTTATCGCTAAAGGGCATTGAGTGGGAAGCACCAGGTTTGGCTGTGGATCTAGAGGAAATAGCGATGATTTAGACCAATTAATTTGAAAGCCAGAGAAGTTACCAAATTCCTGGATTAAGTCGAATGCATTAGATAATGATAGTTCAGGATCTCCCAAATATAGGAGCATATCATCCGCATATAATGATACACGTTCCTCCAGATCCCCAAAAAACAGCCCCTTGATGTCATCTTGAGTTTTGCCGCAAGGGGTTCTATAGCTAGGGCAAAGAGGAGCGGGGACAGGGGACATCCCTGTCTCGTCCCCCTACCTATCTTGAACGTGTCTGAGATGAGCCCATTAACTCTAATGCCCCATACACACGATCGGACATTGATCGGACATTCCGACAACAAAATCCATGGATTTTTTCCGACGGATGTTGGCTCAAACTTGTCTTGCATACACACGGTCGCACAAAGTTGTCAGGATGTCCGATCGCCAAGAACGCGGTGACGTACACCACGTACAACGAGACCAGAAAAGGGCAGTTCTGAACCAAGCGCGGCACCCTTTGGGCTCCTTTTGCTAATCTCGTGTTAGTAAAAGTTTGGTGAAAGACGATTCGCGCTTTTTCAGACTCGTGGTTTTCAGATCGTTTTCTGCTGTTCAGTTTGTGCTTTGTAGGTTTGTATCTGCTCTTCAGTGCGTGCAGTCAGTTCGTATTGGATTATTCTGTGTGATCTTGTCCGCTCGTTGCTGTGTTCCAGGTCGCTCTTCACAGGCCTTGCTGTTCTTCAGTGCGTTCTATTACTTCGTTCTGAGCAGCCGACCGTTTTCTAGCCATGTTGCGTATACGTACTCCTCGTAGAGTTCGTGCTGTGCGAGGGCTTGGTGTTGGGGTCTTTACCTTGACACAAGTCCAGTCCATGAACAGGGTGGGGAGGAGTTCATGGACCAACAATTGGTTGCTTCAGCGTGACCAGTTCTGTCATATGCCTTTGCTCCATGAGATCCGTGAGAATAATCCTGATGATTTCAGGAACTTTCTCCGGATGACGGACCCTGTATTTCATCGTTTGTTGGCTTTGCTGACCCCCTATATCAGCAGGCAGGATACCTGCATGAGGCAAGCCATCACTCCGGAGCAGAGGCTAGTCACCACCCTGCGGTACTTGGCGACGGGGAGAAGCCTGCAGGACTTGAAGTTCTTAACAGGCATCTCCCCCCAGGCTCTGGGGATCATTATCCCAGAGACCTGTTCTGCCATCATTCAGGTCCTGCAGAAGGAGTATATTAAGGTAAGATTTCTCCTTTAACATCACATTTTATTGTATTTAATGTTTGATAATATATTGTATTTCTTTCCTCATTCCCTAATTACCATGATTGTAATATGCTGTGAATGTCCCCTTTGTCCTCATGCATGCTGGATTTTTATGTAATTTTTTTTTTTGTCCTTCATACATATTTGCCTTCACTTACCTCCCTAGCATGGTCCCCTGGCCCTATATTCACCTCATGTAGTCACTTAAAAATGTATTTGATCAGCTCAAAAGTAGTGCTTTACCCTAAATACCCCCTAAAATGTGTCAAAATGTGATTTGTGCTTTAAATTCAGGCAGAGGGCCAGAGGCTTTTTTTTGGGTCCCCAAATCATTTGGAACCCTCCCTCCCCCAACTGCTAAGTCAGCTGATACCAATTCTCCATCTATCCTTAATCATCTATCTGCTGACTTTGCCAAACACATACACACTATAGCCATCTCTTTTGTAGTCAGATTTATGGATGAATTCCCCAAAGCATGTAGTGCAAGGGCCTGCCTGTCTACTTTCAAATGGTACTTTTTAAAGTTTTTTTATCCATATATTATCTTGATAGGTAATAGCAGAATGTCCAAATGTGCTAAAATGTGTACAATGTGTATTTATATCTTTGTATTATGACACTTCTTACCTGTCCAGTGGGCTGCCAATAGTGTAAAGTAAGGAGGGGCTGGCCAAAGTAATACACATTATTTAGGCATTTATCTCTCAATGAAGTGAAGAGGGTTACCTGTCCAAAAGATCCCCCCCCCCAAAATGTTAGAAATGGCCCATGAGGGGGGGGGGGGGAATCTGATAGGTGAACCTTATACCTTGGTCTTTCAAAACTCCCTAAAATAAATGTTATACTGATGTTGGGCAAGAATGTTTGTGTCTAATCTGCTTTCCCTGTTTAGGTGCAAAATGATTGATTATTTTTTCTTGTTTGACTCCACAGTTTCCTTCCAACCCACAGGAATGGCAGACTGTGGCCTCCCACTTTGCCCAGCGGTGGGACTTTCCTAACTGCGGAGGGGCAATTGATGGGAAATGCGTCCACATCGTCCCACCATCCAACTCGGGGTCATACTATTATAATTATAAGGGGTTCAATAGTATTGTGATGTTGGCAGTGGTGTCGGCTACTTACGAATTCCTGTATGTGGACGTGGGGAAGAATGGCCGGATGTCCAATGGTGGAGTCATCACCCAGACGGAGTTCTACAGGCGTCTCCAGAATGGCAGCTTGGACTTGCCACCTCCAGAAGACAATGTGGAAGGACTCCCATTCGTCTTCGTTGCTGATGAAGCATTTGCGCTGGGGGACCATCTTATGCGGCCATTCCCGATGAGGACCCTCACCCCGGACCAGAGGGCTTTTAATTACCGGCTGGCCATAGCCAGAAGAGTGGTGGAGAACACATTTCAAATCATGGCCAGCCGGTTTTGCCTATTTCTTACAGCCATACACATAGCGGAGTACAAACTGAATCATATCATCCTGGCGTGCTGTGTTCTCCACAACTTTTTAAGGCAAAATTCTGCCAACTATGCTGCCTCAGTTGGGCCTGAGGCCGGAATTCAACAAATGAACCAACCCTGACAGCGCTTGAAAGTGGCCGTCCTGGCTTGCCCCCCCGAGTGCCCGTGAGGTCCGTCTTAGATACCTTGATTACTTTGCAGGTAGGGGGGCCATCAATATGCCAGACAATGTCTGATACATTTTTAAAATAAAAGAATCATTTTAACTACTAAAATCTTTGGTGACATTTACTGCTTTTGTTTCTTTTAACTAACCCTGACAGAAATGTGGTGAGTCCTGAAAAAGGCATGATTGTGTAACATTACAAAGTACTGTTGGGTGTTATTTACTAAAGGCAAAGACACTTTGCACTACAAGTGCAGTTGAAACTGCACTTGTAGTGCAAAGTGGATTTTCCCTTAGGAAATAACCCCCATTGTCACAGAAAACACCAATTTGAGCACAACAAAAGTTTTGGAGCGTTGAAACAATAATCCACACATTCTTGATTATCAATCTTTTTAATACCAGCACAATCATATGTGCATTTATAAAAGGTTTTTAAAACAAGCCAACATGTTTGTTGTATAACAATTTTTTGGGTCACATTACTAAAAGTAGAAATGTCCATTTAAGGTAAAACAGGCATATTTAAAACCAACAAGAAAGACACAAACCTTGAACTTACAAAGTTCAACTTTTAAAGAAATTGAAGGCAATATCAGACATGAGTATTTCTAAACTGTGTTTGATATTGCGTTCAGATGGGGTGAAGTCACCCCTGGAAAAGCCAAATTTTGAAGATGCACACAAATTGCCGAATGTCAACATGTGCGACCTGCCATCACGGGGGATCAAGGGACGTGTTTTGGGGGTGCAACCCCTTCCTCCCATCTACTTTATTATTGGGGAAGGGGTTGCACCCCCAAAATGCATACATTGATCTCCCGTGATGGCAGATAGCACATGTTGATACACTGTGTGCATCTTCAAAAAATGTTCGAAATTTTTAGATCCCAAAAAGCACAAAAAAGGGAAGGGATTTGGAGGGGTTTTAAACTCTCCCTAAAACATCAATGATGTTCTTCATTTTTTTTAGACATCATTGATGTTTTTCTGGATGTTTTCCAAGTCCCTATTACACCCCATGATCTCCCCGATCAGGATCTGTGCACTTTCAGAGGTGAAATGCCCTGGATCCACAACATCACGATCACCAAAAAGATAGAAACAAAAACACACCATGTATTATAAATATGCCGGCATCCATCTCTTACCTGAGCCTGTGGTCACAGACACTCACCTGTTGTGGTGACAATTTCCACCACACCTCCTTCCTCCTCCTCCTGTTGTCTTTGGTGGGTCTCCACTTCTTCCTGAGGTGGGGGGTCTGTTGTCTCCTCGGATGAGGGGTGTCCTCCGAGTCTTTTATCCCCTATGTAAAAACAAATAGGTATACTTAGCACACAGATATTTGATGGCAGAAATCGGAATACGAAACATTGCTTGGAAGTGGGGTACAATTGTCTGTTTGGTCAGAGTTTCAAGATGAAGAAATATTTTTGTCCTTTGTCAAGCTTGAATACTTACCTGTTTTGTACATGCTTCACAGATGGAGACACCCCTGTAGTATACACTGGAGCACCTGTGTGGGGCCCCCTAATAAAAATGGTGTTCTTGGGTCCCACACTAGTGCTCCAGCGTCCAGATGTGAAAACTGCTGCTGAGTGTCCTTGCCTTACACAGAATCTAGTTTGCATTTCATTCTTTTTACAAACCCATCTACACAACCAAATTATTTTAAAGGGGTTGTAAAGGTATTTTTTTTTTATCTTTAAAAATAACAAACATGTTATACTTACCTTCACTGTGCAGCTCGTTCTGCACAGAGTGGCCCCGAACTTGCTCTTCTGGGGTCCCTTGGCGGCTGTCTCAGCTCCTCCCCGCAATAACTAACCACCTTAATGCGAGCTCCCTCGCATGGTGGTTAGTTATTGCGGGCGCGCTCCCGTGATACAGCCGGCGGCTATAGCCGCTCGCTGTATCACTCGGCCCCGCCCCCGGCGCGCCGCTTCATTGGATGTGATTGACAGCAGCGCGAGCCAATGGCTGCGCTGCTTTCAATCCATCCACTATAGCCAATCAGCGACCAGGCTGATCGGCTGAATGGAGGTCGGGAACGAGCGGCCTAGTTTCGAGGTGTCAGGTAAGTAAAACGGGGGGCTGGGGGCGGCGGTATTATCAAAAGTTTTTTCACCTTAATGCATAGAATGCATTAAGGTGAAAAAGTTTATACCTTTACAACCCCTTTAAGAGAAGTAGGCCATAAAAAAAGTATTGCATATGGCCAAAACAATGGTGTTTTCTAGGCCGAATGAACAATGTTTCATACGAACGAATAATGTGTCCATGAACATGAAAGTTGCCATTTTAAACTTTACAACAGTTAAGAAAAGCACATGGAGCAGCACAAACGTAATAAAAATAAAGAATAGGAACACAGCACAACTACTTTCTTTTTTGCAGCACTCTCCAGATCCTTCTGTACTGCTTGTGCTCCCTTAATTTGAGGTCCGACCATCGCTTCCTGAGCTGATCTTTCGATCGCCGTACCCCGAAATTATTCTGCAGACTTTTGACTACTTTCGCCATGATCTTGGCCTTTCTGACATTGGGGTTGAGGTAAGGTCCATACTTCCCATCATAGTCGGTCCTTTTCAGTATGTCGACCATCTCTAACATCTCCCCAAAGGACATATTTGAGGCCTTAAATCGTCTCCTTCTGGATCGGGACATTTCTGGCTCCGGGCTTTCCTCCTCCTCCTCGTTGCTGTAATTAGCACGCACCTGCTGTCTCCGCCATGTGCTCTTCCCCCACTGCGCCGAACGAGAAGGGGCGGGAAATAGACTAGAAAGAACGTCAGGGGCGGGCGAAGTTTCTCGCATGCGCAGTGTATATAAAGCGTAACACGCGTGCGTAGTACGTATGATCTGTGAGCGGAGGAAGGAGTATCGGAGGCACCGATCGTGATAACGAAGGTAAGATCTAAACTTGGCCCTATACTGCTTCTAGACTGAGGCCTATATTGTAACAAGATTAGGAGAGTTTCGCATGGCATTAGGGTTTGTCTTGTGTTGTGTCTTGCAGATAAAATGGATGGCTTCAATGAACACAACTTCCTCCCCCTGTTCATAGATAAATACAGGGAGCTGCCCTGTCTGTGGCAGGTCAAACACCCGCATTATAATCATAAACAAAAGAGGCAGACAGTGCTTGAGAAACTGCTGGAGTTGGTGAAGCCGGTGGTCCCCACAGCAACCATGCCCTATTTAAAAGCCAAAATTGGTGGCCTGAGGAGCACTTATCTTAAGGAGCGCAAGAAGGTCACGGATTCCCAGAGATGCGGAGCTGCAGCAGATGACGTTTATGTCACCAGGCTGTGGTACTATGAGAGACTGCGATTTCTGTCAGACCAGACTGAAGTCAGGGAATCCCTCTCAACCCTTCATTCCACTCTTCCTTCCACCCTATATTCCACCCCAGCTGAGGCTTCCGATGTCCAACCTGGGACTTACAGCCAGGAAGAAGTTGAAGCTGGAGCCAGGTATAGCATTCTTCTACAGATTTCTGGTCAATAAATAAATGATGTTTACTAGATGTTATTATTAATCACTAATTGCTGATTTAATAAAGTGTTTGATATATCAATAGACAGTAGTGGGCAAAAATAATTGGGACAAGAATGAAAAATGCTGGGCTCAGAATGATAGTCTGTTATATTTGTTAACATTCAATTTGCAACAATCATGAGGTGAAAATTGTGTGTGATTGATGAATAAAAAACTCAAACTATGTCCCTTTTTTATACACAGGAAGACCTCAGCAAGGAGGAGGAGGCTGTGGAATGTGGTACACAGGAGGAGGCTGTGGAATGTGGCAGCCAGGAGGAGGTGGGGGTTAGTGGCAGCCAGGAGGAGGAGGGGCTAAGTGGCAGCCAGGAGAAGGCCGGCCCAGTAGGAGCCTGACAGAATCGCAGGTTCCTCCCCTCCGCCTTCCAACCAAAAGACCCAGGAAGGGGAGTCACGTGCAGGATTCAGGACTCAGGCTGATTCAAGAGGCTTCTGCGTCCCTCAGAGCCACCCCCACTCCTGAAGAGGCCTTTGCCTGCATGGCTGCCACCAAACTGCAGGGCATGCAGGAGGGCCAACGCTTCCTGTGTAAGGACCTTATTTATAAAGTTTTAACTAAGGGGGTGAGGGGCAAAATCACACACAAAACCCACCTGAGTGAGTTGGACCATCCTCCCCCTCCTCCTCCTGCCACAACTCCACCACCAGAGCCACAGCGTAGAAGGAAGCGTGGAAGGAAGACCAGAGAGTGATGACCTTGGTTCAGTCTGGTCTGGCAAAAGATGCATGCTCTTGTATGACCACAGCCTGGGGACACAGATGTCATCTGCTGCTGTTCAGGATCTCTGGGACTTCTGGACCAGATTGCACTCCCTTAGATATGAACTCCTCAGGCCACCAATTTTACAGGAAAATAATTGATGTCTGCCCTGGGGGCCAAAGGCTTTGCCAATTTCTGCTGTTTTTCCAGCGTTGCCTCCCTCTTTGTTTGGTTCTGAGCCCTTAATAAAGGATTTTTTGTTTCAATTGGACTCGCCTATGTGTGTTTTCCTTCAAAAAGGACAGTTTGTTTGTGAGGAGGCAGGTACATTTGTAAACTACAATGTGAAATTAACAAGAGACACCAACACCAAGCAATCTCCTTGAGATTAAATAATACAAGATAATAATGGTGTTGTGGTAACTTGACACACAAAACGCACACAAAAATATTCAGGATGTAAAATCAAAAAATAAAAATAATTAACAAGATCAGGCTTGAAAACAATACAAACAAAAAAAATAAAAAAATAAAATCAGGCTTGAAAAAAATACAAACCAAAAAAAAAAATAATATATAGAGTGCGCTGCATTAAACTATTTTAAACATTGCAGCCTGACGAAAGTGCTCTATCCATTCCGAACGCTAATTTTACCAGACCGAGCTGTTCTGTCTCGGAATTTCTTCTGAGCATGCGTGGCACTTTGTGTGTCGGAATTGTCCACACACGGTCGGAATTGACGTGATCAGATTTTGTTGTCGGAAAATTTTATAGCCTGCTCTCAAACTTTGTGTGTCAGAAAATCCGATGGAAAATGTCCGATGGAGCCCACACACGGTCGGAATTTCCGACAACAAGCTCCGATCGCACATTTTCCGTCGGAAAGTCCGACCGTGTGTACAGGGCATTACACATGCTCGGGGGTCCTTGTAAAGCAACCTAACCCAGTTCACAAATCTTGGTCCAAAGCCCAATTTAATAAGTAGGGAGAACAGATATTTCCATTCGACAGAGTCAAATGCTTTTTTAGTGTCGAGTGATGCCACCACCCTTTTACCTGTATTTGTATGGGAAATTTGTAAATTTACATAGAGCCTTCTAAGGTTCATTTGAGTACATCGGCCCGGGATAAACCCAGTTTGATCCGAGTTGATCAATTTAAGGATTACCGATTGCAATCTACCAGCCAAAATTTTGGCCAATATTTTGACGTCGGTATTGATCAAGGAGATCGGTCTATATGATTCGCATTCGCTCGGGTCTTTACCAGGTTTTGGGATCACAACAATTAGAGCTCCACGCATGGATTCTGGTAATATACCTTCTTTTTCTCCAGTCACAAAAACTTTTTGGAGAAGCGGGACTAAGCTGTCTTTGTGTAGCTGATACCATTCCGCCGGGAAACCATCGAGTCCAGGTGACTTACCCGGCCTAAAGGAGGAAATGGCATCAGCTATCTCTTCTGAGGTAATAGAATGTTCCAATGCAGCACTATCCTCCAGGTCCAAAGATGGAAGGCTCAGGTCCTCCAAATAGGAGGAAAGCTCCTGATCAGTACATCCGGACTGGGATTGGTATAGGGTGTCATAAAAGTCTATGAACACTTTTAGAATATCTCGCGAGTCTCTCACCAAGTCTCCCCCTGGTTGTCTAAGGTGTAGTACAGATGTTGGGGCATACATAGGTCACGCTAAGAAAGCTAATAAGCGGCCACTTTTGTCACCAAATTCAAAAAAGGATCTAGTTTGTTGTAGTTGTTTCTTCATAGTCTGATCTGTCAAAAGTAATTTAAACTGTCTCGTCAGGTCTTGCCAAGACTGATAAGTATCGGGTGAGGGGTTTTGTATATATTCCTGTTCAGCTGCAGCTGCATCGCGTTCCACTTGTTTGATATCTGCGTTTAAGGCATTTGCAAAGTCTCTCGTCTCTTTAGTAAACACTCCCCTCATGGTGGCTTTAAAAGCCTCCCATTGATTGTGTATCAAGGTCTCAGCACCATTCCCCCTCCAGTAATGACTAATAGCCATCTTACAGCCCAGTGTCACGTATTCCTCCTGTAGCCAGTGTTTACAGGCGCCATTGTCTTCTCCCATTGGGCACATTCAAATTTAATGTGACTTCCAGTGGAGAATGGCCCGATAGAGCTCTAGGAAGGTACCTGACCCCGGATATAATTTGGAGACCATCTATGGAGGACAGCAGCATATCTATTCTAGTCAGTGTCTTGTGAGTTTCCGAGTGGCATGAATATGTCCTGACTCCTGGATTATTACGACGCCACACAACAGTGAGAGAGTAGCTGTCCAACCAGGATGAAAGGGTGTGGCGCACGCCAGATGCACATCCATGCCTGTCAAGATTCCCATCCGACACCACATTAAAATCGCCCATCAACAGCAGTGGGCCCTGTGCTATCTTCACAGCTTCATTTAGAATGCTTTCTAATACTTGGAAGGAGAATGGCGGTGGAACATATACACATACCAGGGTTAAACATATACTAAACATTTGACATAATAATATGGCAGATCTACCATTGGGGTCTGATTTGACCTGTATAGTTTGTGCCGCTGCTTTCTTGGTAACCAGGATGGCCACTCCCCTAGAATATTCAGCGTGTATGACTCTCATAATGTTAGCTTTCTTTAATGCCATAACTTTAGAACCTTGGAGATGTGTCTCCTGTAACAGGATAATATGGGGTTTATACCTTCGTATAAAATCAAAGACAAGGGATCTCTTTATCTTTCAGTTCATACCATGGACATTCCATGACAATATATTTATCTTACCCCCCTTTGATAGAGCAACGATACCAGAGCTCGCCTCCCGGGAGAGCATCGGCTAACCAGTCTTTGGCCAGCCACTCCAATCTGTGGGGACTAAAACAGAGAGAGACAGCAGCACACAGCACTAACCAACAAAGCATAACTTCCCTTCCCTTCCCACCCTGCACACAGCCCCAACATGCCGTGCGCCCAGATCCCATAACTATAACAATAATAAACGATCTCAGGGGGTCATAGGTCGTGATCAACCTCTGGGCTTATAGGTCTTTAGCAGGGAGGGGGCCCACCACTTATCAACCTGCAGTGAGTCTTGCGGGAGAAAGAAAAAAACAAAACAAAAACGTCCAGACCTATCAACACCCCACACCCTCCCTGCATGTATTAGGAGAACCGTATCTGTAGCCAGTGCCAGCAAAACAAAAAAGAAGAAAAAAGATAAAAGGAGGAGAAAAAAAAAAAAACAACAAAAAAACTTTTCCCGTCCTCTTTATAAGAAGATCTTGAAAGGATCTGTTCCTGGCGATACACAGTTCAGTGGTGCAATCCAGGGAGTAAAAAAATTCCAAGAAATAATAAAAAAAAGAAAGATTCTCCTGCATCCAAGAGAAACTTAGCAAAATGAACGTTCAATCAACATGTAGAACCTTGTAGGACAAGTCACGGTATAACTGTAGTATCAGAGCATAAGAACACAATCTTGAGCCTCAGGGCTGATAAACAAAAGTAAATTGGTAAGGTTAGCTGCAGAAGCATAGGTCAAAAGGATGTGTGTCTTCCTCTCAGCGTCTGGCTTCAGGGCTAGGGCGCCCCCTAGCATCCAGCCAACGAGAGGCTTCAGTGGGAGAATTAAAGAAGGAAACTTTTCCCCTATTGACCACTCTCAGCTTTGCTGGGTACAACATGCTATAAGCCAGCTGCAGATCCCTGAGCCTTTTCTTGACATGCACAAAGCTGGCTCTTTGCTCCTGCGTAGCTGCAGAAAAGTCAGGGTATATTGAAATTCGATTTCCATTATATTGCAAATCTCTCATAGTGCGGGCCGCACGGAGGATATTTTCACGGTCTCTGAAGTGTAGGATACGGGCTATCATTGGGCGTGGGTAAGACCCAGGAGGGGGAGGTTTTGATGGGACCCTATGGGCTCTCTCTATGGCAAACAAGCGTGAAAAGGTATCATCCGCCATATTATCCTTAAACCACATTTCAAGGAAGTCTTCAGGTTGTTTGCCCTCTGCCTTCTCAGGGAAACCAACCAGGCGAATATTGTTCCTCCTTTGGCAGTCTTCCATGTCACTAAGCTTATCTGTGTGAGCACCCACTTCACTAATTCTCTGTTCAGCTTCAGTAGCCCTTTCTCTAATGATCTGTACATCATTCCTTAACCAGTTACCAACCGGCCCATAGCCAAATGACGGCTGCAGGGCGGTTGGATAACTCTGGGATCACGTACCATGACGTGATCCCAGAAAACCGCTCCCGCGCGCCCCCTGGGGCACGCACACGCGGCCGTTTACCATGTGATTGCTCCGTGAAATGATGGAGCGATCACATGTAAACAAACCAACGTCATGTCATGACGCCAGTTCCTCTCCTCCCCTCTTTGTATCGATTGGTACAGAGGGGGAGGGATCGGATGGGAGCAGAGCTGTGGGTTGGATGTAAAGTGCCCACAGCGCTGCTCAGTGACATGTGCGGTCACATCCATCCATCCATCCCTCCATGCTCAGCCATCCCCCCCATGCTCAGCAATACTCTGCAATTCCCTGTGCAATACTCTACAATTCCCTGTGCCATACTCTGCAATACCCTGTGCCATACTCTGCAATACCCTGTGCCATACTCTGCAACTCCCTGTGCCATACTCTGCAACTCCCTGTGCCATACTCTGCAACTCCCTGTGCAATACTCCGCAACACTCTGCAATGCCCCGCAATACTCTGCAATGCCCTGCAATGCCTCGCAATACCCTGTGCAATACTCTGCAATGTCCTGCAATACTCTGCAATGCCCCGCAATACTCTGAAATGCCCCGCAATACACTGAAATGCCCCGCAATGCCCTGCAATACCTCGCAATGCCCTGCAATACTCTGCAATGCCCCACAATACCCTGCAATACTCTGCAATACCCCGCAATACTCTGCAATGCCCTGCAATACCCCACAATACTCTGTAATACCCCGCCATAGCCAGCCATACTCTGCCATACCCAGCCATACTCTGCAATACTTGGTGATACCCAGCCATACTTTGCCATGCTCAGCCATGCTAAGCTATACTCAGCCATACCCAGCCATGTTCAGCCATACTCGTGGCCAGGCTGTGGAAGTCTCACACATGTGGTATCGCCGTACTCAGGAGGAGTAGGAGAATCTATTTTGGGGTGTCATTTTTGGTATGTACATGCTATGTGTTAGAAATATTGTATAAATGGACAACTTTGTGTTAAAAAAAAAGTGTTTTAACCACTTCCCGCCCGCCGGCCGTCATACGATGTTCTTGTGCGGGGATATCTGAATGATGGGTGCAGCTACAGGCATCATTCAGATATCAGCTTTTTCAGCCGGCGATTCCCTACACCATGAGAATGATTATAGCGGCTGTTCCACTGCTTGATCATTCTTACGGGAGGCGATAGGGAACATCCCCCTCCCGCCACCCTCAGGTGCTTCTATCGAATAACCGCTACGATCGAAGCCAGGATTTTTTTTTTTTTTTTTATTTCAAGCTTCCCAGCCTAGAGGTGAGATGTGGGGTCTTATTGACCCCATATCTCACTGTAAAGAGGACCTGTCATGCCATATTCCTATTACAAGGGATGTTTACATTCCTTGTAATAGGAATAAAAGTGATCAAAAAATTTATTTTTTGTAAAAAAGCGTTAACCTAAAATAAATAAAGTAAAATGAACAATAAAAAAAAAAAAAAAAAATTTCCCCATGTCCCCATGTGCTCGCATGCAGAAGCGAACGCATATGTAAGTCCCGCCCACATATGAAAATGCTGTTCAAACCACACATGTGAGGTATTGCTGTGATCGGTAGAGCAAGAGCAATAATTTTGGCCCTAGACCTCCTCTGTAACTCACAACATGTAACCAGTAAAAAATTTTAAAACGTCTCCTATGTGGATTTTTAAGTAGCGAAGTTTGGCGCCATTCTACGAGCGTGTGCAATTTTAAAGGGTGACATGTTAGGTATCTATTTACTCGGCATAACTTCATCTTTCACATTATGCCAAAACATTGGGCTAACTTTACTGTTTTGTTTTTTTTAAAGCACAAAACTGTTTTTTTTTTAAAAAAAACACGTTCAAAAAATTGCTGCGCAAATACCATGCGAGATAAAAAGTTAAAAGGGTCTTTGCTGAAAAACATATATAATGTTTTGGGGTTCTATGTAATTTTCTAGCAAATAAATTATGATCTTTACATGTAGGAGAGAAATGTCAGAATTAGCCTGGGTGCTCCAGAACGCCTGAAGGTGCTCCGTGCATGTTGGGCCTCTGTATGTGGCCACGCTGTGTAAAAGTCTCACATATGTGGTATCATCGTACTCGGGAGTAATAGCAGAATGTGTTTTGGGGTGTACTTTGTGGTATGCATATGCTGTGTGTGAGAAATAACCTGCTAATATGACAATTTTGTGAAAAAAAGAAAAAAAAATCTTCATTTTGCAAAGAATTGTGGGAAAAAATGACAACTTCAAAAAACTCATCATGCATCTTTCTAAATACCTTTTAATGTCTTCTTTCTAAAAGGGGTCATTTGGGGGGTATTTGTACTTTTCTGGCATGGTAGGGTCTCAAGAAATTAGATAGGCCATCAGTACTTCAGGTGTGATCAATTTTCAGAGATTGGCACCATAGCTTGTGGACTCTATACCTTTCACAAAGACCAAATAATATACACCGATTTGGGTTATTTTTACCAAAGATATGTAGCGGTATAAATTTTGGCCAAAATATAAGAAGAAAAAATTACTAATTTGCAAAATTTTATAACAGAAACGAAGAAAAATTCATTTTTTTACAGAATTTTCAGTCTTTTTTCTTTTATAGTGCAAAAAATAAAGAACCCAGCGGTGATTAAATACCACCAAAAGAAAGCTCTATTTGTGTGAAAAAAAGGACAAACATTTCATTTGGGTACAGTGTTGCATGACTGAGTAATTGTCATTCAAAGTGTGAGAGCACTGAAAGCTGAAAATTGGTCTGGTTATTAAGGGGGTTTAAGTGCCCAGTGGTCAAGTGGTTAAAAACGACATCTCAGCCCTTATTCCATCAATGTGTTCAGTCAGTGTGGCCTGGCAGGTACATATAGCTTCCATAATCTGTTTCAGAGATGGCTCCCCCTCCCCCACCTCTGGCACTATGTCCCCCAGTTCTTCCTGTGGTAGCCCCTCCAGGGAGAGTCCTCTTCTCAATCCCTTATTTCTAGGAGGCAGCGGGCTTACCTTGCCAGAGTGAGAGGGGGGCTGGTCCGTTCCGCTCTGCTGTGTATTGCTGGGGCTTCGTTCGTCTGCCTCATGGCCGCCGCCATCTTGAGATCCCCAGGCATACTATGAGAGGCGCTCTGCCGAGGATTCCATGGGGACCCGTATTTAACCATACCACTGCGGTCTGCCAGGTCCAGAGGGAGTACTGGAAGCTTTGGTGTGGAGAATCTGTGTCTTTGACACACAGGATGACTAAAGGATTTGTTGTCCTACACGGAGCTCCAGCTCAGTGTTGCTCACATGCCAGCTGCTAGCTCCGCCCCTCGAGTGGGACAGTGTTTAATGAAAAGTAAATAACTTTACACCAAGTTCACCATATACAGTGCCTTGAAGAAGTATTCATACCCCTTGAAACTTTCCACATTTTGTCATGTTACAACCAAAAACATAAATGGATTTTATTGGGATTTTATGTGATAGATCTACACAAAGTGGCACATAATTGTGAAGTGGAAGGAAAATGATAAATGGTTTTCATTTTTCTTCACAAATAAATATGTAAAAAAGTGTGGTGTGCATTTGTATTCCACTCCCTTGAGCCAATACTTCGTAGAACCACCTTTTGCTGCAATTACAGCTGCAAGTCTTTTTGGGGATGTCTCTAACAACTTTGCACATCTAGAGCATGACATTTTTACCCATTCTTCTATGCAAAACTGCTCAAGCTCTGTCAGATTGGATAGAGAATGTCTGTGAACAGAAATTTTCAAGTCTTGCCACATATTCTCAATTGGATTTAGGTCTGGACTTTGACTGGGCCATTCTAACACATAAATATGCTTTGATCTAAATCATTCCATTGTAGCTCTGGCTGTATGTTTAGTGTCGTTGTCCTGCTGGAAGGTGAACCTCCGCCCCATTCTCAAGTCTTTTGCAGATCCTAACAGATTTTCTTCTAAGATTGCCCTCTATTTAACTCCATCCATTTTCCCGTCAACTCTGACCAGCTTCCCTGTCCCTGCTGAAGGAATGCATGCCCAGAACATGATGCTGCCACCACCATGTTTCACTGTGAGGATGGTGTGTTCAAGGTGATGTGCCAGAGTCTGCTGAACAATTCAGATATCAGCTTATGGTCATTGAAGTGACCATAAGCTTATAGGAGAGGGAGAAAGGAGGTCTGTACGCCGTGCTGACTTGGCCACCTGCAGGCACTTCTGTACGTCCGTACGGCGAACGGACCTGGCAGTGAAAGGGTTAAATTACACACAGGTGGACTATTTACTAACTAGGTGGCAAATGGTTCAACTAAATGTTAAGGGTATCAGAGTAAAGGGGGCTGAAAAAAAAAGGGAGGCCATACTTTTCAGATTTTTTTTGTAAAACATTTTGAAAAACATTTATTATTTTCCTTCCACTTCACAATTAGGTGCCAGTTTGTGTTGGTCTATCACATAAAATCCCAATAAAATACATTTACGTTTTTGGTTGTAACATGACAAAATGTGGAAAATTTCAAGGGCTATGAATACTTTTTGATCATATCCCCCCTTAGTCTCCTCTTCTCCAGAGAGTATCAATTCAGTTCAGCTATTCTTTTCTTGCTGAGCGCATCCATGTCTCTTATAAAGTTTGGTTGCCCTTCTCTGCACCATGTCTTGTGAATTGTGAGTTTTTGAAAACGCTATGTGGTGAGTTCCACTGCGGTAACTGGGCACGTTCCAACGTTTATCCTACACTTACCTTTCTATTCCCAGATCACACAGAAGAATTGCATTCCCTGACCCTTTGAAGTATCACCAAGTGACATGTGATTCGTTAGTGTTACAAGGTTAGTGTTATCGCTCTCACTCTCTCATACTGGTCACTGGAAGTTCAACATGGCACCTCATGGCAAAGAACTCTCTGAGGATCTGAAAAAAAGAATTGTTGCTCTACATAAAGATGACCTAGGCTATAAGAACATTGCCAAGACCCTGAAACTGAGCTGCAGCACGGTGGCCAAGACCATACAGCGGTTTAACAGGATGGGTTTCACTCAGAGCAGGCCTTGCCATGGTCGACCAAAGAAGTTGAATGTACACGTTCAGCGTCATATCCAGAGGTTGTCTTTGGGAAATAGACGTATGAGTGCTGCCAGCATTGCTGCAGAGGTTGAAGGGATGGGGGTCAACCTGTCAGTGCTCAGACCATACGCCGCACACTGCATCAAATTGGTCTGCATGGCTTTCGTCCCAGAAAGAAGCCTCTTCTAAATATGATGCACAAGAAAGCCTGCAAACAGTTTGCTGAAGACAAGCAGACTAAGGACATGGATTACTGGAACCATGTGCTGTGGTCTGATGAGACCAAGATAAACTTGTTTGGTTCAGATGGTATCAAGCGTGTGTAGCGGCAACCAAGTGAGGAGTAAAAGGACAAGTGTGTCTTGCCTACAGTCAAGCATGGTGGTGGGAGTGTCATGGTCTGGGGCAGCATGAGTGCTGCTGGCACTGGGTAGCTACAGTTCATTGAGGGAACCATGAATGCCAACATGTACTGTGGCATATTGAAGCAGAGCATGATCCCCTCCCTTCGGAGGCTGGGCCACAGGGCAGTATTCCAACATGATAACGACACCAAACACACCTCCAAGACGACCACTGCCTTGGTAAAGAAGCTGAGGGTAAAGGTGATGGACTGGCCAAGCATGTCTCCAGACCTAAACCCTATTGAGCATCTGTGAGGCATCCTCAAACGGAAGGTGGAGGAGGTCAAGGTCTCTAACATCCAACAGCCCTGTGATGTCGTCATGGAGGAGTGGAAGAGGACTCCAGTGGCAACCTGTGAACTCCATGCCCAAGAGAGTTAAGGCAGTGCTGGAAAATAATGGTGGCCACACAAAATATTGACACTTTGGGCCCAATTTGGACATTTTCACTTAGGGGTATACTCACTATTGTTGCCAGCGGTTTAGACATTAATGGCTGTGTGTTGAGTTATTTTGAGGGGACAGCAAATTTATGCAAGCTATACACTCACTACTTTACATTGTAGTGTAATTTCTTCAGTGTTGTCACATGAAAAGATATAATAAAATATTTACAAAAATGTGAGGGGTGTATTCACTTTTGTGAGATACTGTATATCTCTTATTTATAACAGAAACTGCTTAATGCCCAAACTATCTTTTCTGTCACCAAAAGACAGCTCTACATTGCGGAAAAATTTTCAATGGGGCTTGAAAGCAAACATCTCCTGCAATAAGACTTTCATCTTTGTTAACATACTTTCCCAGGGACTCCTAATGAAATCCATAGCAAAGAAGTTTCAGGTCACTAATGTCTAAAGAGTAACTGCATTTGTAGCATACTCTAAAGTAAGCTATGCTTAATATACTTAAACAGCCTGAAATTGTGCAGATTGGATTCATGGCCATTCAGAAAATAAGTTTAACAGCATCGATATGAATGTATCTAGTTGGTGTAGAATGGTGCATGTTATTATGTAATTATTTTGCAGATATGCTATATCCCGTAAAGTGTATGTATAAGAGGGTTCATCTCACCAGCCAGAGTCTACAGTCCATGCCCTGCCTCCACTTCTGAGGGAGAAAGGGAGGTGGGTGTAATTGTTCCCTGTGCCCTATTCAATCAGTTGTGATGACTTGTGTGATCATATCTCAGAGTTCTCCTATGGACTCAGGAGTTTTTTTTTCACTATGTCAGGGCTACCCTGATAAGAACCAACCAGCCAAGACTAGTAGACAAGGTTTTCGTCTCTCGATCCTAAGTGGTCAAGGGTGCAAAGGCTTAGGGCTTTCCCAGTCCTCTTTGTCAAGTCCAGCTTTATTCCCTCTGGTTTTTTTATTTCAATTCCTACTGGGAGCTTGGCCCCACTCCAGGGGGAGGCCTCATCAGGTTGTAGGTCCTGTCATCCCTTTACGTGGCTTGTTGTTGCTTTGTTGCTGGTTCAATCAGGTTTGGATGGATTCTGATTGGTCAGTTTTCTTCCTTATTTTTCTTTTCATTCTCAGGAGGCTTTTTGCCATCTCTTTGCTGCAACCCTAGCATGATGTTGCTTCAAGAGACAGGAGTAGTTGTATCTTGCAGTACATAGAATCTACTACAATGTGTAATTGTCAGTCCTGTCTATACTCTATTTTGGGGGTTCCAACAGGTTAAGGCTTCACTCGCAAGATTGGCCTAGTCTACGATTACAATAACCTACAGCTTGTAAGACCAAATGTGTCCAGTTAGGAATTTAGCACACTCCATTAAACCTTTTATCCAACCTCTAAGGCCTGGGGAATTAATGCCATCTATGCGCTAGTCTTAGAGCCGCCTCATGGTGTAGCTCTGACACTTTTTTCAGACAAGATAGTATTGACCTTCTGTCTTAGCTAGATTGGTCATTGCAGTTTATTATTATTATTATTATTATACAGGATTTATATAGCACCAACAGTTTGCGCAGCGCTTTACAATATAAAGGGAGACAATACACCAACAATACAGTTCAATACAAGAGTTAGAAGGGCCCTACTTCTGCAAGCTTACAATCTAAGAGGGAGGGGCTGGTGAAACAAAAAGGTAATGACTGTGAGGGATGAACTGATGAGGGAAGTAGAAGATTTGGTTTCTAGCTGAAAGCAGGATAGGCCTCCCTGAAGAGCTGAGTTTTCAGGGATAGCCTAAAAGTGGACAGAGTAGGAGATAATCAGACAGATTGGGGTAGTGAGTTCCAGGGGATGGGAGAGGCTCTGGAGAAGTCCTGGAGACGAGCATGGGAGGAGGAGCTAACGGAGCTAGAGAGCAGAAGGTCTTGGGAGGAGCGGAGAGGACAGTTTGGGTGATATTTGGAGATGAGATTGGTGATGTAGCTTGAGGCAGAATTGTAAATGGCTTTGTATGTTATTGTTAGTGTTTTAAATTTTCTTAATGTTAGTGCTTTGAATTTTATTCGTTGGGCATTGGGAAGCCAGTGGAGGGATTGGCAGAGAGGAGTGGCGGACACTGAACGGTTGGTACGTTGGATGATTCTGGCAGCGGCATTCATGATAGACTTTGCAGACAGGTAGGCCAATGAGGAAGCAGTTACAATAGTCAAGGTGAGGGATAACAAGGGAGTGAATAAGTTGTTTAGTGGTGTCAACGGTTAGAAAGGGGCATATTTTGGAGATGTTTCGGAGGTGAAGTCTGCAAGATTTGAACAGTGATTGGATTTGGGGCTAAAAAGACAGGTCAGAGTCCAGGATAACACCTAGCACTCTGGCATGAGGGGAGGGACTGTTGGTTGTATTATTGATCTTGATGGAAAAGTCAGAAGGTTGCGGCTTGGGCTGGAGGAAAAATTATGAGCTCAGTTTTAGAAAGATTGAGTTTGAGGAAGTGGTGTGACATCGATGTTGATATGTCAGTTAGTAAGTTAGTAATGCAAGAGGAGACTGAAGGAGTGAGGTGAGGAGTAGATAGATTTGGGTGTGTCATCAGCATAGAGGTGGTACTAGAAGCCACGGGAGTTTATTTCAAACAAAAAGTCACAAAAAATATATTTGCGGGGCTAAAAACAGTCCCAAGAATGGGAGAAGTTCAATCACCAGATACAGTGCAGATGTAAAAAGGGCACTCGTCACCACGTGATAATGTAGTCTGCTTACCAGAGCGTTATAAGGATTAAGCATGTATGGATATTTTTCAATAACATCCAGCAAATCCAGCTCCCTGGAACCCCTCGTCACCACAGACAGCAACCTCCGTGTAACTTCCTTCACAAATCAACACCTCCCAGTGATCGCATCAAAGATAGGGCTTTCCAATGTGTGGTCATCAAAATGAAGATGAAAAAGAAAAGAAATGAAGGACCCATAGTGAAGCCCGTAATGATAATAAAACAACTTTATTATAGTCACTTACAGTTAGAAGTTCAAGTTTGCATGCATCAAAAAAGGACAAATGGCTGCAGCATTTAGTGTGCTAGTGTCAACCTGCCTGACATGTTTCTTCCTAACCGATGTCTTCAGAGGTGTGGCTTCAATGACCACCGCACGCTATATATATATAAAAATTAGTGGGTGGATCAGAGGGGAAATGATCCATCCAAACACTAACAGCTGAGCATAGTGTGTATTTGTCGTGCAGCGCGCGATGCGCACGCGCACAAGATACAAACACCGGCATGTGACGTGAGGAGACAGTCATGCGTCGCTCCACACGTAGCTGAAAAGTAAACAACACACTGCGCATGTCTACTTCTAAAGAACTAATGGAATCGATGCAGTTGGCAACAGCTGACGCGACCACGTGTCACTGCCAGAGAAAAAAAAGGAGATAGGGTGATGGCAAAAAACAACAAGTGACACGGTGCCGCATCATTGGCCAATCATCCATCCAATAAAAAAAATGTAAATATGTCAGATAAGCGCAGACAAACAGCCCACTGACGCCTACCATGATATAGCCAAAAAAAAACTACAATGCACAATTACTTTTGGTTTCGGGGTTCTTATTACCTCCAAAACAGAGGGGTAGCCATGGGCGCAAAATTTGCGCCCTGCATGGCTAATTTGTTCATGGCCAAATGGGAGGAGGATGTCGTCTATGCTGACAGGTGGCCAGAATTGGTGTACTGGGGCAGATATATAGACGACATCCTTCTCCTCTGGGATGGTGATGAAACATCGCTGACCAATTATATGCAGGAATTAAATCAGAACAGTCTCGGCATATCCTTACAATTTGAAATGAGCAAGGTTGCCATTCACTTTTTGGATTTGAATATACAGATTTTTGATAACAAATTTAGAACCACAACTTTTTTTTAAGGAGACAGATAGAAATGGCTACATTGGACAGGGGAGTTGCCACCATCCCCCATGGTTAAAAGCCTTTACTAAAAGTCAGCTTATCCGTCTAAGGCATAACTGTACTTTCAAGGAAGATTTTCTGATGCAGGCCTCTGACCTTAAAATTAAGTTTTTGGAAAAAGGATACCTTAGTGCTGACTTGGACAGAACCATTGAAGAGGTTGCCCTTATGGATAGGGTCACAATGCTGAAGGGAAAAGATAGAGCTATCAGTAAAAATAACACTCACGAGTTCTCCTTACTGACCACCTACTCACGACAACATTATGATATAAAGAAAATCCTCAGAAAACATTGGGCTGTGCTAAAGAATGATAAAGTTTTGGGCCCCTCTCTACCTGAACATCCACAGGTTATTTATAGAGGAGTACCTCCCCTGAGATTGCAGGTCGCCCCTAATGTTCTTGATGCCCCCAATAGGGTCTCTTTTTTTCAGAACTCTAAAGACTTCTTCCCGTGCCGCAAATGCAAAGTGTGTCGCATTAATAGCAAAAAAAAAAAAAAAAAATTTGCCAGTTCAAGTCAAATTCCACCGCAAAGGTTTATGATATAGACACATTTATTACCTGTACATCTAAAAACGTTGTGTACCTGTTGACTTGTCCATGCAGTCTACAATATGTGGGCCGCACTATTAGAGCTATGAATGTGCGAGTTAAGGAACATCTAACAAACAAAGAAGGGTTTTCCAAAACACACAGTCTCACGTCACTATCTGGAATGCCACAATAAAAATCCGGCAGGGACCATGATTACCGCCATTGACCGTTTCACACCTCATTGGAGAGATAGCTATACCAAGAGAGAAATTTCGAGGTTGGAAACTCGGTGGATACATACCCTGAAATGTTATACGCCCCATGGGTTGAATGTTGAGTGGGATGTTAATAGCCTTATTAATAACAGCTAGCTTTAACATATTCCACCTTCTTTGTTTTTACTTATATTTTTTCCGACAACAATATTTCTTATATATATTCTCAGTTTTTTTGAACAATGGGTGCACGTTTTTTAATGATATTTTATTGACTTTCATTTTTTATTTATTAATACATTGCAATATATGTATTTTTTGAATATGTGAACTTGTATTGAATTGCATGTCATTTTCAGTACTAGACTGACTGAATATGTATAGCATTTTTTCTCCTCCTTTTGGCTATATCATGGCAGGCGTCAGTGGGCTGTTTGTCTGCGCTTATCTGACATATTTACATTTTTTTCATTGGATGGATGATTGGCCAATGATGCGGCACCGCGTCACTTGTTGTTTTTTGCCATCACCCTATCTCCTTTTTTTTCTCTGGCAGTGACACATGGTCGCGTCAGCTGTTGCCAACTGCATCGATTCCATTAGTTCTTTAGAAGTAGACATGCGCAGTGTGTTTACTTTTCAGCTACGTGCGGAGCGACGCATGACTGTCTCCTCACGTCACATGCCGGTGTTTGTATCTTGTGCGCATCGCGCGCTGCACAACAGATACACACTCTGCTCAGCTGTTAGTGTTTGGATGGATCATTTCCCCTCTGATCCACCCACTAATTTTTATATATATATATATATAGAGAGAGTGCGGTGGTCATTGAAGCCACACCTCTGAAGACATCCGTTAGGAAGAAACATGTCAGGCAGGTTAACACCAGCACGCTGAATGCTGCAGCCATTTGTCCTTTTTTGATGCATGCAAACTTGAACTTCTAACTGTAAATGACTATAATAAAGTTGTTTTATTATCATTACGGGCTTCACTATGGGTCCTTCATTTCTTTTCCTGGGTATTTGATGACCACACATTGGAAAGCCCTATCTTTGATGCGATCACTGGGAGGTGTTGATTTGTGAAGGAAGTTACACGGAGGTTGCTGTCTGTGGTGACGAGGGGTTCCAGGGAGCTGGATTTGCTGGATGCTATTGAAAAATATCCATACATGCTTAATCCTTATAACGCTCTGGTAAGCAGACTACATTATCACGTGGTGACGAGTGCCCTTTTTACATCTGCACTGTATCTGGTGATTGAACTTCTCCCATTCTTCAGACTTCTTGGGACTGTTTTTAGCGCCGCAAATATATTTTTTATGTGACTTTTTGTTTGATATCAACAAACTTTTGCTGGCTGCTTGCTTATACATTTAGTTCAGCGCAATTTTTTTTTCTTTTATGATTCCACGGAGTTTATTACCTGACCAAGGGAGGAGGTGTAAGTGGAGAAGAGAAGGGGCCTGAGGACAGAACCTTGAGGTACCCCTACAGAAAGAGGAAGTGGAGAGAAGGAAACACAGTTATAGGTCACACTGAAGAAGTGCTGTGATAGGTAGGAGGAGAACCAGGAGAGAGCAGAGTCTTGAAGACCAAGAGAGTGGAGTTTTTTGACGAGGATGGGATGATCAAAGGCTGCAGAGAAGTCGAGTAGTATGAGTATGGAGTAGTGGCCATTGGTTTTAGCAGTTAGTAGGTCATTAGTGAGTTTCAGTAAGGCAGTTTCAATGGAGTGTAGTAAGCGAAATACAGACTGTAAGGGGGCAAGAAGGTTGTTGTCATGAGGTAGGCGCTAAGACGGTTGTAGACTAATCGTTCTAAAAGTTTTGATGCAAACGGGAGCAAGGAGATGGGTCTTAAGTTGTTTAGGCTGGTGGGGTCCAGTGAGTGCTTTTTAAGTATGGGGGTGATCAGGACATGTTTTAGAGGGGAAGGTGCCAGTAGATAGGGAGAGATTGAAGATGTGAGTGAGAGAGCATAAGATAGAAGAAGGGGGGGGCCGTAGTAGATGTGAGGGAACAGGATCCAGGAGACAGGTGATAAGGCTGGCTTCTGAGAAAACTTTAGAGACCTCTTCAGTAAAAGCAAGGTCAAAAGAGGAGTGTTGAGAGCAGATTTGTACAGGGTATGTTAAGTTGGTTAGATGTCTGTGCAGTGGAGATGTCCCCATGAGTTGCATCAATCTTGTTTTTAATGTGATTGGCAATCTTGTAAGCAGTGAGTGTTTAAAGTTTTTCTAGTCCTTCGTAATCAGTATACAGCGCTGTGTTCTGGTAGGGTACAGGAACTTCCAATCTTCTTTCTGGAACAAAATTGAGTCGGCCTGGGTGCTGCTTAGTCCTTTAAAGAAAGCCTTGTATTTTTTATCAGTGAGAAAGTTTGCTCTGAATGGCTGAGGTGGAGATGCCAGTGGATAAAATCATGATTCTCACCTCAGCCATTCGGAGAAAGCTTTGTTACATAGTTAGACACAAGTCCATCAAGTCCAACCTATGTGTGTGATTATATGTCAGTATTACCTTGTATATCCCTGTATGTTGTGGTCATTCAGGTGCTTATCTAATAGTTTCTTGAAACTATCGAAGCCCCCTGCTGAGACCACCGCCTGTGGAAGGGAATCCCACATCCTTGCCGCTCTTACAGTCAAGAACCCTCTACGTACTTTAAGGTTAAACCTCTTTTCTAATTTTAATGAGTGGCCACGAGTCTTGTTAAACTCCCTTCCACGAAAATTTTTTAACCCTATTGTGGGGTCACCAGTACGGTATTTGTAAATTGAAATCATATCCCCTCTCAAGCGTCTCTTCTCCAGAGAGAATAAGTTCAGTACTTACAACCTTTCCTCATTATTTCCTTTCCTTTATTAGCTTTGTTGCCCTTCTTTGTACTCGCTCCATTTCCAGTACATCCTTCCTGAGGACTGGTGCCCAGAACTGGACAGCATACTCTAGGTGCGGCCGGAGCTCGTAAAAAAAACTGTTTTTTTTCCGTTTTTTTGGGGAAAAAAATGAAATTTTCGGAAAAATTGAAAAAAATGCTACATTAGCACTTTTTTGTCTTTTTAAGATTGAAAGTTATTCTGTTACTTTAGGAACATAAAATATGACTATGGACAATTTGACTTGGCATAAAATTATCACAACTAGCATATTAAAAATATAGCGTAGCCAAACAATTATCACAAACAGAATTTACTTTTTTATAATATTTATATTATAACCCCATTCTCATAAAAAGAATTGCAGATGGGAGAAGTGTTAAGAAGAGAGTGGGACTAAGTTTCAATGGACATTTAATCAAAATCATTTTCTGAGCTGAAATTGTCAGTATCCGTCTCTGCTTCTGCAGCTACTCTTTTTTTGTCCGTCATCACAATTAGGAACTTCTAAAAACTTAAGGTTTGACCGGACCGGTTCTTGTTACAATAGCAGCACAGCACCTCCTAAAGGAAGAAATGCATACTGTTCTTGCATTGGAGGGTTCAGTTTGTTACCTAGGACTTGCTTGTCCTCACTCAGTGCACAGAAATTAGAATAATCTGATTTCATACATTTTTTTTTAAATGATTTGGAAAATATTTGAACACCCTGTCTTAAAATATTTTATTCATCATGTTAAAATAAAATATTCCACAATTTTTTTTTCTTTTTTCAATTTTTTGGAAAAAACAAAAAAGCCTTCAGGAAAAAAACTGAAAAAAAAGTTTTTTTCCTGAATTTTTCAGTTTTTTTTCCCGGGCCTTTACATCTCTACCCACCCCTGACCATTCCGAGTACTCCCCATTTATTACCACCCTCTGAACTCGCCCTTGTAGCCAGTTTTCAATCCATGTACTCACCCTATGGTCTATGCCAATGGACCTTATTTTGTACAGTAAACGTTTATGGGGAACTCTGTCAAATGCTTTTGCAAAATCCAGATACATCACGTCTACGGGTCTTCCTTTATCTAGATGTATTTGTATACATTGATAAAATACAAGGCTTCCTGTAAATGGCTGAGCAGCCCTCAGTCTGACTTTACTGTGTTCTGACAGTAGGTAGGAAGTCCCCATACAACTGCTGGAACACAGCGATGTATACTGTATGGGCGACCCTGGATCAAACAAACTATTTAAAGTGGAACGTTAGGCCCCTTTTGCAGATATACCGTAGCTATGTAAAGCATTATAAAAAAGTGGCTATACTGTTTAAAATGCAATAATACACTTTCTCACCCTGCTCTGCACATGCTCAGTTGCTCTCTATTTTTAGGCACTGTGCTGTATTTGTAGAGGCCAATCTGCTGACAGACTAAAAATTTACTGCTGTTCAGGAACTCTGGCCTTCAGCAAAATGGCAGCCTCAGGCAAGAAGAAACCGGAACCATGCTGGAGGCAATTTACATCACATGCTAATTTTGGTAGCATAATTATAAATGTGGAATGTTTCTTGCTAAAGAACATCATTTTTTCTCAAGTTGTTATGCGTAAAGTTCCACTGGAGTTAAAGCACTTGTAAACTTTTTTTTTGTTTTTTTTTTTAACAAACATGTCATACTTGCTTGCTCTGTGCAATGTCTCCCACTGCTGTGTCTTAGCCAGTGAGGAGGGAGAGACCTGGGAGAGCTTATGTCCCCGTGCACATCGCTGGATTAGGCTTAGGTGAGTATGAGGGGGGAACTGCACAATGAAGGTTTTTTTACCTTTACGCATACAAACCTTCAACCTTTGGAACCACTTTAAGCTTTAACAAGCATATTATACTTGTGATATTTCTTCTTCTTTAATCTTTCTGATTCAGATATATTATGAAATAATATCAGGAAAAAGATATCCTTCAGCATCATTATAAACAAATTCATTTTTCAGCAATTATATCACATATAAGAAAAAAATACATTTAAAATTTTGAAAAATTACCCTATTATTTGATCAATAAATGTTTTTGCAGTCACATCATAATAAATAATATATCTAAATTTTCTCTGATATTTTTAAGCGTGTACATTTTATTTTCTTTGAGAAGCAAAATAATATAACACACAGACCTTGCCTTGTGACACTTTCTGTTACATGAAACAAGTGAAGAACAAGGTAAAGGCTGTTAAATGGTCCTCCCTAACATTATTGAAATACAATGATAAAAAGTCTTCCACTTAACAAAGACAAACTTGTGATATGTACACATACATTTTAAAGGAAGACCTTCCACCCTCTAATTATGTATACATACATCTGTTTAAAATGTAAAAATATAATCTAAAACAGTGAAATAAAGTTAGTTAACACAGGTGGTGTTGAGTGTCTGTTGTCTTGTGTTTATTTGGCTCTCCCAAATATTAAACCTGTAGATGCATGTGAATAGGCCACAGATGCACATTAATCTGAAATTTGTTTTTAATGATTAAACAGACAAATAAATAAATAAATAAATAAATATGCACTCCTCATGTGTACAACAGGCAAGCCTGTCTCAACAGAAACAGATAAATTGAATACAATGCAATTTTAAACTGCATTCTAAATACTGTATGTTATGATATCAGGCCAATCTGCTGGATATAAAAGAGAACCACTGATTCATTTCCAATAATCTAGTGCAGTAAAGCACTAACCAACATTAAAAATTGAAAGTCTGTTATAGTTATTGCATTTTCATTAAAGTAAATTAAAACATTTAAACAAATGCTCTTTTGCTATGTATAAAGTTTTACATTTTTGGATGTTTGTAATGCTGGCTATGCAGCATTGATACAGCAGACACCCTCTTGCAAAGTCATTAAAGAAGGTAGGTTAGGAAAAAATAAATACTTGATGCCTGGGTAAATTACATAAAAGTCAGAGATGCTATGACCACTGTTATGCTCCCACTAACCCCACCTATAAGTCCATAAGCATTCACTGCTTTTGATTGAGGTTGTGGGAGTCACATTACTATACAGACATGTCCTTATAAGTATTTAAAATAAAAGGTGAGTTTCATGAGAGGTATTGCAGAAACTCACAATCCATTCATTGCACATCTTATTATTACTTCTCAAACTCAGGAATCAAAGAATTCAACCTTGATTGCATTACCGATTACTGCTTCACCCAATCAAAGCTTTGCAAATCATAATATAAAATAATGCAGGGACCTTTTACCAAATGTGCCACATTCCACAGGCATTCCATAAAAGCATTCAATCTGCTTTACATATTTTGTAAACAAAGTGTTCCTTTACATACTTCCATTGTTATTTGAAGATCTACAATAGAGGAACCTATAAATAGCCTTCACATTTCACATTGTTGTGCCAAATAGCTGCCAATTTAAATAAAAAGCTCTACATAGGTATGTTAACATATGGATATACAGTTTCATTCAATTATATATGTAAATAAGTAATTGGCCAGCATTTTCCAATAAGCCGATTCTTCTTTTCAGAAGCAGTGAGAGGGAACATTGGTGTGAGTTACAAATATCAAGGATGAGGGATCAGCTAGGCAAGAGAACATGTTCTAGACCATAAGTAATGCAGTCCCAGTGCCTCCAGAGAGTGAGCAGGGAGAGGAGGAAGAGTAGAGATGACAAAAGGCGTAGGCGTGTTTTCATCAATGGTGTGATGAAACTTGCAGCCGTGGATACAAAAACTAGAAGGACAGCCATGAGAGCTAACAGCACATTGATGAACTTGCCTAGTAGAGCACGAGCATTGGCATTTTCCACCCCTTCTAACTGTACAACCTGTTGCTGTTGTTGCTGCAACTCTAGTTTAGTGATACGGGTGAGACAAGACTCCACAGCTTCCTAAAAAAAAAAAAGTGAAATAGATTATAAATAGCAATAATAAGATTGGTTAGCATTAGTTTGTAATGGTCACCATGGACACTTACAGTATCTCACAAAAGTGAGTACATACCTCACATTATTGTAAGTATTTTATTATATCTTTTCATGCGACAACACTGAAGAAATGACACTTTGCTACAATGTAAAGTAATTTCGTTGACTAAAACATTTTAGTCAACTAACTTAATACCATTTTAGTTGACTAAAATTAAAACAATTGAAATGACAAAAATACGACTAAAACTAAAATGGCATTTTAGTCAAATGACTAAAATGGGACTAAAACTAAAATGGCATTTTAGTCAAAGGACTAAGACTAAAACTAATTTGTCAAAATTAACACTGGTCTGTAGTGCATGCTTATACCTCAATACCATAAATAATAACATATTACATTTTTCACTCCAGCAGTATATAACGAGTTTGGAAATTGTAGAGAAATGCTTAAATAATGCATTACTATTTAAATACACCCATTAAATTTTAGATGACTAAAATGAGTTTTAGTCAATTAAAATGATTTTAGTCGACTAAAATGTACTGGAGATTTTAGTCGACTAAAACGTAGGGTATTTTAGTCGACTAAAATGTACTGGAGATTTAGTCGACTAAATACGACTAAAACTAAAACAATTACAGAAGACTAAAATGTGACTAAAACTAAAATGCCATTTTAGTCCTAAGACTAAGACTAAAGCTAAATCGAAATTTGCTGCCAAAATGAACACTGGTTAGTACTCAGTTATGCTATGTACATTTAGGAAAGAATCCAGACCTTTTTTAAAGCAATCTGGCCAGAACCACTTCTGGAGGGAGTCTATTCCACAGTTCTTACTGTGAAGAAACCTTTCTGTATTTGGAGATTAAATCTCTTTTCCTCTAGACATAAAGAGTGCCCCCTCATCCCTTGTGATGACCTTAAAGTATAAAGTATATAACTCAACACCAAGTTCACTATATGGACCACTTATGTATTTGTACATGTTGATCATATCTCCCCTTAATCTCCTCTTCTCAAGAAAGAATACATTCAGTTCCTCAAAAATCTTTCCTCATAGCTGAGCTCCTCCATGCCTCTTATCAGTTTGATTGCCCTTCTCTGCACTTTCAACTAGTGCTCAACGTAAATTGAGATTTAATAGAAAAATCTGATGAAGAAAGATGAAACACAGTAAGTTGCAATCCTTGTCAAATTAAAGGGACATCTGGGACAGTCAGTAGTTCTGAAGTGTATAACTGGGGGCATTAGAAATACCAATATAATAACCAGAACCGCATAACAGTATAGTTTACTAATGGATCACCAGGGACATTTATGGAGAATAGTTTACCACTGCAACAAAGGGATTGGTATCATAATTCAACAGTGGGTTGTTAAAGATATTGTTGGACATTAAAGTTCACCATTCGTCTGCCAAAGACAATGCTGGACATTGATCACAGAAATGTTGACACAGTTTGATGTTTATGGAAAAAAATCTTGCGAGCCACAATTATCCAGTGCCTTAATGGAAATTCAACCACGTGACTCCCTGTGTCGAAGACGCGTAGGGGAGGGGCCAGGACGGAGCGATCAGCACAGAGCTGGGTTGTGGAGCTCTCACACCCCGCAGCACGCCGCACAGCCGTTTTTTCCTATGTTATGTTTGGTGCACATGAGCACCTTATAAATGTGAGTACCCCATGTGGGGATTGGATGTGATTTTAATAAAAGTATCCTACGGTATTATACTATATTAGCCTTTTTCTTTTATATGGTCTGATGTGAGTGGAGCCATAAAGAATCTAGTGTGGGAATCAGCTGTACCTAATACTGAGCCCAGGGGTGGCTCCAAAAGCGTGTATTGACACAATTAAAACCTGTGTCACACGCTCCAAGGTGAGCGCAATCACATTGGGGGTCACCAAGGCACTTCACAGCATGTTTTTCTTTGGGCACGTTTGATTCAAAACCGGAACTTTTTCTTTGAACCATCACCATTACACTGACTTTTATTTGAACTTGGTCACTTTATGTTACTGGATTGGAAGATTTTTTCACGGATGTGATTTGAACACCTTTATTAGGGCGATTATAGTTTCAATTCGCCCACGCATGTGATTGATTTACTCTGTTTGTGTTTTACGAATATATATATTGTTTTATTTAATTTTTTTTCTTTTTCATTTTAATCACAGTGGATCTACATATGTGTAACATTTTCTAGCATATACACCTTATTAGGAATGATTATATTTTAATCACTGTGGATTGTATATTTATCTTATTACGTTTTTCTATGCACATTGCACTTTGTGATTTATTGCACTAGATATTTTTTAGTGTGTTTGGTCATAGGATTCACACAGCAGGTGATCTTAGTAAGTGATCAGAGCTTTAGGCTGGGTTCACACTGGTCCGACAAACGCTCCGACATTGGGAGCTCATGTCGCATGACGTGTGAAATTTAATGTTTCCCTATGGGAGCCGTCCTAACTGGTCCGACACAAGTCGTTCCGACTTTAGAAATGCTCCGTGTACTACTTTGGTCCGACTTTGATCCTACTTCAGCCTATTGACTATCATTGAAGTCGGATCAAAGTCGGATTGCCGTCTTGCATGATCCGACTTCGGCACGCGACTTGTGCTCAGATGATCTTGAGGGGGAACTCTGCGCCAAATTTTAAATAAAAATCCGGCATGGGTTCCCCCTCCAAGAGCATACCAGGCCCTTGGGTCTGGTATGGACCTTGAAGGGAACCCCCTACGCCGAAAAAACGGCGTGGGGGGTCGCCCCCAATCCATACCAGACCCTTATCCGAGCACGCAGCCCGGCCGGACAGGAATGGGGGTGGGGACGAGCGAGCGCCCCCCCCCTCCTGAACCGTACCAGGCCGCATGCCCTCAACATGGGGGGTGGTGCCTTGGGGGAGGGGGCGCGCTGCGGCCCCCCCACCCCAAAGCACCTTGTCCCCATGTTGATGAGGACAAGGGCCTCTTCCCGACAACCCTGGCCGTTAGTTGTCGGGGTCTGCGGGCGGGGACTTATCGGAATCCGGGAGCCCCCTTTAATAAGGGGGCCCCCAGATCCCGGCCCCCCACCCTATGTGAATGAGTATGGGGTACAGCGTACCCCTACCCATTCACCTAGGAAAAAAGTGTCAATTTAAAAAAAAACACTACACAGATTTTTAAAGCATTTTATTAGACAGCTCCGGGGGTCTTCTTCCGACTTCGGGGGTCTCTCCGGTTCTTCTCCACGCTCTCCGGATCTTCTGCCGGGCTCCTCCGCTCTCTTCTGCTCTTTTGCCGCTCTTTTGCTAAAGCGGAGGAGCCTGGTCTTCAATCTTCTGCCTTCTGCCCTCTTCTCCTGATGTTGACACGACGCTCTCTGGGGCTAGAATGCTCTCTGTGCGCTCTGCTCTGACTTATATAGGCGGTGACCCCGCCCCCTTATGCCGTCACAGTCCCTGGGCATGCTGGGACTATGACGGCATAAGGGGGCGTGGTCATCGGGTGATGACCACGCCCCCTAAAACGTCACAGTCCCAGCATGCCCAGGGACTGTGACGGCATAAGGGGGCGGGGTCACCGCCTATATAAGTCAGAGCAGAGCGCACAGAGAGCATTCTAGCCCCAGAGAGCGTCGTGTCAACATCAGGAGAAGTGGGCAGAAGGCAGAAGATTGAAGACCAGGCTCCTCCGCTTTAGCAAAAGAGCGGCAAAAGAGCAGAAGAGAGCGGAGGAGCCCGGCAGAAGATCCGGAGAGCGTGGAGAAGAACCGGAGAGACCCCCGAAGTCGGAAGAAGACCCCCGGAGCTGTCTAATAAAATGCTTTAAAAATCTGTGTAGTGTTTTTTTTTAAATTGACACTTTTTTCCTAGGTGAATGGGTAGGGGTACGCTGTACCCCATACTCATTCACATAGGGTGGGGGGCCGGGATCTGGGGGCCCCCTTATTAAAGGGGGCTCCCGGATTCCGATAAGTCCCCGCCCGCAGACCCCGACAACCAACGGCCAGGGTTGTCGGGAAGAGGCCCTTGTCCTCATCAACATGGGGACAAGGTGCTTTGGGGTGGGGGGGCCGCAGCGCGCCCCCTCCCCCAAGGCACCACCCCCCATGTTGAGGGCATGCGGCCTGGTACGGTTCAGGAGGGGGGGGGGCGCTCGCTCGTCCCCACCCCCATTCCTGTCTGGCCGGGCTGCGTGCTCGGATAAGGGTCTGGTATGGATTGGGGGCGACCCCCCACGCCGTTTTTTCGGCGTAGGGGGTTCCCTTCAAGGTCCATACCAGACCCAAGGGCCTGGTATGCTCTTGGAGGGGGAACCCATGCCGGATTTTTATTTAAAATTTGGCGCGGAGTTCCCCCTAAAGATTCATACCAAACAATGCCGGGCATTGGCGGGGATCCAAGTCGGATCCCCGTTCATTGAAAGTCGGACACATGCCGGCTTCATGTCGCAGGGCAAAGTCGGATCCAAAGTAGGACGGCTGTCGTGTCGCACCAGTGTGAACCCAGCCTTAGGATTCACACAGCAGGTGATCTTAGTAAGTGATCAGAGCTTTAGGCTCTATTTGATTTGCACGCTTTATTATCTATGATTTGTACTTAAATTTACAGTTATTCAGTTACACCCCTAGGCGCGGCGCATTTTTTTCATATAACAGTTTGATGTTTATCAGATTGTAATTTTCAGTTAGATGCCATTTTGAGTTTGTTTTACACATTATATTAACCACTTGAGCCCCGGACCATTATGCTGCCTAAGGACCAGAGGTCTTTTTCCAATTTGGCACTGCGTCGCTTTAACTGCTAATTGCGCGGTCATGCAATGCTGTACCCAAACGAAATTTGCGTCCTTTTCTTCCCACAAATAGAGCTTTCTTTTGATGGTATTTGATCACCTCTGCGGTTTTTATTTTTTGCGCTATAAACGGAAAAAGACCGAAAATTTTGAAAAAAAATGATATTTTCTACTTTTTGTTATAAAAAAAATCCAATGAACTCAATTTTAGTCATACATTTAGGCCAAAATGTATTCGGCCACATGTCTTTGGTAAAAAAAATGTCAATAAGCGTACATTTATTGGTTTGCACAAAAGTTATAGCGTCTACAAACTAGGGTACATTTTCTGTAATTTACACAGCTTTTAGTTTATGACTGCCTATGTCATTTCTTGAGGTGCTAAAATGGCAGGGCAGTACAAAACCCCCCCAAATGACCCCATTTTGGAAAGTAGACACCCCAAGGAAATTGCTGAGAGGCATGTTGAACCCATTGAATGTTTATTTTTTTTGTCCCAAGTGATTGAATAATGACAAGAAAAAAAAAAATATTTACAAAAAGTTGTCACTAAATGATATATTGCTCACACAGGCCATGGGCCCCGAAAACCAATCACCGCCTTCAGGATTTCTAAGGGTGTAAATTTATGATTTCACTCTTCATTGCCTATCACAGTTTCGGAGGCCATGGAATGCCCAGGTGGCACAAAACCCCCCCAAATGACCCCATTTTGGAAAGTAGACACCCCAAGCTATTTGCTGAGAGGCATATTGAGTCCATGGAATATTTTATATTTTGACACAAGTTGCGGGAAAGTGACACATTTTTTTTTTTTTTTTCACAAAGTTGTCACTAAATGATATATTGCTCACACAGGCCATGGGCATATGTGTAATTGCACCCCAAAATACATTTAGCTGCTTCTCCTGAGTATGGGGATACCACATGTGTGGGACTTTTTGGGAGCCTAGCCGTGCACGGGACCCCGAAAACCAATCACCGCCTTAAGGATTTCTAAGGGTGAAAATTTTTGATTTCACTCTTCACTGCCTATCACAGTTTCGGAGGCCATGGAATGCCCAGGTGGCACAAACCCCCACCCAAATTACCCCATTTTGGAAAGTAGACACCCCAAGCTATTTGCTGAGAGGCATGGTGAGTATTTTGCAGCTCTCATTTGTTTTTGAAAATGAAGAAAGACAAGAAAAAACATTTTTTTTTCTTTTTTCAATTTTCAAAACTTTGTGACAAAAAGTGAGGTCTGCAAAATACTCACTATACCGCTCAGCAAATAGCTTGGGGTGTCTACCTTCCAAAATGGGGTCATTTGGGGGGGGGTTTGTGCCACCTGGGCATTCCATGGTCTCCGAAACTGTGATAGGCAGTGAAGAGTGAAATCAAAAATTCATGCCCTTAGAATGCCTGAAGGCGGTGTATGGTTTTCGGGGTCCCGTGCGCGGATAGGCTCCCAAAAAGTCTCACACATGTGGTATCCCCGTACTCAGGAGAAGCAGCAGAATGTATTTTGGGGTGTAATTTCACATATTCCCATGGCATGTTTGAGCAATATATAATTTAGTGACAATTTTGTGCAAAAAAAAAAAAAATTTGTCTCTTTCCCGCAACTTGTGTCGCAATATAAAATTTTCCATGGACTCGACATGCCTCTCAGCAAATAGCTTGGGGTGTCTACTTTCCAAAATGGGGTCATTTGGGGGGGTTTTGAACTGTCCTGGCATTTTATGCACAACATTTAGAAGCTTATGTCACACAT
This sequence comes from Lithobates clamitans, assembly GCA_037952925.1. Classification (NCBI taxonomy): domain Eukaryota; kingdom Metazoa; phylum Chordata; class Amphibia; order Anura; family Ranidae; genus Lithobates; species Lithobates clamitans. The sequence continues at coordinate 3,791,265 of JBBGZY010000108.1, read as the reverse complement.
CACCCACTCTTCTAAGCACTTGAAGACAAAGCCCTTTCTGACACTTATTGTTTACATAAAAAAGTTTTTTTTTTTTTGCAAGAAAATTACTTTGAACCCCCAAACATTATATATTTTTTTAAAGCAAATGCCCTACAGATTAAAATGGTGGGTGTTTCATTTTTTTTTTTCACACAGTATTTGCGCAGCGTTTTCTCAAACGAATTTTTTGGGGAAAAAACACACTTTTTAAAATTTTAATGCACTAAAACACACTATATTGCCCAAATGTTTGATGAAATAAAAAAGATGATCTTAGGCCGAGTACATGGATACCAAACATGACATGCTTTACAATTGCGCACAAACGTGCAGTGGCAACAAAATAAATACATTTTTAAAAGCCTTTAAAAGCCTTTACAGGTTACCACTTTAGATTTACAGAGGAGGTCTACTGCAAAAATTACTGCCCTCGATCTGACCTTCGCGGTGATACCTCACATGCATGGTGCAATTGCTGTTTACGTTTGACGACAGACCGCCGCTTGCGTTCGCCTTAGTGCGAGAGCAGGGGGCGACAGGGGTGCTTTTTTTTTTTTTCTTTATTATTTTTTTGCTTTTTTATCTTATTTTTAAACTGTTCCTTTCATTTTTTTTTTTAATCATTTTTATTGTTATCTCGGGGAATGTAAATATCCCCTATGATAGCAATAGGTAGTGACAGGTACTCTTTTTTGAAAAAATTGGAGTCTATTAGACCCTAGATCTCTCCTCTGCCCTCAAAGCATCTGACCACACCAAGATCGGTGTGATAAGATGCTTCCCCAATTTCCCAATGGCGCTATTTACATCCGGCGAAATCTAAGTCATAAAATGCTCGTAGCTTCCGGTTTTTTAGGCCATAGAGATGTTTGGAGCCACTCTGGTCTCTGATCAGCTCTATGGTCAGCTGGCTGAATCACCGGCTGCATTTTCAGGTTCCCTGTTGAGACAGGAGAGCCAGAGAAAAACACAGAAGACGGTGGGGGGGGGGGGCATTCCCTCCCACGGCTTGTAAAAGCAGTCTAGAGGCTAATTAGCCGCTAGGATTGCTTTTGCATGAAAGCCGACCGCTGGCTGAAAAGAATGATACCAAGATGATACCTAAACCTGCAGGCATCATTCTGGTATAACCACTCAAAGTTGTGAATGGCGTACCTGAAGACAAAAAAATGGTTAACAATAAAGCACAGTAAACGGTAAAGTATAAAAAATTGCATACCTGAAAAGCAAATGTGATAAAACATAATAACAATAAAACATTGCAGAATAGAATACAGTAAAAAAGAGCAGAACAATAGAGAGAATAGAGAGAGAGAGAACAATAAAACGACAACAATTTTTTTTTATTTTATATATTTTTTTTTTTTTTACACTTTTTTTGTAACTAACTTTTATAACTGTAACCGGTTCCAGGTTCGGGTCTCTCAAAATGCGATGGCATCTTGGGAGGCCCTGTGAAAGTGTGCCTAGTCTGTGGAATGCTGTACCCTACGCTAATACTCAACTAGTGCATGGTAGCGTTCAAAACATTCACCAATGCAAAGACCAGGATTGTCAGGACAGGAGGGACAATATTAGCGGGTGTCACGCCTATATCCACGCTAGCTGCAGACACAACATCTTTTTTGGGGGGGTTTGTTGGGTAGGGGTACTCGGGAGGACATAAAGAAAATGCCTCTCATGCAGCCGACTGCATTTGGTTGGGGATGTGAATGGGGGAAGTACAGACGCTGCAGAAGCGGTGGGTTCCCAATTAGGATTGGCGAATGCAGCAGGAAGGGCATTATGGGTACGACGGGCCTGTGTTTGTCTTTTTGGTGGCAGCGGGACACTACTTGTGCTTGCCACCTCACCAGCTTGAACTGCACTTATGGGACTCGCCACGTCACCAAGTGTTACTGCAGTGCTGGTTTGACTACGACCGGGGTGTACTAGGCCACTGGTGCTTGCCAGTTCACCAAAACGCTACCAAAAAAACTGTTAGTGATCGCAGGGATCAGGCCTGACTCTGCGAACGCTGCAGTTATGCGTTTAGTCTTTTGTAAGTGACAGTGATCGATCGATACTGCACTTGGGTGGGCTGGGCCGGGCGGAGGGGCAAAACGCAGGTGCTAGCAGGTATCTGTGCTGATCCCGCTAACACTGCGTTTTTGGGAACCCTAAACTGCTGGGGACGCTAGTATAGATCTGATCGGATCAGATATTGATCCGTTCAGATACTATACCACTAAGGGAGGTGTACGGTGCGTGCGTGGGTGTTAGCGGTACTGGCGCTAACCTGACGCTGCCTGGGGCTGGTGCTTGCTTGCCAGTTCACCAAAATACTACCAAAAAAACTGTTAGCGATCGCAGGGATTAGGCCTGATTCTGCGAACGCTGCAGTTATGCATTTAGTGTTTTGTAAGTGTCAGTGATCGATCGATACTGCACTTGGGTGGGCTGGGCTGGGCCGGGCGGAGGGGCAAAACGCAGGTGCTAGCAGGTATCTGGGCTGATCCCGCTAACACTGCGTTTTTGGGAACCCTAAACTGCTGGGGACGCTAGTATAGATCTGATCGGATCAGATATTGATCTGATCAGATACTATACCACTAAGGGAGGTGTACGGTGCGTACGTGGGTGTTAGCGGTACTGGCGCTAACCTGACACTGCCTGGGGCTGGTGCTTGCCAGTTCACCAAAATACTACCAAAAAAACTGTTAGCGATCGCAGGGATCAGGCCTGACTCTGCGAACGCTGCAGTTATGCGTTTAGTGTTTTGTAAGTGACAGTGATCGATCGATACTGCACTTGGGTGGGCTGGGCGGAGGGGCAAAACGCAGGTGCTAGCAGGTATCTGGGCTGATCCTGCTAACACTGCGTTTTTGGGAACCCTAAACTGCTGGGGACGCTAGTATAGATCTGATCGGATCAGATATTGATCCGTTCAGATACTATACCACTAAGGGAGGCGTATGCTGCGTGCGTGGGTGTTAGCGGTACTGGCGCTAATCTGACGCTGCCTGGGGCGACGCATATCACCGCCGGGCGATCAGGGGGCTAAACCTTTATTCGGTAATAAACGGCGGGTGCCCTGACACTATAAAAAATAAACAAACTAACCAGCGTCACCCGTAACACTTATACGGTGATCAGTGGTGAAAGGGTTAACTAGGGGGCCATCAAGGGGTTAAAACATTTATTAGGTAGTATATGGCGGTCCCTGTCGCTATAAAACGCTGACGGCGAACCTCAATATTTACGTCCCTAACTAGCGTCACCAGCGACACTAATACAGCGATCAGAAAAATGATCGCTTAGCGACACTGGTGACAGGGGGTGATCAAGGGGTTAAAACTTTATTAGGGGGGGTTAGGGGGGTATCCTAGACCTAAAGGGGGGTAATACTAACTGTCCCAACACTGTAACTGTCACAAACTGACACCAATGCAGTAATCAGAAAAAAAAAAAAAAAACTGCTGGTGTCGGGGGGCGATCGGGGGGGGGGGGGGGGGGAATCGGGGTGTTTAGTGTGCCTGGCATGTTCTACTGTGTGTGTGTGTGTAGTGTTGTGCACTCACATACCTGTCTTCTCTCCTCGGGCCGGAACGGAAATTACCGAGCCGAGGAGAGAAGACATCATTTCCTTTGCTGCTGTTTAGCATACAGCAGCAAAGGAATGATCCGATTGGCCGGCGGCGATCGCGAGGGGGGGCCACGAACGGATGGCCTCCCCCTCACTTCCGATCGCCGTGGGACAAAAGACGACCGCCTTGGGCCCTGGGGGGGGTCCGATCGGACCCCCCACCCGCGGAAGCCAAATCACGTACATGTACGTGATTTTGCCTGTCTGTGCCACCTTGCCGACGTACATCGGCGTGAGGCGGTCGTCAAGTGGTTAATGATGATGCTTAGCTAAAATCATCATAACCGTTGTGTTTAAAGGTATTACATTTTGGCAAACTAGGTACTGTATATCAACTTAAATACCAAACATTACAGGGGCATAGGCTTATACGCTCCCTGCCATGCAGATATAAGCTGAAATACCCATTACAGCGCAAAGACCAGGAGCGCCAGCGGGGGAACCTGAATATTAGAGCTGCTCTGTGCAAAATCAAGTATGATTTTTATTTTTCAAAATTAACGTTATCCTTTACATTAAGGTTTTCCACATCTTTTCAGGCATTGGGGGTGGTAGTTAAAACCTTGGCATAGCCGATCTGTGTAAGGCACTTATTAACAGACTCTTTGAGCAAAATTAGCCAATCAGATTGCTGAAAAACTGATAGCACGCCAGTCACATTTTGTTAAAAAAAAAAAAAACACTGTTAAAGATCAACTTTTTTTTTTCTAAATCTCCCTAAGGCTGGCAATACATGGTCAAATTTCGAAAGAATTTTCTTTTGAAAATCTGAAAATTTGTGCGTTTTGTGATCCGATGGTGCCACTATTTATTTCGAAATTCCGCCAATCAAGCCTTCAATTTCATGTCATGTTGCTACAGAAAAGAATTTTTGTGGCTGGGAATCTTCTTTTCTTTCCGGGAGTTTTCTTTTCTTGCACATGCGCATTTCTTTTTCGATTACATTTCTCGCACGATTCTCCCATCATTGATTAGAAAATCGTTTGTTTTTCAAAAAATTTCCAACATGCCCGATTACTCAAATTTAATTGCCGCACGAAATAGGCTGTTGCTGCAGTCCACTAATGGTGCGAAATACGAACGAAAATTCTTAGATAAGATTTTCGGAAGAAAATTCTTTCGAAATTCGACCCATGTATGGCCTGCTAATTTGGTGTTAAAAAAAAACTGTGCTAGATAATTCTCAACTGACTTGTCTTGCGTTGTTTGAAGAATAAGGCTGCCTGAATGTAGGTCTGCTTTAGGGCATGCTATGAAGCCTGAATAGTTACATAGTTACATAGTTGATAAGGTTGAAAAAAGTCCATCAAGTCCAACCTGTGTGCACGCTTTTATGCCAATATTACGTTGTATATCCCTGTATGTCGTGGTCGTTTAGGTGCCTATCTAATAGTTTTTTGAAGTTATCTAAGTTACCACTGGCCTGTGGAAGAGAATTCCACATTCTTACCGCTCTTACCATAAAGAACCCTCTATGCAGTTTCCAGTTAAATCGCTTTTCCTCTAATTTTAGTGAATGGTCTTTTAACCTCCCTAGTGGTATTCCCGAGTGTGGCTCGGGGTGAATTTTTATTACCAAAAAGTGGTAACCCCGAGCCACACTTGGGATTGCATCACAGGATCCATGTACAGCTTACTTACCTTGTCCCCAGGATCCTGCGATGTGTCCCCGCTGTGTGTGTGCGAGCTGTCTCCTCCGCTCAGTCTATCACAGTGCTGAGCTTCGTTCCCTGCGAGCGTCGCAACACACGTGGACGTAGCCCGGCACCAAATTCAAAAAGTAAAAGACACATACAGTACACTGTAATCTTACAGATTACTTTACTGTATAAAATTACTTCACATCCCTTTTGTCCCTAATGCTTTGTTCAGTTCCCTACATGCAGTTTTATATTATATATACTGTTCTTTCTGCCTGGAAACTGGAGATGGTCCATAGCAACCAAAAAGTGCCCCTTTACGTCAAAAGTGGTTTTAGACCAGCTAGAAAACAGCGATAATAAATTAGAACACTTGCAGAATTGAGCGATAGTGATTTATGGGGAGATCCGTCATCAAACACTGAAAGTGACGACAGCGACAATTCAGCAACTGAGCAAATTTCAGTGTTGTTGATTTACATAATTACATTATTGAATACATTTTATTATTATATTTTATTATATTATTGATTGTTATAAATATTTATAGTTATTTATTATATTATAATTTATGATTTCTTGTTTCAAACTTTATCATACCTGGGATGCCTACTAGACTCTTGTTATTCCTAAGAATTACAGGCCTACAATATAAAACGCCAAATTTCAATGCGAAACAATGCACCGCTTTCAGCATCAAAAATCTGACGTAATCATACCACCAGGAAGGTTAAATGCACTTTTGCGGAAAAGTTTAAGCCCTATTGTGGGGTAACCAGTACAGTATTTGTACATTGAAATCATATCCCCTCTCAAGTGTCTCTTCTCCAGAGAAAATAAGTTCAGGGATAGTAATCTTTACTCATAACTAAGATCCTCCAGTCCCTTTATTAGCTTTGTTGCCCTTCTTGTTACTCCATTTACAGCACATCCTTCCTGAGGACTGGTGCCCAGAACTGGATGGCATACTCCAGGTGCGGCCGGACCAAAGTCTTGTAGAGTGGGAGAATTATCGTTTTATCTCTGGAGTTAATTCCCTTTTTAAATACTAAAGCCCTGGACCATTTGGCTGCCCAAAGACCAGAGCAATTTTTGCGATTTCGCTTTAACTGACAATTGCGCAGTCGTGCGATGTGGCTCCCAAACAAAATTGACGTCCTTTTTTTCCCCACAAATAGTTTTTTTTGTGGTATTTGATCACCTTTTTTTAATTTTTTGCGCTATAAACAAAAAAATAGCGACAATTTTGAAAAAAAAACCACATTATTTTTTACTTTTTGCTATAATATCCCCCAAAAATCTATAAAACATTTTTTTTTCGTCAGTTTAGGCCGATACGTAGTATTCTACATATTTTTGGTAAAAAAATTGCAATAGGCGTTTATTGATTGGTTTGCACAAAAGTTATAGCGTCTACAAAATAGGGGATAGTTTATGGCATTTTTATTCATAATTTTTTTTTTTACTAGTAATGGCGGCGATCAGCGATTTTTATTGTGACTGCGTCATTATGGCAGACAGATTGGACACTACTGGCGTGATTTTGGGACCATTCACATTTATACAGCGATCACTGTAATTAAAAATGCATTGATTACTGTGTAAATGTGACTGGCAGTAAAGGGGTTAACCACTAGGTGGCGATGTATAAGTGTGTCCTAGTGAGCGATTTTAACTGTGGGGGGGAGGGGCTATGTGTGACAGGAAAATGATCACCGCTCCCGATTACAGGGAGCTGTGATCAGTGTCCTGTCACTAGGCAGAACGGGGAAATGCTTGTTTACATCAGCATTTCCCTGTTCTTCCTCTTCGTGATGCGATCGCGGGTATCCCCGTGGACATCGAGTCCGCGGGACCCGCGATCACGCGCACCCGCAAACCGCTTCTTAAAGGGCAACGTACAGGTACGTTAATCTGCCTGTACGTGCCCTTCCGCCGACGTATATCGGCGTGAGCCGGTCGGCAAGCGGTTAATGCATGCCAATATTCTATTGGCTTTCCTTGCAGCAGCTTGGTATTGCATGCCATTGCTGAGCCTGTCATCTACTAGGACCCCCAGAGGTCCTTTTCCATCCTGGATTCCCCAAAGGTTCTCCCCCTAGTGAGTAGATTGCATTCATGTTTTTTCCATCAATGCATTACTTTACTTTTTTCTACATTAAACCTCATTTGCCATGTAGTTGCCCACCCCATTAATTTGTTCAGATCTTCTTGCAAAGGTTTCCACATCCTGCAGAGAAGCTATTGCTCTTCTTAGCTTAGTACCATCTGCAAATACTGAGATTGAGCTGTTTATCCCTGAGGGACTTTCCACATTGGACCATTCCGAGTACTCCCCATTTATCACTACCCTCTGAACTCGTCCTTATAGCCAGTTTTCAATCCAGGTACTCACCCTTTGTTCCATGCCGACAGACCTTAACTTGTATAGTAAACATTTGTGGGGAACTGTATCAAATGCCTTTGCAAAATCCAGATACACTATGTCTACGGGCCTTCCTTCATCTAGATGGCAGCTCACCTCCTCATAGAAGGTTAATAGATTTGTTTGGCAAGAATGATTTTTCACTAAATAACAGTGTACATAACAGTTTAGAAAAAAAAGGGTTTTTTTTGTACACACCGTAAAATCTTTTTTCTCCATTTGTTAACCACTTCAGCTCTGGAAGGTTTTACCCCCTTCCTGACCAGGCCATTTTTTGCAATATGTTACTGCGTTGCTTTAACCACTTGCTTACTGGACACTTAAACCCCCTTCCTGCCCAGGCCAATCTTCAGCTTTCATTGCTGTCACTCTTTAACCACTTGACATCCGGCCATAGCCGAATGGCGGCTACAGCGCGGATGTCAATTCCCGGGAGGCCGTCATATGACGGCCTCCCCTTTCCTCGCTCCCCGTGCGCGCTCACGAGCGCACATCGGCGAAATTCTGTGTTGGCCGTGTCCCTTGGACACAGCCAATCACAGATCGCTGTAAATGGCCAATCACAGCGGCAATTTACAGCGCGATCGCGATGGCCAATGAGCGATGATCTCAAATGTAAACAATTGCGATCATCTCTCATTGCCGGCTCTCTCTCCACACACAGAGACAACGTGTGAGGAGAGAGAATTTGTCAGCGATCTGTGAGTTTCCAAAAACCTTTTAACTGTGCCTACAGTACCAATCAGTACAGTGCCCCATCAGTACAGTGCCCCATCAGTACAGTGCCCACCTGTGCAAATCGGTGCCCACCTGTGCTAATCGTTGATCAGTGTCGATTTGCACATCTTCACAATCAGTGCCCACCTGTGCCACCTCATCAGTGCCCACCTGTGCCACCTCATCAGTGCCCACCTGTGCCAATCAGTGCCCATCTGTGCTGCCTCAGTGCACATCTGTGCAATCAATCAGTGCACATCTGTGCCACCTCATCAATGCCTCATCAGTGCCCATCTGTGCTGCCTCATCTGTGCCCAGCTGTGCCACCTCATCTGTGCCACCTCATCAGTGCACATCTGTGCCATCTCAGTGCACATCTGTTCCGTCTCAGTGCCCACCTGTGCCACCTCATCAGTGTCCACCTGTGCCACCTCATCAGTGAGCACCTGTGCCACCTCATCAGTGCCCACCTGTGCCAATCCGTGCCCATCTGTTCCGCCTCATCAGTGCATATCTGTTCTACCTCATCAGTGCACATCTGTTCCACCTCATCAGTGCACATCTGTTCCACCTCATCAGTGCCCACCTGTGCCAATCAGTACCCACCTGTGCCAATCAGTGCACAGTCGAAATCACCACCAGCAACCATGTCCAAAAGATGCTTTTCCGCCGAGGAGGCGTTCCAAATACTTTCCCAGGCCGACGAGAGCAATGGGGAGCTCTCTTTTTCAGATTCCCTTTCAGACTCCGATTCTGAGTCGGACATAAATTATAAGCCAGTCCTCAGTAGTGGAACACTGAGTGACTCAGAGGAGGAAGATACTCGGCCTGCCAAACAAAGGCGTTCTAGTGAGGAGGCAGTGGCATCCACCAGCACCGCAGTGCCATCCACCAGCACAGCAGTGCCATCCACCAGCACAGCAGTGCCATCCACCAGCACAGCAGTGCCATCCACCAGCACCGCAGTACCTTGGCAAGAAAGGCCAAGGACCCATGCCAGCCTTCCCTATGCCCTGCAGAACCCCTTGTAGCTTCCTCCTAATTCAGGAGAAGCCAACATTCCCCCTTTCACTGCCCAGCCAGGAGTCCAGGTGGACACCGAGAATTTTTCCCCAATAAATTTTTTTAATTTAATTTTTACCGAAGATATGCTATCAAATATTGTGGCCCAATGCAACCTTTATGCACAGCAATTTATTTTAAATAATCCAACGTCCTACTATGCCCGTCCCTACGAGTGGAGAGACATAACAGTGGAGAAGTTAAAGGTTTTTTTTAGGCCTCACATTTAATATGGGACTCACCAAAAAAACACTTTGATGTCCTATTGGTCAACCCACCCCATCCACCACATGCCAGTATTCTCCAAGGTAATGCCCAGAAACAGATACCTCATGATAATTAAGGTCCTTCATTTCAATGACAATACCCAGTGCCCTCCCCGAAATGACCCAAATTATGACAGGCTTTTCAAAATTCGTCTGCTTCTAAATTATTTTTCTGAAGTATTCCCCCAGCTGTTTACCCCGGACCAAAACATATGTGTGGATGAGTCCCTTGTTAAATTTAGTGGCAGGCTTAAAATAAAACAATTTATTCCCAGTAAAAGGGCCCGCTATGTGGTGAAGGTATACAAATTATGTGACCGAGTCACAGGTTACATATATGCCTTCAAAGTGTACGAAGGGACGGATACCCAGCTGCAACCCCCTAATTGCCCGGACTACTTGGGATCAAGCGGCAAAATTGTTTGGGACCTCATATACCTCCTACTGGAAAAAGGCTACAATTTATACGTAGACAACTTCTACACATCTCTTCCCCTGTTTCACAACCTTCACCGGAAGAAGACGCCAGCATGTGGCACCGTAAAAAAGAACCGGAAGGGCTTTCCTCAAAGTCTTGTCAATAAGAAATTGAGAAAAGGAGAAACGGCAAGTCTACGAAACAACGAGATTTTGGCAGTGAAGTGGAGGGCCAAAAGAGATGTCTACATGTTGTCTTCAATCCACAATGATACCTTCGTGGAAATCCCCAGAAGGAATGGCCCCATACAAAAACCTAAATGCATCTATGATTATAATTTGTTTATGGGGGGAGTCGACTTCAATGACCAAATGCTGGAACCATACCTTGCCACAAGACGGACATACCATTGGTATAAAAAAGTCGCAATTTATTTTTTTCAATTGGCCATATACAATTCATATGTAATTTATTGTAACTCCACCCAAAACCCCAAACGCTTCCTTGGCTACCAGGAGGAAGTTTTCACTGCCCTTATATTCCCGAACGGCCCACCAGAAAATATCCGATCAGATGTTCTAAGTCGACTCTCCGAACGCCACTTGCCCGATAAAATCCCTCCCAAACCAACAGGCCAGCGACGGCAAAAAAAATGTAAGGTGTGTACCAGAGCAGGATTCAGAAGAGACACATGTTTTTATTGTGCACAATGTCCTTCCGAACCAGGCCTCTGCATAGGTGAATGTTTTCGCCGTTACCATACTTCAGTAAATTATTAGTGAAGTATGGTAAACGTAAGCCTCAGTTCCTGCAATTTACCCTCACACCCCCTATGCCACTGCCTGCTCTGTAACTGACCCTGGCTTGTTTTTCGACCATGCTTCTCTGCCGATTCTGTACATACCTCTGTCTGATCTGGAACTGACCCTGGACTGTTATTCGACCATGCTTCTGCCTAACGATTCTGCACATACCTCTGCCTGATCTGGAACTGACCCTGGACGGTTATTCGACCATGCTTCTGCCTAACGATTCTGTACATACCTCTGCCTGATCTGGAACTGACCTTCCTGTTTGACCATGTTTTTTGCCTGCCTCATGGACTGATCTTGTACCCTGCAACTGGGCTAGTGGGATTCAACACAGGGGTCTCACATAGGTGAGGGGCTCCAGAATTGTTTTTCTGGATGAAGAAAACAATTTTTTTTGTTTTCTCAATCCTAGATTAGGGTCTGGAGACTCGGAGGCTTTAATGAGATTTGGGTGGGAGAAGCCTCTACCCCTGTCCCCATTCTGTCCTGAACGAGGCCCTACTTCTGCCTGTAGGACTTACTGCCGTCATGCCTCTGCCTGTCGCACTGACCACACCAAATGGACCTGCCTACTACCAGGACCAATATTTTTGGCACTGCTGACAATATCTCTGCCTGCACTGACCCTGGACTTTATATGGACAGTAACCCTGCCTGCTGCCTGGACAATTGTGTTCGCCGTTGCTGACCAAGTCCCTGCCTGCTGCCTGGACCAGTGCTATCCTCCTGTGTACAACTGCGCTACTACAACCACAGGTAATCTTTTGTTTACGCTTTGCTCAGCATAATGTATTTTGAGGTGTAATTCTTGGTATGTACATGCTATGTGTCCCTGGAACACCTGACGATGTTGGATCTCAGTATGTGGCCAGGCTGTGTAGAACTCTCACACATGTGGTATCGCCACACTCAGGAGGAGTAGCAGAATGTATTTTGGGGTGTCATTTTTGCTATCTAAATGCTATGTGTTGGAGATATCTTATAAATGGACAACTTTGTGTAAAAAAAATGCGGTTTCATTTTTTTCCCCACATTTTCCAAAAACTTCTGGAAAAAAATGAACAGTTCAAAAGACTCATTATGCCTCATAAATTATACGTTGGGGTGTTAGCTTTCCAAAATGGGGTCATTTTGTGGGTGTTTCCATTTTCCTGGTGCTCCAGGGCCTTCAACAGTGTAATAGGTGGTTGAGAAATGTGATGTGTAATTTATGCTCCTAGAACACATGATGGGGCTCCCTGCATGTTGGGCTTCTGTATGTGGCCAGGTAGTGAAAAAGTCCCACACATGTGGTGTCGTAATACTCAGGAGGAGTAGCAGAATGAATTTTGGGGTGTCATTTTTGCTATCTAAATGCTATGTGTTGGAGATATCTTATAAATGGACAACTTTGTGTAAAAAAAAAAATGCGGTTTCATTTTTTTCCCACATTTTCCAAAAAATTCTGGAAAAAAATGAACCGTTCAAAAGACTCATTATGCCTTATAAATTATACGTTGGGGTGTTAGCTTTCCAAAATGGGGTCATTTTGTGGGTGTTTCCATTGTCCTGGTGCTCCAGGGCCCTCAAAAGTGTAATAGGTGGTTGAGAAATGTGATGTGTAATTTATGCTCTTAGAACACCTGGTGGTGCTCCCTGCATGTTGGGCTTCTGTATGTGGCCAGGCAGTGAAAAAGTCCCACACATGTGGTATCGCTTTACTCAGGAGGAGTAGCAGAATGTATTTTGGGGTGTCATTTGTGGTATACACATGCCATGTGAGAGAAATTAGCTATTACAAGGACAATTTTGTGGGGAAAAAAAAAAATCTCAATTTTGCAAAGAATTGTGGGAAAAAATTACAACTTCAAATAACTCCCCATGCCTCTAACTAAATGCATTGAAATGTCTACTTTCCAAAAAGGGGTTATTTGGGGGGAATTTGTACTTTCCTGGCTTGTTAGGGTCTCAAGAAATGAGATAGGCCACCAGTACATCAGATGTGATAATTTTTTATGATTTGCACTATAGCTTGTAGACTCTAAAACTTTCACACAGACCAAATAATTTCCACTAATTTTTGGTTATTTTTTACCAAAGATATGTAGCATTATAAATTGTGGCCAAAATTTATGAAGAAAAATTACTAATTTGCAAAATTTTATCACAGAAATTAAGAAAAATTTGTTTTTTTTGCAAAATTTTCGGTCTTTTTTCATTTATAGCGCAAAAAATAAAAAACACAGAGGTGATCAAATACCACCAAAAGAAAGCTCTATTTGTATGAAGAAAGGACAAAAAAATCATTTGGGTACAGTGTTGCATGACTGAGTAATTGTCATTCAAAGTGTGAGAGCACTGAAAGCTGAAAATTGGTCTGGATAGGAGGGGGGTTTAAGTGCCCAGTAAGCAAGTGGTTAAATTACAATTGCACGGTCATGCAACACTGTACCTAAATTAAATTTTTAGCATTTTTTCCCACAAATAGAGCTTTCTTTTGGTGGTATTTAACCACTTGCTTACAGGGCACTTAAACCCCCCTCCTATCCAGACCAATTTTTAGCTTTCAGCGCTGACGCACTTTGAATGACAATTGCGCGGTCATACAACACTGTACCCAAATGAAATTTTTATCATTTTTTCCCCACAAATAGAACTTTCTTTTGGTGGTATTTGATCACCTCTGCAGTTTTTATTTTTTGTTAAAAAAATTTAAAAAGACCGAATTTTTAAAAAAAAAATTTTTTTTTTTTTATATTTTGTTATAAAAATTTTAAAAAGGGTAATTTTTCTCCTTCATTGATGTACGCTGATGAGGCGGCACCAATGGGCACTGATAGGTGGCAGTGATGGGCACTGATGGGTGGCAGTGATGGGCACTGATTGGTGGCAATAATGGGCACTGATCTTGTACACTGCTAGGTGGCACTGATTGGCACCACTGGTGGGCATTGTTAGGTGGCAATGGTGGGCATTGATAGGTGGCACTTATAGGCATTGATACGTGGCACTTATGGGCATTGATACGTGGCACTGGTGGGCACTGTGGGCACTGTGGTGTGGCAATGTCAGGTGGCACTGGCAGGGGGTACTTGTGGTACAATTGAGGCATTATTGCCTCCTCCTCTTCGGGACCGATGTCCCTTGCTGGTGAGCCGGTGATCGTTTTTTTTTTCTCCTCGCACTGTCAGCGCGAGGAGAACAAAAAACGATCACAGAGCTTTTGTTTTGGTCATGTGATCAGCTGTCATTGGCTGTCATATGACGGCCTCCCGGGAATTCAGGTCCGCGCTGTTGCCGTCATTCGGCTATAGCGCGGATGTCAAGCAGTTAATCACTTCTGGGGTTTTTATTCTTTTGCTAAAAAAACAAAAAAAGACGGAAAAGTTTGAAAAAAAAACAAAAAAACAAAAACAAAACAGTTTTATAATTTGTTATAAAATTTTGTAAACAAGTAATCTTTCTCCCTCATTGATGTGCTGTAAAGAGGCTGCATTGATGGGCAATGATAGTCTAAACTTATGGGCAGATAGGTGGCACTGATGAGGTGGCACTGGTGGGCACTGATGGACATTGATAGGTGGCACTGGTGGGCATTGACAGATGGCACTGGTGGGCATTGATAGGTGGCACTGTTTGGCAACACTGATATGCACTGGCAGGTGGCACAGATGAAGTGGCGGCGTTTCTCCGCATTCTGGACCGATGTACCTCTGATAGAAGTTGATAATCGGCTTTTTTTTCTCCTCACGCTATCAGCGTGAGGGAAAAAAAAGCAGATTCCTGATCTTCTATTTGCATCACGTGATCAACTGTAATTGGCTGACAGCTGATCATGTATTAAGGGGTAGGGAGTCTCATTGACTTGGTGATCACAGAGTGCGCTGCGTGCGACCCGCAGTGGGCACCCAGACAATTAAGCCCCGTGTTATAGCCATTTTTGGGCTATAGCACGGAAGGGAAGAGGTTAACTGACAATTGCACGGTCGTGCGATGCTGTACCCAACAAAATTGATGTCCTTTTTTCCCCCACAAATAGAGCTTTCTTTTGGTGGTATTTGATCACCTCTGCGGTTTTTATTTTTTGTGCTATAAACAAATAAAGGCCGACAATTTTGAAAAAAAAAAAAGACATTATTTTTTACTTTGAGCTATAAAACACGTTCAATAAAAAAAATGTAAAAAATCGAATTTCCTCATAAATTTAGGTCAATATGTATTCTTCTACATATTTTTGGTAAAAAAAAAAAATCAGAATAAGTGTATATTGATTGGTTTGCGCAAAAGTTATAGCGTCTACAATCTATGGGATATTTGTATGGCCTTTTTTTTTTAATTGTTTTTACTAGTAATGGCGGCGATCAGCGATTTTTAGCGGGACTGCGATATTGTGGCAGCAAATCTGACACTAAGTGACACTTTCGGGGACCAGTGACACCAATACAGTGATCAGTACTAAAAAAATGCACTGTCACTGTATAAATGACACTGGCAGGGAAGGGGTTAACATCAGGGGCCGAGCAAAGGGTTAAGTGTGCTCCTAGGGCATGCTTCCTAACTGTGGGGGGGAATGCTGACACTGAAGGAAAACAGCGATCCGTGTTTCTGCTTAGTAGAAACACAAGATCTCCATTTTCCTCCCTCACAGAATCGCGATCTGCCTTGTTTACTGCCTTTCTGTCTCTCCTCTGAATGAGAGACTCCTCCCCCCCAGAGCCGATGATAGCTATGATGTACAGGTACATGATTATGCGCTTAAGGGCCGCCCTGCCGCAGTACATGTATGTGGGGCGGTCCTAAGTGGTTACTTGGGGGGGCACAGCCAGTCTTCTAAGGTCTGTGGTATAGCTGCTGCCTTTTGGAGAATGGACAGTAGGCAAAACAGAAGGCACAGCCTACAAGGGGGTATACCCCTGCATGTGCTTAACAAGCTCTGAAGTGGTAACCAGCAACAAAGTGGCAAAGACAAAAAGGAGAAAACATCTTAACTGTGTGGAAACAGGCCCACAACAGTAAGAACACCCAACACAACAGGAAAAATAATTTTATGGTGAATACGAAAGAAAAAAAATCTTCCTTTCTTCAGAATTCACTGGAGGATACGGACTGCATTCTATGACTAGGACATTCAAAGCAGTCCCAAACTGAAGTATGGAAAAAAATACGATAGCATTTACAACAAGTCCGCCGGTCCTGCGGGTACGGTCGCTCTGTACGCAGGGCGTGCGCCTGCTATCCCTGGCTCTTAGGCTGGATTCAAACCCATGCATTTTTAGTGCTTTTTGCATTTTGCAGATTTGTACTACAGTCCATTTACTATAGTTTCCTATGGAACACGTTCTTTTGTGCAAATCTGCAAAATGCAAAAAGCACTAAAAATGCATAGGTGTGAATCCAGCCTCAAAGGGGATGTACAGGTACGCCCATTTGCTCACCGCTGCCATTGTGCCGACGCATATATCGGCGTGCAGCGGTCGGAAAGTGGTTAAATGCCTGTTGCCTTGGTGTTCTCTGTGGTTTTATCCACCTGTCACAGAGACTTGAGATTTTACATTACTGGAAGTGTTGGATGGTGAAAATGTTTCAGCCAGTGTCGATATCATACATTTAAATTAAACCTAACAGCAAAACACTTTTTTTTAACGTTTTGGAGAGCGTGGATAGGAATTAGAACACCTATTAAGGGATTAAGGTATTTGAGAAAATCATTCATGTTAGCAATGAAACACGTCATGCTCTGCAATGCATTTCCCTAGCCACTTTTTGGAACAGCCACATGAGATGTGATCATGTTTTTTATTAACACTGTAATTTGCTGGCTTTTCTCTGGATGACCCTCAAGCTGTCTGCTGCTCTCTGGGTTGGGTGAAGTATCAAAGAAGTTTTTTTCTTTAACACTTTACTAAACACTTGCTTTGGATTGTATCTTTGGATATAACATCCTTGCCCATTTTGAAATCAGGATGCATTCTTGCGTGTGTACTGTGAGCTATAGGTTTGGTACAATTTCTAATGCAGGGCTCAAAATTTCAAGTCCTGAGCTACTAACCAGGCCTTAAGGGCTACTCGCCACCAGTTGCCCCACCTAACCCCACCCTACCCCACCCCTAAACACACCCTCATAAATTATCTAATGAAATTACACTTAAATGTTTTACGCAGAATTAAGTTACAAATATAAATAAAAATAACAACTTTATCAGTGCTTAACAGTGCAGCCTCACCTGTGCCCATCAATCCAGCCTCACCTGTGCCCATCATTGCAGCCTCATCTGTGCCCATCAATGCAGCCTCACCTGTGCCCATCAATGCAGCCTCACCTGTGCCCATCATTGCAGCCTTACCTGTGCCCATCATTGCAGCCTTACCTGTGCCCATCATTGCAGCCTCAACTTTGCCCATCAATTCAGCATGACCAGTGCCCATTAATGCAGCCTCACCAGTGCCCATCAATGCAGCCTCACCAGTGCCCATCAATGCAGCCTCATCTGTGCCCATCAATGCAGCCTCACCTGTGCCCATCTATGCAGTGTGACCTGTGCCCACCAATGTAGCCTCACCTGTGCCCATCATTGCAGCATGACCAGTGCCCACTAATGCAGCCTCACCTTTGCCCATCATTGCAGCGTGACCTGTGCCCACCAATACAGCCTTACCTGTGCCCATCATTGCAGCGTGACCAGTGCCCACCAATGCAGCCTCGCCTGTGCACATCATTGCAGCGTGACCAGTGCCCACCAATGCAGCCTTACATTTGCCCATTATTGCAGCGTGACCAATGCCCACCAATGGAGCCTCGCCTGTGCCCATGATTGCAGCGTGACCAGTGCAGAGGAAGAGTGAGGGCGGTCGGGTCATCACAGAGCGGGGATTGCCCGCTGTAACAGCTTACATTTGAATTGCCAGCCACTTGCGGTCACACACAGCCCCACTTCCTGACCTGGCGTCTGTGGCAGACAGAACATGTCCTGGCATTGGAACGGCATTCTATTACTGGCGCCAAGTCAGGAGGCGGGGCTGTGTGTGACCACTAGCGGACGGCAATGCAAATGTAAGCTGGTACAGCGGGCAATCTCCGCTCTGTACTCCGGCCGGCTCTCCTCTTCCTCCATGTTCTTTTCCCCCAGAGCGATTGCTGGGAGAAGGGCTACGATTCAACCATGCCTGCCGACAGTGCTCGCCCCCTCCGCTCCCAGGCAGCTCACACTCGCACAAAATCATTTTCCACTCGCAAAATGCGAGTAGGCGAGTGGAAAATTTGAGGGATGATCTAATGTATGGTCCTGGGAGCTTTAGGACTTTCTATTTATTCAACATAGCATATTTTAATTGGCGTTTTTCAACTTGCAGTTGATTCCTGGATAGATGACAATATGAGCTGTAGCTTGGTCATAATCAAGCTTCCATTATTTATGTGCATGAATTGATTCTTTCCCTCATCAAACTTATAGCTACCTGGAAGCAGGAGATGAGGAGTCTCCATTTTTTCGATTTTGGGTTTTGAATGCCAATCCTCACATTTATTTGAATCAAGACATTTGTGGATCTGCTTTGATTCCTCCATGGAGATTCACAAGTGCTTTTGCGCTTGTAAATGAGTGTTTACTCAAATATTCATATCTAAACTGCATACAGTCTTGATTTATAGAATCTGTCATCTAATAGCCTTTAAAAAGAGTGGCACTTCATTATTCATATGAATCTGGGATAACCTATCTCACATTTTATTAATTATTGCTATACCTGATGTTGTTTTACAACAGTACCATTTGGCATGATGTTGTAAACTGTGGGGGATTGCATGTGTATAACTAAAATCATTATTTAAGCATTTTCATATGTGCTGATTAAGCCCATTTTCCAGCACAGAAATGCAGTAGACAATTTTTGTTATCTATAGCAGCATTTCTGTCAGATTGGTATCCAGTATGTGTATATAATACTGATGGTACCAGCCTTCTGCCAATTTTTTCTAGACTGCTCTAATATAGCTAGACCCATATAGTGCCGTTTGCACCTCTCAACCTAATTATTTGGTCAAATTGATAGTGCTATTGAGCCTACGGTGCCTTGAAAAAGTATTCACACCCCTTGAAATTTTCCACATTTTGTCATGTTACAACCAAAATGGTAAATGTATCCTACTGGGATTTTATGTGACAGACCAACACAAAGTGGCACATAATTGTGAAATAGAAAGGAAAATGACAAATGGTTTTCAATGTACATACAGCTGCAAGTCTTTTTGGGTATGTCTCTACCAGCTTTGCACATCTAGAGAGTGAAATTTTTTGCCCATTCTTCTTTGCAAAATAGCTCAAGCTCTGTCAGATTGGATGGAGAGTGTCTGTGAACAGCAATTTTCAAGTCTTGCCAGAGATTCTCAATTGGATTTAGGTCTAGACTTTGACTGAGCCATTCTAACACTTGAATATGATTTTATCTAAACCATTTCATTGTAGCTCTGTCTGTATGTTTAGGGTCGTAGTCCTTCTGGAAGGTGAACCTCCGCCCCAGTCTCAAGTCTTTTGCAGACTCGAACAGGTTTTCTTCTAAGATTGCCCTGTATTTGGCTTCATCCTTCTTCCTATCAACTCTGACCAGCTTCCCTGTCCCTGATAAAGAAAAGCATCCCCATAACATGATGCTGCTACCACCATGTTTCACGGTGGGGATGGTGTGTTCAGGGTGATGTGAAGTGTTAGTTTTCCGCCACACATAGCGTGTCCCTTACATGGCTTCCACAAACTGCAAACGGAACTTCTTATGGCTTTCTTTCAACAATGGCTTTCTTTTTGCCACTGTTCCATAAAGTCCACATTTGTGGAGTGCACGACTAATAGTTGCCCTGTGGACAGATTCTCCCAGCTGTGGATCTCTGCAGCTCCTCCAGAGTTACCTCTTGGCTGCTTCTCTGATTAATGTTCTCCTTGCCCGGCCTGTCAGTTTAAGTGGACAGTCATGTCTTGGTAGGTTTGCAGTTGTGCCATACTCTTTCCATTTTCAGGTGATGGATTGAACAGAGCTCAGTTAGATGTTCAAAGCTTGAGATATTTTTTTTATACTGAACTCTGCTTCTCCACAACTTTATGCCTGACCTATCTGGTGTGTTCCGTGGCCTTCATGATGCTGTTTGTTCACAAAAGTTCTCTAACAAACTTTGGAGGGCTTCACAGGACAGTTGTATTTTTACTGAGATTAAATTACACACAGGTGGACTCTATTTACTAATTAGGTAACTTCTAAAAGGCAATTGGTTTTAGTTAGGATTATCACAGTAAAGGGGGCTGAATACAAATGTACACCACACTTTTCAGATATTTATTTGTAAAAAAATTTGAAAACCATTTATAATTGTCCTTCCACTTCACAATTATTTGCCATTTTGTGTTGGTCTATTACAAAAAATCCCAATAAAAATACATTTAAGTTTTTGGTTGTAACATGACAAAATGTGGAAAATTTCAAGGAGTATGAATACTTTTTCAAAGCACTGTATATTGTACATATACTGAGACCCATTGACTGTTCAGCTTTGAGTTTGCCTAACACCTTGATACAGCCAATTATGTGGACAGCGGTATTAAAAGTTTTGATCAACCTATGACATAAGCCTTTTTGACTGTTTCCCTAAGCTATTAGATGGTATCTGTGGCTTAGTCCTAACAAGCGGTGGGGATGCAGCACACTCCTTAACCCTGCATTTCATGAGTACCACACTACTGAACCCTGCACTCAATGCTTAATGCACTCCTGAACCTTGAAATCTGTGCATATTACACTCCTGGACAGCGCACTCCTGAAACCTGAATTCTGTGCGTAATGCACCCCTGAACCCTGAAGTCTTTGCATAACACACTCCTGAACTCTGCAACTGATGCATAAGGCACTCCTGAATTCCTGAACCCTGCTTGTGATGCACTCCTAAATCCTTCCTTAATCCTTACAGTTTTCCACTTCAAGAATGTGAACTTATGTGAGAGCTGTTACTTGGTGTTCAAATCAGTGGAAAATGTGTAGAGCAGTGTTTCTCAACTCCAGTCCTCAAGGCGCCCCAACAGGTCATGTTTTCAGGATTTCCCTCAGATGAAACAGCCCAGTGTAGAGAATCACATGGTGCGAATAATAGATCAATAGTTTGAATTTCATCAGCTTTAGGGCAGGTTTATACTTCTGCAGAGAGCTGGATTTTTTGCTGCTCAAAAAAAAAAAATGCAGCGCTTTGCAACGGCACACAGAAAATAATTCTGTGTGCTCTACTCACTTTTCAACACAGCTGTCATATGCAGGGCAGAGCGATGTAACAAACTGCAACATGTCTGCATTTTTCTGCACCACTACACAGCTCAGCTACAGTACATAGAAACAAATGAAATGTCAATTTGTAACATTCCTATAAAGTTCAAAAAAGGGAAAACAGTGCTTGGATTAAAAAACACAGGGTACTGTCCCCAAAGCCCGCCCAACAGGTATACAGATGAAAACAGAGCCCAGTCTTACAACACTGAGCCAGCATACCTTGGTAGAAACATCCTACCATCTCAGGTCACTAAACCAAACTTAAATTGCTTAGTACATGCTGTGGTAGAGACACTATATGGGCTAAATGTTTTGCCTAGTTTCCAACCTATTAGAGGAGGAAGCTGTACTCACACTGTAAGACTGACTGTGTCCCCTGGAAAAAAAAAAGATTAAAAAGCATTCCAAAAAAGTTAGAGGTGAATAATACAAATGCATAAAATACGCTGAGCAAAATAAACGCAACATTTTTGTGTTTGCCCCTATTTCTCTGACCCCCCGAACCCCCCCCCAATACAGTAAAACTGTACATTGTAGAGTGGCCTTTTATTGCGGCCAGCCTAAGACACATGTGCAATAATCATGCTGTCTAATTAGCATCTTGATGCCTCACCTGTGAGGTGAATGGATTATCTCGGCAAAGGAGAAGTGCTCACTAACACAGATTTAGACAGATTTGTGAACATTATTTGAGAGAAATAGGCCTTTTGTGTACGTAAAAAAAGTCGTAGATCTTTAAGTTCAGCTCATGATAAATAGGGGCAAACACAAAAGTGTTGCGTTTATAATAAATTTGCTCAGAGTAGCAAAAAGAGTGCATAAGTGTTAAGACATCTCTTATTCTTAGACCTTTTTTTACCTGAATATCTCTGGCACGTTCATACGACTGATAAGCAACTTTCTCCTCCATGCTGGCTAGCTCCTGTTTAAGCAGAGTCATCTCGTTCTGATGTAGTTCGGTTAAATCATTAAGCTGCTCTTCCAAACGCTCATACCTGCGAATAGAGTAATAATCAGAAATGACCATGCATATAAAATATTAATTTTATTTAAAAATAAAATACATACTAATTACTATTACAAATACCATTTAATATAGAATCTTACCAAAAATACATTTTGTTAGGAATGGGAATTTTGACTTCACAGTAAATTATAGGACAGAAAGTTGTAGACCATGGGGTTATATGCTGCTATCTTCAGGTGATTGGACACTGGCAAAAGCTTTGCTGGGAACACTTCCAGTGCACCCTCATATAAACCCCATCCACTCCCGAGACCCCAGTTTATTAGCAAGCAAAATGGCGAGACAGAGGACCAAGGGGAAGGAACCTGTCCCCTGTACTGAACTCCAAGATGTTGTATTTACTTGTAAGTCAAAATTTCCATTACCATAATTGTACAATACAGGACACTGAGGGGTGGGCAACAACATGTCAAACAGCAGCAAACACACCAAGAAAAGGAAATATCAACAGACTCTAAACACAGATGAAAGCTTGAAGAATCTTGCTCTCGAAACTTGCATCAGCAGAGGCCTGAACATCAACCCAGTAAAACACTGAAAAAGGAGTAACAGAAGACCAGGTGGTGGCCTTGAAAACATGCAAAATGGATGCTTGATGCTGAAAAGCCAAAGAAACACACACAGCTGCAACAGTTCCAGCAGAACAGGGTCCCCAAAGGCAGCATCCTGTTTTTTTTGCCCAGTCCAGTTAGCAACAGTTTGACAAATTAACACACCCACAATAGCTGGTTGTAAGGCAAGGACCAGCAAGAGCAAAGGTTGCATTCAATAGGGTGTCATAGTGTCTATCAACATAACCCTTAAAGAAGGGAACACCCTCAACAGGGACAGTGGGATGCTTCTTGAGAAAAAAAAGGCCTGATCCATCACTGGGACAGACCATTTTTCCCATACGTTTTTATTAATTTGGCCAATCCTCATGCAAAGCACAGTTACCGTATTTATCGGCGTATAACACGCACTTTTTTCCCCTTAAAATCAGGGGAAGATCGTGGGTGCGTGTTATACGCCGATCCCCACTCTCTGTGTGCCAAAAAAGCCACGAGCGTGTGGGCCCTTCTGGATCGTTCAGCTCTTCTGTCCCAAAGGCCAGTCTAGCACCCTGCTTTTCAGTCTCTGCATGCTTCAGTTCCCTTCTACTCTGTTCATTTCCTATTTTATCTTATCTGTGTAGCCCAATGATTATAGAGTAGTGATGGTCAACCGGAAAATTAACGAAGGCCTCAAGTGTATCCCCTGTCCCCTCCAGAGGACCTCACAATAGCAGCGCATTTTCGTATCTCAGTGCCCAAAACTCTTTTGCATTGCATCCTGGTCCTGCTGATGTCCTCCCGCCTCCACGCCACTCTCTGCGCAGTGGTCTGCACTGCTACTCACCGAGGCTGAGAGAGACACCGATCGGCTTCCTCCTCCTCATCCCGGGGGCACACACAGTGATCCACCCGGCAGTTGCGTGGACTTATCCTCCATCTGGCTTCCCGGACCTCCACCTATGATGAGCTTGTTTTTACTGTTATCCTGTGAGTAGTCCCTTAGGGGGGTTCAATTAAATATTACCAGTCCAACTACATTTAAAACTGGTACACACTACAGTTGCACGGGAAAAAAAACTGACAACTCCAGTTGGGAGCCGCTGTACTAACTATGCAAGGTTAGTCCAGCGATCTCCCCCACTGAGCTATTGTGTTCTGACAGGTGTGGTTAGGGAGAGCATGGTTAAGGAGCAGGTCAGCTGCTGGTTTTCCAGCATGCACAGCCAACAGACCGACATACATATGGGCAGGATGTCAGCTGGTATTCTTTGTATCGGTAAATGTCTCCCGACATTCTGCCTGTGTGTATGGGACTTTAGTGGCGCTTCTCCTCTCCTAGTGTTTGGACTTCTTGGACATTTAGTTAAATTTATTAACTATTTAGTTGCATTTGCATTTAATAGTTGTCCTTCATTGAGAGACTCTGCCCTTGCGCTTACAACATACTCCCTATTACCCAAAACTCAAATGTTGCATTTTTTTAAGTGTATCACAATGCACACTGAAGTTGGAGTACAAAAACCCCCAGCATTGGTGTCAGTGGATGCAATAATAGCTCTCAACATTGGTGTCAGTGAGTGCAATAACAACACCCAACACTGGTGTCAGTGAGTGCAACAATATCGCTCCTGGTGCCAGTACAATCAAAACTCCCACATTGTTGGTCAGTAGCAGTGCAATTTAACCCTCCCTGCATTGGTGGCCAGTGACGGTGATATTTAACCACTCTCCTCCCCAGGTATTGTACATTGTCAATGAAAGTTAACTATCTTCTCCCCCTGTATTGTGGACTGCCAGTGAAAGTTAACCCCCCCCCCCCCTCCGCCTGCATTGTGGACTGGCAGTGAAAATAACCCCTCTCCTTCCTCTGTATTGTGGACTGACAGTGAAAGTTAACCCCCTTTCTTCCTCTGTATTGTGCACTGGCAGTGAAAGTTAACCACCATCACTTACCCATCACACATTCCCACAGCGCTCTCCCCAGACTGGGATTTTACTTGTCCTGTGGGCAAAGATAACTCTGCCCACAGTACAGTCTTTCTCATTCAGTGCCAGGTGCTGAAACACAAAGCGAGTTTCAGCACCTGGCTCCCCGCTGCGCTTCCTTGTGTCCAATAGCCTGAGGGTTGCACACAAATGGGCGGTGGGCCACGTGTTGGGCACCAGGGCTATAGAGTCACACATGTGGGCATATATAGTCCAAATAAATGACAGCCCACTCCCTCACTTCTCCTCCATGCCCACTAAACAGCTAAGCACACTGTGTGGGGGGGATATTACATGTTGATTGATGGAGGCTTCACTTCCCTACACATACTTCACATACAAACAATAGACAGGCTGGAGGGGTGTAAAGCAGGCTGTGATTAACAGAACCTCCACCCTAGTCAGCCCACACCATGTTTTTGCACAAAAATGCCGATGTGCCGGGAAAGAGCTGGGTCGCATGTGAGCTGTATATCAATTATGAAAAAAAGTACTTAGATTTTTGCTTAATAAAATACATACAGTGCCATCATCCATATACATAAAGAGAATAGATAATGTAAATCAACCAGTGTGTTTAATTTCACTTTAAAGATTTATGATCCTGTGCCCTGTATTATTTATCAAGAAACAGATTTTACTGACAAAACAAAAATATACGTTATGTTCAATAAGATAATGAGAATAAATACTGTATGTTAATGTGTCATTTGTTCAAGTATACAGCACATTTATCTGTAGGCACTGTTCAAATGAAAAGCTAATGTTTGACTGTTCAAATATATTGAAAAACTCAACAATTTGCAAAGTTTGAGTTTATTTTTTCACATGACTGTAGCTGTAAGTGAAAAGCTCCCCCTCAGTTTAATTTCAGTTATTTTATTTATTTATTTATTTCAGGTACTTATATAGCGCCATCAATTTACGCAGCGCTTTACATATATGTTGTACATTCACATCAGTCCCTACCCTCAAGGAGCTTACAATCTAAGGTCCCTAACTCACATTCATACATACTAGGGACAATTTAGACAGGATCCAAATAACCTACCAGCATGTCTTTGGAGTGTGGGAGGAAACCGGAGTACCCGGAGGAAACCCCCGCAGGCACAGGGAGAACATGCAAACTCCAGGCAGGTAGTGTCGTGGTTGGGATTCAAACCAGTGACCCTTCTTACTGCTAGGCAAGAGTGCTACCCACTACACCACTGTGCCGCCCTGTACAATTAGATTTTTCCCTTTTGGCAATATACTTAAATGCAAACAGATGCAAAGCATCTATCTGCATAAATAGTTGGTGCTACAGATAGTAATATAAGACAGAGATAAAACTAAAGATAAGATGCTTATTGCACAGATTTAGTGTTATGAGTGTGTGTAGCTCAATTGTAGAGCAAGGTCTACAAATCTAGAATCTGATTATTTGCTGTGTTCTAAACAATTTGTGAAAGCAGTTTGGTACACATCAATTTAAATGCTTTCATGCACTACAGGGAGCTGGCATATTATTATAGTTGTAAAATTTGAATCATACATTGCCAGCTAAAATATATGCTTAATTTACAACACTAACCTGTAGCGTTCTTCTTGGAGACACTGTGTCATGTAGCTGTAGTCTCGTTGCAGTTGTGATTTTAGGTCATCTATTGAATCCTCAAGGTGACTCTGCCCATCCTTGATTTCACAGAGTTCCTCAAGAATGGCATCAAAGCCCCCATGGTGCCCATGGTGATGTCCATCTAGAGTGTTAGATCTTGGGCTACCAGGTCCTGCAGGTCCAGCCCCAGAATTACTTCCTCCTCCAGCTGAGCCTGAGGTAGCACTAGAGCATTCATCATCACTCCCATACTTGGGACTTGGTGCCAAGGTTGCACTGCCACTCAGTGCTCTTGCACCCCCTTGTGTCTCACTGTCTTCTTCTATGCCATCTTTTAGATGGGGGATGTTGTCAGCACTGCCAAATTTGTTGCGAATAAGGCTAGCAAACTCTCTGGGCTTTGACACCACTGCTGTGTGCGTGACCTGTGAAAGGCCAGAAAGCCCACCCTTAACACCTTCGACTACGCCTCCACCAAAGCCACTAATGCCTGCCCGCACGTTGGCTCCCACATCTTTTAGTCCTTGCTGCATATCCCTCAAGACATCTTTTGGCTGTCGTGATATACCATTTTGTTCAATCTCCTTCAGTTTCTTATGATAATGTTCCAATTTTTTGTGTAACTGGGCAATTGTTTGTGCAGATTTCTGGTTCTTCTTCTCAAACACCTAGTGCAGTTGGAAAAAAAGAAATACAAAATGTAAGAAAAACACCATCTTTTATATTAGCGTTTCAATGTTCAGCCACTTCTGAATTATAAAATCATTAATAGATATGGTGCATATTACATTTTACAGATATGAGCCCCAAATATATCAAGATAAAGGGATTTGAGGATACTATTGATTTTTGCATATTACACAGACTGATTTTTTTTTAAAGTATATTTTTAAAAGCTAACTCCACTTTTCAGACCATGTTTCATGTTAAATCAATATTTAATGTAATATGAAACATGGTCAGAGTGCACAGCCCCCACCCCCAAACCGGCCTCCCCCAAACTGACAAGGTTCTTTTCCCTGCTGGCCCCTGTCATATTTCAAATTGTCACAGTTGTGAACAGCTGCATCATACATTGACAGGAATCTGTGAATGAAAAAGTTACATGTCCCATCTTCTACAGCAGCAGAGGGACTGTAGTTCTCAAAGGAGTACAGGTGCAGTGGCGTCACCACAATTGAAGTCCTCTAATACCTCCTCAAGCTCCATAGCTGAAGTACGGACTAGGGACTGGAAGAAGAATCTACAGGAGCCATAGCATCACACCTGCGATCCACCGATCGCAGTTGCAATGCTTTGCAGGCTTAAATGCAAAAAAAGTATACACATTTTTGCAAAATGGGTGCATTTATTTATTTATTTTGCAAAAGGTATAATTCTCCTTTAAATCCAGCAGCCCCTAAGCAATACTGGCACTTCTCATAGTGAGAGAAGATAAAGCTGTGTTAACATCTAACTTTGAGAGTGAAGACTTGATAAGAATTGGGTGTTAACATCACATCATGGGAAACCTGTAGATGCTACTAACACACTGGTGAAAATTTTCACACATTATCACACATGAACCATCTTTCTATCTTTGTATTATCACACACTATAGCAGCTGTAAATGTAATTTATATGACACCTGCAGTGTGTGGCATGGACTATTTCCACTCTGTTCAGCATGTGTTTGTAAAATAAGTTGATTAAAATCATCTTAATCCTTTATACTCAAATAGTTTGCAAAAAAAACGAAACTATTCTATTTCAATCATTTTTATTACATTTTATAAAAGAGAGAAATCTGTTAGGGAATATGTTACAATATAAAGAAATAGAAGATACACCATGGGGAGGATAAACACAAGATCTTCAGGAGTAATGCTGGCCATACACTATACAAAAAAAATCGGACGAAATTCGGTCATTTAGACCGTTTATTTGTTTTATGGCCAGTTAATGGGCACAAAATCAATAATCGTTTGGACGTTTTTGAGCCAAAAAAACGAAGGATAATTTTACAAACTTTCTGCCGAACGAACGATAAATTGAAAGGTTAATGTGTTTCCTGTCTGCACTAGGTATATGTAAAAAAACAAACAAAAAATGTATTTATTTATGTCCACTGAACTATTTATCGTCATTACATGATGACACCATCGTTTGCACTTACGACTGAACGTTCGTTTTTCGAAAATGGGTTCGGCAGATATTTCGTATAGTGTATGGCCAGCATTAGTTCACAACTACAGTAAAGCTCCATACACACGAGCAGAATGTTGGGAGAAATTTGCTGGTACAAAAAATACCGTCTGACATTCTGCCTGTGTGTATGTCAGTCTGTTCGGCTGGTTTCTATCGGACGTTCATGCTGGAAAACCAGCAGGCGACCAGCTCACGATCAGTGATTTCAGCCAATGGCAGAGAGCGCTGATGGAAGTGCTCTGGCCGTCCCCCTGTCAGAACACAACAGCTCAGCGGGGCAGATCGCTGGACTAACCTTGGCTAATAGAGTGGCTCCCGACCGGAGCTGTCAGTTTAAAAAATAACTGTAGTGTGTACCCGGCTTAACATACCAGTGTGTTAGAGCAGATTGCTCTGCTATCAGAAAACATTGACAGATATCAAAATACGAAGCACATGAAAGATTTCCCCCGAGAGTCTTTAAGGAAGGGCGAGGGGGAAAGGGCTAAACAAAAAGGGGGGTTAACAACATAACCAGATAGTAATATAATGTCCAAAGTTTTCTTCAAAACGATTCAGTCCAAACTAGGAAACTATATTTTTTTAGTCTACCTGTAATCATGCATGGTGTCCAGTCCTATCCACTCTGGTTAATGCTAGGAAGCCGGCCTTCAGGCTCATCTATTACAGAATCTGGAAGGCACATGTTTCCTGGTGTGAATCTAGGGGGGTGGCATCCTAGAAGGTATGCCATTAGCAGGGTTCTTGCCTTTCTTCAGTTAGGCGTAGAAATTAGGCTGGCCTTGAGCACTATCAAGGGCCAGATCTCGGCCTTGTCGGTATTTTTTCAAAGACCATTTGCCTCTCATTCCCTGATCTGGGCCTTTGTTCAAGGGGCACTGCGCTTGAATCCGCAGGTTAAGCCTACCGTGTGCCCGTGGGATTTAAATACGGTTTTGTCTGTTCTACAGAAACAACCTTTTGAACCATTGCACCATGCTCCTTTGGTTCTTTAACAAAGAAATTGTTTTTTCTTGTAGCCATATCCTCAGCTAGGAGGGTATCGGAATTATCAGCTCTTTCATGTAAGGAGCCATGTTTAATTTTTCACGAAGACAGGGTGGTGTTGCGTCCTCACCCAACCCTTTTGGCTAAAGTGGTTTCAGGATTCCATCTGAATCAAAATGTGGTCTTACCGTCCTTTTTTCCAGATCCACAGTCCGCGGAGAAGTTGTTACACTCTTTAGATGTTGTAAGAGCAGTCAAAATCTATCTGCAGGCAACGGCTCAGATACGAAAGACTGATTGTCTATTTATACTGCCAGAAGGCCCCAAAAAGGGCCAGGCAGTGTCGAAGTCCACTCTATCTCAGTCTATCTCTAGATGGATTCGACAGGTTATTATTCAGGCTTATGGTTTAAAGAAGAAAATTCCTCCTTTTGAGGTTAAAACGCACTCGACTAGAGCAGTTAGTGCTTCTTGGGCAGTGCATCACAAGGCCTCTATGGCTCAGATCTGCAAGGCTGCAACTTGGTCTTCGGTCCATACATTCACTAGATTCTATCAGGTGGATGTAAGAAGGCATGAGGATGCTGCCTTGGGGCGCAGTGTGCTGCAGGCAGCAGTATGGGTCCTCACGTCCGATGGCGGTCTGTGTTTCTGATCTGTGCCTCCCTCCCCTCAAATTTGGGCATTTCTCTGGGACATCCCACTTAGTAATTATCAAATGCTCTGTGTCCCATGATGTATGAACAAGAAAATAGGATTTTTAAAACAGCTTACCTGTAAAATCCTTTTCTTGGGAGTACATCACAGGACACAGAGCTCCCCCCCTCTTCAGAATTATACGTTGGGCTACTTATTGCTTTGCTACAAAACTGAGGTACTCTCCACATGGGAGGGGTTATATGGGGGGGAACTCGCCTTGTAATTAGGGTTGCCAGTGTCCAATCACCTGATGGTGACTATCTAACCCACTTAGTAATTATCAAAGGCTCTGTGTCCCATGATGTACTCCCAAGAAAAGGATTTTACAGGTCAGCTGTTTTAAAAATTCTATTTTCCTACAACCCCCTATACAATCGTGCAAAGAAGACTTTCATACCATATGCATATGCCATATGCCAATGTGTTAACCATTGAGAACTCACATAAAAAATAACTACCTGGTGTTACCTCACCCCTTATCACTTATCATTGCCCAATTCTCTTCTGGCGGATTCTATTTATGCGGGCGAGGATGTAGTGGTGTTGGCAATCTACTCCACATCTTCTGGACTTGTAGCTCCTGGTGGCCTGTGTCCCAACTCCCCTCCAGTGTCTCTGGAATTCTCACTACGCCAGAACCATCTTTGACAATCCTAAACCTTGGCATTGATAAATTTCCTCCTGTTTATCGAAGGATAGTCTCCAGCATCGTACTAGTAGCCAGAGTTACCATCACAAGACACTGGAGAGGAAAAATGGCACCCAACCTGTCCGAGGTCAAAACCACCATCCAGACTCACTACTCATTTGAAAGACTACTAGCTATTAGAATCGGCTCACTGCTGACCTTTGAAAGTGCTTTGCAACCATAATTAGCTTGGTATCGAAAATAATTTGTTGATGTTACTACTACATAAGAAATTTGTATCAAACTGTGATGTATGTGGATACCTTTTGCTCTGTAAATTATCCCTTTCCTTCTATGTTCCTGTGGTTTCCAGGTGTTTGTATTCCTTAAAGTCTAATAAAAAGTTATTGAAACAAAAAATTGTGTCCTAAAGTATAATTAAAAGCAAAACTTGTTTTTTTTTGCTTTGGACAGAGTGGAGAGAGATTAGGTGGGTTTTTGTTGCTGTTTATACCCGTTAGGGAGATTAAGCCTCTCTATTTGTCACATTTACTGTTATCACAGAAAGTGAAAGAAAATTCCAAATTTTGGGTTGTCTGCAGAGCAGTAATAAAGGGAAAATCTATAAACAGGGACACTAATTCTAGTGACTTTAGTGACAACCAGGGATTCCCTCACTTTGGAGGGATTTCCTTTTAATTCCCTTCTTGTTTTGGCTAGGGACAGAAAGTAAAGGGACATCCCCAATGAGACACAGATGGCAAAAAAAAACCTGACAGGAGTTAAAAACCCCCATTAAGCCTGGTACACACAAGTAGTTTCTTTTTGTTCAAACCAGAGGAGCTTGCTGTACTAACTATTCAATGTTAGTACATAGATCTCCTCGCTGAGCTATTGCTTGCTGACAGGCAGACTGCCAACACCCCCCCCCCCACCAGAACACTGGGCTGCGAGCGCTGATCAGATGCCAATCAGCTGTTGGTTTTTCAGCATGCCCGTTCGACAGAAGCCAAACAGGCTGCTGTACACACTGGCTGATTGAACTGGCCAATTGAACCGGCCAGTATTTGGCCCGTGTGTACCAGCCTTTACTCTATCCAAAAATGTTTTGCCTTTAGTTTAAATTTGTGTATGTGCAAAATACAACCAGTGGCCTAAAGTTGCTTGTTTTAAAAAATATATATGTTGCCCATAAATGACAACATTAATAATATTCAATGGAATATAATCAACAAAGTGTGTGACGTATACTGTTCCAACTTGTACATTTATTATCTACAGTTAACATTAGTTCCGCTATGGCTATAACGGGCATACCTGTTATAAAATTTCTATACAATATTATGGTAGCCAATCAGCTTCTAACTTCAGCTTGTTCAATTAAGACCCACATTTTATCTGGCAACCTTTAGTTGTCCACTATTGAGGAGAATGGTGTGCTGTGACTACACACTGAGTGTTGCTCTGAACTGACTGTGAGCCGCTCCATGCCAAACAGCAAGACAGCAGAGTCTGAGGATATCCCCAGTAATTGAAAGTGATGGAGGATCTAACAGGTTGATGGTGGGAAATAGTGAAGGAGCCTAGTCCTGGAACGCCTGGTAGGAACTGCGAATTACTCAAGGGATCTCACGGAGCAGAGGAACGGCAGCCTAATCTGGTTGAAATGAACCACCCCAAGACACCCACTCCATCGCTCGGTACCCCTGTGGGGGTGATTATTTCTGGTGAGTGGGGGAGCACGGGGGGGGGGGAGCACCTCAAGTCACCAGTTATAAAGAGCACGGAAGTCACTGTTTACTGCTCCTGGCATCCATGAATTGCA
The DNA here is from genome assembly GCA_037952925.1 of Lithobates clamitans. Taxonomy (NCBI): domain Eukaryota; kingdom Metazoa; phylum Chordata; class Amphibia; order Anura; family Ranidae; genus Lithobates; species Lithobates clamitans. Next base: position 3,758,532 of record JBBGZY010000108.1, on the reverse strand, counting down.
TATTCATCGGACTTTGCTCCATACTTCTATTTTTTCCTGGAGACTCTTGGGCTTTTTTAAATTCATTATTGATTATTACTATCAACTGCCTATATACGTACATTGCTGACTGTTATAACCCTGTATACATCATATGAGCTTTACTGTGATTTAGCATATATCAGCACATAGGTCAGGTCACTGACCGGTTTAAAATAAGAGGTCATATAGAGGTCATATATATGGTGGTACTGGCACTTAAAACTGTTTAGTATTTTTCACTATTAATACTGCTAGCCCCTAGGGGGCGCTACACTGTCACAAAACTTTAGATCTCTGGGGATATTAATGCCCACACAAACTTTTACACAACTTTTTCACATATATTTATATATTCTACTCATACACGGCACCTATCTATATATTTTTTAAACTATATAAGGATTATATACATAGTTTTATTTATGTTCGGTGCTTTCTCCTTTTTTCTTTATTATTTTTTGATTTCCACACATATGGCAGCTCTGTTATAGATTACTATTTATTCTCACATATGGTTTTAGGAGATAGTCTCTTATTTTTATATATCTCACTAAGTTAATGCTTGTTTCACAATTGATTACACATCCCCAATTAATTAAGTACTGCTAGTAGGGCAGCGCCAATTTTTCCCAACTACCTCTTTTGAATGTAAATGTAACCACTCCGGTTTGTTTCACCCTGAAACAAATGACCAATGAACAGCTCATGTACAATGTTTACAACAGCTGAAAAATGTTACAGCTGAACTCCAGGGAAAAATGTTTTTAGATATTTATTTGTAAAAATTAAAAAACCTGTAACCATGGGTCTCACATGTGGAGATGCTGTTGCTTTATGTTTAATTCATCCCGTCGCTAGTGTTAGTGCTGAAATTTACAGTCCTGGCTCTCATACAGTGCATACAGTGAAGGATAGTGGGATCAGGAATATACATTCACAAGGGGAGATTGTGACAGACATTCGCCCCTGCCCTCGTCTAATTACAGAACGCCTTGTATTCTGAAAAAAGAATACAAAACATTTTGTAAATGGATGAGGTAGAGTATGAGTGATCCACTATCCTTTATTGTAGGACAGCTAGAACTGTTGAGTTTGGTGCTTACACTAGTGACAGGGTAAATTAAATAATTTTACAAGTATCCGCCTATCTGGGAAATCCATCATTAGAAGTGACTTATTTTTACAAAGCTAATATGTTTTATATAAAAAAACATCACGATTTGCATATCATTTTAGCTGTATATACGATATGTCTTCAGATCCTTCTGACAAACAGTTTTTATTTTAAGGTAATCTGCCTGTGCACGTTTTATCATACTCTCAGTCAGAACTACCCAAGATTGCAAGGTGGTAGAGATTGAACAGCATCAGTATACAAAAAACCTAGAGGCTCTTTCACTTATCCATCTCATACTGTATACCGCTGCTGTCATTTCTGTCTTTGTTTCCAGCAAATTTTTTGTATGCGCTAGCAAACTTTCATGAAAACACATTCAGCAAGATTTAGCTCTAAGTTATAGTGAAACCTTAGTTTTTACAAGCACTTTCAGTGGCTAATTTAATCACTTATTGTTTCCTGTTTCAGGGTGGTTTCTTTCTCTTGCTGCATCCTATACAGTCACTTTTGCATCAATAGGAAGACTGTAAATGTTATCCCCTAATTGTTTGGGACTTTAATGGCAGAAATGCATCAACTGTTTAAAAAAAATTACATCAATCTTAATTTGTATCAACAATAATAAAAAAAGACTATAATCATAAAACATATCTGTTGATTGCTGTTTTATCACATAGATACATTACACCACCAACATAGTACATAATTGTTACATAAAAATGCTTGATATGCAGAGTTTGCCACACAAAATCTGACACATTTCAGAGTCAAATAGCCCCTTCTTCAGGGCTAGCTCTGCTAGAGGGCTGGTATAATCTATCAAATTGAAATTGTGTTTTTTAGAACACACATAATGTATATAAACTGTATCCTGTATCTTGCATCAATAGAAACACACAGCCCTGTAGCCTAGGATGGCAAGGCACTCTCCTGCTCCTCCTCCCTCCCTTCTCCAAGTTAAAAGACTAACTGGAGACTGCACTGTCTACTGGTAACTCTTTCCTGTGAAGAAAGTTTAGAGAAGCAGCATTGCGAGACCAGGAGCCTTCAACATTTGGGCTAGGTTCACATTTGTGTGTTGCGAGAACGTGCAAAATTGCTAGTTTTCTCTCAGTGCACAAAAGCCCCTAAGCATCTCGCAATCCGTGTGCATTTGTGTGCGCCAAAATGCATGGTACCAAAATACCATACATTTAGGGGAGGCACATTTTTCTCAAAAAGGTAACTGAAATCAATGAGTTGTCCTAAATGCGATGTGCAGAAAAATGCAAAAACATGTGTACACTCCTTCGCACCTGTATAGCTTTGAACTGAGCCATAAAGTGGTAAGCTACAAGTGCTTGAGTAAGAATTTTAACAAATAGGAGAATGTTTATTTTCAATGTGTATAACTAAAAAATGATGAGGGTTTAATACTACTTTAAGATTGTATGTCACCTCTGAAGCTAACTTTTTTGGTGTGAATATGCTCGCAATTTCTGTCATCACTTAATTTCTATCCAGATCCGGATTTTCCGCAGACAAAACCTCAGACTTTTGTTCGAAGGGCGTTGGTCCCAAACTTGTCTTGCATACAAACAGGATACAAATGTCGGCCAACAAACACGAACATATTGACGTACTACGTTGTTTTTCAGCTCTTTAGCGCCACCCTTTGAGCTCCTTCTGCTAATTTTGTGTTAGTAGAATCAGTATAATTTTCCTTCCACTTCACAATTATGTGCCACTTTGTGTTGGCCTATCACATAAAATCCCAATAAAATACATTTACGTTTTTGGTTGTAACATGACAAAATGTGAAAAGTTACTTTTTCAAGGCACTGTATGATCACGCAGCCCGGCAGGTCAGGAAAGGGGGGAACAAGTGGCGAGCATACCATACCAGGCCACATGCCCTCAACATGGGGGGGGTGCTCTGGGGCAAGGGGGGCTCTGCGCCCCTCACCCCAAAGCACCTTGTCCCCATGTTGACATTAACAAGAGGGCCCCCAGATCCTGGCCCCACACCCTATTTGAATGATTATGGGGTACATTGTACCCCTACTCATTCAGCCAAAAGAGTGTCAAAAATAAATTAAACCAGTACTTTTAGAAAGTACTTTATTATTTTTGAATTTTTTGACAAAGTCCTTTATTAAAGTAGATCCAACATGTCTTCTCCCTCTGGTTCTTCTCCCTCATCCATCTTCTCCCTCTGATGGGCGGTGACATCACAGGGGGGTGGGGTCTCTGGATGATGTCACTGGATGGCCACACTCCATGGTTATCGCTCTCATTCTCTCATACTGGTCACTGGAAGTTAAACATGGCACCTCATGGCAAAGAACTCTCTGAGGATCTTAAAAAAAAATGTTCCTCTTCATAAAGATGGTCTAGGCTATAAGAAGATTGCTAAGACCCTGAAACTGAGCTGCAGCACGATGTATCACCAGTTTGAACTGGGCCTCATAAGTGAAGAAATGAAGAACTATAATCATTTATCAGTAACTACTCAAATTCTTGCAAAGGTCTAATAATTACTGAATATTTTCGATGGTATGGAAGCTCATACCGGAGAAGTAGGGCCTAACTGATAGAAGTAGAATTTAAAATGATACCCTCACAAAGTCCCTTAAAACAGGGTGAGCAAATCACAGAAGCCATGAAGCCAACGACCCTGAAACATAATATCGTTTCTCCCCTCCCCTTTCTTTTTTTTATCCCTTTCTTTTGTTGCCAATGGAAATGCCTGCTGACCTCTAGTATGGGAAGTCTGGCTTGCCATCACTGGTTTGCCATCCCTGACTTAAAACTTGCATTAAAAAAAAAAAAATCACAAATAAGGACATTGCTTACATTTTGTATCCACCTTATTTATGTGCATTTTCTGTTTTGCAAATTGACTGTGGTTTAATAAGGCTTCAAATATATTGCACACTAGAAGAAAAAAGGAGGGTTCAAAGTCAAGGCTAGATTTAAAGGAAGACCATACAGGCTGTGGCCTAGGGCACTGGGGCTGCCATGGGCTGTGCCCAGCAATATACTGTACTACATAGCTGCCAATGACTCCATTAATTAGAAAAGCATGCACTTTCTCCTGGACACTAGTATCCCAGCTTATAGTACTATTTGCTTACTTTTGCTTGCAAGTCCTTGGTCAGTCAGTCCTTGTAGTAGGGACCAAGTAATGATATACTCTCACTTTATTAGGTACACTTTGCTAGTACCGGGTCGGACCACCTTTTGCCTTCAGAACTGCCTTATTTCTTTGTGGCGTAGATTCAACAAGGTGTTGGAAACATTCCTCAGAGATTTTGGTCCATATTGACATGATAGCCTCACGCAGTTGCTGCACATTTTTCGGCTGCACATCCATGATGCGAATCCCCTGTTCCACCACATACCAAAGGTGCTCTATTGGTCTGGTGACTGTAGAGGTCATTGGAGTACAGTGAACTCGTTGTCATGTTCAACAAACCAGTTTTAGATAGTTTGAGCTTTGTGACATGGTGCATTAAACTGCTGGAAGTAGCCATTAGAAAATGGGTACACTGTAGTCATAAGGGGAAGGACATGGTCAGCAACAATACTCAGGTAGGCTGTGGCATTTAAACAATGCTAAATTGGTACTAAGGGGCCCAAAATGTGCCAAGAAAATACCCCCCACACCATTTCACCATCACCAGCCTAAATCGTTCATATAAGATGGATCCATGCTTTTATGTTGTTTATGCCAAATTCTGACCCTACCATCTAAATGTCAGAGCTGAAATTGAGACTCATCAGACCAGGCAACGTTTTTCCAATCTTCTACTGTCCATTTTTGGAGAGCTTATGCAAATTGTAGTTACAGCTTCCTGTTCATAGCTGAAAGGAGTGGCACCCGATGTGGTCTTCTGCTGCTGTAGCCCATTTGCTTCAAGGTTCGATGTGTTGTGCATTTAGAAATGGTTTTCTGCATACCTTGTCTGTAGAGCTGCACAATTAATCGTTAAAAGATCACGATCTCGATTCACCCCCTCTAATGATCTATGTTGTGGAGTGTCTCCATTCTTTCATATTACAAGTATAGAGTTCTCTGCTTACTCTGGCAGTTTGCCAAACCCAGCATTCTGCCAAGATTTTAACAACATTGTAACTCTTTCGACTTAGATCAAAGGGATGAAACTTCTGTGTGAATATGCAGGAAGTTTAACCACTTAAAGGGGTTGTAAAGGTAAAAATTTTTTCACCTTAATCTATTCTATGCATTAAGGTGAAAAAACTTTTGACAGTACCGCCGCCCCCAGCCCCCCCGTTTTACTTACCTGACGCCTCGAATCTTCGCTGCTCGTTCTTGTCATCTTCGCTGCAGCTCAGCCTGGTCGCTGATTGGCTGCAGTGGATGGATTCAAAGCAGCGCAGCCATTGGCTCGCGCTGCTGTCAATCACATCCGATGACGCGGCGCGCCGGGGGGCGGGGCCGAGTGATACAGCGAGCGGCTATAGCCGCCGGCTGTATCACGGGAGCGCGCCCGCAAGCACTCACCACCATGCGAGGGAGCTCGCATTAAGGTGGTGAATGCTTGCGGGGAGGAGCTGAAACAGCCGCCGAGGGACCCCAGAAGACTAGGTTCGGGGCCACTCTGTGCAGAACGAGCTGCACAGTGAAGGTAAGTATAACATGTTTGTTATTTTTTTTTTTTTTTTAAATTACCTTTACAACCGCTTTAAAGTCTAAACCTTTTTCTGACACTTGTTTCTTGCAGTTAAAATCAGATTTTTTTTGCTAGAAAATTACTTGGAACCCCCAAACATTATATATATTTTTTTTTAGCAGAGACTCTGGAGAATAAAATGGGGATTGTTGCAATATTTTATGTCACACTGTATTTGCACAGTGTTCTTTCAAATGCAATTTTTTGGGAAAAGTACACTTCAGTGAATAAAAAAACAAAACAGTAAAGTTAGCCCAATTATTTTGTTTAATGTGAAAGATGATGTTACGCCGTGAGAATCATGAGAGAATCGTGATCTATCTTCTAAGCAAAAAAAAATCGCGATTCTCATTTTAGCCAGAATCGTGCATCTCTACTTGTCTGTAATGAGTGGTTATTTGAGTTACCGTTCTCAAACCAGTCTGCCCAATCTCCTGTGACATCAACAAGGCAATTTTGTCCACACAGCCTCCACTCACTGGATATTTTCTCTTTTTTGGACCATTCTCTGTAAACCCTATAGCTGGTTGTGTGAGAAAAACCCAGTAGATCAGCAGTTTTTGAAATACTTAAGACCAGCCCGTTTGGCACCAACAACCATGCCACGTTCAAAGTCACTTAAATCCCCTTTCCTCCCCCATTTTGATGCTCGGTTTGAGCTTCAGCAAGTCGTCTTTACCACTTCTAGATGCCTAAATGCATTGAGCTGCTGCCATGTGATTGGCTGATTAGCAATTTGTGTTACCAAGCAATTGAACAGGTGTACCTAATAAAGTGGCCGGTGAGTATATTATTCCAACATACAGTATATTAGAGAGTATTCACCTAGTCACTTACAGTTAAAGTAGGGGAACATTCAAAGCACTCTAGGTATTCTTTATTGCCTGATGGCCAAGCTTGTCCAGGAAAAAAAATGGCTAGGGTGGATAACACAGCTGATCACTATTATTTTTTTCCCTAACAAGCTGGAGCTTACCATGTACCTACTACCCTCTTAATATAATATGCAATATCACCCAAGATCTGTGATGCAAACTTGCATGTTTGTAAAAATAGTTTGTAATAATATATTGTTTTCTGGCTTGATAGTGCATGGCAGCCACTGTCTTGTGTCAATAGGCACCTTAAGAGTTACAGGAAGAACTGGGCACACTGCTTTACATGACCAAAGTGTCCTGGGAAAGGTGGAGGTGGGTGTGTAAGATGTGTAAGTGAAAGAAAAGGGGTTATTTGCTCTCTGTTCGGCCTCAACACAGGCGCCGTGGGCTTTCTGCATTTTGGTGTTCTGACCAGAATAGGCTATGGCAGTTACCCTAAAAAGACAAGCCTCTGCACACCTTAACACTTTCATGACTAAGCCTATTTTTGAAATTTGGTGTTTACAAGTTAAAATCCGTATTTTTTGCTAGAAAATAACTTAGAACCCCCAAGCATTATATATATTTTTTTAGCAGAGAATCTAGAGAATAAAATGGCTATTGTTGCAATATTTTATTTCACACGGTATTTGTGCAGCGGTGTTTTAAACGCAAATTTTTGGGGAAAGGGACACTTTCATGAATTTAAAAAAAACAAACAGTAAAGTTACCCCAATTTTTTGTATAATGTGAAAGATGATGTTACGCTGAGTAAATAGATACCAAACATGTCACGCTTTATAATTGCACGCACTCGTGGAATGGCAACAAACTACGGTACCGAAGAAATTCCATAAGCAACGCTTTAAATTTTTTTTTACGGTTACCAGGTTAGAGTTACAGAGGAGGTCCAGTGCTAGAATTATTGCGCTCGCTCTGATGATCGCGGCGATACCTCACATGTGTGATTTGAACACTGTATACATATGCGGGCGCGACTTCCATATGCGTTTTCTTTGCCATTTTTTTTTTATATTTATAAATTGTGTTAAAAAAAATAATTTTTTTTTGATCACTTATATTGCTGTCACAAGGAATGTAAACATTCCTTGTGACAGTAATAGGTGGTGACAGGTACTCTTTATGGAGGGATCGGGGGTCTAAAAGACCCCCGATCCCTCCTTTGCACTTCAAAGTATTCAGATCGCTGAAAACGGCGATTCTGAATACTGTGTATTTTTTTAATACTGGCGCCATTGGCAGCCGAGTAAACGGGAAGTGACGTCATGACGTCGCTTCCGCGTTTACAATTAGAAGGCTGGAACGAAGCCACCCACAGCTTCGTTCCAGCCCGCCCCCAGCCGCCGGAGGTGTCCGATTGGTCATCGGGCCTCCTGATGGACCGGGAGGCCCGGTAAGAGCAGCGGGAGGGGGGGGACATCCCCTCCCGCTGCTCCGGTATAACAGCCGAGCGGCTCCATTGCAAGCCGGTCACAGTCTCCTGTCATCCAGTCACGGTCTCCTGTCATGCGAATTGCAGGCAGGGAACCCGCCTGCAATTCGCTTAAGTGTGAACCAAGCGTAAATGGGAGTAAACAAGAAACCATGTAAAATTTAAATGCCGCTTATACAGCTCCTACAGGTTACAAGAGGCCACTTAAAAATCTTTGAACCTGCTATGTAGTAATGCCAGCTTGTTCGTTCAGAACCTCTTTGTTCCCTTTTCTTTCTTTTTATTTATTTATTTTTTGAAGCAAAATCCGGAGAGCAGAATAGGGCAACAGCAAGAACTGCAATTTTCTGAAGATTGTCAGACAACCTTTCTACACAAGGCAGGCATTAATAGGACTACATAAAAGCATCGGGAAAAGAACTGCAAGACACACTTTTCTTTTATCTTGGAATCCCTTTTATACCAGCCCTGTAAGATCATCTGCAAATGCAGAGAAAGCGATCTGACAATGCACAGAAAACTATAGTTGCCCCTGCTGTCCTGTTCTTCCTCCCTTATGCCTTATGTTTATGGACAGAAAAAGACAGGGGGATACAGTTTTAGGAAGAAGATGCTTGTCTACCATTATGTCTGTAAACATGAAAGTGTGTGTTTTGTACATGAAGAACAATATTAGTAGTCTTTTATTTCCTGCGATTGTGAAACTGTGATCAGTGTTGTGGTATGAGCATTAACTCTAAAAGAGGGCTTTCACATCGAGCCGTCACCGACATCAGCAGTAAAGCAGCGCTACTTTTAGTGCCGCTTTACCGTTGTTTTAGCGACCCTATTCGGCCGCTAGCGGGGCGGTTTTAACCCCCTGCTAGTGGCCGAAAAGGAGTTAAATCCGCCCGCAAAACACCGCCGGTATCGTAGCGCTGCCCCATTGATTTCAATGGGGAGCAGCAGTGGAGGAGCAGTGAGTTCACCGCCCCAAAGAAGCTGCTGGCAGGACTTTTTGTGATGCCCTGCCAGCGCACCGCTCCAGTGTGAAAGCCCTCGGGCTTTCACACTGGAGTAAATAGAGCCGCATTTTCAGTCGCTATGCAGGCGCTATTTTTAGCGCTGTAGCGCCTGAAAAACGCCGGCAGTGTGAAAGAGGTCTGAAAGACATCCTTCTTTGTCTTTGCAAAAAGTTTGGAACTGTGCGGTATTAATTGTCTTTTTGGCAAAAGAGGTTCCTCGGGCATTCCATTATAGACCAGCTAGATTTTATGTAATTCAATATGAATAATAGGATCTTTGTACTCACCATAGAATCCTTTTCTCTTAGTTATTATCTAGCTGTGCCACTCAATAGACTAACTGCTTCCTGCTCAGAAGCCATGTATATGCGGCCTTGGAAACAAGCGGTTTTACCAGGATCATGGCCTCCAATGTTTGGACGTTCTAAGTAATTTCTAGCAAAAATAACAAAAATGCAGATTATAACATGTCTGTGAACATTTTTTAAATAGTTTTGGTAGGCAAGTGGCTAAGCAATGTAAGTGTATACTGCCACCTACAGGAGAAATGGATGCGTAAAACCTGAAGGCCAGCCCCCATGAGGCTACAACTCCTCCCAACTCAAACCTGCTTAGTTGTAGAAAGCAGTCCAAAAGGACACAATCACATATGAGGGGAGGGAGCTGTGTCCCTCAATTGACCCTGAGAAAAGGATTTTCTCTCTCATTCATTGAGGGACACAGCTTACCGTATATACTCGAGTATAAGTCGTTCCGAGTATAAGTCGAGGCCCCTAATTTACCACAAAAAACTGGGAAAAATTTATTGACCCGAGTATAAGACAAGGGTGAGAAATGCAGAGGGTCAACAATGCCCATCTGCAGCTGCCTGCCTCTCTGTGTCCTGTGCAGCCTACCTGTACCCTGTGCATGTGTCCTGTGTCCTGTACATGTGTGTCCTGTACATGTGTCCTGTACATGTGTGTCCTGTACATGTGTCCTGTGTCCTGTACATGTCCTGTGTGCATGTGTCCTGTGTGAATGTGCAGCCTACCTGTGTCCTGTGCAGCCTCCCTGTGGCGATCTCCAGCCTCCCTGTGGCGATCTCTAGCCTCAAACGGCGGCCGGCGTGTGATGATAGTGTTCAGCGGCCATTCCACAGTTCAAAAGCCGCGCCTCCTCCTAGTTTGTGATAGGCTGACCGCTGACTGCCTATCACGGACATTCTCTCATTCTCATACCACGGACGAGGATGAGAGAATGTCCGTGATAGGCTGTACACTGACAGCTGTCCAGCCTATCACAGACTAGCAGGAGGCGCGGCTTTTGAATGCTGGAATAGCCGCCCAACACTATCATCACACGCCGGCCGCCGTCTGCCTGCATGACACGCTGGTCATGCAGACAGACGGCGGTGACTCGAGTATAAGTCGAAGGGGACACTTTCAGCCCAAAAAAAAGGGCTGAAAAATTTGACTTATACTCTAGTATATACGGTAATAAAAATTAAAGCGGTATTAGATCCAAACATTTATTATATTTCAGCTTGCCAATTTTTAGATGTGCTGGCTGCATTAGTTTTCTTTTAAGCTATTTTCATCTGGTAATTCAGTCAGTAAATCTGTTTTCAAAAGAACAAGCTATCTTGAAAAATGTTTCAGTTACAGGGATGAGATAAACAGTTTACTATTGGAAGGGGAAAGAGCCTAATAAAGAAAATGAATGCAGCTACCACACCTCATGATTGGTAAGCTGCAGTATATTACTTTTTTGGGTTTGAATTTAATACCGCTTTAAGCAAGGCAGAGCCATCCAAAAGCAATTCAAACAGGGGGGTGAGCACCCCAACAAAAAACACAGAGGAACCAGACCAACAACAGATAGCCAAGGGAAACCAAAGGCATTAAATAGCCACTTGCAATACCTTTTGACCAAACTTACATCTGCCGAGGTAGACACAATGACCTAAGAAAACATACCCCAAATCCCCCAGCATCCCAAATATCCTAATGAAGGTTGAGGCCTTGTGAAAACAGAGAATAATAAATATAAAATTCATAGTTGGAGTGGAACCCCTTGTAAAAGAATAAATCAACAAAGATTAACAAGAGAAAAGGAAACAAAGAATATACTTGACCTTGATAGTGCTAAAGGCAAAATGTTGTTCTGATCCCAAAAGGAGGAAAGGAACCCCCAGCTTGTTGCTGGTTATCCATATCTGCTGCCTGTTCTAACCTCCAGCTTGGTTATCCATGTCATAATTAGCACCCTAACAGCTACCAAATTGGAAAAAAAAAAAAGAGGTGGGAGTGCACCTTCATGTTTAAGGTCCGGATGTGGAATGTCATCATGGCGCTTGCTTGGCACCTTTTCCGCAAGTTTAAAGGAGAGAGGAAGCCAACAGCCTGAGCCTGCCCTCAGTGCTCTGCACAGAGCCAGACCGGCAGAGTTTACTGCTACAGGAGAAAGGTCAGTGTATTACTCTGTGGGGGGGTTACTGATGTAAGGGGGAGCGAGAGAGAACACTAAGGCAAGGAAGACTCAAATATAAGGGGTGCTCTGGGGACTCTGATGTAAAGTGGGCTTTGGGAACCCTGATTTAGGTAAGAGTGTTGGGAACTCTGATGTAAGTGGGGCTTACATCAGAGTTCCCCTTTACACCTCAGCATTTGCCCTTACATCTGAGCTCCTCCTTCCCCCTTAATTCAGGGTTCCCAGAACATCCCTTACATTAGAGTTCCTCTTTATATTAGAGACCACAGAGTGGCCTCTTACAGTGTAAGGGGGAACTCTGCAGACTCAGATGTAAGCGGGCACACTGCAGACTCTGATGTAGAGGATAAAGGGGGGCTCTGGGAATCCTGATTAACCACTTCAATACCAGGCACTTCCCCCCTTCTTGCCCAGGACAATTTTCAGCTTCCAGCGCTGTCGCACTTTGAATGACAATTGGGCGGTCATGTAACACTGTACACAAACTAAATTTTTTATCATTTTCTTCCCACAAATAGAACTTTCTTTTGGTGGTATTTGATCACCTCTGGGTTTTTTATTTTTTGCTAAACATACTAAAAAAGACCAAAATTTTTGAAAAAAAAAGTTTTTCTTTGTCTCTGTTATAAAATTTAGTTTTCTCCTTCACTGATGGGCACCGATAGGTGGCACTGATGGGGACTGACAGGCAGCATTGATGGGCACTGACAGGCGGCACTGATGGGCACTGACCGGTGGCACTGATGGGCACCGTTTACCGGCACTTCCTGGTTCATGCAATGATCAGCTGCGATTGGTCACAGCTGATCATGTGGTAAGGAGCCCCCGTCAGAAGCTCCTTACCATGATCAGAGATACGGAGTGTCAGACTGACACGCGGCACTCGCGATCGCCGCGCTGCGCCCCCCCGGGTGCGATACGGCATGTTATCCTGCTGGACCTCATATGATGGCCAGTCAGGATAACAGAACCACTGCCGGCCGTCATTCTGCTATAGGCCGGGCGGGAAGTGGTTAAAGGGGAATGCTGTGAACCCTGATGTAAGTAGGGTTACCAGAGACCCCCTTAAATCATAGTTCACTTTTACACCAGTCTGCAGCGTTTCCCCTTACATCAGAGATCTCAGTGTTCCCCATTTAATCATGGTTTCCAAAGCATCCTTTACATAATAGTCCCCACTTACATCAGAGTCTGCAGAGTCCCCCTTTAAACCTTAAGGAACTCTATGAGTTCAGATGTAAGGGAGAACGCTGCGGATTCAGATGTAAAGGGGAACTCTGCATACCCTAATTTAAGGGAGGAACTCTGTCGACTCTGATGTAAGGGGGAACACTGGGGACTCTGGAGACACTGATGTATAGGGTAATGGTAGGGACTTTGATGTAAGGTGGAGCACTGACATAAGGAGGGATACCGATGGAAGGGGGAATCTTCAGACTCTGATGTAAAGAGGGACTCTGGGAACCCTGATGTATTGGGAATGCTGGAGGCTCTGATATAAGGGGGGATACTAATGTAAGCAGGGATTCTGAAGACTGATATACGGTGGGACTCTGAGAACCCTGATGTAAGCGGGGACTCTGGAGTAAAAAGATGTTTCATTCTGACTGCTGAACTCTATATGTTGTTTTTTGTTACTTACTCCCGTTTTCTATACATTTTGTTACATGAGTAAATGTCTAAACTGACCAAATGTCTAAACTAACCAGCAGTTTAGCCATTAATGGCTGTGTGTTGAGTTATTTTGAGGGGGCAGCAAATTTACAGTTATACAAGCTGTACACTCATTACTTTACATTGTAGCAACATGTCATTTCTTCAGTGTTACATGAAAAGATATAATGAAATATTTACAAAAATATGAGGGGTGTACTCACTCTTGTGAGATACTGTATGTATTTTGGAAAATTGTTTTCCATACTTACCATAATTTTCCTTCCCTGGCTTTCCCTTGTGTCAGTATAACAATGGGGTTTCCCTGCCCCACTACCTGATGATAGGACAACCACTCACTAGAAAATAAATCCAGCCCAAATTTCCCCCCTAATGTTCCACTAAAGAGCTGAGCAAAGAAACACCAGAGCAAAGAGGGAAACTATGCTAACACGAGGGGAGCCAAGAAAAAAATATTACAGAAAACATTTATCAGTATTTTGGCTCACCTCATGTCAGCATAACAGTAGGACATCCAGCATAAAAAAACAAGGGTGGGACTTAAAAATACCGTGGATAAACTTTTATTCCTGAGACAAGGTAGAAGTAAGGAACAAGACAAAGGATTTGTTAAGTCCAGTCATAATAACAGGATTTTTTTGTTACCTACCCTAAAACCGGATACACACTATACAATTTTCTGCAGATTTTTTCCTTTAGATTTACCAAAACCATATAATATGAGGTCAAACCTAAACACTTTCATTTTGTATGCAATCAGGCAGGCCCTTGCACTGCAAGGTTTTGGTAAATCTAAAGGAGAAAATCTAAACAACATTTTATAGTGTGTATGGCCCTTAAAATTCCTCTCTCTTAGTTCATTGATGGACACACCTCTTTTCATTCATGACCATGGGGTTTTATTGAGCCACCTACAGGAGTACGACACTGGGCAGAAAAGAACACTACACTGCCTATGGACAGTCCTAGCTGGTATAAACCCCCTCTCTGCTCTATAGCATATAGCCATATGCGCCCTTCTGAGACTTACAGGATAAGGCCTCCAGCTCCGACACCTGCCATGAGGAAGTGATGTCAACCAAAAAAGGCGATGAGCAGCAGGTGCACGGTCATATGTCCCATAGCGAGATGGTTAACTCGCTGCCTGTTTCAGGATGGGGCTGTAACAGCTGACCCAGTGAGTAGCTAAAGATCCGTGAGCATTTGCTGACCAGGCTGGGGTGACTACTGGATCTACATTATCCAGCCTGTTGATTGAAGATCTCTGCAGGAAAAAATCTCTGGAACAAAGAAAAAGAGGAAAAACCTATGGAACCACGGGTCCCAGTAGGGAACTAAGTCCCCACTCCTGAAATACTAGGCAGAAATACCTGGTTTGCCTATAGAAGAGAGAAAGGGTTTATACTAGCTAGGACTGCCTATAGGGCTGTGTTCGTTTTTTGCCTTTAGGGTGGTCAAGAATGGTCAAGAATGAGAAGAGCTGTGTCAGTCAATGAACGTAAGAGAAATCAACTTTATAATGACATATGCATCGGGTGAAAACCCTGCTCTCACCGCTGCTCTCGGCCCGACAGATGCAGCGGGCGGGGCCAAGGATCCCTTCTGACGTCAGCCAGGAGGGGAAGAGAGAGGAGAAGAGAGGAAGCCCCACCCGCTGCATCTGTCATGCGAGAGAGGAGAGAGGCGGTGGCTCAGATCAGCACTGATCAGCGCTCTATAACCAAGGTTTTTACTGCATTCATTTTATAAAGCATTATCATAGGGGGACATTACATACATAACCAGAGAGGATAGTGTGAGAAATTAATAGTAATTAGAGCAGCCGGAGCGGAGGGAACAGACATAGAGGTGACAGGCAGGGAGGGAGGGGGAGAGGGCACAGAGGAGGACAGAGCATGCAGCGGATGACAGAGGCCCGTAATCTGACCACTGTGTCAGGGCTCAGCAGCCATGTTACACCATGGTCAGTTTACAGGGGGGAGGGCATAGCCAGGCAGGATCAGCCAGGTATTTCAGGTGTTACAAGGGGCCAAATTACACAGCACAAGCACTGTGCTGTATAACATGCTTTTAAGGAACAGGATCTTTATTTTTATTTTTGTTAGGTTAACAAACGCTTTAACTCTTCTGGTGGATGGTGAGCTGAATGGTTTTCTCTACCAAACACAAAATCATGAATCATATTAATTAAAGAAAATATGTACAAAATCACCACACATCCCTGTAGACAACCAACTTTACATGCAAACCATGAGGTAATACATCATATATTTTAGACAATTTACAGTCAGGTCCATAAATATTGGGACATCGACACAATTCTAATCTTTTTGGCTCTACACATCACCACAATGGATTTGAAATGAAACAAACAAGATGTGCTTTAACTGCAGACATTCAGATTTAATTTGAGGGTATTTACATCCAAATCAGGTGAACGGTGTAGGAATTACAACAGTTTGTATATGTGCCTCCCACTTTTTAAGGGGCCAAAAGTAATGGGACAATTGGCTGCTCAGCTGTTCCATGGCCACGTGTGTTATTCCCTCATTATCTCATTTACAAGGAGCAGATAAAAGGTCCAGAGTTCATTTCAAGTGTGCTATTTGCATTTGGAATCTGTTGCTGTCAACTCCCAATATGAGATCCAAAGAGCTGTCACCATCAGTGAAGCAAGCCATCATTGGGCTGAAAAAACAAAACAAACCCATCAGAGAGATAGCAAAAATATTAGGTGTGCCCAAATCAACTGTTTGGAACATCCTTAAAAAGAAAGAACGCATCGGTGAGCTCAGCAACACCAAAAGACCTGGAAGACCACGGAAATTAACTATGGTGGATGACCGAAGAATTCTTTCCCTGGTGAAGAAAATACCCTTCACAAAAGTTGGCCATATCAAGAACACTCTCCAGGAGGTAGGTGTATGTGTGTCAATGTCAACAATCAAGAGAAGACTTCACCAGAGTGAATACAGAGGGTTCACCACAAGATGTAAACCATTGGTGAGCCTCAAAAACAGGAAGGCCAGATTACAGTTTGCCAAACAACATCTAAAAAAGCCTTCACAGTTCTGGAACAACATCCTATGGACAGATGAGACCAAGATCAACTTGTACCAGAGTAATGGGAAGAGAAGATTATGGAGAAGGAAAGGAACTGCTCACGATCCAAAGCATACCACCTCATCAGTGAAGCATGGTGGTGGTACTGTCATGACGTGGGCATGTATGGCTGCCAATGGAACTGGTTCTCTTGTATTTATTGATGATGTGACTGCTGACAAAAGCAGCAGGATGAATTCTGAAGTGTTTCGGGCAATATTATCTGCTCATATTCAGCAAAATGCTTCTGAATTCATTGGACGGCGCTTCACAGTGCAGATGGACAATGACCCGAAGCATACTGTGAAAGCAACCAAAGAGTTTAAGGGAAAGAAGTGGAATGTTATGCAATGGCCAAGTCAATCACCTGACCTGAATCTGATTGAGCATGCATTTCACTTGCTGAAGACAAAACCGAATGGAAAATGCCCCAAGAACAAGCAGGAACTGAAGACAATTGCAGTAGAGGCCTGGCAGAGCATCATCAGGGATGAAATCCAGCGTCTGGTGATGTCTATGCGCTCCAGACTTCAGGCTGTAATTGACTGCAAAGGATTTTCAACCAAGTATTCAAAAGTGAAAGTTTGATGGATGATTGTTAATCTGTCCCATTACTTTTGGTCCCTTAAAAAGTGGGGGGCACATATACAAACTGTTGTAATTACTACACTGTTCACCTGATTTGGATGTAAATACCCTCAAATTAAAGCTGAAAGTCTGCTGTTAAAGCACATCTTGTTAGTTTCATTTCAAATCCATTGTGGTGGTGTATAGAGCCAAAAAGATTAGAATTGTGTCAATGTCCCAATATTTATGGTCCTGACTGTATATAAAACAAATCCAGTGCACAGTTCACATGGAAAGAAGGTAGAAACCATGGGTTTATAGAAAGGTAATAGAAAGCATAGTAATACTTAACAAGGCATAAATATGGTACAAACGGTCAATATCTTTTTTTACCTTACTTAGAATAATCACTTAAAAATCTTCCCTTTCCTTTAAAGATTTCCTTCTATTCACTTTACTGTGGCAAGTGAATAGGGACCCAAAAAAGAGAAGTTATGAAAGAGTCAGTGTGTAGGGCTTAATAATGGTGCAGTGAGTTTATAGTAAATAATTCTGCTGTTACTGTGACATGTTAAAGCGGTAGTAAACTGCAGCAGTAAAAAAACAAAACAAATGGGCCCCGGGCAGTTTAAGTCATAATGTGCTAGTATGCGCCTCATACTAGCATATTATGACAGACTTACCTGAAAACCAAGCCCTCCAGTGGTGCGCTCTCACCGCTGTAGAACCTTCCATCTTCACCCAGTCTTCCTTCCGGGTTTTTGGGCTTCGGCGGTATGAATGGCTGAGCCGTGCTAATGTCACTCCAACGCATGCACGCGGGAGTCTCTGTTTACGGCACAGGGCTCTGAAGGAAAGGCACAGGTATGCTGTTCCTTCAGAGCGCATGCACCGGTGACATCACCGGCTGGATCTAATGTGAGTAAATACTTAACTTATTCTGGTCCCCCGCAGCTTTCTCTATAAGCTGCACTCTCCAGCCTCCTCAACATACAATACAGGAGTAGAGCGCTGGAGTGGGGGTGTGAGGTATGTAGTGATGCCTACACTGTAACCCCTGGTCATAACAAGCATTTATCCCTTTCAGTTTGGGGGCCCTACTGCAACTGTGTTTTTTTACATTTCTGGGCTTTAACACACTACACAATTATTTGTATTGGTAATTCAATGGCAGCAACAACATACATGTTGAAATGTAAGACATACACAAATAAACTACTATATTCAATACAGAGATGACTGTAAGCTGCTTGGAAGAAGCTGGAGAAAAAAAAAATCTTTTTAAATAACAAGCTATACAGTTTACGCTTGTTAGTATTACCTGCTTGATGCGAGAGGCCTGTTGTCGGTCTGCATTATTGGCCAATTTCAGATACTCTGCCACATTATCATCCCTGGCCTCTTGCTCAATCTTTATCTGTTCCGTAATCTTAAGGATTTTTTGGTGTAGATGGTCCATGGCTGCTTTAGTGCGCTGTGGATCTGGTGCCCCTTCGGGGACTTCCAGGCTGATGTTTCCTTCGGAGCCCCCATGAAGTGCACTGGGGGGAAGACTCAGTGTACTCAAATCCCCTTTGTCAGATTGCTGATAAAAAAAAACAAGGACACATGTGAGTGATGTAAAAAAACAAAGACTACAACTCAAACCTCAGGCTTGGAAATTAGAACAATTATTTATTAATATGTTTCTTTAAGTACATATTCACGTGTGGACTTGTTGAGCAATTTATATCACTCATGAAAAAAAACTCTATTCAGGGGAATGGCGCTGTTCAAATAATAAATATAAACTATGTCTGAATCCAATCTACTATTATAAATGTTAAATGTTACCAGCTCTACGTATGAAGTGAAACAGTGTTACAAGGTATATATAAAAATCTGAACACAAAAAAGCAAAAAATTAAATAAAATATATGATAAGGATATGAGAATAATATGTGTGTATACACAACCTTGGTCAACTCAAAAAATAAAAAATGGCATATACACATGACACAAATAAGCCTCATCAAAAATAAGTAAAAATAATAAGTGTTAGGTGCAACGTGACACAATAACTTCAAAGATAGGAGTATAATATGTGAATTCAAAAAAACATTATAAAACATCAACTGCTATTAGTGATCAACTCATCAAAATAAATAATTAAAAATAAAATAAAAATGTTTTACATGTATTTAAAAAAAACATATGAAAACGGATAAGTGTTACATGCCAAAAAAAAAAAAATATCTATCTATCTATCTATCTATCTATCTATCTATCTATCTATCTATCTATCTATCTATCTATCTATCTATCTATCTACCTATCTATCTATATAAAAAAAATATGTATATAAAAGTGTATTTATGTGGACTCAAATAGGCAATTTCAAAAAGACAAAAATGAATAAAAAGCACAGTGCTAATCTGCGCACAAAATTAATAAATAAAGTGACAAGTGCTAATCCAGAGTGATAAGTCCCAAGAATGTAATATACATGTGTGTATATTCATACACTCATATAATCTAGAAACGGGACTTTGGAGGCACAACAATATTAAACTACGAAAAAATAAATTTGTTAGGGGTTTTTATTAATAAAGTGTAAAAAGACAATGAACAGACATGGACATTTAAAAACAGATCAGGTTAGACATAAAACCTGGTATTGGTACACCACAAGGATCCTATCCTGCAAGCTTGTATAAAATTTAAAGAAATTGTATGTATATAATCAAAGCACTTATTCTAAATGAAGGAGACTAATACTTCCCCAAACATTGAGCAGTGAACAATCATAGAGCTATAATAAACAAGATGCTGCAGGTCTGGGGATCCAAGGTGAGATGCTCTCTAGTTGCTCTACATGTTTCACGTTGCACAGAACGCTTCCTCAGGAGCTAGAGATTCTATTCAAAATACATAAAAGAGACAACAAAATTATCACGACGGAATATCAAGAAATAAATTTACTACAAGTAGAGGGTATACATATATAGAAATCTCAATATTGGAAAAATGACCACCCCCAAGTATAATGACTTATGGGACAAGCCCTATGAAAGATCATACGTTGGTGCATGTACGTTGGTGCATGAATCCTACCTCGATTCAAATCCCCCCTTTTTTTCCCCTCCTCCCCCTTTCCCTTTTCTATTTTTCTTCTTTCTTCTCTCCCTCCCTGGCCACCTTTTTCCCCTTCTCCTTCCCCTCTTGTCCCGTCCTCCCTTTTTTTCCCCCTCCCCCCCTTCTTCTTCCCCCCCAACCCCTCCCTTGCTGCCTTTTCCTTTCCTTCTCTGTTCCAATCATTTAAATTTTAAATCGAGTATACAACTTTATACATATATTTTTTTACTCGAATTTACCCTTCTTCCACCTTTCCTTTTGATTTCACGTGATCGGTACTTTCTGTGTCTCTTGGATTGGTTGACCTTGACCACCTGGCTGTGCTTTACTTCTTTTGGAGACCATGATCTTTCATAGGGCTTGTCCCATAAGTCATTATACTTGGGGGTGGTCATTTTTCCAATATTGAGATTTCTATATATGTATACGCTCTACTTGTAGTAAATTTATTTCTTGATATTCCGTCATTGTGATAGTTTTGTTGTCTCTTTTATGTATTTTGAATAGAATCTCTAGCTCCTGAGGAAGCGTTCTGTGCAACGTGAAACATGTAGAGCAACTAGAAAGCATCTCACCTTGGATCACCAGACCTGCAGCATCTTGTTTATTATAGCTCTATGATTGTTCATTGCTCAATGTTTGGGGAAGTATTAGTCTCCTTCATTTGGAATAAGTCCCTTGATTATATACATACAATTTCTTTAAATTTTATACAAGCTTGCAGGATAGGATCCTTATGGTGTACCAATACCAGGTTTTATGTCTAACCTGATCTGTTTTTAAATGTCCATGTCTGTTCATTGTCTTTTTACACTTTATTAATAAAAACCCCTAACAAATTTATTTTTTCGTAGTTTAATATTGTTGTGCCTCCAAAGTCCCATTTCTAGATTATATGCGTTTACAATTACAATTTTGGGGACGCTGGCACAAATTGCTATTAAGTACCTACAGAGTCACCCTGGTTTTTGAGGTACTTTAGCACTAGGTCTTCTTGTATGATATATTCATACACTATCGGAAAACAGTCTGTGAAAAGTGATCTGTGCAAAAAAGGGGAAATAATGAAAAATAAGGTGACTCTTCAGTGATCCCCACTTTCATCTGTATCACCCTTTTGTGCTTGCACTCACCTGTGAGCGCCTCAGATGATGTCCGTGTGACGAAACGCGTAAGCCGGGACATACTTGGTACGCACTACGTCATTTCCTTCTTTGAGCTTCCAGTTTCTGCTAGCCTGGCTGTGGAATGCACGCCCAAACGACACGGGCGAGCGCGGAAGTGCTGCTTTGTTTATATTAGCAGAGCAGTGTAGCTCCTTCTTAAAGTTTATATGAGATTTTTTAAAAAGTACCTTATACATGGGAACGCCCGTCGGTGGGGATTCCTAATGTCGCTTCTGGAGAGGTGGAATACAGCTGCACGGATTTGAGGGGACACCTCATAAAAGAGGGGGACAACATCATTTGAATACAGCTACTACGCCTGTTACCCCGTAGGGGTGGGGTGCTCCGATTAGTGCAAGCACAAAAGGGTGATACAGATGAAAGTGGAGATCACTGAAGAGTCACCTTATTTTTCATTATCTCCCCTTTTTTGCACGGATCACTTTTCACAGACTGTTTTCTGATAGTGTATGAATATACACACGTTTATTACATTCTTGGGACTTATCACTCTGGATTAGCACTTGTCACTTTATTTAATAATTTTGTGTGCAGATTAGCACTGTGTTTTTTTTATACATTTTTGTCTTTTTAAAATTGCCTATTTGAGTCCACATAAATACACTTTTAAATATATATATTTTTTATATCTATATTTATTTTATTCATTTTTTTCCACGTAACACTTATCCTTTTTCATATGTTTTTTATAATACATGTAAAACATTTTTATTTTTAATGATGTATTTTGATGAGTTGATCACTAATAGCCGTTGATGTTTTATAATGTTTTTTTGCGTTCACATATTATACTCCTATCTTTGAAGTTATTGTGTCACGTTGCACCTAACACTTATTATTTTTACTTATTTTTTGATGAGTCTTATTTGTGTCATGTGTATATGCCATTTTACATTTTTTGAGTTGACCAAGGTTGTGTATACACACATTATTCTCATATCCTTATCATATATTTTATTACATTTTTTGCTTTTTTGTGTTCAGATTTTTATATATACCTTGTAACACTGTTTCACCTCATACGTAGAGCTGGTAACATTTATAATAGTGTATTGGATTCATACATAGTTTATATTTATTATTTGAACAGCACCATTTCCCTGAATAGAGTTTTTTTCATGTTTTAGGACCCCACTCAGGTGGTGTTCTCAATTAGGGGGCTGCAGTTCTCCTTTCCCTAGGCGCGGATTTTTTGTGCTTCTATAATTTATATCACTCAGCTCTTTTTCATTTTAAGCTCTCAAAAGCAGGGCTCTCCTAACCATCTTGTTTTGAATGGTATTGTAACTTTAATGTCTCCCTTTATATAGTAAAATACCGCGCAAACCTTTATCTCTATATAAATCCTGTATAATAATAATAACCTTTTATGGGAGAGATTAAGGTTATGTCCAACCAGCTTCGACATGCTGAGAAGACTTAGCCGTTAGAGAAGGTCTTAAATCAGATTCTCATAGAAATGAATTGGCATGTATGTAAAGACTCCCCCTAATATATCTTGCATCTCAAAGTGGTTGATCTCAGAAAGGAGTTCATAGCTCGGCCAACCCTATTTCTCCCCTTTGAAGATAACCTGTACTGAAATATGGAGAATATGTTTATGGTAGTTGCCTGATTTTCTCTGGCTTCAAAGTTTTAAAACAGCAACCTAAATAAGCATGCAAAAAGTAAAGTCAGAGCAAAGTCAGAGCAAACTGATCTGACTACTTGCTCTCAGCCCGCGACATTTGGCACCTTTCAGGGGGGAGGGGGGAACAAACAGGTCCCCTTCCCCACTTCTGGGAGACCGGACCGCAGCAAAGTATGTCAGCAGCTCTGCCCCCCCTCCTCCCTCCCCTTCTGCCGGGCAAGAGTGCAGAGAGCGCAGCGCTACACTACTGGGTTCCCTTACCACCACTGGCGGCGGGAGCACCCGACCACCAACATCCCTGGTTCTCCAGGACAGGTAAGCATCCTAATGTTAAAAGTCACAGAGAGCTGGGTGAGATCAGAAATCCCAGAGCTGGACATAGATACATCGTATCCACTCTCTCCAGAGCTAGGATCAGAGAGGCCCTTCCACTATCCAATTGGTGGAAGATCTAAAGCTGATTTTGGAGTGTATTGGCAGCTTATCTGTAGCTCTGTTTTCATGGCCAGCAGAACAGGATGGGAAGTAAAAGGCACCGCATTCCTGTTTAAATCACATGCGATTTTTTGCAATGCGATTTGAGCCCATTAATTTTGTATGGGCTCAAATCGCACCGCACCACACCTTATAAAAAAGGTCAAATCACTTATTAACTGGGACACCTGAGTCTTAAGAAGCTCGACATCGTGGTCCCCTATAGCTGTACTGGCCACTCTGGATACTTTAAGATGCCACCATCTTGCTGGGTTCTCAACTGGATGGTGATAGGGTCCAAAGGCTGGCCACCCCTTGAGACTTCCCTATCATGGACTTTATCCACTTTAGGGGGATCAAAACCTTTTATCAGTAAGATTTGGTGCATGATCTTGTCCAAATGCCTCATGTGGCCGGATAGCGTCTCTCCCTCGTTTTGGTAAGTATGCTCCAACTGGTACATGTGGTAAGAATTACTCCTACGCTTGTGAGAGAGCTTGTTGTGTAAAAGGTAGTATTGTAGATGGTAAAAGGTATGAAAGAGATGGTAATGCGTGTCCCGCTGCCTCAGCTGACCAGGGGTGGTCTGGAGAAGACTTTGTGGAAGGAGGTGTATGGAGGGCGCGTGATCAACTGCTTACATCAAAAAATATTTGGTTTAATCATGTATAATGGAATACAAACAAACAAATAGATAAAACCATCTGGATAATACAAATAATACTTTCATATAAACAGGTAACAAAATATACATTGAAGGGTTTAAAATGGGGATATGCCCATGTAGAGGCAGATGTTTAAAAAAGGCTGACGCATTTCAAGGGTGACCTCTTCATCAGAGCCTGAGAGAACGGGAACACAGTCTGTGTGAGCCAGTAGGCCGACATGTGTACATGGGGAGGAGTGGTTAGTAGGAGGGTATATCCTGTGATGTATAGTCACTTATTCTGAGCTCCATAATAATCCACGTCCAAAACGTTCTACTTGCAATGGTATAGTTGAAAAATCATATGTATTTCTTTTGCAGTGATGCAGGACTGTTGGATATGCCTGTTTCCAAAGGTGTACAGGGGAGAGCTGTAGCCTGCACACGTCCCTGAGGGCAGGGGACTGTGTGATCTGTAGAGTAGGAAGAATAGAAAGTGTCTTTGGATAGTATCAGAGCCGCAGATGCCTGAGGAGCTGTCTCTCGACGGAGAGACAGCTCCTCAGGCATCTGCGGCTCGCTGCAAAAGAAATACATATGATTTTTCAACTATACCATTGCAAGTAGAACGTTTTGGACGTGGATTAATATGGAGCTCAGAATAAGTGACTATACATCACAGGATATACCCTCCTACTAACCACTCCTCCCCATGTACACATACTGGCTCACACAGACTGTGTTCCCATTCTCTCAGGCTCTGATGAAGAGGTCACCCTCGAAACGCATCAGCCTTTTTTAAACATCTGCCTCTACATGGGCATATCCCCATTTTAAACCCTTCAGTGTATATTTTGTTATCTGTTTATATGAAAGTATTATTTGTAATATTCAGATGGTTTTATCTATTTGTTTGTTTGTATTCCATTATACATGATTAAACCAAATATTTTTTGATGTAAGCAGTTGATCACGCGCCCTCCATATACCTCCTTCCACAAACTGGTACATATGTCAGAAGCTATCTGGAACAGCAGTGAGACCCGCAGAGCCATGTGGAATGCCAGGACTGCACTTTACTTTGACGAGCATTCATCTTCTATCATCTTGTAAGTGTTTTTAATCTTATCCTATTAAAGTAATCATTTTATTACTACAGTCAGGTTGGCGCCTCCCCCTCCATGTTTTTAACTTGCATGTCTTGGAGAGTTCTGGACACACTCTGAAGAATGGCTGCCTTTCATTTTAACCCTTGACCAGCAGGATATCATCAACAGCTGAGTAACTGTGGAGACATAGGAGCTGGCAATTAGCGGACAGCTGAGCGGCCAGCTTAGAGAAGGAAGGGCTGAGCCCAGCCCTGACAGTACCCCCTCCTCAATGACCCTCCCCCTCGGAGGACCACCAGGCTTGAGGGGAAAACATCTATGGAAATCACAGAGGGGGACACGGGCATGTACGTCCGAGGATGAGACCCAAGAGCGTTCCTCCGGACCGTACCCTTTCCAATGCACCAGGTACTGTTTGCGCCCATGGAACCTACAGGAGTCAACAATGGACTGTACTTCATACTCCTCATTGTTCTCAACCTGTACAGGGTGAGGACATGGAACCGAGGTGGTAAAGAGGTTGCAGACCAAAGGTTTTAATAAGGAGACATGAAATACATCCGAAATACGCATATTAGAATGAAGGTCTAATGCGTAAGCCACTGGGTTAATCCTGCGAAGAATACGGAAAGGCCCAAAAAAAAAAAGGGGGGTGCGAACTTCAGTGAGGGAACACGAAGTCGGAGGTTGCGAGATGACAGCCAGACCCTGCCCCAACCTGGTAGGAAGGCACAGGCAGGCGTCTGCGGTCAGAATGGAGACTGTACCTATCATTAGCATGTCGCAAAGCCTCCTGGACTTGTGCCCAAGTGGAACGAATACCACGGAGATGCTCCTCTAATGCAGGAATACTCTGCGGAACAAACGAGTCAGGCAACATGGAAGGTTGGAAACCATAATTCACCATAAATGGGGACAATCGGGAAGCAGGACTCAAGGCACTGTTGTGAGAAAACTCTGTCCACAGTAATAGGTCTGACCAGCTGTTATGATATAGTCAGAAATATAGCAATGTAGGAATTGCTCCAAGGACTGATTGTCTCGTTCTGCGGCCCTATTAGACTGCGGGTGATATGCAGAGGAGAAAGCAAACTGACTCCCCCCTGTCCGGGACAATCACCTTTGGTAGCCCATGCAAACGATAGATCTCCCGAGCAAAAATGGAAGCCAGTTCCTTAGAAGTGGGCAACTTCTTTAGTGGAATACAATGACACATCTTTGAGAACCGGCCAACCACCATAAGGATAATTGTGTTTCCCTGGGAGTTGGATAACTCCACAATGAAATCCATAAACAGGTGGGTCCATTGAGTATGGGTTGTAGGAGGCCCACTGGAAGGTGTCGTGGAGTCTTACGGTTACATCAGCACGTAGACTAGGCCACCAGAATTGTTGGGAAATGGCCCAAAAGAGTTGATTCTTCCCAGGGTGGCCAGCAGCCTTGAGAGAATGGTAAGTCTGGAGCATGGCAGTATGGAGACTCTCTGGGACAAAGCAGCCATCACAAGGTTTCTCAGGAGGAGCATGGACCTGAGTAGCAGGAATTTTGTCACCCAAAGGAGAAGTGAGACAGGTGTGAACCATAGCCAGAATACGATCAGGAGGAATCACAGGAACCGGAACCAATTCCAACTTAAAAGTGGAGGAAAATTGTTGTGAGAGGGCGTTAGCCCTTACATTCTTAGTACTGGGAATGAAAGAATGAGACAATGTAATTGAAACTTGACAAGAAAAGAGCCCATCGCGCCCTTCTGGGAGAGAGGCGTTTAGCCTCAGACAAGAATGTGAGATTCTTATGGTCAGTAAGAATGAGAACCGGCACAGTGATACCTTCGATGAGAACTCTCCATTCTTTCAGGGCTAAAATGATCGCCAATGGCTCTCTGTCCCCAATCTCGTAATTGCATTCCGCAGGTGACGATTTCTTGGAAAAGTAGCCACAAGGATGCAAGGTGCTCTCAGTGGTAGGACGTTGAGACAGAAGGGCGCCAACACCAGTCTCAGCGGCATCAACCTCAAGGATAAAAGGTAACATAGGATCAGGATGTGCCAACACAGGAGCAGAAACAAAGACAGCCTAGAGAGTCTCAAAGGCCTTAACAGACTCCGGAGACCAACTCTGTGGGTTACCAACATTTCTTGTCATATCAGTCAGGGGCTTGACCAGAGATGAGAAGTTACAAATAAACTTCCGATAATAGTTGGCAAAGCCCAGGAAACACTGCAGAAGACGTAAACCCACGAGGTCGGAGCCACTGTAGGGCTGCTGAAAGTTTCTCTGGGTCCATCGAAAAAACAGCAGTGGAAATGACATAACCCAGGAATTTAACCTGTTTACGATGGAACTCACACTTCTCCAATTTACAATAGAGATTGTTCTCTCCTAGTTTCTGAAGCACACGACAGACATCTGTGTGGTGGCTCTTCCGGGACTTGGAAAATATGAGGAGATCATCGAGATAAACCACCACACATAACTGCAACAAATCTTGGAGGACATCGTTAATGAATTCCTAGAAAACTCCCGGGGCATTACAAAGGCCAAAAGGCATTACGAGGTACTCATAATGGCCTGTTCTGGTATTAAACGCAGTTTTCCACTCGTCGCCTTCATTAATCCTCATGAGATTGTTTGCCCCTCTCAAATCAAGCTTTGTGAAAACCATTGCTCCCTTGAGGCAGTCAAATAACTCTGTAATCAACGGAATCGGATAGGCATTCTTAATCGTGAAACGATTGAGACCCCCATAATCAATACAAGGTCTCAGTTCACCACTCTTCTTCTTCATGAAGAAGAAACCAGCACCAGCAGGGGATGAGGATTTGCAGATGAAAGCTCGAGAAAGTGTGTCTGCAACATACTCCTCCATGGCCTTATCCTCCAAGACCAACAAAGGGTGAACCTGGCCACCAGGGGGTATGGCACCAGGTTGAAGGTCAATTGCGCAACCATACGGCCAGTGTGGAGGCAAACTTCCGGCTTGACCTTTGTCAAAGACATCGCTAAAATCGTGGTACTCCTCCGGCAGAGAGGAGAGCGAAGAGGTGCACGGGACCCTGGCTACCTTCTGGAAGCATGTCTTATTGCATTGTGGTAACCAGGAGAGAACCTCAGCATGGAGCCAATCAAAAGAGGGGTTGTGCCTGTGTAACCAAGGATAACCAATAACCAACGAAAACAGGTGAGGAAATAACTTGGAATTGGATTATCTCATGGTGAAGAGCCCCTACGGCCATGGACAACGGAATCGTCTCATGAGTCACATGGCCAGGCTGTAGGGGTCTCCCGTCAAGAGATTCAATGGCAAGTGGAGTGTCATGCAACTGCAGTGGAATCGAGTGCTTCGATACAAAGGCAGCATCAATGAACAGGCCTGCAGCCCCAGAGTCGATTAGAGCCTGTATCTCGACGGACAACTCAGCCCAAGAAAGGGTGACCAAAACCAGGGGCTTATTCTTCTGGATAACTGGGGACAAAAACAACGCCACCTAAAGTCTGCCCATGACAGGACCTAAAGTAATCGATTAGTTGGCCGATTATTGTTTCGATTAATCGGTTAATAACCTTACACGGGCATGTAAAAAAAATAAATGTGGCGTATAATTTAGTTAATATGTAAAGTTTTAAAAAAAGGCAATTTATTCTTAAATATCTCTATGCAGTGGTAAATATAAATAACCAACTATATGGTTAGGGAGCAAAATATCTAATCCACTCTGAGAATAACAGACAGAAGAGATATACTGTATATACTATGAGAGGAGATATACTGTATATACTATTAGAGGAGATATACTGTATATACTATTAGAGGAGATATACTGTATAAACTGTTAGAGAAGAGATATACTCTACATACTATTAAAGTGTGAATCTGATAAATATTTTCAGACGCAGAGATCAAATGTTCGATTTTCTAATCTACTAAGAAGGTGGTGGCTGCGCTGTGATAGAAAAGGAAAGGGAAGGGGGTGGGGGTAGGTAAGGGGAGGGGGGGGGCTATACTAGATGGATCAAATGACCTCCGTTATAAATAAATGATGTAGAAACGAGATCACAAATGCAAATGTATGAACAAAAAAAATAAATAAAAAATAAGCACAAGCAAATATCAAGGGATAATATATCCCAAATTCCTGTGATCAAATCTAAATGAAAATACAAATAAATGTATATCAGCAACGTATGTGCAAGGGTATGTGAATCTGCTAGAGAAGGAGCATAAATCCGAAATCTATCGTGATAACATGAAAAGGTACTCCAATGACATTAGTAGAACCATGTGTATAAAAATAGAATATAATATACAACTAATAGTTAGGTCCACGCGTGAATAATAGACAATGTGAATACAAAGTGGATATAGGTGTCCATAAAAATAGTCCCAGTGATTGGTGTTGGTGTCCCGCCAACACTTGGCGAAAAAATACCAAAAAAATAAAAAATGATAATAATAAAGATGACAACAGTCCCACCACCAGATGTGACAATCCTGGATATAGATACGGTGTTGATGAATCAGGGGGAAGGAAAAAAACCAGTGTGCTGACAGGTGGGGGCACCTTCGTGTTCCCAGGCCCCTTACCTTACAGCTGTAAGGTATACAGCATATGCCGAGGAGGCCCCGTAGGCGGGGGAGTCCAGCAATACAACAGATGACGTTGGTTGGTGATGCCGTGTATCATATATAAAAAACAAAGAATGAGTGGTATATGGTATGATACCGTTTGATGTAAAGACACAGGTGGGAGAGAGGGGGAGTTGCACTCACTTTTGGACAATGAGCGCACGCCTCGGCGCTCGTGGATGTTTTACCCCCCAGCTGTTTTTAAATGTAAGTGTACGAATTTTAGGAATGTTTTAATAAAGTATATGATATACGGGATTATGCTATGTGCGGTTTCTGTTTCCTATATACCGCACTAAACAACTCTGCACAACGGGTGGTGGATTTGGAAGCGGGGAGAGTCCCTCAGAAGACTCAGAGCCTGGGATTATACGAGCTCGGCGTTCGTGGGTTGAGGCGTGCGCTCATTGTCCAAAAGTGAGTGCAACCCCCCCCTCCCCCTCTCTCCCACCTGTGTCTTTACATCAAACGGTATCATACCATATACCACTCGTTCTTTGATTTTTATATATGATACACGGCATCACCAACCAACGTCATCTGTTGTATTGCGGGGCCTCCTCGGCATATGCTGTATACCTTACAGCTGTAAGGTAAGGGGCCTGGGAACACGAAGGTGCCCCCACCTGTCAGCACACTGGTTTTTTTCCTTCCCCCTGATTCATCAACACCGTATCTATATCCAGGATTGTCACATCTGGTGGTGGGACTGTTGTCATCTTTATTATTATCATTTTTTATTTTTTTGGTATTTTTTTGCCAAGTGTTGGCGGGACACCAACACCAATCACTGGGACTATTTTTATGGACACCTATATCCACTTTGTATTCACATTGTCTATTATTCACGCGTGGACCTATTAGTTGTATATTATATTCTATTTTTATACACATGGTTCTAGTAATGTCATTGGAGTACCTTTTCATGTTATCACGATAGATTTCGGATTTATGCTCCTTCTCTAGCAGATTCACATACCCTTGCACATACGTTGCTGATATACATTTATTTGTATTTTCATTTAGATTTGATCACAGGAATTTGGGATATATTATCCCTTGATATTTGCTTGTGCTTATTTTTGTTCATACATTTGCATTTGTGATCTCGTTTCTACATCATTTATTTATAACAGAGGTCATTTGATCCATCTAGTATAGCCCCCCCTCCCCTTACCTACCCCCACCCCCTTCCCTTTCCTTTTCTATCACAGCGCAGCCACCACCTTCTTAGTATATTATTGTTTTATCTGTTTTGGAGCAATTTTGTGTGTTGCAGCAGTGTCCCCTTAGTATAGGATTCCTCTGACAGCGCAGGAGTCTTCTGCACAGCTCGATTTTCTAATCGTTTGTGGGGTCAAGTCGACGTTCATTTCCAACCACAGTGACGGGAAAATTTGGAAATAGAAAACTTCTTGGTCAAAGGAATTTCAGACAGTGGATGTGGTTTTCGTTCATAAATTATATTCATTTTAAAAACAGAATGTTAAAAACAAGTGAAAATTTCAAACAATATTCTTTCATTCAGGGAATGTACAAAGATTTTTCGTCTGAATATTCTCGTCTGAAAATTGATCCGTGTGGCCAGAATAAGGCTCGCTACACACCTATGCAGTTTGCTTTTGATCTGTTTCTGCAGTGCTCTTTGCTGTGCGTTTAGATTTTTGCACACGTAATTTTGCGGCGATTTGCGTTTTTGCATTTTTTTTTGGCCAATTTGTTGTTGGGCAGATTAAAAAACACAAATTGCTGCAAAAAGCATAGATGTGAACGTGTCCAATAGGAAACCATGTTAATGAACTGCAGTGCGCTTCTGCAAAAAAGCACCAAAAAACACATAGATGTGAATCAGGTCTAAGACGTTTAGTAACATAATGGGTTTAAAAAAAAAACCTAAAATTAGCCCTTTATAGTACCAAAAAAAAAAAAAAAAAAAAGCAGATAATCACTACTGTAAGGGGTTCATTTTTTT
The DNA here is from genome assembly GCA_037952925.1 of Lithobates clamitans. Taxonomy (NCBI): domain Eukaryota; kingdom Metazoa; phylum Chordata; class Amphibia; order Anura; family Ranidae; genus Lithobates; species Lithobates clamitans. Next base: position 3,726,830 of record JBBGZY010000108.1, on the reverse strand, counting down.
TACTGTAGAACTGTGAAAGTAACATCTACAGTAGCCATTATTTGCTCTTTTTGTACTATTAAGGGCTCGTTTTAGTTTTTTTTAACCCCATTATGTTACTGGCCGATTATGAAAATAGTAATCGATTAATTTCATAATCGATTAGTTGTCGATTAATCGATTAGTTGTTTCAGCCCTAACCTAAAGGTCCGGGTGTTCCCTGGACGGGTAGGACAAGACTTCAAAAAGTGACCTGCCTGGCCACAGTAAAGGCACAATCTCTCCCTCCTCCTAAAGGTTCTCTCATCCGCAGAGAGACGCATGAAGCTCAAGTGCATGGGTTCATTTTCACGGACCAACTCGGTACCAGGAGGCATGGGAGGTGAGGGAGGCATGGGTGGGACTGCAAAACTCGGAGGCAAACGTACAGGAGGTTTCTGCAAGCGCTCCTTAAAAGAGTCTTTCTCCAAGTCTGGAGTCAATGAGGATGGCAAACATAATTAACTTCTCCAGTTCAGTGGGTATATCTCGGGCTGCTATCTCAACCTTGATGGAATCCGAGAGACTATGAGAAACCGCCTCTGAAGAAGGGACATCGTCCTGAAACATGTTAGGTTTATGGAGAAAATAGGATTCAGTTTGGAATTTATAGAAAACAGAGTATATGCAAACTGTGATGTATACTAATGTTATGTACAGATTGTCATCACGTTTTTATTATCATACCGTTTTTTAAACTATTTTTCTAAATAAATAATATGTTTTTATAATAAATTGTGACTGTTCGCCTTTAACCGCTTGCCGACCAGCGCACGCCGATGTACGTCGGCAGAGCGGCACGGCTGGGCAAATGGGCGTACCTGTACGTCCATTTGAATTTCCCGCCGTGCCCGTGCGTGCCGCCGGCGGCGCGCGCGCGCACCGGCCGGGAGCTCCGTGAGTCAGGTCGCGGGTCCCGCGGACTCGATCGCCGCGGGGATACCCGCGATCGCCTCACGGAGCGGATGAACGGGGAGATGCCGTTGTAAACAGCATCTCCCCGTTCTGCCTAGTGACAAGTGTCACTCGATTTCTGCTCCCTGTCATCGGAGCAGAGATCAGTGACGTCACCCACACAGCCCATCCCCCTACAGTTAGTAATCACTCCCTAGGTCACACTTAACCCCTCCCCGCCCCCTAGTGGTTAACCCCTTCACTGCCAGTGTCATTTACACAGTAATCAGTACATTTTTAATCGCACTGATCGCTGTATAAATGACAATGGTCCCAAAAATGTGTCAAAAATGTCCAACATGTCCGCCATAACGTCGCAGTCACAATAAAAATCGCTGATCGCCGCCATTACTAGTAAAAAAAAAAATTATTAATAAAAATGCCATAAAACTATCCCCTATTTAGTAAAAACTATAACGTTTGCGCAAACCAATTAATAAACGCTTATTGCGATTTTTTTTACCAAAAATATGTAGAAGAATACGATCAGCCTAAACTGAAGAAAAAAAAATGTTTTTTTTTATATATTTTTGGGGGATATTTATTATAGCAAAATGTAAAAAAATAATGCGTTTTTTTCAAAATTGTCGCTCTTATTTTGTTAATAGCACAAAAAATAAAAATCGCAGAGGCGATCAAATACCACCAAAAGAAAGCTCTATTTGTGGGAAAAAAAGGACGTCAATTTTGTTAGGGAGCCACGTCGCACGACCGCGCAATTGTCAGTTAAAGCGACGCAGTGCCGAATCGCAAAAATTGCTCTGGTCAGGAAGGGGGTAAATCCTTCCGGGGCTGAAGTGGTTAAAGTCCCTCTGTACCGGGGGGTACAAGTGTTCCCTCTCCCCCTTTTTTGAGGGTTCCACCTAGAAATATAATGTTGGATGGATGTTGGCAACAATTTTGAGAATTTAATTTTTTCTCTTTGTGTTTCATCATTTTACTTATGAGAAAAAGCAACCACAAGGGCCTCATTGTTCCAAGCAACCTCTGCTGCCAGAGTACGGAATTCAATGTTGCGTAGTCGGCAACAGTTCTCGTACTCTGATGGACATGAGGCACTTGGAAACAGAAGGAACTTCAAATACCCCTTTAAAGGAGGCCACAAACTCAGGGTAACTCAAGACAACAGGTTTTTGCGTCTCCCATAGAGGGTTTGCCCAGGCCAAGGCTCTCTCAGAAAGCAAAGATATCACTAAACCTACTTTGCTTCTGTACGTGTGAAACGCCTGGGGCAGCATCTTAAAGTATATCTCAACCTGTTTGAGAAACCCTCTGCATTTGACTGGATCGCCCCCAAATCGCTGGGGAAGCGGAGTGAAACCAGACATACCTCTTAGAGGTAGTACTTGAGGTGGGTGCCTGCACAGAGACTGGTGCAGCAGCAGGGAAGGCCTGCAACACAGGTTGTATCAAAGCAGCCACAGTAGGAGATTCCAGGTGAGCCGTGCGACTCAGGAGCGTTTGTAACACCATGGCCAACTGATCCATGCAGTGATCTTGCTCATCCAATCTGTAAAAAATATTACCAACAAGTGGATTGACTGTATCTTCTGAATTCATAGCCTTCGCCTACTGTCAGAAACCATGAAATCAGACCGAGACAGAAGTACAGTTAAATCACACTTGTTTAATAATAAAAGTAAATTGAACAAACGTAGTGAAAACATAGCCAGAGTTCAGGAACCGGAATGGATAGTCAGACAAGCCAAACGTCAGGGAGCCGGGGATGAGCGTAGTAAAACAGCAAGCAGGATCTGGAGCCAGAAGGGATGTAAGCCAAGCAATTCTTTTAACAGAAATGCAGGAGAGCGTCTCTGTGATGTTGACTAAGGCAAAGGCAGAGATCCTCTGGGCTGGACAGCTTAAGTAGGCAGGACTAACAAGCAGGATATCATCAACAGCTGAGTAACTGTGGAGAGATAGGAGCTGGCAATTAGCTGACAGCTGAGCGGCCAGCTCAGAGAAGGAAGGGCTGAGCCTAGCCCTGACACAGGGGTGCTGTGGAAGGGGCTTCTTCCTCGCCTGACACTGCTTGAAATATAAAACTAACTAATGGGAGGGAGGAATCCAATGGGAGACCTACTAATTATTGGACACATAGTGTCTGGTACCACATCCTTATTATGTTATATATACAAAAAAGCACCTAACTATGGAAGAGAGGACTTTAAAGGTACCACGTGTTTGTATAAAAGATCAACTTTATTCTACAAATATTAAAAGACATATATGACATTTAAGAAAATAACAATATTGCATGTAAACATGGCAGCTGCCACAGCCATCATGGAGAGGATTCGGCCTCCCCTTCACCACCTCCTTATTGGGACATAGACTCTGAAAGCAGCAGGACGGCACTTAAAGTGGAAGTAAACTTCCATCTTTTGCTTTAATCTATAGATAAGCCTATAATAAGACTTACCTATAGGTAGTGTAAATATCTCCTAAACGTGCACTGCTTATGAGATATTTAGTGTCAGCCAGTGACATCACTGGTGCATGTTTTCCGAAGGAACGGCCACCCGTGCCGTTTCTTCAGAGCCCCGTGCCATAAACAGCGGCTCCGGCCAGTCACTGAGCCAGAGTCCGCAAACCCGGAAGTAAGACGGTGAAGAGCGACTGCAGCGCTGACATCTCAGCACTGGAAGAACTTTGTTTTAAGGTAAGTTTAACATAATGTGCTAGTATGGGATGCATACTAAGACGCTATGCCTTTACTGTGCAGGTGCAAAAAAAAATAAAATTGTCCAGCAGTTTACAACCGCTTTAAGCATTCCTACACATGACACAACATTAGTCCTGACTGAGGGTTTTCCCTCTTCTTACATCCTTTCTTGGACTCACAGTGGACTATCCTTAAAAGAGATGATCTATCTGTTCCAGAAAGTTTACAATTAGTGGTTGTATGTGATACTCCATCAATGATTGTTTTATAAACAAAGTACAGAGCTTGACTGTTTTCTTCCTTATGAAGCGGGCAAGGACTCGCGAAACGCGCCGAAGTTACAGCAAGCATTTTCATCGGCCAAGTTTGAAGGGGATGAGGAGTGATGCTATGTAATAATATCTTATGTACTTGCAATGTTTACATGCAATATTGTTGTTTTCTTAAATGTCATATATATTTTTTTAATATTTGTAGAATAAACATTGATCTTTTATCCAACTTTTGGTACCTTTAAAGTCCGCTCTTTCATAGTTAGGTGCTTTTTTGTATATATGACACTGCTTGACTGGAACCCGCTGGAACCATGTCTGGTGTGCTCGGCTGAATTAGACAAGGCTCACTCTTGTTAGCCAGTTGCACACTGGTCCCTCGGAAATGGTAAAGGATTCCTTGCTTCCACACTAGCAGCGCATAGGTGCGGGAGTTCCCACGGTCGGGTATAACATCAATCACCCACACCTTCCTGTCTGGGGAGAATGTCTTCACCACCTGGCTGATCTGCTCTTCAGTCCAGGCCTCCCCAGGGAGCTCGATTACCATGCTTGACTCTGGGCGGCCGGCTTCTTCTCCAAATTACTGAATCGCAGTAGCAGGGTCCAACCTGGTGCTTTTAGGGGGGCTGTCTTGAGGAGTTAATAGCAGAGTAAAGGTATCCCGGATGAGCCCACCACGTATGAAGCCTCCTGAGTATATTTGGTTCTGTACTCTGCCTCTTGAGTATATTTGATTCTGCACTCTCCCTCAACCCCAAGAACATTCCCAGCCCCTCTGGCACACCTAGCAAACAATGCATCAAATATGGATAAGGTGCATCGCCTATTTAAGAAGTCCTTAGAAAGTAAATCCAGGAAACGGTATTCAACTCAGTTCAAACAATGGTGAGTAGAAGGTAAATGACAGAAGAAACCATCACCGGCACCCAATCACACAGCCGGGACCCTAATTACAAAGGCCACATAAGCATATGAATGAAGATAGGAAACCCATCAATCTCCATACATCGTAATCTTAAGACAGCGACCCAGAATGAGGGTGCAGCAACCCCAGGTAACAGCCTTCCTTTTTCAAAAATGCTCCGATAATATTCACCACACATATGTCATCCCATGTGTATAAAAGGAGATAAACCTCATTGCGCAGTATATCAACCAGCGTTATATTGTAGATAGAAACAAAGCAATGAACTCACATTTTCAGCTTTAAAAACAGACTTGCGTTTGTGTATAAGGCCAGCGGTCCCCACCAGCAAGACGGCTGCCGCGTCCCACTATACTCTAGCTTCACGTCGCTGACTCCTCCCTACGTCGTTTTGTCACAGAATGTTGTCGTCAGGGGAGTGGCTAGATGGACGCTCTACTGATTTATATATGCGGGACAAAGTGATTGAAAGGAAGAGGTGGGCTGTGCTCCAAATACTGGATGTAATAAAATCTATCACAGCCATCAGGACGGCAGCATTACTCTTCAAAAGGCCATTTAATATATTATTTCATTCAAGAAATAAAAAAACATCAAAAAGATCAAAATTAGAAGAGTATTGACCCTTTGACAAACACCAAAAGGTGCCATTTATTAAAAAAATGATAAAAGCTCATTGCAGAAACTAACACTCCGACGCAGCGCCATCTTGTGGGAAAAGGGAATGCTACATCAAAATAGTCTACAGCAATAACATTTAAAAAATGATCAGCATCTACATAACTCTAAATACCATATATAACTCAAAACTAATAATAATACTACCATAGCTTATTCCAAATAGAAGAACCTATAAAACCATTACTCATGTATTGCTGATAAATGCATTCATATCCCACTCTATGTTCATGCCCTAGGGGCTGTAAGTTTTAGCCTTATAGATCCATTGGGTCTCTACTTTAGAGACCCCTCTGGTTATATGGCTGCCCCTCCAATTACCAGTAAACTTATCTATACCCAAAAACACGGTCCCCTTGAGATTCCGATTGTGGTGGGTAGCATAATGGTGTGAGAGACTATGCTTGGTATCCATTTTTAATGTTTGTTACATGTTCTTTCAGTCTTGTCTGAAGTTGACAAATAGTACGGCCTATATATTCAAGCCCACACGGACACCGTATAACATAGACCACGTTCTTAGTAGTACCTATGTTATGAAGGGTTTTATTGGGAAATGGTCATGGGTGGAATTAGATACATAGGAATCTATTTTTCACCGCCTTTCCACGTTAATCTGACAAATGGATCATTTTCTACATGATAAAAAAAACATAGTGTGAAAAAAAGATATTCAAAAGATATTGGGAGATCTATTATATTTGGAGTCTAAGTGGTGGAGCCCCCTCTAAATACAACTGCCGGGACCTCTGGAAGAAGAGGTCTCAAAACCGTATAGTTCTGAAGTACATTCCATACATTACATTGCAAGATATTTTTGATGGTATATTGCTAGGTAAAGAAAGTAGTAATAAAGCGTGTTTATAGATATCGACAGGTGCAACATTCCTCGGAACCAACAGCTCTTCCCTATCTTTCTCTACTGCACGATCAAATGCTTGATCAAGTTCCAACATATCATAACCCTTCTCCAAAAACCCATAAATAGGTTGCCTATACTGGTGCAGGTAATATGATCCACCAAACCAAAAGCAGTTTTGTGCCATGGCAAAGTCAAGAAGCGATAAGACAAACTCTCGTTGAGATTACACCAATTTATCTGTTTCAAGATAATGTCTCACGGCCTCTCGGCCATGCTGATGTGATATTATCGTATACAGGGATGAAACATCAGCAGTAGCCAGGATGTAACTATCCTTCTACTCCACTGTTTAACCACTTCAGATCCGGGCCATTGCCAAATGACGGCAACAGCGCGGATTTACATTGCCGGGACGACGTCTATTGACGTCGTCCCGTGCACGAGCGGCCTGCGCGCCCCCTGCAGGGCGCGCGCAGTGATCAGTGAGTCTATGAGACTTGCCTGATCACAGATCAGAGTAAGGGGTCGGTCCCGACCCCTTACCACATGATCAGCTATCAGCCAATGACAGCTGATCATGTGATGTAAACAGAGCCGGTAATCGGCTATTTTTCCTTCTCGCGCTGACAGCGTGAGGAGGAAAAAGAACCCCGATCACCGGCGGCCGTGATCGGGACATCAGTCCCGATCACGGTGATCTTCTGTGACAAAGCAATAGGCAGCAGTGCCGCCTACCAGTGCCCACCAGTGTCACCCATCAGTGCCCACAGTGTCATCAATCAGTGCCATCCATCAGTGCCCACAGTGCCACCCATCAGTGCCCACAGTGCCACCCATCAGCGCCCACATCAGTGCAACAACAGTGCTGCACATCAGTGCCACCTATCAGTGCCCATCAGTGTCACCTATCAGTGCCCATCACTGCCCATCAATGCCACCCATCAGTGCCCCCATCAGTCCTGCCCATCAGTGCCCCCCATCAGTGGTACCTATCAGTGCCCATCAGTGCCACCTATCCGTGCTATCCATCCGTGCCACCCATCAGCGCCCATCAGTGCCGCCTTATCTGTGCCCATCAGTACCGCCTTATCTGTCCCCATCAGTGCTGCCTTAACTGTGCCTATCAGTGCCGCCTTAACTGTGCCTATCAGTGCCGCCTTAACTGTGCTTATCCGTGCCCATCAGTGCAGACTATCACTGCCCACCAGTGCCGCCTCATCAGCGCATATCAATGAAGGAGAAAAATTACCTGTTTGCAACATTTTATAACAAACTATTAAACAGGATTTTTTTTTTCCAAAAATTTCCATCTTTTTTTGTTTGTTTAGCAAAAAATAAAAACCCCAGCTGTGATTAAATACCACCAAAAGAAAGCTCTATTTGTGGGGAAAAAATGATAAAAATTTCATTTGGGTACAGTGTTGTATGACCACGCAATTGTCATTCAAAGTGCGTCAGCGCTGAAAGCTGAAAATTGGTCTGGGCAGGAGGGGGGTTTAGGTGCCCAGTAAGCAGAATTTTAATTACCTGCATAGAGTCCCACAAAAATGCTGGAGTTTTGGCGACCAGTGGTTGCAAGAAATGATCAATGTACTTACCCACCCGGGAAGTAACCAAATTAATACCACTTATAATCGATCTTCCCAGGGGTGTAGAGGATCATTATGTACCTTAGGCAGGTATTAAATCACAGGTACACGAGGCGCAGCTGGAACTAGGAAAGATTTTTCTTTTTTAGACAGAATCTTATTCTGGTAGCCTTCCTACACTAAGGATATAAGTTCCTTTTTATATTTAGTTGTCAGGTTACCAGCCAGAGGGACATAGGTATCACGATCAGATAGCAATCTGGACAGATCTGACTTACAGTGCCTTGCAAAAGTATTCACCCCACTTGGCATTTTTCGTGTTTTGTTGCCTCACAACCTGAAATTAACATGGATCGTTTGAGGATTTGCATCATTTAATTTACAGAACATGTCCACAACTTTGAAAATGTTTTTTTTTTTTATTGTGAAGCAAACAACAAATAGGACAAAATAACAGAAAAAGTCAATGTTCATAACTATTCACCCCCCTAAAGTCAATACTTTGTAGATTTTTGCCCATTCCTCCTTGCAAAACTGCTCCAGCTCCTTCAAGTTGGATGGTTTGCGCTTGTGAACAGCAATCTTTAAGTCTGACCACAGATTTTCTATTGGATTGAGGTCGGCGCTTTGACTAGGCTATTCCAACACATTTACATGTTCCCCTTAAACCACTCAAGTGTTGCTTTAGCATAGAAGTGTGTTTGGGGTCATTGTCCTGCTGGAAGGTGAATCTCCGTCCTAGCCATAAATTACACACAGAGTGGTACAGGTTTTGCTCAAGAATACCCCTGTATTTAGCACCATCCATCTTTCCCTCAACTCTGACCAGTTTCCCAGTCCCGACTGCTGAAAAACCTCCCCACAGCATGATGCTGTCACCACCATGTTTCACTGTGGGTGTTCTTTGGGTGATGTGATGTGTTGGGTTTGCACCAGACATAGCGTTTTCTTTAATAGCCAAAAAGTTCAATTTTAGTCTTATCAGACCAGAGCACCTTCCTCCATACTTTTTGGAGGTCTCCCACATGACTTTTCACAAACTCAAAACGTGCCATTTTGTTTTTTGCTGAAAGTAATGGCTTTCTACTGGCCACTCTGCCATAAAGCCCAACTCTATCGAGTGTACGGCTTATTGTTGTCCTATGTACAGATACTACAGTCTCTGCTGTGGAACTCTGCAGCTCCTCCAGGGTTACCTTAGGTCTCTGTGCTGTCTCTCTGATTAAAGCATTGGCCAGAGAGGTATCTCTAACACCTGATCCAACAGTAATATTGGTATAAAACGGATTAGTGATCAAATATCGCTTGATATTCATCTTTCTAACAAACTTCTGAAGGTCAATAAAAGTCTCAAACTTATTAAGTGGCGTGAAGCTACAAACTTGAGACCGTGATTCAACACATATCTCTCTTTGTTGGAAATAGAGGCCAGAATCCTTCAGACCCGCCTTCTTTTTTGAGCGGACCAGCCTCCCCCCTCTGGTGCCTCTTTTTGATCTATTGACCTTTTTATTTTTGGGAATCCCCCATGATTGTTTTGATTGTTACTCGGACCCCCCTACCAGAGTATTCAATCGCTGATTGATTATTCCGTTGCTGATAATAGTTGTAATCAATATTATAAGATCCAATTGGTGAATAACCATCACCCTGACCCCATCCCGACCGCCAGTCAGAGGGGTGTTCAGTGATGTATCTATCATTATTAACATTTCCCTCTCTTGAGAGTGGATCAAACCTATTAGAGGTACTGATAGAATTTTCATGTCGAAAAAAGGGGCATCTTCCCCTCCCTCTTCCTCTGTCCCGACCCGGGGGAACTCCCCTAAAAGAGGGACCAGGAGATTGGGGGTGATCATAATATGGGGTTCTATTTGGGCGCGCAAACTCTGGAATTAATGGAGGTTGGCCCTGAGATGCAGCTTGGGGCCCTACACTCACTTTCCTGAGCCACAGGTATTACACCCCCCATTCCCTCCTTGGTTTGCCATTTCAAGAATTTATTATTTTTTTAGTCAGAGATGCCCCTAAGGTATTTTTTCTTTTACTTTATTTTTTGCTCCGCTTCCTCCTTCTCCAAATGTCTTTTTAAATTTTAGATTTTCCAAAAGGAAATGTTGGATGTGAGCTTGTTGGGGGTAAGTCCGACCGTGTGTATGCTCCATCGGACATTTTTTGTCTGACTTTCCGCCAACAAATGTTGGCTAGCAGGTTCTCAAATTTTCCGCCAACAAAAGTTTGTTGTCGGACTTTCCGATCGTGTGTACATAAATCCGTCGCACAAAAGTCCACGCATGCTCGGAATCAAGGACAAGCCGGAAGCGCTCAGTTTTGTAAAACTAGCGTTTGTAATGGAGATATCATGTGCGTCTTGTCCGTCACTACGTTTGTAATTGTTGGCCAACATTTGTGTGACTGTGTGTATGCAAGACAAGTTGGAGCCAACACCCTTCGAACAAAAATCCACGGTTTTGTTGTCCGAAAGTCCGATCGTGTGTACGGGGCATTAGAGTGAAATTAAGAGCAGCAGTTATTTATTTATTTACTAATGTAGTAAATAGACACAAGTGGTAAGGAGACAAAAAGTATTTTTACTAAAAGACTTTCAACATAAAGCAAAACAATAACAATATAATAACATGACAGTTAAATGCAGCCCAATAACTCAACTGTGTCTTACAGACTGGAAGGTTAAGAGCAATGAAGTTCAACAATATAATCTGTCTACTCTCAGGGGCCTTCCTTAAGGTGAATGACCCTGAATGCAGAGATAACCACAAAAATAATGACAGATTGCATTATGATAGAAACACTTCAACAAATTAACCACCGATTCTACTTAAATTGAGCTCTACATGTCCAGGCAGAAGGAGGGCAGTGGAATAACCAGGCTTGTGTCAGACCACTCCATTCTATTCCCCGACACCACAGTCCCAATGAACCACTAGAGCACAATAAGGAATTCAATGTGACACTCTAACTCTTGAGTCTTTAAACCCGCTCACTTAATAGATCCTGAGTCCTTGGTGTATGTATGGGCCCTTATGGCACCATTGGCTTTAAACCCTTGTGAGGGAATATGTTGTCGTTTTTTTTCAGAAGAAGTCTTCAACTAGCTCTTTGTTGGTGCACTTTGGATGTCCTGTTTAGCAGGGTGAACAAGGTAGGTGTAAGATGTCCTGGGTAATCCAAACTGTACTGTGGCGCTTTGAAGCAAAATGCACACTGTTGCTGTTTGGCAGAGGGGCCAGTGTAACACAGCATTCTACAGGTGTGGGCTAAGAGAAAGCAACATTGTCTGCATGCAGTGTCTCTTTGAATCTGTAAGATGGGCAAGTGCCCACTCACCAATCCTGCGACCAAGACCCAGGGAGATAAGTCCTGAAATAGACTCTTCAGGTTGCCCGACTGGCTCCCTGACCACCAGAACGACCCGCAACATCTTCAGAGATGTGCTTGGAGATGCACACGTGGTTCCCACTCTGGTGAGATGTCCGTGACCGACCGTAGAGTTGTGGCGGGAAACAGTCACACCGACCCTGGATGGCACCACCCTTCTCCTGCGTCCAGTCTTCTCACCTTGTGATGTCTGCTCCTTCTCCCAGGCAGCCTCCCGGGTCCTTGCACTTTAATTCTGTCCCTGCTGGGATTTGTAGTGTGCCCCCAGGGAATTACAATGGTACCTCCTGAGTTGGGGACTACATGTCCCAAGATGCTTTGCTGCTCCAGTTCTCTCTCTTCATTGGTTCCCTGCCCCTGCCAATGAGGAAGCAGGGGAGGGAGCTAATCCGTCGGCTGTGCCCCTGTGTGCGCCGCTCTCACACTGTATGTGAGGAGGAGAGGGAAGATGGAGAATTCCCCCGCAGCTGCTGACAGACTCTGTCCCCCTGTCAGTGTGTGTCTCGGCGGTGGCTGGTGGGAGGTGCGGGGCCACGGGCGAGCTGAGCGGCACCCACTACAGCAATAAAAGGGGATTACATTTTTTTTAAAGCAACAATGTAAAAATAAAAAGCGCGCACATCGTTCTCGCATGCATGAAAACATCGATCGTCCCACACATGTGAGGTATCAGCGCGAATATCAGATCATTGTCAGTAATTGTAGCATTTGACCTCTTTAAATCAAAGTGGTAACCTGTAAAGGCTTTTAAAGTGTCGCCAAAGGATAGTAAAATATACGTTGTTTGTCACCATAGCAAGGGTGTGGGCAATTTTAAAGCGTGACATGTTTGGTATCTATTTACTCGGCATAAGCTCATCTTTTATAGTTATGTGTTTTTTGCATTAAAATTCAAGCGCGTGTATTTTTTCCCAAAAAAAAATGCGTTTGAAAAAATGCTGCACAAGTACCGTGTGACATAAAAAATTGGAACACCCACCAATTTAATCTCTAGGGCCTCTACTTTAAAATATATAAATATAATGTTTAAGGGGTTCTATGTAATTTTCTAGCAAAAAATACTGATTGTTACTTGTAAACAAAAAGTGCCAGAAAAGTGCCTGGTCTGTAAGTGGTTATACAATCAAAACAAAAGATAAAGTGAGAACAAAGAGCTAAAAACACATGGAAAGGTACAATAATATGCATGCAAACATATGATTACAAAAGTTCAACAAAAAAGTCAAAGCATGGTATTCCAAAGAATAGGGGAAACATAAAAAATCGTATCCTGATATATCAAAAATCCTTATTTTATCTCTGGTTTGAGGACAGGTCTGGAGGAATCAACAAAATAGAAATACACATAAAAGTATAATGCAGACACAACACAAACATTTTATCCTCTTATGCCGCGTACACACGGTTGGACTTTTCGGCTACAAAAGTCCGACAGCCCGTCCGACAAACTTTCGACTGACTTTTGGCGGACTTGTGGCAGACTTTCTAACGAACGGACTTGCCTACATACGATCACACAAAAGTCCAAAGGATTCGTACGTGATGACGTACACCGGACTAAAATAAGGAAGTTGATAGCCAGTAGCCAATAGCTGCCCTAGCGTGGGTTTTTGTCCGTCGGACTAGCATACAGACGAGCGGATTTCTGAGTCCGGCGTAGTTACGACGTAAAGATTTGAAGCATGTTTCAAATCTAAAGTCCGTCAGATTTGCATCTGGAAAATTCCGCTGAAAGTCCGGAGAAGCCCACACACCATCGGATTGTCAGCCGGCTTTAGTCCGTCGGCATCCGTCGGACATTTGTAGACGAAAAGTCTGACCGTGTGTACGCGGCATAAGTCCTGACTGGGAGAGAATGGTTAGATCCGAGCATGTCTTGTCAATGCATGGTCATCACATGAGACATCTATAGGCCCACAGGGTACATTTAGACACAAGGACATAACACTTCCCTCATATTGATCTGATTCAGGAGCAAGTGGAGCCAAATGAGATAAACCAGGATTATTTAGCACACACATAATCCAATGGTTGCTGCTTACACTTCTACACACATATATACAGTATCTCACAAAAGTGAGTACACCCCTCACATTTTTGTAAATATTTTATTATACCTTTTCATGTGAAAACACTGAAGAAATTACACTTTGCTACAATGTAAAGTAGTGAGTGTACAGCTTGTACAACAGTGTGAATTTGCTGTAACCTCAAAATAACTCAACACACAGCCATTAATGTCTAAACCGCTGGCAACAAAAGTGAGTACACCCCTAGCTGAAAATGTCCAAATTGGGCCCCAAGTGTCAATATTTTGTGTGGCCACCTTTATTTTTCGTCACTGCCTTAACCCTCTTGGGCACGAAGTTCACCAGAGCTTCACAGGTTGCCACTGGAGTCCTCTTCCACTCCTCCATGACGACATTGCGAAACTGGTGGATGTTAGAGACCTTGCGCTCCTCCACCTTCCATTTGAGGATGCACCACAGAAGCCCAATAAGGTTTAGGTCTGGAGACATGCGTGGCCAGTCCATTACCTTTACCCACAGCTTCTTTAGCAAGGCAGTGGTTGTCTTTGAGGTGTGTTTGGGGTCGTTATGTTGGAATATTGCCATGCGGCCCAGTCTCCGAAGAGAGGGGATCATGCTCTGCTTCAGTATAGCACAGTACATGTTGGCATTCATGGTTCCCTCAATGAACTGTAGCTCCCCAGTTCCGGCAGCACTCATGCAGCCCCAGACCATGACACTCCCACCACCATGCTTGACTGTAGCAAGACACACTTGTCTTTGTACTCCTCACCTGATTGCTGCCACACACGCTTAACACCATCTGAACCAAATAAGCTGATCTTAATCTCACCTGACCACAGGACATGTTTCCAGTAATCCATGTCCTTAGTCTGCTTGTCTTCAGAAAAATGTGGGTTTCTTGTGCATCATCTTTAGAAGAGGCTTCCTTCTGGGAAGACAGCCATGCAGACCAATTTGATGCAGTGTGCGGCGTATGGTCTGAGCACTGACAGGCTGACCCCCCCCCCCCCCCCACCCCTTCAACCTCTTCAGCAATGCTGGCAGCACTCATACGTCTATTTCCCAAAGACTCTGGATATGACACTGAGCATGTGCACTCAACTTCCTTGGTCAACCATGGCGAGGGCCTGTTCTAAATGGAACCTGTCCTGTTAAACTGCTGTATGGTCTTGGCCACCGCGCTGCATCTCAGTTTCAGGGTCTTGGCAATCTTATAGCCTAGGCCATCTTTATGTAGAGCGACAATTCTTTTTTTCAGATCCTCAGAGAGTTCTTTGCCATGAGGTACCATGTTGAACTTCCAGTGACCAGTATGAGAGAGTGCGAGCGATAACACCAAATTTAACACACATGCTCCCCATTCACACCCGAGACCTTGTAACACTAACGAGTCACATGACACCGAGGAGGAAAAATGGCTAATTGGGCCCAATTTGGACATTTTCACTTAGGGTTGTACTCACTTTTGTTGCCAGCGGTTTATACATTAATGGCTGTGTGTTGGGTTATTTTGAGGGGACAGCAAATTTACACTGTTATACACTCACTACTGTCATTTCTTCAGTGTTGTCACATGAAAAGATATAGTAAAGTTTTTACAAAAATGTGAGGGGTGTACTTACTTTTGTGAGATACTGTAACTACATAGAGATACACTAGCTGATGGCAAAGTACACATATGTGTGCTGCATGTGAAATGCTGGAGCAAAACAATAAAAATGATAACTACAACAATGTTTATTATACTGCCATGTTTTCAGCACTATGGGCCATTTATAAAGGCAGAAAATCAAAATGTATTTGCCTTTTTTATCTTGGTTTAGCTTTGGCACAATATTAACAGCTACCACCTACTTTAATACTTTTTATTGGTTCTCCCAGCTTTTCAATTTCTATCAAATGGCTGACAAAAATTAATGAATTTAAAGTGTAAAGTGGGGAAATATAATATTTCCGCATTAAAATTTGCCATTCTAACCTATCAGAATGCTTTATTTTTAATATAGAGCAGTCTAAGCCCAGCAAAAACGTGTCTCATGTTAGACACTGCTACTGGTTTAAAGTGGTTATAAAGGCAGGAGATTTTTTATTTCTATGCATTAACCACTTAAGGACCGCCCCACATACATATACTGATTGTAAGCTTTTTTGAGCAGGGCCCTCTTAATTCTCTTGTATTTTATTGTATTATAACTGTATTGTTTCCCTTTTATATTGTAAAGCACTGCGTAAACTGTTGGAGCCATATAAATCCTGTATTATAATAATAATGTGGCAGGCCAGCCTTTAAGCGCATAATCATATACCTGTATGTGATGTTCGCGAACAGCTCTGGGGCACGCACGCGCACCGCTGGAACCGCGCTCTTGCTGTGAATGGATACAGTGGGAGCCAATCAGCGAGTCGGGCGGCCACAATGGTCCCCGGCCACCAGCGATCACTAAGTGGAGAGAGAGAAAGACGGTCTGCCTATGTAAACAAGGCATACTGTCCTTCTGTCAGTGAGGATGAGAGACATCTGAGATTCCTCCTCAACAGGAACCCCGATGTCTCTCTTTGAGTGCATCTGTCCCCCACAAAGTTAGACCCCTTTCACACTGAAGGCACTTTACAGGCATTTTAGCACTAAAAATAGCTCCTGTAAACTGCCTCTCATGCTTCCCCAGTGTGAAAGCTTGAGTGCTTTCACATTGGGGCGGTGAGCTTGCAGGACGGAAAAAAAAAGTCCTGCAAGCAGCGTCTTTGGGGAGTCGCAGGAGCGGTGTATACAGCGCTCCTAAACTCCCCCTTGAAATCAATGGCACTGCTGAAGTGCCTGCAAAGCTTTTTGGGCACTTTTAACCTCTCGTTTCGTTAACCCCTTCTTCGTGGTTAAAAGCTCCCCGCTCCCGCCCGCACAGTGCCGGTAAACCGCCACTAAAACAAGGGGCACTTTACCGCTAGCGTGGGGCGGTCTTCAGTGTGAAAGGGGTCTTAGGAAAGACCTGTAGGGAACACATTTAACCCTTTGATCGCCCGTGATGTTAACCCCTTCCCTGCCAGTGCCATTTATACAGTGACCAGTGCATTTTTTTTTAGCACTGATCAGTGTATTGGTGTCACTGGTTCCCAAAAAGTGTCACTAAGTGTCAGATTTGTCTACCGCAATGTAGCAGTCTTGCTTTAAATCGCTGATCACCGCCATTACTAGTAAAAGCATTTAAAAATATATAAAGTCCATAAATCTATCCCATAGTTTGTAAACACCATAACTTTTATGCAAACCAATCAATATACGCTTGCTGGGATTTTTTTTACAAAAAATATGTAGAGGAATACAAATTGGCCTAAATTGATAAAGAAATTAGATTAATTAGTTAATTAATTAAAACTGGCGGTCTATTTTTGTTTATAGTACAAAAAATAAAAAATGCGCAGGTGATCAAATACAACCAAAAGAAAGCTCTATTTGTGGGAAAAAAAGCACAACTTTTTTATTTGGGTACAGCGTTACACGGCCGCACAATTGTCTGTTAAAGCAACGCAGTGCCGTATCGTAAAAAATGGCCTGGTCAGGAAGGGGGTAAAACCTTCCAGGGCTGAAGTGGTTAAGATAAAAAAGCCTTCTGTGTGCAGCAGCCCCCCCCCCTCAGCCCTCCTAACACTTACCTGAGGTTCCTCTAGCTCCAGCGATGCTGCAGGAATGTCTCGGCCATCCGGGACTCCTCTCCTCATTGGCTGAGACAGCAGCGCGGCGCCATTGGCTCCCGCTGCTGTCAAAGTAAGTCAGCCAATGAGAATAGAAAGGGGGTGGGGCCCGGGTCGCAGCTTCATGTCTGAATGGACACAGGGAGCTGTGACTCAGCTTGGGTGCCTCTATAGCAAGCTGCTTGCTGTGGGGGCACCCAACAGGAGAGAGGGGCCAGGAGAGCCACAGAGGGACCTGAGAAGAGGAGGATCTGGGCTGCTCTGCGCAAATCCACTGCAACAAAGCAGGTAAGTATAACATGTTTGTTATTTTTAAAAAAAGAGAGAGACTTTACAATCGCTTTAAGTGATATCATAGAAATCAATATTCCTTTATTAACTAGAGGGAATCATGCACAACAGCTTGTTAGTTATGATCAGATAGACCTTGTGATGATCAGATAGCTTTGTAACAGATAGGTGACTGAAGTACCTGTACGTCGGTCCATGCATGAAATACAGTGGGCGCACGCCCGCGGGCCCGGCGGACTCGATGTTCACCGGCCACCCGCAATTGCAGTACAGAGAGGCAGAACAGGGATCTGCCTATGAAAACAAGGCGGATCCCCGTTCTGACAGAGGAAAATACTGAGACCTGCTTTCTAGTGATCGGTAATAGCGATCTCTGTGTTGTCTAGGGCTGCAACTAACGATTATTTTCATAATCGATTAGTTGGCCGATTATTGTTTCGATTAATTGATTAATCGGTTAATAACCTAAAAAAAAAAAAAAAGAAAGAAAAAGAAAAAAGTGTGGCGTATAATTTAGTTAATATGTAAAGTTTTAAAAAAGGCAATTCAATCTTAAATATCTCTATGCAGCGGTAAATATAAATAACCAACTATATGGTTAGGGAGCAAAATATCTAATCCACTCTAAGAATAACAGACAGAAGAGATATACTGTATATACTATTAGAGGAGATATATTGTATAAACTGTTAGAAAAGAGATATACTGTACATACTATTAAAGGGTGAATCTGATAAATATTATCAGACTCAGAGATCAAATGTCTTCCTTAAAAAAAAAAATTTCATTTAAGAACGTTCGTTCAATTTTCTAATCGTTAGTGGGGTCAAGTCGACGTTCATTTTCAACCACAGTGATGGGAAAATTTGGAAATAGAAAACTTCTTGGTCAAAGGAATTTTCAGACAGTGTATGTGGTTTTCGTTCAGAAATTACATTCATTTTAAAAACAGAATGTTAAAAACAAGTGAAAATTTCAAACAGCATTATTTCATTCAGGGAATATACAAAGATTTTTGATTCTGAATATTCTCGTCTGAAAATTGATCCGTGTGGCCAGTATAAGGCTTGCTACACACCTAGGCAGTTTGCTTTTGATCTGTTTCTGCAGTGCTGTTTGCTGTGTGTTTTGATATTTTGCGCACGTGATTTTGCGGCGATTTGCGTTTTTGCATTTTTTTTGGACAATTTGTTGTTGGGCAGATTAAAAAACACAAATTGCTGCAAAATCGCATTAAATGCTTTTCTGCAGATTCTCCACTGAAGTATATTGAACCAAAAAAGCACCATTTTTGTGTTAAAAAAAGGTACCTGACCCTTTCCAAATACGCAGCAGTGGAAAAAAGCATAGATGTGAACGTGTCCAATGGGAAACCATGTTAATGAACTGCAGTGCGCTTCTGCAAAAAAACACCAAAAAACACACAGATGTGAACCAGGTCTAAGACGTTTAGTAACATAATGGGGTTAAAAAAAACTAAAATTAGAAGGGGGTGCATGAGCGGAGTCTAGCAGGGCAGACATGCATTGTTAGAGCTCCACACCGCTGAGGAGAGAAGAGAAGGACAAAGTAGAGCTGCACAATTAATCGTTAAAAAATCGTGATCTCGATTCACCCCCTCCGACGATCTGTCCTGCTGAGTTTGCCGATTCTTTCATATAAACAAGTGGAGAGATTATCTGCTCACTCAGCTGTCAAAAGAAAGCATCTGGGCAGTCTGCCAAGTTTAGAACTTGAAACATTGTAACTAACTTCCTTCTTAGATCAAAGGGATAAACTTCTCTGTGTAAACAAATAATCTGGGCAATCTGCCAATGTGTAAATGCAGGAAGTTTAACCACTTAAAGTCTAAATATTTTTCTGACACTTCCTTCTTAAGTTAAAATCAATATTTTTTTCTAAAAAAATTACTTGGAACCCCCAAACATTATATATATATATATTTTAGCAGAGACCCTAGGGAATAAAATGGCAATTGCTGCAATATTTTATGTCACACTGTATTTGCCCAGTGGTCTTTCAAATGCAATTTTTTGGGAAAAAATACACTTCATTAATTAAAACAAAAACGAAACAGTAACGTTAGCACAATTTTTTTCGTTTTAATGTGAAAGATGACGTTACGCCGCGAGAATCGTGATCTATTCTCTAAGCAAAAAAATCGTGATTCTCATTTTAGCCAGAATCGTTCAGCTCTAGGACAAAGCGGAGCCTGCAGGCTCAAAAGGTATCCATTTGAACCTTTTTGCCCCAGGGAACAAACTGTGAAAGTTTGGGCAGGAAAAATGGTACTGAGAGGAAGCCGTGGCAGAAATAAAAATCACCTCACAAAGAGCTCACAGGCACTCACTGCAACTAAAGCAGCTGCAGTCACCTCACAATATACAGCATCAGGGCGCTCTCACAGACAGAAAATGTCACAGCAAGACTCTCCATTTGAGTCAGATACAGAACAAATCCTCTCACAAACTTCTCCACAAGCCTCCTCAGCATCCCCAGTAATATTATTACAATTTGAAAAGATGCTTCATAAGGCTTTAAAACAAACCTCAGACCAAATAACAAAAGCCTAACCAAAGAAATAAGAGAGCTGGGAAACCGCACCGCAGCCTTAGAAATAAAAATGGATGAAATTGAAATTACAACCCAAGAAAATATAACAGAATTGGAACAATTAAAAGAAGAGAATTTAATACTTCAAACTAAGCTCGAAGATTACGAAAATAGAGCCAGACGTTCAAACTTGCGCATAAGGGGAATACCTGAAACTGTGACAGACCTGCAATCTACTATTACTGCTCTATTACAAGAACTAAAGCCAGATATCCCTATTGAACGTTTAGAACTGGACAGAGTACACAGAGCCATCACAGTCAAAAAGAAAGATGGACCCCCACGTGATATAATCACAAAATTTCATTATTACAGAACGAAAGAACAAATACTAATTGTTGCAAGAGAAAAAAAAGGAACTTAATTTTCAAGGACACAATTATCAAATTTTTGCTGACCTATCCCAACTTACTATTACTAAAAGACGATCCATGAAACCCCAACTAATGGAACTGCAACGCCACAACATTATGTATCAATGGGGTTTCCCCTTTTCTGTCAGATTTAACTACCAAGGTACAATTTACAGAAGCAGATCAGCAGATGAACTACAACAAACCCTTTTAAAATTAAATCTGACAGAACCCACAAGCAGCAACACTCCCACATGCAGAAGAATGGCATCATCTTCACCTTCAGGCAGCACCCAGAAAATATCAGAACAAAATGGGAATCATCATTCTCACAAAAGAGGCCGTTATGCCACATCATCCATGGACCAAGAAGATTCAATGGACTGACATCCTAATTCCTGACATCTCTTTATTTATTATACTAAGAGATGGTTCTCTATAAAAAACCTGTATTTATAACTGAATGTAACTGCATTCTGATAGTCACACACTGTGTGGGATCATGTTACATTCCAGTTATATTTCTTATTACTTCTGATTCATATAGCCTTAGAATATATAAGTGAAACAAGGAAATTCTTGTTCAGTTATATATTTTCAGGTAATAACAATAGATTTATTACTTTTTAGGACAAATATGTTCAATAATCCAGAAGTAATGGAAGCTTTTTCTTTCTTTTCTTAAAACAAATATATTATTACCTAACTAGTTCCTAGAACTATATTTTTGTTTATTCTAATCTGAAGCAATACAACCTCAATTTTATGAGTTAACATATCTAAACAGTTACATATGAATAAAATATGTAATTGTTTACTCTAAAAGGGTTAAAATCCCAAAATAGTTCAAACCATCTTCATCAATACCAAAGTTATTAACAGTACCTTTCTAACTGAATTATTTAGCCTAGGGCAAGACTAACCATATACAACCACCCTGGAATAAATAATTTCAACAAAAACTATATTCTGCACTCCAATTAATGAATCATCATTTTGATGTCTTTTGACATAGCACTTCTCTCCTGTAAGCGGAAGATCCGTGTACCCCCATTAGCCCTCCTCATTCTCCCAACCATATTATGTGGGAGTGTGACGAAGGCACTTATTCCCCTGAGAGAGATATTTATTCTCTTTCACGGGTAAATTTTGATTACTTGCAAAAAATAATTTATACAATGTATCATCTAATCTCATATGTTTTTTGTTTACTCTTTACTCCAGAATTCACTGGTTTCTTTCCTATCTTTTCATCTCTTCAGTCCACACAGGTTGATCTGCGCAGTCAGCTCTGCATAACAAAAAGTAAGTCAAAATTATTTGATCTGTTACCATGGCACCACTGAATATACTTTCCCTGAATGTTCAGGGAATAAATGTCCCTCAAAAAAGGACCAAAGCCTTCCGTACTTTCCATAACAAGAAGGCTCACATAGTATGCCTCCAAGAAACACACTTCACCAAAGATTCTACTCCAAAATATATTTCTCCTTTTTATCAACAAATTTACACGGCTTCTGCCTGTACCAAACAAAGGGGTACTCTAATTGCATTTCACCGATCCACACCATTCACCTTATCAGAAATTAAAGACCCAGAAGGTAGATACCTGATACTCATGGGTTATATAATGGATACAGCAATCACGGTGATTTCCTACTACGCTCCTAACAAACAACCTACACCATTCCTCTCACATATATTACAAGTGATTAATACACACAAAATAGGAATAGTGATAATGTGCGGGGATTCGAACCAGGTCCTCCTCCCATTTCTAGATAAATCACCTTTTACACCATCTAAAATAACCTCTAGATTACCTTTTCCTCAACTTCTTTCCAAATACAATCTGGTAGATTCGTGGAGAGAAAGTAACCCAATGAAAAAGAAATTCACTTATTTCTCGCACCCTCATCAAACCTTCACCAGAATAGATCATATTTTTCTAACAATAGGAATGATACCAGAAATTATTGCATCAGATATAATTCCAATTCCGTGGTCTGACCATAATGCAGTATACACTACTATAGCCTCAGCCATACCAAGAGCGCATGACCCAACGTGGTACTTACCGGACATAATGCTCAAACACCCACTACATCAGATGGCCATTGAACAAGCTTTAAAGGAATACATAACAATTAATAATACAACAGACATTTCCCCAATAACACTGTGGGAAGCTCATAAGCCTGTCTTGCGTGGTACAATACAAAGACAAATGGCACTATTTAAACGGGAACGCAAAAATCTAGCAAAAAAACTAGAACTCAATTTTAATGCAGCCTACATATCATTCCAAGATAATCCATCTCAGAGTACAAAATCTCATCTGGAAAAATCTAGATTGGAATACGATCTATTTCTCACTGAGTCAGTTGATAAATCCCTCAAACGCTCCAAACACAATTTCTACATGAATACAAACAAACCAGGTACATATTTGGCACGGGCATTAAATTCAACTAACAAATCTTTCAAACCAATACGTTTGAAATTATCAAAAAATGTTTATACTTGTAATCCAGTTAAAATAGTCCATAAATTTCACTCACACCTCGCAACTTTATACAAGACAAACAATGAATTTAATCCTACAGAGGCTGAATCCTTCTTCTCAAAAATAACCTTACCTGAGTTGTCTCAGAATCAAAAAAGCAGTTTGGATGAGCCTATAACTATAGATGAAGTTGCTAACGCCATAAAAGACCTAAAACTTAACAAAAGTCCAGGCCCAGACGGCTACTCGGCTTTATACTATAAAACATTCTCAGAAATACTCTCTCCCATTCTCACTGAAACTTTTAACAAACTTCTAGAAGGACATTCTTTTCGGCAAGAAACATTAATGGCAATTGTTTGTATGATCCCAAAACCCCTTTCTGATGATACTTTCTGTGTGAATTATCGGCCTATCTCTCTGTTAAACCTTGATATTAAATTATTAGCAAAAATAATAGCATTATAGGAAAATTAATACATAGAGATCAAGTAGGCTTCATGCCAAATAGACAGGCAGGCGATAATATACGCAGGGCAGTGTTATTGGCACATATTGCTAAAAAACTGAAAATCCCTTTATGTTTTCTATCTCTCGATATTAAGAGGGCATTTGATACAGTATCCTGGCAATATATGCAATATTCATTACAAAAATGGGGTTTTGGACCCCACTTTTTAACATGGATCAAAGCATTATATAATAAACCCAAAGCCTATATAAAATATGCTGGATACAAATCTGATGCCTTTAATATCGAAAGAGGTACCCGACAGGGTTGCCCATTATCTCCCTTATTATTTGCCCTTGAACCCATGGCCCAATACATCAGAACAAACCAAACTATAACTGGCATTGAAGTAGGAGGTATTACACACAAATTATGTATATTTGCAGACGATATATTACTTTTTCTATCATCACCACAGGTCTCTGGTCCTAACTTAATACCAGCTCTTGATGGATTTGCAGCCCTATCCGGCCTTATGATTAATCCTAAGAAATGCCTAGTGCTTAATATTTCGCTTACAAACATGGAATTGATCCCGGCTAGGGCTGCACTCCCATTCACATGGGCAGAAAAATCAATCCCATATCTTGGAATTCATTTAACAGAATCTCATTCTGACTTATTCTCAACCAATTATCCTCCTGTATTAAGACAGATCACAAATCTAATAAAACAATGGTCGCAACTTCCTTTATCCTGGATAGGGAAGATTAATGCAATCAAAATGACTATTCTACCCAAATTGCTTTATCTATTCAGAGTCCTCCCTATTCCAATTCCTTCCTATTTTTTGAGAATAGTACAAAAAAGAGCAACTTCGTTTATATGGGGCTCTTTTAAACCACGTATACCTATACACACACTACAACTTCCCAAAAATAAAGAAGGCCTGGGATACCCTAATTTTACTAACTACTACAGAGCAGCACATTTGGCCAGTCTGTCCAAATACCATGCAAAACAGGAAATCCCATTATGGGTATTTATAGAGGCTTCAGAAAATGACCCTCTATTAATATCAAACTTGTTATGGCTTGATCCTAAAGACCGCTTTAAAATTCATAATCCCATAACTAAACACTTCTTATCTCTCTGGGATAAACTAAAAACCAAATATCAGTTACAATCTCCACACAATCCTCTCCTTTCTTTTATCAGAAATCCGGCCTTTTATCCGGCATGGATCTACCCAAATTCTTTTAAAGCTTGGACAACATCAGGCATTCAGACACTAAATGACTTCATAGCATCTAAATCATTCCTTTCATTCCCATCGCTTAGAGAAAGATATGATCTACCAAACTCTGAGATATTTAGATATCTCCAAATTAAAAATTTCTATACACCATTCCTAAAGGAGGATACACCATTATCCCAATTATCCATTTTTTAATCAATCTGTACAAAAGATCCATTTGCTAAAGGTACAATTTCATCAGTTTATAATCAATTTTATGGAGTAGTAAATCTTAATAGACCCTCTTACGTTCAGAGGTGGGAGGAGGACCTGGGACGAACTTTAGAAGACACGGACTGGTCTAACATATGGCTCACATCTAAGTCATCTTCACCCAACATCTTAGCACTGGAGACAAATTATAAAGTCCTAACTCGCTGGTACCTTGTACCCGCTAGAGTGGCAAAATATTCACCTAATACCTCAGCTCTTTGTTTTCGAGGATGCCCAGAAATAGGCACACATTTACACATATGGTGGACGTGCCCAGTAATCCAAACCTTCTGGAAGGAAGTCTTCGTGATTGCATCTAAAATATTTTTAAAAATAATACAACCAGATCCATATATAACTTTACTTAATCTAAAACCGGAATGGTTAACACTCTCTCAATTCAAACTTATGATCCAACTAATAACGGCTGCAAAACAAACAGTGGCCAAGGCATGGAAATCTCCTACATTGGTACTAGCAGAAACAATTCACAGAATGAATAATACAATGTCCCATGCTAAGATGGTAGCCATCGATCAAAATCAAATTCCAAAATTTGAAAAACTTTGGCATCCTTGGATAAAACAACAGTTCCTGTCAAATTTCAATGACTCTGTCCTGTTGCCATGGTAACAGATTAAATGACTTACAGAGATACCCATTCTAAGGCTTCAAAGAGAACTAAAAAGAATAATAAACTGACGAGCGGGACAACCTTGTGGACCATACCTCTGCCTTTCTACCCTTTTTCTTCTTTCTCTTTCCTTTTCTCCACCTTACGATTAAAGCTCATTATCAGAATTTATTTGACCTATATACAATCTACCTGTAAACCAGGGCTTGACAAATTTGCTTGGAATCTAGGAGCCAGCTAAAAAAGTTAGGAGCCAGGTTTTTTTTTTTTTTTTTAAAACGACCGACAAAGCTTAATTTTCAATATAAAAATTAACCAATCTTAAATTTACACAGAGACGACTAGAACGAATGTGACTGCTTTTATTTCCTGCCATGCAGGGACACAAGACCGCCATATTCCCGCTAAGGATCCAATCAGGTCCGCCTTTAAAACTGACAGGCGAACTTGATCAGACAGCCCGTGTGAAAGGGGCCAAGCAGGGAGATGACAAATAATAAATTCATTTTAATGAACCACTTCCTTCCCGCAGGACGACTATATACGTCCTGTCTTTGAAGAGAAATACCGTTGTTATGGTAGCAGCTAGCTACCATAACCCCGGTATTCTCTTCAAGAGCCGGCGGTTCTCTTTCAGATAAAAGTGATCTCTGCAGCAGATTCGCAGCGAGATCACTTTTATCGGCAGCAGGAGAGGGACCCCCCCTACCGCCGCGCTCCGGTGCCCTTCACCGCTTACCGTGGCTGTCGGTAACGGCGGAGGCGATCCGGATCTATCCCTGGCCTGACATGGAGACGAGTGAGAGGAAGATGGCCCCGCCCATCTCCAAGTCATTGCAGGGCGGAAGCGACGTCAAATCGTCACTTCCACCCATAGCTCTTAAAGGGACATTTTCTTATTTTTTTTTTCAAATGACAAATTTTTTTTTAATTTTTTTTAATGCATTTTAGTGTAAATATGAGATCCGAGGTCTTTTTGACCCCAGATCTCATATTTAAGAGGTCCTGTCATTTTTTTTTCTATTACAAGGGATTTTTACATTCCTTGTAATAGGAATAAAAGTGACTTTTTTTTTTTTTTTAAAAGAACAGTGAAAAAAAAAGTTAAAATAAGAAAAAAAAAAAATTTAAATGTGCTCCATCCCTTGTAATAGAAATAAAAGTGACAGCATTTTTTTTTTTTTAAACAGTGTAAAAATAAAAAATCAAAAGTTAAATATATAAGAAAAAAAAATAATTTTTTTAAACGCGCCCCGTCCCGCCGAGCTCGCTTGCAGAAGCAAAACGCATATGTGAGTAGCGCCCGCATATGAAAGCGGTGTTCAAACCACACGTGAGGTATCGCCACAATCGTTAAAGCGAGAGCAATAATCCTAGTCCTGGACCTCCTCTGTAACTCAAAACATGCAACCTGTAGAATTTTTTTAAACGTCGCCTATGGAGATTTTAAAGGGAAAAAGTTTGTCGCCATTCCACGAGCGGGCGCAATTTTGAAGCGTGACATGTTGGGAATCAATTTACTCGGCGTAACATTATCTTTCACAATATAAAAAAAATTGGGCCAACTTTACTGTTTTCTTATTTTTTAATTAAAAAAAGTATTTTTTCCCAAAAAAGTGCGTTTGTAAGTCCGCTGCGCAAATACGATGTGACAGAAAGTATTGCAATGACCGCCATTTTACTCTCTAGGGTGTTAGAATAAAAAATATATATAATGTTTGGGGGTTCTAAGTAAAGGGAAGGAGATGAGCAGGCAGTGAAAACAGGCAGGGGAAGCTCCATTAGCATTGGTGGATGTCTTGTCATACCAACGGCCACCACCAGAGGGCGCCCGATTGCAGAAGGAACCATAGGACTGCAGTAGGCCGCAAAGCCGGGGCCTCAATTACCGGCGCGGCCCAACGCGATCGCCGGGAGGGGGGGGTGTCGAACGGACACAGGACACCCCAGCTGTGCCGCCCCAGGCGCCAGGTCGCTAATTCTAGTCGCAAATGCGACCTGGCGCCCGGGGTTTGTCGAGCCCTGCTGTAAACAATATGTATAGTAGGTATAAATCATTTAAATACCTACAAAAGTAACTAAGGAAATGATATATATCTTTAATTTAGGTTTACGTGAACCCAATGTTTAATATTTGAAATTTCATTATATTTACCTATATAAACCCTACTGTAAAACAATGAGCTTACTTTATAGATCCTTGTAAACTTACTTTATGTATCTTTATAATATTGTATACTCAATAAACTTCTTTTGACAAGGAAAATCCTCAATATTAAAGGTCCAAATAAATATATATAGAAATATATACATATATACAAAGCAAACAAAGATGGAACTGTTTACAAGGGTGACTAGACACAATCAAATCAATATGAATAACTGGCAAGGAATTAATTAACTTCAAATGACAACAGGGGGCATCAGACAACCTGTTTGTGGTCTGGACTGGCTCACCATCTCTATTAAAACAATTTGTTGAAGCCATCAACATTAACACCATGAACCTACGTTTCACGGTGACATTTGACAATACGCAGATCCCATTTCTCCAAGGCATGGTTAAGCTGTTTCATATAATCATCATAATTTTTTCATCCTTTTCCCATTTTTTCAGATTTTGTAAATATCTTTCGATTTGTTATTTCTATATTATTGTATCTTTTTCATTTTGCAGATGTGTTTCCTGACGAAGCGGTAAAACCTCGAACTAGTTGAAATACCGAAATACCATGTCATCTGCGTTTCTTTTAGTGGAAATTGTTGTTTTTGTTATTTTGTACCAATAAATTTTGTATATTTTTATTACTGTCTTTGTAGTACTTATGTACACCTTTTTTACATGTACCGCGATAGTCCACTTGCCCTTTTCCTCTGGTGAGTCTGGGTTGGGGCCCACACTCCCAAACATTCTTTCTCAAATAACTTGGATGATGGTACATTTTGTAGACTTTTACATACATCATATTGTTTTGTGAGGCCACTAATTTTCTACCTAGTCACCAGAATAGGAAAGCATTCCTCCACTTAATACCACCTAAATTATAAACCATTACTAGCCAATACTATCAAGAAACTACCTGTGTGTGAAGGCCGAGGTGAGCAGTAATGACTAGGCCAAACTTAGCAACATCCTAGCAATATCCAGGGAGTATTCCAGTCTGGCTTCATGAGGTACATAAATGGCCTACAGCTATAGCAAGGGCATTATTCAACTGTAGGCAGAGCTGCACTGACTGACAGTGACTGCACAGTTTGTTTTTACCTGCAGACGTTCCTTATCTGCATAGGCAGTTTTTTGGTAAAAGGTAAACAAACCCTTTAACCACTTCAGTCCCGGAAGGATTTACCCACTTCCTGACCAGATCATTTTTTGCGATTCTGTACTGCGCCGCTTTAGCTGACAATTGCGCGGTTGTGTAACGTTGTGCCCATACAAAATTGGCATCCTTTTTTTCCCACAAATAGAGCTTTCTTTTAGTGGTATTTGATCACCTCTGCGTTTTTTTTTTGCGCTATAAACAAAAAAGGAACGACAATTTTGAAAAAAAGCAATATTTTTTACTTTTTGCTATAATAAATATCCCCAAAAAATATATAAAAAACAAATTTCTTCTACAGTTTAGATCAATATGTATTCTTCTACATATTTTTGGTATAAAAAAAAAAAATCGCAATAAGTGTACATTGATTGGTTAAAAGTTATAGCGTCTACAAAATAGGGGATAGATTTATGGCATTTTTATTATTATTTTTTTCTTTACTAGTAATGGCAGCGATCTGCGTTTTTTATCGGGACTGTTGCATTATGGCGGACACATCGGACACTTTTGACACTATTTTGGGACTATTGTCATTTATACAGCGATCAGAGCTACAAATAGCCACTGATTACTGTATAAATGACACTGGCAGGGAAGGGGTTAAACACTAGGGGGCGATTAAGGGGTTTAGTGTGTCCTAGGGAGCGATTCTTACTGTGGGGGGGATGGGCTCACTACAACATGACAGAGATCACTGGTCCCAAGGACAGGGAGCAGTAGATCTCTGTCATGTTGCTAGGCAGAACAGGGAAATGCCTTGTTTACATAGGCATCTCCCCGTTCTGCCTCTCCTCGCCGCAATCGTGGACCACCGGCGAACATCAAGTTTGCGGGACCTGCAGCCATGCTCCTGCTGCGGTGCGCGCCCGATAGGCGGCAAATTCAAAGGGACGTACAGGTACGCCCATTTGCCTGCCTGTGCCATTCTGCCGAGGTATATGTGTGTGCAGCGGTCGGCAAGTGTTTTTTTTTTGGGGGGGGGACCTTTAAAGACTAAGCCTTTTTCTGATACTTGTTGCTTACAAGGTAAAATCAGTATTTTCTGCTATATATATTTCTTTTAGCAGAGACCCTAGAGAATAAAATGGCGGCCGTTGTAATATTTTATGTCACACTGTATTTGCGCAGCGGTCTTTCAAATGCAATTGTTTTGAAAAAAAATACACTTTAATGAACAAAAAAAATAAACAGTAATTAGCCCAATTATTTTGTATAATGTGAAAGATGATGTTACGCCGAGAAATGTGAGAGAATCGTGATTTTTATTCTAAGCAAAAAATTGTGATTCTAATTTTTTCCAGAATCATACAGCTCTAAAGGGGGTGATGTTTTTTCAATACCCACTGTATATAGGATAAAGGTGGAAAATTAAAAAAACCGCGCTGATAAACCAAAGTGCTCTATAATACGAAAAGCTGCAAACCCCACAACAAACATCAATTGTGGATAAGTAAAGAAAAAATAAGGGGTTGCGCTAATAACCAAATTAATCAATATAGTATCTACAGTGAAGATAATTGAGTCTTAACTGTGAATAAATCAAAAATATTGTGCAAACATAACATGTGAAATACATTCATCAAATAAAGCCATCAAAAATGATATCTTAGTGAGTCCCAAAAACGTCAAAAAAAAAAAAAACCCAACAAAAGTCCAAGTGATGTTTGCAATTAATCCGTGACAGCAAGGAAGGGTCCACCACCAGAAAATAGAAGGGGTAGCTCCTTACCAGATGGCCGTGACCCCCCACTACAGAGGATCACAGCAAGCAGAAATCTTTACAGGCCAGAGTTAGGAACTGCCCACGATATCCACTAGAGGTCCTCTCACCATCATTCACCGCAAAGAGCCCATGGCAGCGATCTGCATTTCATGAATGTATCCTCACTTCTTCAGGAGTGGATAAAATCTGCAAATTTACTTGTCCTCGTCCATGTTTTCAGTCGTGTCCATTTGTAATGTCTTACTTCCTGGTCAGACTATACGTTATGACACTGGAAGGAGTTGACCATCTGACCTCATTAGCACACAACCTGCATCATCCTATGGGATGTGTCATAACGTATAGTCTGACCAGGAAGTAAGACATTACAAATGGACACGACTGAAAACATGGACGAGGACAAGTAAATTTGCAGATTTTATCCACTCCTGAAGAAGTGAGGATACATTCATGAAATGCAGATCGCTGCCATGGGCTCTTTGCGGTGAATGATGGTGAGAGGACCTCTAGTGGATATCGTGGGCAGTTCCTAACTCTGGCCTGTAAAGATTTCTGCTTGCTGTGATCCTCTGTAGTGGGGGGTCACGGCCATCTGGTAAGGAGCTACCCCTTCTATTTTCTGGTGGTGGACCCTTCCCTGCTGTCACGGATTAATTGCAAACATCACTTGGACTTTTGTTGGGTTTTTTTTTTTTTTTGACGTTTTTGGGACTCACTAAGATATCATTTTTGATGGCTTTATTTGATGAATGTATTTCACATGTTATGTTTGCACAATATTTTTGATTTATTCACAGTTAAGACTCAATTATCTTCACTGTAGATACTATATTGATTAATTTGGTTATTGGCGCAACCCCTTATTTTTTCTTTATATAGGATAAAGGGCACTTTAGCTATAGAAACAGCACAGAAGGGGCTGCCTGACTTAAGGGAGCCGTAGGGACTTTTGCCTGAGAGAAGTTATACATATTTTTATGTAAATTTTAGCTTGACCTACTGAGATCTGTAAACGACAGATTCTGTTTTTAAAAAGGGGTCTAATGTAAATGTACTAGCTCAAAAGAAGTATGTAAACTATGAAAAATTATTTCAAATTATTATGAAGAACTATTTCATATTTACTTGTTCAAGAAAGAATAACACGGTGGACTAGCAATGCCAGATCTTTTCAAATACTTTATAGCGGGACAGATGGTGATTGCTAGACGCTGGTTGATGAGGGACGATGGGGACTCAGCAACAGTATTAGAGGCAGCTCTCATGGGCTCGTATGAGAGCCTATCTTACTTAGTTTACAGGGGACCCCAAGCCTCCCCATCCCTGACTGCCTCAATGCGTGTCACTGTCCGCGCATGGGACAGGGCACAAGTTTTGATGAAGGTTGAAGATGGGAGCTGGTCTCAGGACACCCCCCTATGGTTTAACCCTAGACTATCACACTTTGGTGCGATCCCTGACCCGGTGATTTGGGCCAGGGTTGGCATTAAACAACTGAAGCACATAGTGGGAGGAAAAAAATTACTCACATTTGACCAACTTAAAGATAAATATAATCTTCCCAACTGGTATCTATTTAGATACCTCCAGTTGAGACATGCTTTCCTCACTCAGTTCAGTTCTGACACACTAGAGCTGGGCACATCCCCATTGGAGAACATGCTCGGGGCTGAGGACCTACAAAAACCGCTATCAACAGTCTACAAAGAACTATTTGTGGAAAGACCCAAAATGCTTAACAAATGTAAAGACACATGAAGTGCATTAGTAACAGATTTTGGGGGGGAAGATTGGGACGACATGTGGGATCACCCGTTCCAGACTCTGGTGTCGGCCAGGGATAGGCTCATTCAATTTAAAATACTTCACAGGGTGTATTATACTCCTGTAAGGATAGCCGGGATATATGGTACAGGTGCAACAGAATGTTGGCGATGCACGGTTAGCCATGCTGATTTTGACCACATATTTTGGCAGTGTCAGCCGATAAGGGAGTTCTGGAAGGGGGTATCACGCACCATACAGAAGGTACTTTCGGTACCGATTCCTGTTACGGTCGCAGTCTGTTTGCTGGGTCTAGTGGAGGAGTTGGCACCCCGGAGGGCGCAAAGAACTATGATCTCTCTCTCCCTTTTTTATGCATGTAAAGCTATTTTATTGTGTTGGAAAAAACCTGAACCACCCACAGTGTCTTATTGGAAAGGCATAATCAATAAAGCATTACCTTTTTACAAAGCAACATACTTAAGCAGGGGTTGTCCAAAAAAATTCGAAAAGGTAAGGCAATGTTGGCTGGATGACAAGGACACTTTGAATTGATCTGCTACGCTGGGGGAGAGCCTTAGCAAGCACTCTAAGTATTGGGTAAAATGATGATGTAATCCTGATTAGATAATTATTTGACTGTGTGAGGATTGGGTGTACCATTGATCTCTAGCAAACGAAATATTTTATGAGTATGGAATGTGATTTAACCATAGTGAAAGCAATATTCAAAGGTTGTGCAAGAGATTCAGCAATAGTGAAAGGCTGCACAAGGGTAAGGGTTAGGGGGGAGGGAAGGGAGGGAGGGGGGGGGGGAATTTTGGTACACGTTGTACTGTACTATATGAGCTGTTAAAATGTTAATAAACAAAAATTTTCAAAAAAAAATAAAGAATAACACATTTTAAAATCTAAATTTTTTAGTCCTGACAATAACAAATAAAGAAAATATGTACAAAACCAATATGCATTCCCCTTAAATTCATGAAATGTATCAACAGCTATTTAATATTTGGTCTGCTTAATTGGTTTACTCAAATTATACCCAAATTCTAAGTCTAAGGCCGGGTTTACACTGGTGCGACAAACGCTCCGACATTGGGAGCTTATGTCGAATGACGTGAGGAAATCAATGTTTCCCTATGGGACACAAGTCGGTCCGACTTTGAAAATGCTCCCTGTACTACTTTGGTCCGACTTCAGCCCATTGACAATCATTGAAGTCGGATCAAAGTTGGATAGCCGTATTGCATGATCCGACTTTGGCATGCGACTTGTGCTCTGATGATCTTGAGGGGGAACTCCATGCCAAATTTTAAATAAAAACCGGCATGGGTTCCCCCTCCAAGAGCATACCAGGCCCTTCAGTCTGATATGAATTTTAAGGGAAGCCCCCTAGGTCGAAAAAACGGCGTGGGGGTCCCCCCAAAATCCATACCAGACCCTTTTGAGAGCACGTGGCCCGGCCAGTCAGGAAGGGGGGTGGGGACGAGCGAGCACCCCCCCTCCTGAACCGTACCAGGCTGCATGCCCTCAACATGGAGGGGTGGGTGCTTTGGGGCAGGGGGGCGCACTATGGCCCTCCACCCCAAAGCAGCTTGTCCCCATGTTTATGAGGACAAGGGCCTCTTCCCGACAACCCTGGCTGTTTGTTGTCATGGTCTGCGGGCGGGGGTTTATCAGAATCCGGGAGCCCCCTTTAATAAGGGGGCCCCCAGATCCCGGCCCCCCACCCTATGTGAATGAGTATGGGGTACATCGTACCCCTACCCATTGACCTGGGGGAAAAGTGTCAATAAAAAAAAAAAAAAAACACACTAGACAGGTTTTTAAAGTAATTTATTCTGCAGCTCCGGGGGTCTTCTTCCGACTTCAGGGGTCTCTTCCGGGCTCTCCGGCCTCTTCTCCATGCTCTCCGGCCTCTTCTCCCAGTCTCCGGTTCTTCTCCCGCTCTCCGGGATCTTCTGCCGGGCTCCTCCGCTATCTTCTGCTCTTTTGCTAGCGGTGGCCCGGTCTTCTCCGTCGCCTTCTTCCGATGTGGACACGAAACTCTCTCCCATTGTAATGCTGTGGGGGCGGTGCGCAATGGCTTATATAGGCATGGGGCGTGGTCATCCGGTGACTCCGCCCCTCATGACGTCACCGTCCCGGGCATGATGGGGCGTTGATGTCATGAGGGGCGGAGTCACTGGATGACATCACCCGGTGACCACGTCCCATGCACCGCGCACACGGCATTACAGTGGGCGAGAGCGTCGTGTCAACATCAGGTGAAGACCGGAGGGAAGGCGGCGACGGAGAAGACCAGGCCACCGCTAGCAAAAGAGCAGAAGATAGCAGAGGAGCCCGGCAGAAGATACCGGAGAGCGGGAGATGAACCGGAGACCTTGAGAAGAGGCCGAAGAGCACGGAGAAGAACCGGAGAGCGTGGAGAAGAGGCCAGAGAGCGCGGAAGGGACCCCCAAAGTCGGAAGACCCCCGGAGCTGCCGAATAAATTACTTTAAAAACCTGTCTAGTGTGTTTTTTTTTTATTGACACTTTTCCCCCAGATGAATGGGTAGGGGTACGATGTACCCCATACGCATTCACATAGGGTGGGGGGCTGGGATCTGGGGGCCCCCTTATTAAAGGGGGCTCCCGGATTCCAATAAGCCCCCCGCCCGCAGACCCCGACAACCAATGGCCAGGGTTGTCGGGAAGAGGCCCTTGTCCTCATCAACATGAGGACAAGGTGCTTTGGGGTGGGGAGGGCAACAGGGCGACCCCCTGCCCCAAAGCACCCACCCAGCCATGTTGAGGGTATGCAGCCTGGTACGGTTCAGGAGGTAGTGTGCTCGCTTTTCCTGCCCGGCCGGGCTGCGTGCTCGGATAAGGGTCTGGTATGGATATGCTCCTGGAGGGGGAACCCATGCCGTTTTTTTATTTAAAATTTGGCGTGGAGTTCCCCCTCAAGATCCATACCAAACGTAGTGCCTGGTATTGGCGGGGATCCAAGTTGGATCCATGTTCATTGAATGTCGGACTTATGTAGGCTTCAAGTAGCAGAGCAAAGTCGTATCCAAAGTAGGGCAGCTGTCGTGTCGCACCAGTGTAACCAAGCCTAAATGTGCTTCCTCACTGCTCACTTTGTGGAAAAAACTTTTAAAGATTTGTCTTGGGCCAAAGGTTTTAAGCCAACTCACTTTTGTCTAATCTGTACACTTCATGCATTGGTTATAGTTTTTGAATTAATGTCTTTCATACCTTTTCTATTGCTCTGTCCTGGTCCTCATGTGCAAAACTGCCAGCACCAGCTGTATCACCTCCAGCTAACAGTGCAGCATCAGTGGTGGAGGAAGAACGTGGTCTGCCTTGGTGATGGTGTAATACTGCAGCTAAACCACCATCCATTGGTGGAGGACGGCGGGGAAGGTGGGGACTCCCTCCACGCAACTGTGAGTGATGGTGATGATGAGCAGTTTCTCCAGGTCCACTCTTGCTCCGCCGGCCACTCCCGTGCTGTCCAGATCCTCTCTTTACAGAAGGACGTGAGCGAATCTGTTGTAAAACACGGTTGAAGGCAGTTGGCCGTGCTGGCAGATCATGCAAAGAGAC
Source organism: Lithobates clamitans (assembly GCA_037952925.1). NCBI lineage: Eukaryota > Metazoa > Chordata > Amphibia > Anura > Ranidae > Lithobates > Lithobates clamitans. Next base: position 3,690,982 of record JBBGZY010000108.1, on the reverse strand, counting down.
AGCATAAGACACTCGGTGCATTTCTGGAGATCGCTCTTTTTCATCTGCAGAGTCATGGTCAGATAATGATAAAGGGGCAGCTTGGGGTGCATGTGGGGTTTGAGGACCTGGGGTTGAGCAAGCAACCTGGGGTTCTGAGGAAGCCTGATGATCCCGCTCTCTTGAACGCCGCCGGCTATGAAAGAGATGCTTCAGTCCGTGTCCAAACATTGATCCCTCAGAAAGCTGCTGGATTTTCTGTGGAGAAGAAGGGCATCTGTGATATATGCAGTGACCGTCCTGTTTTGTAGACAGGCTAAATAAAATATTGTAAAAGTGAATAAAAACTTCAGTTTCTGCTGGACATCGCAATAGACCGCCATCTTTTTAATAAAGCTTTAAATAATGTTTAGGCCACAGCGAATAGCATTCAAACACTCTAAATACTGTATATATGTGATGTTCACATGATCTGCACCTTGTGAGGAAAAACAATAGCAGAACATTTAAAAATGGAAAAGTTATCTCTAATCCATTTACTAATTTACAATTACTAGCATGCACATATATAGCAAGCATACAGCTGCACTGTAATATTTATGCTTTCTTAATTTTAAAATTAACAGTTTTAGAAATACTGCATTTAAGAAAGACAAATATATGTACCAAACCTGAGTCCTAACTAATCTCCATAAGCACTGCAGCCTGTCAGGCCTGAAATCATGTAGTCTGTAGACTCTGAGACTCTGGGCAAAACCAACAAGAAAATGTCACATTACAATCATGAAAAATTTACAGCCTTTCACATTAGCTATCAGGTTCCAAGACTAGTGTCTCGGCTGAAACCTAACCTGCAATACTGACAGAAGGAGTAGAGGAAAGAGACCCAAGGTGTGATTAAAAGAAAAGCAGATCTTTAGTGACATTCTAAAAAATAAAGAGAAACCAGTGGTGAGGAACAGCATTTTTCAATGGAAAGATAACAAAAGTATTCAAGGGGAAAAAAATTATGGTGATAAAGAACAGATTTTGTGGGATGTATCACTAAACAATAAAATAGGATTGTGTGACAGTGAGAAAAGGCAAAACAAACAAAAGGATGTGAATAATTAATACATCATGATGACTTTGGTCAATGAACCAGCAGTTCAACAAAATAACCCAAGCAGTAAGGTTTAAAGGTCACCCATAATAAACAGAATAGAAAAGCCCTGAAATACAGTATACTAAATATTGTTTGGAATGCTTGGACCCTAAGATAGTCCAGTGATGGGATCTGGCCATAGTTTGGATCATATCAGCTAAAAATCAAATATAAAAGAAAATGATTTTCTTTACCATGGTCTCTCTAGTTCAAGCATAGCAGTGTTACACAAAAGGCTGGACAAATGCTGTTTATGATAGTCTGTGTAAAACCTGCACTCCATACAGCATGTGACTTCACAATAAAACAAATAAAACAGTTGAACGAGCGCTTTGGAGTGAACAAAAAATGTGTTGCACTGTATCTTTAAAACAAAAACAAATAAAATCTTATATGCCAATAATGCGTGTTGCTCTTTTTCTTTAAAACAAAAAATAAAATAAAAATCTTAAGCTGCGTACAATTCAGATTTTCCGACAGAAAATGTGTGATGACAGGCTGCTGGCGGAAAATACGACCGTTTGCATGCTCCATCGGACAATTGTTGTCGGATTTTCCGCGGACAAATGTTGAATGGCAGGCTTTAAAATTTTCCACGGACAAATGTCTGTTGTTGGATTTTCCGAGCGTGTGTACACAAGTCCATCGGACAAAAGTCCAAAGTACAAACACGCATACTCTGAAGCAAGGACGAGCCAGAAGCGGTCGGTTTTGTAAACTAGCGTTCGTAATGGAGAATTAACATTCGTGAGATAGCAAATTATGAAATTTCGAAATGTAGCGCACATTCCCTTCTTCTTTAATGGGATAATAATGAAGCTTCTTTGCTGGTGATACTGATGGAGTTATTGCAAACTAATTTTCAAAGGCTTTTTTTTTCTATTGATATCAAGAAAAATATTATTATGCTTTTTTATTTTTACTTTTTGGGCAAGTTACCACAACCCCATTATCCCATAGTTTTTAAGATCAAAGATATGTTGGTGTCCCTTGTCAATTTTAAATTGTATTTTTTTTTTTTATGTAACTGCCTACTCCCAAACTGTCATTTGAAGTAAAACACATAGCCAAGTAATATTCTCCACATTTTTTTTATTGTGCATTAAAAAAAGAAAACAAATAAAATTAGCCATGCTATCTGCCAATAGAACTTAACCAAAAAGTGCATTCTATGCGTCCAAAAATATAGAAAATATACCAAATCAAATCATTAGTATTCAACCAAAAAATAAAATAAAAGCCTCGTGCATGTGTCCTGCTTCTTAATATAGGGTGTGAGCAATGCCAAGAGTTGGCGAAAGCAGGGGTCCGTCATCCGGAGATAATTCCGAAAATCATCTGGATTATTCTTCTGGAGCTCCCGCAGCAAAGGCATATGACATGATTAGTCACGATTAATAAAGCAAACAATTTTTGGTCCAAGAAATCCTCCTCCTGTTCCTGGACTGGACTTGGGTCAAAGCAATAACTGCAAGGCCAATAATAAATAACACGTTATCTCCTCCGATTCCGCAACATGTCTGGTTGACAAACGCCCGTTCAGAAACGAACTGAAAAGCACAAAACTAAAAGCGCGAAATGAAAACCGAGAATCAACACTCACCAAACTTCTACTAACACGAAATTAGCAGAAGGAGCCCAAAGGGTGGCACTAAAGAGCTGAAAAAACACGTAGTACATCACTACGTTCGTGTTTGTTGGCCGACAATTCCTTCCCGTTTGTATGCAAGACAAAATCCAGGCACATGCCTTCGGACAAAAGTCTGAGGTCTTGTCAATGTATCATCATATCATCCTACAAACTTATACATCAAACATTATCAGTGAAATGAGTGAAATGGTGTAAAAATAAAGTTAGTGGATTATACAAATAGAAGTATATATATATATTATATATATATACAGTTTGGCTCATAAGTTTACATATCCTGGCAGAATTTATGATTTCTTGCCCATTTTTCAGAGAATATGAATATTAACACAAAAACATTTCTTTCACTCATGGTTAGTGTTTGGCTGAAGCCATTTATTATCAATCAACTGTGGTTACTCTTTTTAAATCATAATGGCAACATAAACTACCCAAATGACCCTGATCAAAAATTTACATACCCTGGTGATTTTGGCCTGATAACATGCACACAAGTTGACACAAAGGGGTTTGAATGGCTATTAAAGGTAACCATCCTCCCCTGTGATCTTTTTACTTGTAATTAGTGTGTGTGTGTAAAAGGTCAATGAGTTTCTGGACTCCTGACAGACCCTTGCATCTTTCATCCAGTACTGCACTGACGTTTCTGGATTCTGAGTCATGGGGGAAGCAAAAGGATTGTCAAAGGATCTGCGGAAAAAAGTAATTGAACTGTATAAAACAGGAAAGAGACATAAAAAGATATCCAAGAAATTGAGAATGCCAATCAGCAGTGTTCAAACTCTAATCAATAAGTGGAAAATGTGGGGTTCTGTTGAAACCAAACCATGGTCAGGTAGACCAACTAAAATTTCAGCCACAACTGCCAGGAAAATTGTTCGGGATGCAAAAAAAACCCCACAAAATAACTGCATCTTGAAATACAGGACTCTCAAGATGCACAATAAGGAGGCACTTGAAGAAAGATGGGCCGCATGGTCGAGTCGCCAGAAGAAAGCCATTACTACGCAAATGCCACAAAGTATCCTGCTTACAATACGCCAAACAGCACAGAGACAAGCCTCAAACCTTCTGGCGCAAAGTCATTTGGAGTGATGAGACCAAAATTGAGCTTTTTGGCCACAACCGTAAACGTTACATTTGGAGAAGAGTCAACAAGGCTTATGATGAAAGGTACACCATTCCTACTGTGAAACACGGAGGTGGATTGCTGATGTTTTGGGGATGTGTAAGCTACAAAGGCACAGGAAATTTTGTCAAAATTGATGGCAAGGTGAATGCAGTATGTTATCAAAAAATACTGGGGGAACATTTGCATTCATCAGCCAGGAAGCTGCGCATGGGACGTACTTGGACATTCCAACATGGGGAGATCTCAAACGCGCAGTTCATGCAAGACAGCCCAAGAATTTACAGGAACTGGAGGCTTTTTGCCAAGAGGAATGGTCACCCTGAAAAGATAAAGAGCCTCATCCACAAATACCACAAAAGACTTCAAGCTGTCATTGATGTTAAAGGGGGCAATGCAAGGTATTAAGAACTGGGGTAACTTTTTATTAGGGTCATTTGGGTAGTTTTTGTTGCCATTATGATTTAAAAAGAGTAAACACAGTTGATTGATAATAAATGGCTTCAGCCAAACACTAACCATGAGTGAAAGAAAAGTTTTGCACGGTCGTGCGACGCTGCACCCAAACAAAATTGACGTCCTTTTTGTCCCACAAATAGCGCTTTCTTTTGGTGGTATTTCACACCTCTGCGTTTTTTATTTTTTGTGCTATAAACAAATAAAGGCCAACAATTTTGAAAAAAAAAAAAAAACACATTTTTTACTTTGAGCTATAAAACATGTTCAATAAAAAACTGTAATAAATCAAATTTCTTCATAAATTTAGGTCAATATGTATTCTGTTACATATTTTTGGTAAAAAAAAAAAAAAAAAATCAGAATAAGTGTATATTGATTGGTTTGCGCAAAAGTTATAGTGTCTACAATCTATGGGATATTTTTATGGACTTTTTATTGTTTTTACTAGTAATGGCGGCGATCAGCGATTTTTAGCGGAACTGCGATATTGTGGCAGACAAATCTGACACCAAGTGACTCTTTCGGGAACCAGTGACACCAATACAGTTATCAGTGCTAAAAAATGCACTGTCAGCTTTGCGCAGTGGCAGTATCATAGCCAATGAGGTTCAACTGAGGCGTGATTATTGCTAATTGCTTCTCGGCCTTTTGGCTAAGATCAAGTGTAGTATCTGTTCTTATCAGTTTCCAGGAGATGGCGCTTGCTTCTGTCCCTGATCTATGGCGAAATAGAGACGGGATTGCGGTTGCTATGCAAAGCCTGCTGGAGTGAAGGTGACCTGGAGCAGTTCGTAGCCGAAAGGGAAGCCTTCTGATGGGGATGGAGAACCACGGGGTCTGAACCGGAGGGTCGGGACCCTGGCCTTCTGGCCTGGATTGGGGCGGATCTAGCTCCAGACAGTTATTCGGGAGAGAACACTTACTCCCCTCTTGTATGGGGGGGGAGTGGTTAGTACTTCCCGAATGTAATTAGGAGGGAGTGATGGAAGCGACGGCAGAGCCTGATGGTAAAGGACTCTTTTCCGGCTTCCTGATCTCCATATCCTTCCTGCCTGGGGTGGGGTCTGCTGTGGTCTGGGCTGGGGGGGTCAGGGCTTCTTCGAAAAGCCAGTGGTGAATGTGCCCCTGAAGTGGCAGTTTAGGGGTGCCGTATAGTCACGGTGTGAAAGCACTTGATTTTATGGCACCCTGGTCACTTTCACCACAACACACGTTTTTCGCACCTGCCTCTTGGGCCGGGCCTTTTGGCCAGGACCAGGGGAAATTTTTATGCCTGGCCGGAGGGCCGGCCATTGTATAGCACAATGGCCACTTTCACTCTCCCATCTCACTATATTCCCCACTCTTTCTTTTACCCCTGTTTGTCACCTTTTTGTCTTTTTTTGGTTGTCTTTGTATACACGTTTTGTCACTGTGTGGCGAGTAGGGTGTGGGTCCTCGGGCCTACTCTGAAAGTCTTGGGAGGGGGTGGACATAGGCCTTTTGGCTTGGTTCGCCCTCTCCTTTGAGGGGTCTCCCTTCGGGGGAGCCCCACTGTGCTTGGGTCGGTCTGCTTTGGCAGACCTTCCAGTTGTGGGGGTCCGCCTGGTTTCGGCCAGATGGACCCTTTGTCTGAGTACCTCAGTCCCTGTCTGGAGCCTAACGCCCCAGGGGATCAGGGTAAGGTCCTTCCCTAGTGGAGGACCCTGTACACCCGTTGCACCTTTTTGTGTTTCACTCTCTATGTGTGGGCACTTTTTTTTTGGCACCGGGTGGAAGTTTTTGAGGTGTGTTTTGCACGCCACTGGCTTTTCGATAGAGTAAAAAAGAAAAAAAAAAAAAAAATGATCTGTCGCTGTATAAATGACACTGGCATGGAAGGGTTTAACATCAGGGGCCGATCAAAGGGTTAAGTGTGCTCCTAGGTCATGCTTCCTAACTGTGGGGGGAATGCTGACACTGAAGAAAAAAGCGATCCTTGCTTCTGCTTAGTAGAAACACAAGATCATTTTCCTCCCTCACAGAATCGCGCTCTGCCTTGTTTAAACCACCTTTCTGTCTCTCCTCTGAATGAGGAGAGACAGAAAGGTACGTGATTATGCGCTTAAGGGCCGCCCTGCCGCAGTACATGTATGTGGGGCAGTCCTTAATTGGTTACTTGGGGGGGCACAGCCAGTCTTCTAAAGTCTGGGGTATAGCTGCTGCCTCTTGGAGAATGGACAGTAGGCAAAACAGAAGGCACAGCCTACTAGGCTGCACAGTCTACTTCCTACAAAGGAACAGTGTGGTTTGGCTGCGGGTAGTTGTGGGTGCAGGAACAGGTGCAATTTACACGCTGTCCTGCACCGGGACAAGTGTGAACCTATCCTTAACCACTTCAGCCCCAGAAGATTTGGCTGCTGAATGACCGGGCCATTTTTTGCGATTCGGCACTGCGTCGCTTTAACCGACATTTGCACGGTCGTGCAACGCTGCACCCAAACAAAATTGACGTCCTTTTTTTCCCTTTTTTTTGCACTATAAACAAAAAAAGAGCGACAATTTTGAAAAAAAAAACACAATATTTTGTACTTTTTGCTATAATAAATATCCCCCTTTTTTAAAAAAAAAAGCTAATTTTTTCTCAGTTTAGGCCGATATGTATTCTTCTACATATTTTTGGTAAAAAAAAAAAATCGCAATAAGCGTATATTGATTGGTTTGCGCAAATGTTATAGCGTCTATAATATAGGGGATAGATTTGTAGCATTGTTATTATTATTATTTTTTTACTAGTAATGGCGGAGATCTGCGATTTTTATCGTGACTGCGCCATTATGGCGGACACATCGGACAATTTTGACACATTTTTGGGACCATCGGCATTTATACAGCGATCAGTGCTATAAAAATGCATTGATTACTGTAAAAATGTCACTGGCAGTGAAGGAGTTAACACTAGGGGGCGATCATGGGGTTAACTGTGTTCCCTGGGAGGTGATTCTAACTGAATGGGGAGGGGACTGACTAGAGGAAGTGACGGATCGTGGTTCCTAGCTAATAGGAATACACGATCTGTCACTCCTCTCAGAACAGAACAGGGAAGTGTGTGTACACACACTCGTCCCTGTTCTGTCTCTCGTGCTCGGGATCGCTCATGGCCGGCAGTCATCGCGATCGTCGGCCACGAGCATTGGCACCCCCGCTCGTGGCCGGCTGGTAGGCAAGCGGTTAATGAATAAATACCACTTATAATGGTGAAATACTATTGAGATTCGCAATTACACAAAGATAAATTAAAAGTATATACAAAAGTATAAACTATAACAATAAATTAATTAAATTACAACAAATGTATAAACTGACACAAAAAATAATAAACTAAAAAATAAAATGAAAATAGACATGGCAATAAAGTGGAACTGGCTATTGTTAATAAATCAATTGGCATCCTAGTCTATCATGAGCCCGTATGGACTAGAAGATCTCATTGCAAGTAATACTAAACACACCTCCCAAAGAAGAGGCTGGCACAGCACTGAATATTGCTACAGTGCTACACAGCACTGAATATTGGCATGGCTTAAGCCTAGTACACATGATCAGAAAATTGTACAAAAAAATAAAGATTTAAAACCGATCATACTACAGCATTCGAGAGCCAATCAGAACAGGTCATGCAAAATTATCCAATGGGACAAGCACAAAATTTTTTCTCGTATAATAACAGATCGTATGATTTTCGTTTAATCAGCACAGTTTTCGTCCAAAAAAACAATACAAATACAATACAAAACATCACTTCCGAATTTTTATTCTGTCGAATGAGAATTTTCATAACTTTAGTAACCTCTTCATTTTCAATATGGAAACTAGCATGCCAACAAAAATGACAATCATTTGTCCGATAATCTCATTGATTGTACCAGGCTTTAAAGGGTATGACTAAATACAGTCTGGTCCCACTTGTTGTATAAACTGCACACATATACCTCTGTCTTTTTACCCACGTGAAAGTCTCACAGATGTACAGAAACTTAAACTCTTCGGGTTCTTTCACACGGGACAGATCCGTGATGATCCGCCCCATGAACATCCGCTTGCTCAGCGGGGATCACTCAGTGGATCCCCACTGAGCAGGCAGATGACAGGTCCATCGCTGCACACTGTGCAGCGACGAACCTGTCAGAGTGCCGCTCTCCCCTATGGGGGATCGGATGATGACGGACCGTAGAGTCCGTCGTCACCCGATCCGATCCGAAAACGGATGGAAAAGTAGGTTTTTCCTCCGTTACACTTTTTCGGATCGGAGCGGGTCGGATGTCAGCGGACATGTCACCGCTGACATCCAACGCTCCATACAGGTCTATGGAGGGTCCGTTCAGGTCCGCCTAAAAAAACTGACAGGCGGACCTGAACGGATCGTTCATGTGAAAGAGGCCTTCCAGTATATATGCTTTTCTTCACACATAATTTCAACATAGAGCTAACATTTTGTCTAAGCCTACCTTAAAGTGGTTGTAAACTAAAAAAAAAAAAAAAAAAAAAAAAAAAAAACCCTGCAAGACAAAGGTATAATGAGCAAGTATGCATTGCATACTTTCTCATTATGAAATACTTACCTTAGATCAAAGCTGTTGCAGCGGTCCCTGCACAACGCTGTGACTGGCGACATGTCTCCCGAAGTTATTTCCGGGTTAGCGGGCTCCGGCGCTGTGACTGGCCGGACCCACGATGACGTCACTCCTGCGCAGGTATGCGGGAGCCGCCGGTAACAGCGCGGCTCCTGAAGAAACGGGCATGTGCTGATGACGTTGGCACATGCGGATACAGTGAATATCTCCTAAACTATGCAAGTCTAGGAGATATTCACGGTACCTATAATAAGGCTTACCTGTAGGTAAAAGTGGTGTAACAGACTCTAAAGTAGAGCTATAGGCAAAACTTTTTTTTTCATTTTGGATAGAGTAAGGGAGGGTTATAAAACCTTTGCCATCTTGCCATGAGAGTGACACATAGGGTTTGATTTAAAAAGCTTTATACACAAAGCGTTGCTATATAAAATAGTAAATGTGTAAAAATGCCCATTTGCATGACTATAAATTCATATCTACTGTATCTTTACAGGTAATCTGCTAAATTGAATACTTATATGTAAGCTGTACTTGTAAGGCCCCTTTCACACAATAAGCCCGCTCGGATCCGCCTGTCCGTTTTTCAGGTGGATCCCAGTGGGCTATCTATTGACTCCTATGGGCAGGCGAATGTCAGCGGAGATGTGTCTGCTGACACCCATCTGATCCGCTCAAGACAGACCTATGGCGATAGGTCTGCCATCCGTCTTGGCGGATTGGATGAGAGCTGATGAAAACGAACATGCTGTCCGTTTTCGTCCGATCTCTCGTAGAGATAAGTGGAGCTCTGACAGGTCCCTCCCCACTCAGTGAGCAGAGACAGACCTCTCATCCGCCGGGTCAGAGTAGATCAACGGAGCGATCTCCCGCTGAGCTGGCGGACTCCACTGAGTGGATCCGCCCCTTGTGAAAGGGGCCTAAAGAAGAAGGTAAATACTTGCCTCTTCTGCTGTGTATGTCGCTGAACCCCGGCTAATCAACTCATTCCCTGAGTATCGATCTCCTGTATCCCTTGCAGTGCTCAGTCATTCTTTCTGCCAATCTTTATGTCACTACTGTGTCCTTTATTGACATAGGCGTTGAAGGGAGGGGGGGGGGGGCATAGCACTAAGCACTATAGGGTTGACAGAAGAGTGTCAGTTTCTGCATAGACATTAACTGAAGATTTCTCTTGATCAAAGCTGAGATCAATAGTGCAGGAAGCAGAAGAGTATTTACATTTCTCTTCACAGGTACAGCTTTAATTTATAAAAAAAAGTTTAGTGACACAGTTAAAGTATATGTATAGCCAAAACTTTTTTTTTTAAAGTTTTGGATAGAGTGAGAACAGGTTCGTTTTTATTGTTGTCTGTATCCCCATAAGGAAGATGCAGCTCTCTATTTATACTAGTGACCATTGTCACTGGAACAGAAAATTATGACAAATCCAACATTTTAAAGTAGAATTGTAGGCATTTCGGATAGAGTAAGGAAGGACTATAACCCGTCAGATTTTTTTTTGTTATCTGTGCCCCATTGGGGAGATTTACCTTTATTTCCTGTCCCATAGCCAAAACAGGAAGTGAGAGGAAATCCCTGCAAATTAGGGGAATCCATTGGGGCCCGTCAGGTCACCAGAACAAATGTCCCCATTGGAAGATTTCCCCTCCCTAACTTGGGACAACCCAAAATTTGGGATTTCCTTTTACTTACACTTTTGATGATAATAGAAAACAGAATAAATATAAAGAATGAATATTGCTAATGGGGCAGAGGTAGCAATAAAAATCTAAAAGGTGTTCCAGTCCCTCTCCACTCTATCCAAAAAATTTAAAAAAGTTTTGCATTTAGCTTTATTTTAAAAATAGTTGGTATCTACTTATTAACTAGCAACTGTTGAGATGATTAACACTTTAGTCAGCACAGTAAAAGACCCACCCTAAATCATTGGTGGTTAGTTTTCTTCCCCATTCCCTCCCCTCACCAAGGCATTAGTAAGCATTTGTGGTCAGTGGAATCTCAAACTTCTCCCAGCTCCTTCCCCAAATCATCAGTGGCAACTTTCCAGTGCCAAAGATTCTTGTCCTGCACTGCCTGTGAGGTAATGTCACTGCTGGAACTATGTAGCTACTGTCAGGCAGACAATCACTCCGTCCATCAGTTCCAGTACCCCAGTTTATGTTTAACCACTTCCATACCAGGCCTTTTCTGGAACTTTTTGTTTACAAGTTTAAATTTGTATTTTTTGCTAGAAAATTACTCAGAACCCCCAAACATTATATGTTTTTTTAGCAGAGACTCTAGGGAAAAAAATGGGGGTCGTTGCAACTTTTAACGCCACACGATATTTGCGGAGCAATTTTTTAAACCCGTTTTATTTTGGGAAGAAAAAACTGTTTCATGAATTAAAAAGAATAAAAAACAGTAAAGTTAGCCTAATTTTTTTGTAAAATGTGAAAGATGATGTTACACCGAGTAAATAGATACCTCACATGTCATGCTTTAAATTTTCAACAGAAAAAGTCCGATGGGACATACACACGGTCGGACTATACGATGGTAAGCTCCCATCGGACTCTGTCGGAAATTCCGCTCGTGTGTATGCGGCATTAGAGCTGTGAAAATGTGGAACAGACTCCCTCCAGACATGGTTCTGGCAAGCTCAGTAGATTACTTTAAAAAAGGCCTCGATTCTTTCCTAAATGTACATAATATAACTGGGTATTGACATTTATAGGTAAAATTGATCCAGGGAAAATCTGATTGCCACTCGGGGGGTCAGGAAGGAATTTTTTCCCCTGCTATAGCAAATTGGATCATGCTTTGCTGGGGCTTTTTGCCTTCCTTTGGATCAACTGTGGGTATAGGATTGTGTATATGAGATTGTATTTTTATTTTATTTTTTTGGTTGAAATAGATGGACTTGTGTCTTCTTTCAACCTGACTAACTATGTAACTATGTAACTATTTCACCATTGTCACTGGAACAGAAAATAACGGCAAATCCAACATTTGAGATTTTCTTTTACTTTCAATAATGGTAAACTGGACAAATAGGGAGGGTTAATCTCCCTTACAGGGATAAGAACCTAATAGGTATTCTAGTCCATCTCCATTCTATCCAAAACTAAAAAAAAAAAAAGTTTAGTTTTTCTTTATAATTTAAGGTCCACAGAACAAGAGGTGAAATGAAGGTATATTTGTTTTGGGGATGCCTGTTCAAGGGACTCGGGAACGCGCCGGCAAGGCAACCCCGGGAGAGCGCTTCTCCTAGGGGGTTATACGATGCGGGGAGGAGCTACCAGCGCCGCCGGGGGATCCCAGAAGAGGATGTGCAAAACGAACTGCACAGTGGAGGTAAGTATGACATGTTTGTTATTTAAAAAAAAAAAAATCGAAGCTTTGCAATCACTTTAAGCCTTACATATGTTATCAGCATTTGAGAGATTTACTGTCAGTTTCTACCCAGATGACCATTGACAGATATTCTAAAACTTCACTTTTCTATTCAAAACAAAAAAAAGGTTTTGGTTGAAGAGCCACTTTAAGTTACACAGAGACAAACTGTCACTCAAAAAAGGGATTTTTAAAACTAAAAGTCCTCCTTTGAAATGTGGCTGCTCCCACACTACAGAGGTTAGCGGCTCGTTTCTGTCTAGGGGACAGGAAAAGCAAATTTAACTTTCTTGATCCTCTTTTTCTCTGGCAGACAGCACTCGCTCATGCTGCAGCAGTGGTCTGTTCCTCAGCATCCTCACATCCAATCAAAGACTATGTGCCCTGCACTAGTCGTCAGAGGAACTTAGACCGCCATATTGCAGGGGGGGGGGGGGGAGAGTCTCTGGGCACTGGTCTAGCAGTGCCGAGGAGGCTGAGGAGCAGAGGAACAGGTAAACACTAAACTGCATTAACTAAATGCAAACAAACAGTTATTCCTTGTAGTGCGGAGGCAGCCCCACTGCGTGGGAGGACTATATCTTTTCCTTGAGTCCAGGTTTAAAACATTTTATGCAATTCCCTCATGTTCAGATAGCAAATAAGTAATCCAGTGTCACAGTTAACATACTGAAAGTTCAACTGGCATGCAGTAATTAGTGAGTGCATTTTAGTGAAGATGAAGGGTCTGGTCACTTGCTGAAGGAATAAACAAAAGCCCTAAAAACCAATAAAAATGCTCCCAATATTCAAGTGTCTAAACATGGAGGCAGACATTTTATTTTACCATTTACATTCCTGTTTTAGTTATACTGAAATTTTGCTCTACGTGGGTATTTGAAAGTTATTATGTAGCTATATTAGATGTATTAAATTATGGTTCAACAGCAGAATTAAGATTTAGACAAACAAGTCTTTTGATTAGGTTACCAATTTATTGATGCAAGAAAGCCTAAATTAATATGCCTGATTTCCATAATAGGCTACTTGCTAGCAGCCCACTCTACATCTCCAAACATCAAACACAGCCAGCTAAACTTTATTCTTTCCAGCATCTCTATGGAAACAGCCACAGGGCCAAATAAGTCCAGCACACTCCACCTTGTGGTGCAGAAGAAAGCATCTTGCTTAATTACAGTTAATTAATATTTCAGTGGAGAGATGATTTACCTTCTAAAATTTTGTTCTGCCTGCTTTCTGAAAGGATAACTTCACACACCAATATAAACCCATTTGGGTTGATTTACTAAAGGAAATCAGGTTGTTCACTTTGGGAATTTACTTTTAAGTGGTTATAAAGGTTGAAGATGCATTCTCTGCATAAAAGTAAGAAACCTTCTAATTGCAGCTCCTCCCACCTATACTTACCTGAGCCTAATCTCGATCCAGTGCTGTGCACGAGAGCAGCAGTTCTCTCTACTCTTTCCCTCTTTATAGGTTCAGAGATGTCAATCACAGCCAGTGAGGAGGGAGCGAGACTCAATGGACACACAGTGTGGCTTCGGATCGCACCCACACCCGTGCCCCCAAAGCAAGCGGCTTGCTATGGTGGGCACTCGGAGACAGGAGACAAGAATGCCGGCAGGGGATCCAAGAAGAGGACGAATGGGGCTTTGTGTAAAACCATTGCACAAAGCAGGTAAGTATGACATGTTTGTTATTTAATAAAAAAGATATTTTAAGTGTTATGTATGTTTACAATCATGTTTAACTTAGTGAATGAGGTGACTTTCCTCATCCAATCATGTGCAAGTTGTGTAATTAGGTAATTTTTGTGAATGTCCAACATATTCACTAAACTAAGGGAAATATGTCCTTGCACAGTGCAAATTTCCCTGAAAAATGAACAATATATTTGCCTTCAGTAAAACAACTTTTTTGTGTATTGACATCTGGCTTACACCGGCAGTGGTGATTCTGTAGGCTAAATGGGATATCTAGGTGGGTTTACAGCAGGAAAATAATAAAGAGAGGGTCATACCAGTCAGTGGCAAAATTGAAGGCTTTAAAAGATGTTATTATCCCTTTATTATGCTTCCACGCAACAACAGCAAGACTAGGAGGATCCAAAGTACTGATATAAAAAACGGAAAATTGTATACTCACCTTTACGTAATTTTCCTTTTCTGACGCATCTTCATGGCAGCACACACTGGGTTGTGACTCCGCCTCCACAACTTGACAGGATTGGTCTAGCTATAAAAGTTGAAGAGAGATGCCCCCCACCATTCTCTGTATATATCATCTAAGAACAGGGTGGGATCCTGTGTGCTGCCATGAAGATGCGTCAGGAAAGGAAAATTACGAAAAGGTGAGTATACTATTTTCCTGACGCCTTCATGGCAGCACACACTGGGAAATAACTCGCCAGTCGGGAAGGTGCAAAAATTAAGGTTTTATTTATTTAAAGAGCTGTGGAATTGGCTCTAATAATGGATTTGCCAAAGTCTGCCATTGTTAGTTGAGCAGAGTTTCTGGTGAAACTCTACAGTATGCTGCCCATGAAGTCGCCACTGCCCTGGTTGAGTGCTCCCTGATGCCTTCCAGGATAGCTAATTGAGTAGAGTATGCCTTTTTGATGGTGTTAACCAGCCAGGATCCGATCGTTCGAGAAGATACTGGATGACCCTTCCAAGGCTCTTGTGGAATTATGAGAAGAGTATCTGACTTCCTGAAGGAAGCTGTGGTTTCCAGATAGTCGGTAATGACAGTTTTTACATCCAATGCATGGAGTTCGCCTTGGTCGTTAGTGAAGGATGGAAGGATGATATCCTGAGTATAATGAAAGGAGGGTGATACTTTGGGAATTAAATGTCAAGAGGGTCTCAATATCACTCTATCGGGATAGAGGACTAGGTATAGTTCCGTTATCAATAATGCTTTAAGTTCTGAAACTCTTCTCGCAGATGTAATGGCGATAAGGAAGGTTAACTTCAAAGTCAGGTTCTTTGGAGGTCTGATTTTTAGGCAGGCCTTCATGAACTGGATCACCAGAGGATGTAAAGCCCATCTAATGCATGTTTTAGCTGATAGAAACAGAAACGTGGACTTTAAGGGTACTTTAACTCAGTCCTTTATTAGTACCCAATTGAAGGAACTCTAGAACTTGCGGTGGTTCTGGTGATATTGGGCTCCAGTTTTTTTGTTGGGCCAGTGAACAAAACCTACTCCAGTCTTGTAAGTATGTTTTGTTGGTGGTGTTTTTCCTCGCCTGTAGAAGAGTCAAAATTACCTCCTGCGAGCATCCCTGCTCTAGCAGCGGAGTCCTTTCAATTTCCATGCTGTCAAGTGTAACTTCTCCAGCGCTGGGTGCAGGAATTGACCCTGGGATAGGAGGTCTGATGTTACCGGGAGAGGCAGTGGTTGTTTCAGGCTGAGCTGTAGTAGGGTTGTGAACCAAGGCCTCCTCGGCCAAAAAGGAATTACTGCTATCACCGTGGCTGATGATCTCCGAAGCCTGGATAGGAATCTTGCGATTAAGGGAATTGGTGGAAAAATGTATCCCAGCTTGAAATTCCACGGGTGGATCAGACAATCTATTCCCTCGGGAAAAGCTGCTCTCAACAGAAATTTCTGACATTTGGTGTTCACAGGAGTAGCTGCTAAGTTGATCTCCGGTATTCCCCAAGTTTTTGAAAGGAGAGAAAAGGCCTGCTGGCTCAATGACCACTCGTTGTTTGAGAGAAGTTCCCTGCTTAGATAGTCGGCCAGCATGTTCTGTGCTGCCGGGACATAAACCGACCTCAGGTCCACCAGATGTACTTGTGCCCAATCCAAGATAGGGTGAACTTCTTCCATTAGTGTGCATACCCTCTTGCCTCTGAATATATGCTACAGCAACTCTGTTGTCCATTTGAACCAGAACGCTCTTCCCTGCTAGGTATGGAGCAAAGGCCAGAAGCGCCTGAAATATATATTTGATACTATACCGTAAGCTCGAAACTGCCACTGCCCTTGTGCTGCTAGATTTTGGTAATGAGCTCCCCATCCCTGCTGGCTGGCATCTGAAGTAACCACTTCTGGCTATGGAGGGACTATAGATTTGTACCTCTTGAGGTTGCTGAAACGCGTCCACCACCACATCGATTGCTTCACATATCTGTGGATGTAGATTGTCTGAAGCATTGATACTCCATTCCACTGCTTCAAAAAGGAATTCTGCAACATTCTCATGTGCCATTGGGACCACTGGATCATGGGCAGAGTTGCAGACATGGAACCCAGGACACTCATACGCACTCTGGCTGGTAAGCGTGTCGCTGAATTTTTTGAATCAGAGGCATAATCTTCTCCTGAGGAAGCTGTACTCTGTTCCGGATGGTGTCCAATTCTGCCCCCAGGAATACCATATTCTGTGTGGGCTGGAGCTTGCTTTTCTGCCAGCTCACTAGCCAACCGAAAACTCGCAGGGTTGATAGTAAGATCTCCAGGTGCTGAATCAGGACCTGGCGACTTTCTGCTAGAAGTAGTATGTCATCCAGATAATGGTGTATTCTTAGACCTCTCTCTGAGATATGCAATTACAGGTAGAAGAACTTTGGTGAAGGTCCTGGGAGCCGATGAGATGTCGAAGGGTAGGCACTGGAACTGGAAGTGATGTTGGTTGATTGAAAAGCGGAGAAACCTTTGAAAGGCAGGATGTATTGGGATGTGAAGATAGGCGTCCGATAAATCTACGGACAGCATCCAGTCTTCTAGATTCACAGCTAATAGTATGGACTGGAGGCTTTCCATTTTGAAGGATTCTAATTTGATGTTCTTGTCGAGTAACTTTAAGTCCAGTACTGGTCGTAAATCCCGTTTTCTTTTTTACAAGAAAAAGGGGGGAGTAGAATACTCTGCCTCTTTGACATAGCGGGACCTCCAGGATGGCCTCCTTTTGTTTTAATTCTGTTATATACTTTAGAAGGATCTTTCTCTTGCCTGGAGAAGACAGTGGTTTGGTTGGAAAAAAGTGGTTTCTGGGAATCCTGTCTAGGAATCTCCACTTGTGACCGAACTTGATCGTGGAAATGGTCCAAGGGTCTTTGATGTTCTCTGACCATATTTGTGCGAATCTCTCGAGTCTGGCACCCACCCTTAGAGGATGGGCGGGTGTATTTTCAAAAGGACTTCTGCTGTTCGCCAGAAGGGGTGGCCTTGGTTTTTCGCGTTTCCAAGAAATGCTTAAACGCTTAAACTCTTTACCTGGTCTATAGGTCTTGGCTTCCCTGTATCTTTCGGGAAGGTTGCCCTTGTAGGCAGGACCTCTTGGTCTCTTGGGTCTCCTGTCAGAGGGAATGAGGCCTGACTTGCCCCCCGTCACCTGGGAAATGGCTGCATCCAATTTGGAGCCGAAGAGATTAGAGCCGTCATAGGGAATTTTGCACCAATTTGTTTTTGATGCTGCGACGGCTATCCAAGGTTTTAGCCACAAAGCTCTTCTTGCCATCACCGAGTCTAACATTGCCCGGGCCGAGCATCTGATAACATCCACGCAGGCTTCCGCGATGAAATCGCCTGCCAATCTGAGTTCTTGCAGAGAGGTAATTACTTTTTCTAGGTCTGCTCCTTCCTGAAGAGATTTTTCTATATTGGAAGCCTAGCCCGAGATGGGCCAACTGCTGCCGTGGTGACTGCTGGTCTACAGGCGCCTCCTGCCGTGGAGTATGCTTTTTTAAGTTCCAGATCAATTTTCCGATCTAAAACGTCCTGGAAGGAGACTGCGTCCTCGATGGGTAGAGTGACATGTCTTGCCAGGCGCATTAGGGAGGCATCCACAATAGGAGCATTAATTAAGGAGTTAACCTTAGGCTCTTTCAAAGGATACATTTTGGCTAGCCTATTATTACGGCTGGGCCTCTTGTCGGATCTTTCCCATTCGTCTTTGATTAAATCATCTAATTCCTCAATGAAAGGGAAGGTTTCTGGGTCCCTTTTTAGGTTTGGAAAATATTTTCCGGTTTTCTGAGGTGCTTCCTCAGATTTCTCCCTACCTATGGCCTCCATGACTAATTTCACAAAGGGTTCAACCAGAGCGAAGTCAAAACTTGCTGGTACTTCTGGATCCTCGTTCTCTGAAGGGGTTCTGGTTCTGTTGAGCGAGGAGGAGCCGCAGAAGAAGTGCTTGGAGCTGGTCTGGCCGGCAGAGGTGTTGCTGACTCCATTATGGATTCTCGCACGGATTCTCGGATCAGTTTGGTCACTTCTCTGACATCTGATTCTCTTTCTTTTGTGGCTTCATTAAAGCACGTGTGACATGCTAATTTATCTGGCAAAGCGGTAGCGCCACATACCCAGCAGGCATTAGCTGCAGGACGGGTGTGTTGGCTTCGCCCGTGACATGATGAAGGTGATCTTCAATGACGTGATCGGCAATGTCGCGAGCGGCTGTGGCGTGAGTGACCATGGCGAGAATGACTATGGCGTGAGTGCCTATGACGAGATGAGGAGCGTGACCGGCTTCTGCGGGATCTTCTGCTTGAGGTATGGCTTGACTGGTCTTTGCGTCTTGACTTTGACCTGGAAGGGCTGTCAGAAGGTGCCATGTTAGAAGATGTGCTCTCTTTTTTTTCTCTCTTCAATACTTACCACTGAAGGCGGACAGCCTCTTACCTTATAGGATGCGGGTGGTCTGCGTGGGCAGTGGTCTCCACGAGCAGTGTAGGACGAGTGCAGGCAGGAAACAAGAGAATTCTGGAAGGGATACAGAAAGATTTAAGAAAAAGTAAAACATAAGAATCCCTAGAATATAGGGAAGCGAGAAGCCTAAGAGCACTTACCTGGAGACTATGGTGAAACACACAGCGAGGGTGTGCAATACAGTGACCTGGAATCACTGACAGGCATTCAGTCACAGTCTTCTAGATTCACAGCCTTTTTTAAAAAAAGCCGCCATCGCTGCAAAATGACGCTTTTGCGTATGCGCAGAAGCGCCGCAATCGTGCCGGCGCCATCTTGGAAACCGGAAAAGGACTCAGAACGTCCGAATCTCCTCCTCCCGCGCGTGCGCAATGCAGGGGGAGAGACGAGGCGGCCATGACGGACCGGACCGAGTGCTGTGGGACTACAGGTCCCAGGAGGAAAAAAGGGGGAAAAATAACAAATTAATAGCAGCAAGGGGAGTAGAATAATTGAAAGGAAAAGTGGAGACCACTTCAATCCTTGAAGCTTTTTTAAAGCTTACTTCTGTGCCAGATGTTCTGTTGCTGATGCCCCTGAGAACACCAGAGCAGGGTTCCCTCCATAGAAGCTCCTTTAGAGACTGTACAGGAGGGACTTCCAAACAGGAGAGGCTTGAACCTGCTGGGGCGATGCGGTAAGAGGCTTTGCGATGTCCATCCAATCTCGTCAGGTGAGGATAAAAAAGAGAATGGTGGGGGGGGAATCTCTCTTCAACTTTTATAGCTAGACCAATCCTGTCAGGTTGTGGAGGCAGAGTTACAACCCAGTGTGTGCTGCCATGAAGGCGTCAGGAAAGTTATTTGTCAGGTAAAATTGCTTGCTTTTATGTGTTGAACTGTGTATTTAATTGTTTAGCTGGTTTTGACTTTTAAATTTGAAACAATTGGGTAAGGCCCATTACACACGGGACAGGTCTTCTGCGGTCCGGACCTACTTCCTGACCGCATAGGGCCCTAAACATGAGTATCTATTGGACAGAGCAGGTAAGTATAACATGTTTGTTATTGAAAAAAAAATACATTACAATCACTTTAATCTATATTACTATGCTTTTATCACCATTGCAAACAAAAAGCGGATATTAATAATCATTTTGAATACCTTAAAGGGGTTATAAACCGTCATGGTTTTTCAGCTTAATGCATTCTATGCATTAAAGTGGTGTTCCGGCCGAAATGATACTTTTTAAATAAAAATCCCCCTATAATACACAAGCTTAATGTATTCTAGGAAAGTTAGTCTGTAAACTAAGGTCTGTTTTGTTAGTTTATAGCAGTAGTTTGTTATTTTATAAACTTACAGCAGGCCGTGGCCATCTTAAGTGTGGGCATCTGAAGCCAGACTGTATTTTTTCCTGGATCTCAACCTTGCAGATCTCGCACATGCTCAGTGCAGCACAAGCAGTGTGATAGGTTTCAGGTCAGGTTTCCATAGCAATGGCAGTGTTAGAGGAAGTTGCCGCCCCTTCCCAGAAGGCATTGCAAACAGGAAATGATGCGATGGGCCGCGGCCAGGGAGGAGGAAGTGAAAAATAAATACAGCAGCTATACAGTAGGTGCTGAGAAAATTTTTTTTTTAAATATCCAATTCGCTTACAGTGCACAGTTTAGTGAGGGATGCTGAAGAGTTGAAAAAGTGGGTGGAACTCCACTTTAAGCTGAAAAACCTTCTGTGGTGCTGCAGCCCCCCCAAGCCCAAGTTTTACTTACCTGACACGGATCTTTCTGCAGCTGGGAATAAGCACACCAGCTCTAGCTGGTGTCTCGTGTGCTGATTGGATAGATTGATAGCAGTACAGCCATTGGCTCCCGCTGCTGTCAATCAAATCCAATGATGCGGGCACCAGGGCCGAGTCCTACATTCTGTGTGAACGGAATGACTTCTCCAACGTGGGCACTCGACCACCAGCGCCGTCGGGGGACACCAGAAGAGGCAGATCGGGGCCACTCTGTGCAAAACAAACTGCACAGTGGAGGTAAGTATTACATGTTTGTTATTTAAAAAAAAAAAAAAAAATGAGAGTTTACAACCCCTTTAACCACTTCAGACCCGGAAGAATTTACCCCCTTCCTGACCAGAGCACTTTTTGCGATTCGTCACTGCGTAGCTTTAACGGACAATTGCGCGGGTCTGCGACGTGGCTCTAAAACAAAATTGACGTCCTTTTTTTCCCACAAATAGAGCTTTCTTTTGGTGGTATTTGATCACCTCTGCGATTTTTATTTTTTGCTCTATAAACAAAAAAAGAGCGACAATTTTGAAAAAAACGCATTATTTTTTACTTTTTGCTATTATAAATATCCCCCAAAAATATATCAAAAAACATTTTTTTTCCTCAGTTTAGGCCAATACGTATTCTTCTACATATTTTTGGAAAAAAAAAAAAAAAAATCGCAATAAGCATTTATTGATTGGTTTGCGCAAAAGTTATAGCATTTACAAAATAGGGGATAGTTTTATGGCATTTTTAATAATAATTTTTTTTTACTAGTTTTGGCGGCGATCAGCGATTTTTATTGAGACTGCGACATTATGGCGGACACATCGGACATTTTTGACACATTTTTGGGACCATTATCATTTTATACAGCAATCAGTGCTATAAAAATGCATTGATTCCTGTGTAAATGACACTGGCAGTGAAAAGGTTAACCACTAGGGGGCGGGGAGGGGTTAAATCAGTACTAGGGAGGTGTTTCCAACTGTAGGGGGGTTGGGCTGTGTTTGTCAGTACACTGATCTCTGCTCCGATGACAGGGAGCAGAGATCGAGTGACACTGTCACTAGGCAGAACGGGGAGATGCTGTTTACATCAGCATCTCCCCGTTCCTGCTCTCTGTGAGACGATCGAGGGAATCCCCGCGGCGATCGAGTCCGCGGGACCCGCGACCCGACTCACGGAGCTCCCGGCGGCGCGCACGCAATGGCACGGCGGGGTATTCAACAGGACGTACAGGTACGTCCTTTTGCCCAGCCGTGCCATTCTGCCAATGTATATCGGCGTGAGCCGGTCGGGAAGCGGTTAAAGTGGAACTATGATGGAGTCTATCACAGGCATCAACACAATGGGGGGGGGGATTTACTAAAACTTAAGCACACAGAATCTGATGCAGCTGTGCATATAAACCAATCAGCTTTCGAATTCAATTAGGCTTTGACAATAAAACCTAGAAGCTGATTGAAAGAAATGAAGGGTCTATAATTTTTTATCATAGGTGTTTTTTTATAGTTGGTTACCAGTTTTTCACACATCTCAGGAGGGATTTTGGTCCACTCTGCTTTACACTCTTCTCTAAGTTTTTAAGGTTTCTTGGCTGTCGCTTGGCAACTTAAAGTTTCAGTTCCCTTCATACATTTTCTGTAGGATTAACCCTTTCATGACTAAGCCTATTTCTGACATTTGGTGTTTACAAGTTAAAATCTGTATTTTTTGCTAGAAAATTACTTAGAACCCCCCCAAATATTATGTATATTTTTTAGCAGAGAATCTAGAGAATAAAATGGTGATTGTTGCAATATTTTATGTCACACGGTATTTGTGCTGTGGTCTTTTAAATGCAACTTTTTGGGGAAAAAGACACTTTCATGAATTTTAAAAAAACGAAACAGTAAAATTAGCCCAATTTTTTTGTATAATGTAAAAGATGATGTTACGCCGAGTAAAATAGATACCAAACATGTCACGCTTTAAAATTGCGCACGCTCGTGGAATGGCGACAAACTACGGTGCCTAAAAATCTCCATAGGCGACATTTCAAAAATAAATAACGGTTACCAGGTTAGGGTTACAGAGAAGGTCTAGTGCTAGAATTATTGTTCTCGCTCTGACAATCACGACGATACCTCACGTGTGATTTGAACACCATTTACATATGCGGGCGCAACTTCCGTATGCGTTTTCTTTGCTGCGCAAGCTCGCTGGGACGGGTGGCGCTTTAAACTTTTTTTTTTTTTTAATTTCATTTATTTTTATTTTTTTTAGAAAAAAAATTTTGATCACTTTTATTGCTGTCACAAGGAATGTAAACATCCCTTGTGACAGTAATAGGTGGTGACAGGTACTCTTTATGGAGGGATGGGGGGGGTTTAAAAGACTTCCCATGCCTCCTTTGCACTTCAAAGTATTCAGATAGCCATTTTTGGCGATTCTGAATACTGAATATTTTTTAAAAACTGGCGCCATTGGCAGCCGAGTAAACAGAAAACACTTGCGTGTTTACAGAGAGAAGACTGGAACGAAACCGTTCCTGACTTCGTGCCAGTCTCTCTCTAGCCGTCGGAAGAGTCGGGAAGCCAGGCAAGAGCGGCGGAAGGCGGCGAGAGGGGGGATGTCCCCTCCCGCTCCTCCAGGATAACAACCGAGCGGCTTTTGGAAAAAAAAAAAAAAAAATCGCAATAAGCATTTATTGATTGGTTTGCGCAAAAGTTATAGCATTTACAAAATAGGGGATAGTTTTATGGCATTTTTATTAATAATTTTTTTTTACTAGTTTTGGCGGCGATCAGCGATTTTTATTGAGACTGCGACATTATGGCGGACACATCGGACATTTTTGACACATTTTTGGGACCATTATCATTTTATACAGCAATCAGTGCTATAAAAATGCATTGATTCCTGTGTAAATGACACTGGCAGTGAAAAGGTTAACCACTAGGGGGCGGGGAGGGGTTAAATCAGTACTAGGGAGGTGTTTCCAACTGTAGGGGGGTTGGGCTGTGTTTGTCAGTACACTGATCTCTGCTCCGATGACAGGGAGCAGAGATCGAGTGACACTGTCACTAGGCAGAACGGGGAGATGCTGTTTACATCAGCATCTCCCCGTTCCTGCTCTCTGTGAGACGATCGAGGGAATCCCCGCGGCGATCGAGTCCGCGGGACCCGCGACCCGACTCGCGGAGCTCCCGGCGGCGCGCACGCAATGGCACGGCGGGGTATTCAACAGGACGTACAGGTACGTCCTTTTGCCCAGCCGTGCCATTCTGCCAATGTATATCGGCGTGAGCCGGTCGGGAAGCGGTTAAAGTGGAACTATGATGGAGTCTATCACAGGCATCAACACAATGGGGGGGGGGATTTACTAAAACTTAAGCACACAGAATCTGATGCAGCTGTGCATATAAACCAATCAGCTTTCGAATTCAATTAGGCTTTGACAATAAAACCTAGAAGCTGATTGAAAGAAATGAAGGGTCTATAATTTTTTATCATAGGTGTTTTTTTATAGTTGGTTACCAGTTTTTCACACATCTCAGGAGGGATTTTGGTCCACTCTGCTTTACACTCTTCTCTAAGTTTTTAAGGTTTCTTGGCTGTCGCTTGGCAACTTAAAGTTTCAGTTCCCTTCATACATTTTCTGTAGGATTAACCCTTTCATGACTAAGCCTATTTCTGACATTTGGTGTTTACAAGTTAAAATCTGTATTTTTTGCTAGAAAATTACTTAGAACCCCCCAAACATTATGTATATTTTTTAGCAGAGAATCTAGAGAATAAAATGGTGATTGTTGCAATATTTTATGTCACACGGTATTTGTGCTGTGGTCTTTTAAATGCAACTTTTTGGGGAAAAAGACACTTTCATGAATTTTAAAAAAACGAAACAGTAAAATTAGCCCAATTTTTTTGTATAATGTAAAAGATGATGTTACGCCGAGTAAAATAGATACCAAACATGTCACGCTTTAAAATTGCGCACGCTCGTGGAATGGCGACAAACTACGGTGCCTAAAAATCTCCATAGGCGACATTTCAAAAATAAATAACGGTTACCAGGTTAGGGTTACAGAGAAGGTCTAGTGCTAGAATTATTGTTCTCGCTCTGACAATCACGACGATACCTCACGTGTGATTTGAACACCATTTACATATGCGGGCGCAACTTCCGTATGCGTTTTCTTTGCTGCGCAAGCTCGCGGGGACGGGTGGCGCTTTAAACTTTTTTTTTTTTTTAATTTCATTTATTTTTATTTTTTTTAGAAAAAAAATTTTGATCACTTTTATTGCTGTCACAAGGAATGTAAACATCCCTTGTGACAGTAATAGGTGGTGACAGGTACTCTTTATGGAGGGATGGGGGGGGTTTAAAAGACTTCCCATGCCTCCTTTGCACTTCAAAGTATTCAGATAGCCATTTTTGGCGATTCTGAATACTGAATATTTTTTAAAAACTGGCGCCATTGGCAGCCGAGTAAACAGAAAACACTTGCGTGTTTACAGAGAGAAGACTGGAACGAAACCGTTCCTGACTTCGTGCCAGTCTCTCTCTAGCCGTCGGAAGAGTCGGGAAGCCAGGCAAGAGCGGCGGAAGGCGGCGAGAGGGGGGATGTCCCCTCCCGCTCCTCCAGGATAACAACCGAGCGGCTTTTAGCCGCATCGGTTGTTATCCCTGGATAGCCGATCGGCCGCTCTAAAAAACGGTACTGCGTTATACTGGGCATCATCCCAGTATAACCCCCGAATGCCGAGGCCACGTATCTGCGTACGCTCGGCGGCAAGGGCTTAAAGCCTGGAGACTGGCTAGACCACTCCATGACCTTAATGTGCTTCTTCTTGAGCCATTCCTTTGCTGCCTTGGTGGTATGTTTTGGGTCATTGTCATGCTGAAAGACCCATCCACGACCCATCTTCAGTGTTCTGGCTGAGAGAAGAAGGTTCTCATCCAAGATTTTACAATACATGGCCCTTTCCACTGGCCCCCCAATGTGGCAAAGTCTGCCTGTACCTTTAGCAGAGAAACAGCCCCAAAGCATAATGTCTCCACCTTTGTGCTTGACTGTAGGGATGATTTTCTTAGGGTCATAGGACCACAGCACTTTCTCTCAATCCTTCTCTGAATCATTTAGATGTTCATTGGCAAACTTCAGACAGGCCTGTACACGAGCCTTCTTTAGGAGGGGACCTTGCGGGTGCTGCAGGATTTCAATCCATGGCGGCGTATTGTGTTGCCATTAGTGTTACATAGTTACATTGTAGGTGAGGTTGAAAAAAAACACAAGTCCAACATATGTGTGTGAGTATATGTCAATATTACATTGTATATCCCTGTATGTTGCAGTCGTTCAGGTGCTTATCTAATAGTTTCTTGAAACTATCAATGCCCCCGCTGAGACAACCACCTGTGGAAGAGAATTCCACATCCTTGCCGCTCTTACAGTAAAGAACCCTCTATGTAGTTTAAGGTTAAACCTCTTCTAATTTTAATGAGTGGCCATGAGTCTTTTTAAACTGCCATCTGCGAAAAAGTTTTATCCCTATTGTGGGGTCACCAGTATGGTAGTTGTATATTGAAATCTTATCCCCTCTCAAGCGTCTCTTCTCAAGAGAGAATAAGTTCAGTGCTCGCAACCTTTCCTCATAACTAATATCCTCCAGACCCTTTATTAGCTTTGTTGCCCTTCTTTGTACTCGCTCCATTTCCAGTACATCCCTCCTGAGGACTGGTGCCCAGAACGGGACAGCATACTCCAGGTGCGGCCGGACCAGAGTCTTGTAGAGCGGGAGAATTATCGTTTTATCTCTGCAGTTGATCCCCCTTTTAATGCATGCCAATATTCTGTTTGCTTTATTAGCAGCAGCTTGGCATTGCATGCCATTGCTGAGCCTATCATCTACTAGGACCCCCAGGTCCTTTTCCATCCTAGATTCCCCCAGAGGTTCTCCGCCCAGTGTATAGATTGCATTCATATTTTTGCCACCCAAATGCATTATTTTACATTTTTCTACATTGAACCTCATTTGCCATGTAGTCGCCCACCCCATTAATTTGTTCAGGTCTTTTTGCAAGATTTCCACATCCTGCGGAGAAGTTATTGCCCTGCTTAGCTTAGTATCGTCTGCAAATACAGAGATTGAACTGTTTATCCCATCCTCCAGGTCGTTTATGAACAAATTAAATAGGATTGGTCCCAGCACAGAACCCTGGGGAACCCCACTACCCACCCCTGACCATTCTGAGTACTCCCCATTTATCACCACCCTCTGAACACGCCCTTATAGCCAGTTTTCAATCCATGTACTCACCCTATGGTCCATGTCAACGCACCTTATTTTGTACAGTAAACGTTTATGGGGAACTGTGTCAAATGCTTTTGCAAAATCCAGATACACCACGTCTACGGGCCTTCCTTTATCTAGATGGCAACTCACCTCCTCATAGAAGGTTAATAGATTGGTTTGGCAAGAACGATTCTTCATGAATCCATGCTGATTACTGCTAATGATATAATTCTTATTACTAAAATCTTGTATATAGTCCCTTATCTTCCCCTCCAAGAGTTTACATACTATTGATGTTAGGCTAACTGGTCTGTAATTCCCAGGGATGTTTTTTGGGCCCTTTTTAAATATTGGTGCTACATTGGCTTTTCTCCAATCAGCTGGTACCATTCCAGGGATAAAACTTTTTCGCAGAAGAGAGTTTAATAAGACTCGTGGCCACTCATTACAATTAGAAGAAAAGAGGTTTAACCTTAAACTACGTAGAGGGTTCTTTACTGTAAGAGCGGCAAGGATGTGGAATTCCCTTCCACAGGTGGTGGTCTCAGCGGGGAGCATTGATAGCTTCAAGAAACTATTAGATAATCACCTGAATGACCGCAATATACAGGGATATGTAATGTAATACTGACACATAATCACACACATAGGTTGGACTTGATGGACTTGTATCTTTTTTCAACCTCACCTACTATGTAACTATGTAACTATGTATATAGTCCCTGATCATCTCCTCCAAGAGTTTACATACTATTGATGTTAGGCTAACTGGTCTGTAATTCCATGGGATGTATTCTGGGCCCTTTTTAAATACCGGTGCTACATTGGCTTTTCTCCAATCACCTGGTACCATTCCAGTCAGTAGACTGTCAGTAAAAACTAGGAACAATGGTCTGGCAATTACTTGACTGAGTTCCCTAAGTACCCTCGGATGCAAGCCATCTGGTCCCGGTGATTTATTAATGTTAAGTTTCCCAAGTCTAATTTTTATTCTGTCCTCTGTTAATTACGGAGGTGCTTCCTGTGATGTGTCATACAGATAAACACTGCAGTTTTGGTTACTGAAGCTCCCCCGATTCCCTCATGAAGACTGAGGAGAAAAATAAATTCAATACCTTCGCCATCTCCCCATCCTTTGTAACCAGATGTCCTTCCTCATTCTTTATGGGGCCAATATGGTCTGTCCTCCCTTTTTTACTCTTAACATACTTAAAGTGGATGTAAACCCAATGTCATCCTTTCTAAACTACTGCCATAGGGGTTATCTATAAGGATATACATGCCTCCTGCATGTATCTTTACCTGTCAAATGTCTCCTCTCTGTCTGTTATTAGACCCGAAAAACTGCATATTCTGTGGGTGGGTCTGTTGTCTGGAGCTCGGTGGGTGGAGTCGTGATGTCTGTAGACTCCCCGCCCACCTCTACACTCCCCTTGCCAATATGCATTTTCTCTGTGTATTTCTAACACTGAACTTCTGCTATGATCTCTAACATCCAGTGAAAAGACAGGAAAGTAACTACATGACTTCAGCATGCCAAATCATGCTGAGGTGTGGAACAGCCAATCCTTGCAGAGCTGCTGAAGAAAGGAGTGGGGGAGGGAATTAAAAAATAATGCCTGTGTCTTAGGCTGTCACTCACAGCAAGGGGGAGTATTTTTTCTCAGTTTGTCAAGAATTGTCTCACTGAACAATAAAAGAGGATTGTTCAGAGATGGATTAACTCTGTGTGGCAAGACTGGGCTCAAATGATAGGAAATGTTATACTCTACAGTATGATATATATATATATATATATATATATATATATATATATATATATATATATATATATATATATATATATATATATAAAAATTTCGGGTTTAGATCCACTTTAAAGAATTTCTTGGGATTTTTTTTGCTCTCCTCCGCTATGTGTCTTTCATGTTCTATCTTAGCCGTCCTTATTGCACCCTTACATTTCTTGTTGCATTCTTTATAAAGTCTGAATTCTGATGATGATCCCTCAACCTTGTATTTTTTTAAGGCCTTCTCCTTTGCTTTTTTATGCATTTTTACATTGGAGTTAAGCCATCCAGGACTTTTGTTCGCTCTTTTAAATTTATTACCCAATGGGATGCATTGGCTTATGCCCTTATTTAATAAGCTCTTAAAGCAAACCCATCTCTCCTCAGTGTTCTTTGTTCCTAAGATTTTATCCCAATTTATGCCTTCTAGCAAGGTTCATAGTTTAGGAAAGTTGGCTCTTTTGAAATTCAGTATCTTTGTATTCCCCTTAAGTTTCCTATTTGTGTGATTTATACTGAAGCCAATTGACCTGTGATCGCTGTTACCTAAATTGCCCCGTATTTCCACATCTGTGATCAAGTCTGTATTGTTGGTAATCAGTAGATCCAGTAACGCTTTATTTCTAGTAGGTGCGTCTACCATCTGAACCATGAAATTGTCCTGCAAGACATTTAGGAACTGGCGAGCCTTAGATGAATGCGTGGTTCCCTCTGCCCAGGCTATGTCTGGATAGTTAAAATGCCCCTTTATGATAACACTTCCCATCCTTGATGCAAATCCAAATTGCGATAGGAGATCCACCCCCCCTCCTCCCTCCGCTTAGGGGGCCTATAGCATACTCCCAGTATTATTTTCCCCTTAGCTTCATCCCTTTGGAGCTCTACCCATAAGGATTCCACCTTCTCCCTAGCTCCATTAGTGATGTCATCTCTCACATTCACGTGTACATTATTCTTGATATATAGGCATACCCCTCCCCCTTTTTTACCCTCTCTATCCTTGCTATAAAGGGTATACCCTTGAATGTTTGCCAGCCAATCATGAGAGCTGTTGAACCAAGTCTCTGAAATTCCCACAAAATTCAAAACCTCCTCGTACAACAGTATCTCTAGTTCACCCATCTTGTTCGCCAGGCTCCAGGCATTGGTGAACGCCAGTTCAGCTTTCCACATTGCCTCCAATTTTATCTTGTGATCACTTTTATTTTGTAAGGTTTTTATCCAATAAATCCCTTATCTTTTTGACCTGCGCCATGTG
Organism: Lithobates clamitans; assembly: GCA_037952925.1. NCBI lineage: Eukaryota > Metazoa > Chordata > Amphibia > Anura > Ranidae > Lithobates > Lithobates clamitans. The sequence continues at coordinate 3,660,904 of JBBGZY010000108.1, read as the reverse complement.
GAGCCCCTTTGTCTTTCTTTCTCCTCCATGGTTTACCTTTAACTGGTCCCTTTGAATTCATCTGGAACCAGAGAACGTGTGAGAGGGCCATCCACGTCCACCATCTATCGTTTGGCTATCGGTTACCTTGACCCAGAAGACAACCCGGCCGATTGAATATCGCGATCGAGGGGTGGACCCTTGGAAAGAGTGCACGGGAGGTCGCCTCCACAAGCTCAGATAGACGCACAGCTATATGGCTGGTACGTCCCTCGTGTTTCGGTAAGAGTATTTCACTCTAGATGCTTTGCCGTGCTGTCCATGATTGATGTGCTTTTCAGTCTCTAGTCAACATCATGGGTTTATGTACCCTAGCTGTCTGAGAAGACTCCTATGTACTGACTCCAGTTCCTGATTACAGTCCGTAGAGCTCAACACAGTGCTATTGGACATTTTTTCTCTCCTTTTTATGGTTTTTGGACGGACTTTCACTCACACCTTAATTGTGTTTATATACAGAGTATCATTTAATTATATTTGGTTTTTCTCACCCATTATATTTTTGATTTATCTACTTTCTAGCGCTGCACTTATTTTGTTTATATTTTCGTTAGGAGTACCTTCTCAAATTGACAGGACTAATCTAAGTACCACAAAGAGCACATACTGTAGCCAGTCTGTGGAAGCCAGAATTATTATTGGTTGGTAGGGGATCAAATACTTATTTTACTCACTGAGCTGCAATTCAATTAATAACATTTTTATTATTACCTTATTACAGGGCAATAACTTCTCTGCAGGATGTGGAAACCTTGCAAGAAGATCTGAACAAATTAATGGGATGGGCAACTACATGGCAAATGAGGTTTAATGTAGAGAAATGTAAAATAATGCATTTGGGTGGCAAAAATATGAAGGCAATCTATACACTAGGGGGAGAATCTCTGGGGGAATCTAGGATGGAAAAGGACCTGGGGGTCCTACTAGATGATAGGCTCAGCAATGGCATGCAATGCCAAACTGCTGCTAACAAAGCAAACAGAATATTGGTATGCATTAAAAAAGGGATTAACTCCAGGGATAAAGCGATAATTCTCCCACTCTAGAAGACTCTGGTCTGGCCGCACCTAGAGTATGCTGTCCCGTTCTGGGCACCAGTCCTCCTGAAGGATGTACTGGAAATGGAGCGAGTACAAAAAAGGGCAACAAAGCTAATAAAGGGTCTGGAGGATATTAGTTATGAAGAAAGGTTGCAAGCACTGAACATAGGGATAAAACTTTTTCGCAGAAGGGAGTTTAACAAGACACATGGCCACTAGGGTTGCCACATCATCCCTTTCATCCAGGGCACATATGAATTACACAGGTTCTGAGGATGATTTAATGCAGATAAGGCACCAAGTGAGTTTAATTACTACCTTAATCAGCCACAGAACCTGTGTAATTAATGTGTGTGCTGGATTAAAGGGATGATGTGGCAACCCTAGTGGCCACTCATTAAAATGAGAAAAGAGGTTTAACCATAAACTATGGAGAGGGCTCTTTACTGTAAGAGCGGCCAGGATGCGGAACTCCCTTCCACAGATGGTGGTGTCAGCGGCGGGGGCATCGATAGTTTCAAAAAACTATTAGATAAGCACCTGAACGACCAAAACATACAGTGATATACAAGGTAATACTGACATAAAATCACACACATAGGTTGGACTTCATGGACTTGTGTCTTTTTTCAACCTCACCTACTATGTAACTGTTTTTTCTGGATTTTTGGTTAATATTCTGTCTCTATCATTTAAAAGACACCCATGATAACAATTATAGTCCCGTAGTTTATTTGTAAGTGGGCAAACTAACAAAATCTGCAGGGGATCAATAATTATTTCCGCCACTGTATGTAAAACCTTTATCCCAAAAAAACTTCTGCAGCTTAAAGGTGTTACCTGGTGTCAAGCTTTAATGTGTTAATCACTCATGTAAAGTCAATCTTTACATCTAACATCTCCATCTAACAGCAATCATCTCTGCAGGTAACAATGCTGCTGTTCAAGGGTGGCTACAGTGCTCCTCCAAAGATACAGTGAAAAAAGTGTGTTACTAGCTAGATGACCAGATGAAAATAAAGGGAAAAAAGGATAAAAAAAAAAACAGCACATGGGTTTAGATACATATTAAAGCAGAACTCTGGGTAAAGTAAAAATGTTCCTTTGCAATGGAACTGCCTCCACAATGCAGAGGTTAAATGCTCAATTAGGTCTGGGTGCCATAAAAATCAAGTTTACTTACCCAATCCTCCCCGCTCACAGGCTCCCTCCAGATTGTAGGACTGGTACCAACAGTCTCTTCTCTCCTATGCGCCACCAGTTCCAGGTCCTATGACATCATCAAATACAATGCAGGGTCCATAGCCCTGCACAGGATATGATTTCCCCGGAGTTGTGCTTTAACACATACAGGCAGATAAAATACATTGCAACCTCTTTATAAACACGATTTCAAGTAAAGATGCACTGTGATAAAATAATCTTGCATATAATGTGCAATTATTTAAAGAGACGATAAACTCTGGTTTAAAATAAAATCTATTCAAGTACTGTATGTATTCTTAACTCGGAAAAGTAGCTTCTATTGCTCCCAGTCTCTGTCAAATCTCCAAATTCCATATTTTATTTTTTTTTGCTACTGTGATCTGACTTCCTGTTAGAGGGTGGCTACATTCATGCTCCATGGTCCCACTGTATATAAGAATGTAGTCACTTGCTTGCTAGTCCGAGTCGATGGGATTTGTAGTGTGCTTAGAGCAGTGCATATGACCACAACTAATATGCACTGCTTGTTCCAAAGAAACAGGAAGTAGGGTGGAAAGGAGAGGTTTAGGAGCTCACAGAGAACATTACAAGAAAAACACAGTTAGAAACAATTTCATGAAAAAATAGATTACAGGGCCATTAAAGAGGGAGTCGACCCAAACCGCAAAAAAAAAAAAAAAAAAAAAAATATTAAAAGCCAGCAGCTACAAATACTGCAGCTGCTGACTTTTAATAAATGGCCACTTACCTGTCCCAGGGTCCAGCGATGTCTGCAGGCGACGCCGAGAACCCGCTCAGTTCTCGGCAGCTGCCACCGCCATCCTAGGTGAGGGAATCAGGAAGTGAAGCGTTGCGGCTTCACTTCCCGGTTCCCTACTGCGCATGCGCGAGTCGCGCTGCGCATCGTAAGTGGTCCCCGCTATCTCCTGGGAGCTGTGTGTTTCCCAGGAGACAGCACGAAGGGACAGGAAGAGGCATAGACTCCCATGGGAGTCTATGCCGGAAGTGGGTGCAAATACCTGTCTTAGACAGGTATCTGCACCCCCCTCCCCCCTGAAAGGTGCCAAATGTGACACCGGAGGGGGGGAGGGTTCCGAAAAGCGGAAGTTCCATTATTGTGTGGAACTCCGCTTTAAGTAGTGTGTATGGATTATTTTTGGAAAATATGTAAGTTAGTGTCACTTTAGTGTAAACTGTATAACATTTAGGCTACATTCGATACATACAATTAGGGCCAGTGCAAATAGTAGCAGCAGGAATCAGAGATTACTGGCTTTCAGAGGCTAGGTGCAGCCGCTGGCCCCATTTACTATAATAACAGGTCATTGGCGGCTGCACCTATTCATGGCCCTCTGCTCAGTCAGTGATTACCTGCGGTGATCGCTGCTGAACACACTTTGTGTGCATCCAGCAGTGATCACCGCTGGTAATCTCTGGCTGTGCAGAGAGCCGCGAATAGCTGCCTCCACTGGCGACCTGTCACTATAGTGATCGGGGCCAGCCGGCGGCGCCTAGCCGCTGATGCAGCAACAATTCGCACTGGTGTAAATGTAGCCGTAGGGTCACTTCAATATGCAATCGGGTATACATCAGTAAGGTAAAACTACAGAAACAATGAAAGTGAAAGTCCATGCTAAAACTAAACTCCCTACATCTATAGCCACCAACATTCTAACACTAACCTATTTAGCCCTGTAAAGAAAAAACTAGTGTACATACCTTTTCTGCAGGCGATCCGACCTGATACCTAGCAGCAGAAGCTCTGCAGAGGACACGTCCGGCAACGACTATAAAATGAATGGGAAGTGACGTCACCCATAGACTTACTATGGGGCTTCCCTTGTCAGCAGTGTCCTCTGCACCCGCGCACACAGCGAAACCGCAGCTCAGCATAGGATTGGATCGCCTGCAGAAAAGGTATGTACAGCAATACCTTGGATTACAAACATAATTCATTCCAGAAGCATGCTTCTAATCCAAAGCACTCATATATCAAAGTCAGTTTCAGCATAAGAAATAATGGAAACTCAGAAGATTCATTCCACAACCACCGCTGGTGTACGCAGTACTGTATGTGGCCAGAGGTGCGGGGGTGCTGTTGATGCTCGGAGACACTCGGGAGCTGGTGACACTTTGCTCTGACGCACGTTATGCCCGCCCTACCAAGCTGGGAGTGTCTCCCAGTGTCTCCGAATTCTAAAGCGTCCCCGAACCTCTGGACATAAACAGTAATACTTACACCAGCGGCTGGAGTCCTGCTCGTCTTGCGAGACAGCGCTCACAAATCAAGTCAGTATTTAAAAAAATATATAGCTCTTCTTGCGAAACGCTTGTATACCGCGTTACTCGCAAACCGAGGTATCACTGTATACTCATTTTTTTCTTTACAGGGCTATATAGGTTAGTGTTAGAATGCTGGTGGCTATAGATTCAGGGATTTTAGTTTTCGCATGGACTTCCACTTTAAGTACTGTCCGTGATACTTTTTTTATTTGCACCAACATCCAATTGTTGGATGTTAGTGCAAGTTTGCAAATAAAAAAAAGTTTTACGGACAGTGCTCAATTATTTATTTTGCAAGTGCACTAATATGGCTACAATTACCTCAAGCATGATGGTAAAATGACAGTAACTCATGCACACCTGGTTTTAACAGGCATTTGTATGCCTAGCCTAATTTTATCGGCACTTACCTGTGAGTGGGGTAGCTACATGTGCTTCATACAGCTTGCCATATAAGTGAATGGTTGTACATGGTCAGGCTCTTGTAAACGGTGTTGCTTCCTTTGCGCCACACATGCACGGCTGATGCATTTTCCAACTGTGAAACTTCCACTTTTGGAAGATACATGGGACGTGCAAAGAAGCCTCAGCATTTACAAGCGCATGATTCACCTGTATGGTAGGCAAGATGTGGCACGTGGGGCTCGACAGACGTGGGAAAGCGCCGGAAAATGACGCCAAGACTATAAAATAGCTCTGTGCATAAACTGTAGTAGTGATTCCAAGGATCCTGCAATTACCTTGAGGTCTGGCGGTTTGTTCCGTGTGTAGACAGGGGGTGCCGGGGTGACAGATGGTACTGCTGAGCCCACATCCCCAGGCAATGGGCAATCGGATCCTCGCACTTCCATGACAGTGGGTGGCAAAAGCGCATCTTGTGTAGCAGCCACCTCCTCGGGGTGCAATTCGTCTGACTTACAACGCTTCATGTATCCAGACAGGAGGAAGGGCAGAGGGGGCTGAAGGGGCAAGTAAATGGCCAACACAACATGAAAAACGGCGAGCCACCTGCAGCAGAAGATTCAAGTATGACAAAGGCAGCTTCTAAGGTCACATTACATAGGAGACTACCTTTCCATCATTCACACTCTGAACCTGGGACACACATAGGCGCCCACAAGCTCTCCAACGTGACGGCATGGACACAAGTTCTGTCTGCTCACACCCAGTGTGCTTCAACACACGGCACCGTTATATCTGCACGAATAAAAAAAAAAAAAAGGCTCCACAAAATGCACAGATAGATAAACACCACAATAACGCATTCACGTCAGGGAATCTATGTCTACATAGGCTGAGGAGGGGCCCTTCCGCTATGCATCCTGTCCGAGGGCCGTCCGGCTTCTTCTTCCCCCGGGGCCCCGGCTGTACCGTTTGCACTTCATCCACAAGAGCCTGGGGTGACCAACGTTCAGCCTACCTTGCTGCTGACCGACATTGCGTCTAGCGAATCGAAATGAAGCACTTGACACTTACTAGCCAATAGAAAGCGAGGGAGGGCCTCGAGTATGTTTTCCAAGGTTGGTTGAGTTGCAGGAGCTGTCACAGAAGGTGGTGCTGTAGAGGGTTGTAAGGAGGGCGCTGTGCAGTGTGTGAGGGACTCATCCATTAGAAGACCACCAAACGAACCATACTTTGCACGTGTAGGGCATAGGGGAGAGATCACATTCTTTGTTCCAAATCACTTAAGTAAATATGATTCCTTGTCTGGTTTGAGTAAAGGAGATTGACAACGTCCATGGATAAAGTGTTGAGCTTTGAGAAGCTTGGAAATGAAGTGGATTTAATCAAGAGCCAGGCAATCCCCCGTAATCCCATGAAAGAAAGCAATAATAGTCATTTTGTGGCTTGTTTAGGTTGCACAGAAAAGTTATATAACTGTAGAGAGCTTTTTATGCATTAAGGTAAAAAACCTACATGCAGCTCCCCCACAGCCACCTCTTATTATACTGTGATGACTTAGGGTAATGACTAAGCACACGTGAAGTGTGCGAAACGCGTCTACCCAGCATTCTGATTCCTGTAGTTTTTGGGATGTCCAAATAAAAAGGATTTTGATCTACAGTGGTGTGCGGCCATTTCTTCTAAATTCACCCCTTATACTTAATGAGTCGGATCTCAATCCAGTGATGTGCATTAAAGCAGAGGCTCTGTCTGCTCTCTCCCTCCTCATTGGCTCAGAGACAGAAGCGACAGCCAGTGACAAGGGAGTAGGGGGGGGGGGTCGGAGTCCCGCACAGCTAGGCTCGGAAGCAAGCCCGCATGAGTGCCCCCCATAGTAGCTAGCTTGCTATGGGACACTTGGTGGGGGGAAGTGCCATGAACGTCAACAGGAGACCAGAAAAGAGGAGGATCTATTGTACAGAGCAGGTAAGCATAACATGTTTATCATTTTAAAATAGAAATTATATTTAGAATCACTTTAGTACACATTGCATATCTGTATTTGTTCATTCTTGATGAAACAGCATGTGCATTATGCTTCTTAACATGCCATGCGGCATGCTCCCAGCACAAAGAGAGAAACACATATATGTGACCCCACGTTAAAAAAAGTCCAGTGCAGTGAGGCCCATATATGTGTTATGTCGACGTGAAGGGGTTAAGCAGAGACCCTGGAAAATTAAATGGATGTTTTTGCAATTTATCTCGCACGATATTTGCATAAAGGTTTATCAAATGCAAATTTTCAGGAAAAAATCTAATTTTAATGAGTTTTAGTGAACACTAACACAATATAATATGCAATTTTTGGTAGAACATAAAAGACGTTATGCTAAGTAAATAGATACCTAATATGGCATGCTTTATAATTGCGTATGTTCATGGAACCACGCCAAACAAAAGTACCTAAAAATCTCCATAGATGTCATTTTAAAAATGTTTACAGGTTACCAGTTTAGAGTTACACAGGAGGTCTGGCACTAGAATTATTGCTCTTGCTCTGATGTTCGTGGTGATACTTTACATGTGTGGTGCAATCACTGTTTACATATGCATGCGAGACCAACGTGTGTGTGAGAGCATTTGCACGTAAGTGATTAAAATTTTTTAAAGTTTTATTTATTTTTTACACTGTACTTTTATTTTTTTTTTAATCAACATTATCCTTTGTGATAGCGTGGGCCGTTACAGGTGCTTTTTAAGGAGAGTGCCAAGACCTAAGAGAACAGCACCACAATCCAAGGCTTGCCTCCGAGGAGAAACAGCTGGGAATTCTTGCTGTTGAAAGACCATCTCTTCAAGTTTTCAGACTATTTATCAGCTTCCCAGCCACCATCTGGGTACACATCCCCAGGGATAGGCTAGGCCCTAATCAATATTAAGGCTGTTTTTTTAATCTTCCCTCCCTAAGCTCTGGAAGCTGATCCTAGAGGCAGGGGGACACAATCAAGCTCCCAGTGAAACCCTGAACAGACCAGAGCAAACAATCACTGCTCCCTTGACTACAGGAGAAAAAATGTAAATGTACCTAGCACCTTACTTAACCAGGAGGGTGCTACAGATGGCAGTGAGGGGAAATCTTCCAGTGGGATGCATATTAGGGATGAGCTTCATGTTCGAGTCGAACCCATGTTCGACTCGAACATCAGCTGTTCGATCGTTCGCCAAATTGCGAACAATATGGGCCGTTCGCACCAAATTATTTACATGTTAGTGTAGTGCGACCTCTGCACAGTGTTCAGCTAAAGCTACCTGTAGAAGGTTGGTGGTGTTTTCCTGATCCTATCACTACCGCAGGCAGCTAAATTATTTACACATTAGTGTAGTGCGACCTCTGCACAGTGTTCAGCTAAAGCTACCTGTAGAAGGTTGGTGGTGTTTTATTGATCCTATCACTACCGCAGGCAGCTAAATTATTTACACGTTAGTGTAGTGCGACCTCTGCACAGAGTTCAGCTAAAGCTACCTGTAGAAGGTTGGTGGTGTTCTCATACTACAGGCAGGCAGTTGATTTTGCTAGCTGCAGTATCAGTATATTATATATATATATATATATATATATATATATATATATATATATATATCCCAGCTTAGTGCAGCTACAGGCCATTAGTATGTCTGGAAGGCCAACAAGGAGAGGCAGACAGTCACAAGCCAATAAAAGAGGGCAAGCAGGCTCTGTGTCTAGAGGCAACAGTGCTGGTCGTGGAGACGGTGCATCCTCATCCGCACGTGGGACACCCTTGGCCTTTTTTTTCGGCAGCTGGCCGTGTTAAGCCGCAACATGCAGAAGAATTTGTCGAGTGGATGACCAAGCCGTCCTCATCCTCCTCATCCTCTCTCACCCATGCTCAGGGTACTTTGTCTGGCAAAGCAGCTGCCAACGCAGCCTCTTCCCTCGGCTTAATGGCATCAGTGACTCCTTCCTTAGCCCCAGAATGTCCTCCTGAGGAGTCCCTCGAACTGTTTGACCACAGTGTTGGGTACATGCTCCAGGAGGATGCCCATCGTTTAGAAGGCTCTGATGATGATACTGAGCTAGATGAAGGCAGTAACGAGAGCACGGACAGAGGGGGTGCCCAAGAAGGACAGCAATCTGGCAGTCATGCTCCTCCTGCTGCAGCATACTGCCAGGTTTGCTCCAGTGATGAGGAGGGAGGGGATGATGAGGTCACTGACTCAACGTGGGTGCCTGATAGGAGAGAGGAGGAGGAGGCACATCACCAACGAGGCAGGATGCTATTTGCAACATATGTCTAAAGCGTATCTCGCGTGGCCAAAACATCTCCCGCTTGGGCACCACATGCTTGACCAGACATATGTTGACCTGCCATGCAATTCGTTGGCAAGCGTATCTAAAAGACCCACACCAAAGAACAAAGAGGACCTCTCCTTGCTCCTCATCAGCTGGGATCTCCAACCCCACTATACCTTCAGTCCTCTCTGAGACCTGCACTGAGAGGAATGAAGGTGTAGAATTAGGTGTGTCACAGCCAAGTACTTGTGGGCAATCTGCTTTCGGCACACTGACGTCAGATTGTACCAGGCAAATTTCCCTGCCCCAGCTGCTGCACCGCCGAAAGAAGTTCGCTCCCAGCCATCCACATGCCCAGCGGTTGAATGCTAGCTTGGCAAAATTGCTAGCACTTCAACTGGTACCTTTTCAGTTGGTAGACTCTGCCCCTTCCGTGAGTTTGTGGAATGTGCGGTTCCTCAGTGGCAGGTACCCAAACACCACTTTTTCTCACGGAAGGCAATTCCGGCTCTCTACCGGCATGTGGAAGGCAATTTCTTGGCCTCGCTGGACTGGGCAGTCAGCGGTAAGGTGCATATTACCGCTGACTCATGGTCCAGCAGGCATGGACACAGGGCTGTGTTTTGGCCTAGGCCGACAAGGCCTAGGCCTAGGCCGGCTCTTTGCGGGGGGCAGCAAAAAGGGCCGCCCCCCGCATGAGAGAAAGCCCCCCCACCCGTCTTGCCGATTCCCGGCTCCCGCTGCCGCCTCCTGCACACATGCAGCCCACGGCGTCCGGCTTTCTGTAGCGGCGTCACTGTGTATGGGCGTGCTTGGCAGAGGGTGGGGTCGTGTATCTCACTCCCCCCTACTCTCTGACAAGCACGCCCATACACCACGGCGCCACTACAGAAAGCCAGCCGCCGTGAAAATTACATAGAACCTCAAAACATTATATATGTTTTCTTTAGCAATAACCCTAGAGAATACAATGGCGACTTTTTGCAACTTTTTATCTCGCACGGTATTTGAGCAGCAATGTTTTGTGCTTTAAAAAAAAAAAAAAAAAAACAGTGACGTTGGCCCAATATTTTTGCATAATGTAAAAGATGAAGTTACGCCAAGTAAATAGATACCTAACATGTCACCCTTCAAAATTGCACACACTCGTGGAATGGCGCCAAACTCCACTACTTAAAAATCCCCATAGGCGACGCTTTAAAATTTTTTACTGGTTACATGTCTTGAGTTACAGAGGAGATCTAGGGCTAAAATTATTGCTCTCGCTCTAACGTTCGCACCGATACCTCACATGTGTGGTTTGAACACCGTTTTCATATGTGGGCGGGACTTACGTGTGCATTCGCTTCTGCATGCGAGCACAGGGACAGGGGCACTTTAAAAAAACTTTTTTTTTCTTTTTATTGTTCATTTTACTTTATTTTAGTTTGACACTTTTTTCCAAAAAAAAAGTGTTTTGATCACTTTTATTCCTATTACAAGGAATGTAAACATGCCTTGTAATAGGAATATGGCATGACAGGTCCTCTTTACAGTGAGATATGAGATCAATAAGACCCCACATCTCACCTCTAGGCTGGGAAGCCTGAAAAAAAAAAAAAAAAAACGATCCTGGCTTCGATCGTAGCGGTGAGTCGGTAGAAGCACCGGAGGGCGGCGGGAAGGGGGGGACGTCCCCTCTCGCCTCCCATAAGAGCGATCAAGCAGTGGAACAGCCACTATGATCATTCTTATGGTGTAGGGAATCGCCGGCTGCAAAAGCTGATATCTGAATGATGCCTGTAGCTGCAGGCATCATTCAGATATCCCCGCGCAAAGTTAAGGACGTCATATGAGGGCAACAAAGTTGTCCATTTATACAATATTTCTAACACATAGCATGTACATACCAAAAATGATACCCCAAAATAGATTCTCCTACTCCTCCTGAGTACAACGATACCACATGTGTGAGACTTCCACAGCCTGGCCACATACAGAGGCCGAGTACGGCTGTCAGAGTCCTGGATGTGAGGCCGGATTGCAGAGGGGGCGCTCCTTGCGGTTAAGTGCAGCGTAACCCTGGGAGTGAGACAGGGAGTACGGTGCCCAAAGGTGCACGGGTTGCCAGAGCGCTGTTGCTGAGTAGCCGATAGCAGGGCGCTGCTGGGGTGTGCTGGTAAGGTTGAAGGGCAACCGTGCAAGGAGGGATTCCAGGTATGGAGCCGTGGAGCAACCAGGAGCGGAGTCAGAGCCAGGCCAATGGTCATTCAGCACAAGAATCAGTCCAAGGTGAGGTACAGCAGGATAATCAGGAACAGAGAAAGTAGCCGAACCAGGAGTCAAACACAGGAGGACGATCAAGGTACAGATGCGGAGCCGAAGATTAGTCAGGTCCAAGCCAGGGTCAATGCAGGCGGAATACTGGAGCAGTCAGGCAAGCCGAGTAGTAACAGGAAGCAGGTATCACAACAGGCACAAGGAACACAGGAAGCTGATGATAATCCAGCAACCAGCATGCACCAGCAGCAGGCTTAAATAGGCAGAAGGGCGCCACCATGAGGAATACTGGCAGAATTACCCGTCCTACGGTTATCACCCTGACAACGGCAGAGTATGGCAGAGTATGGCTGAGCATGGCTGGGTATTGCAGGGTATCGCCGAGTATGACTGGTTATGGCAGAGTATGGCTGGGTATGGCAGAGTATGGCTGGGTATTGCAGAGTATGGCTGGGTATTGCAGAGTATGGCTGGGTATTGCAAATATGGCTGAGTATTGAAGAGTATGACTGGGTATGGCTGGGTATGGCAGGGTATTGCAGAGTAGTGCAGGGTAGTGCGAGTATTGCGGGGTATTGCAGAGTATTGCGGGGTATTGCAGAGTATTGCGGGGTATTACAGAGTATTGCAGAGTATTGCGGGGTAGTGCAGAGTAGTGCAGAGTAGTGCAGTGTATTGCGGATGTTGCGGAGTAGTGCAAAGTATGGCTGGGTATTGCAGAGTATTGCAGGGTATTGCAGAGTATTGTGAGGTATTGCAGAGTATTGCAGGGTATTGCAAAGTATTGCAGAGTATTGCAGGGTAGTGTGGGGTATTGCAGAGTATTGCGGGGTATTGCAGAGTATTGCGGGGTATTGCAGAGTATTGCAGAGTATTGCAGGGTAGTGCAGAGTAGTGCAGAGTAGTGCAGTGTATTGCGGATGTTGCGGAGTAGTGCAAAGTATGGCTGGGTATTGCAGAGTATTGCAGGGTATTGCAGAGTATTGTGAGGTATTGCAGAGTATTGCAGGGTATTGCAAAGTATTGCAGAGTATTGCAGGGTAGTGTGGGGTATTGCAGAGTATTGCGGGGTATAGCAGAGTATTGCAGAGTATTGCAGGGTAGTGTGGGGTATTGCAGAGTATTGCGGGGTATTGCAGAGTATTGCGGGGTATTACAGAGTATTGCAGAGTATTGCGGGGTAGTGCAGAGTAGTGCAGAGTAGTGCAGTGTATTGCGGATGTTGCGGAGTAGTGCAAAGTATGGCTGGGTATTGCAGAGTATTGCAGGGTATTGCAGAGTATTGTGAGGTATTGCAGAGTATTGCAGGGTATTGCAAAGTATTGCAGAGTATTGCAGGGTAGTGTGGGGTATTGCAGAGTATTGCGGGGTATTGCAGAGTATTGCGGGGTATTGCAGAGTATTGCAGAGTATTGCAGGGTAGTGCGGGGTATTGCAGAGTATTGTGGGGTATTGCAGAGTATTGCGGGGTATTGAAGAGTATTGCGGGGTATTGCAGAGTATTGCAGAGTATTGCGGGGTATTGCAGAGTATTGCGGGGTATTGCAGAGTATTGTGGGGTATTGCAGAGTATTGCAGAGTAGTGCAGGGCATTAGAGCATGGAGGGATTGATGGATGTGGCTGTATTTGTCACTGAGCAGTGCTGTGGGCACTACACATGCAGCCCACAGCGCTGTTACCATCCGATCCCTCCCCCTCTCCTCTCACACTGTACCGATCGGTACAGAGAGGGGAGGAAGGAACCGGCGTCATGACATGACGCCGGTTTGTTTTCATGTGATCGCTCTGTCCTCCGTCATCACAACGGCTGTTTACCGTGATCCGTGATGCGCCGGGTCCTCTGGACCCGGCGGTCACGGATGTTTTTGGGTGCGCGCCCCAGGGGGCGCACGAGAGCAGGATTCTGGGAGGACATCCATGGACGCCCTCCCAGGATAAGCCGACTGCGCTGTAGCCGTCTTTCGACTATGGCCCGGTTGGCATGTGGTTAAATAAAGGATTTGTTAAACATTTGGTTTCCTTATTTTCAGGTGACAACTTTTTTTGGTGAATGAGTAGCGGTACAATGCTTCTATGTACCCCATACCCATTTTTTTTTAAACTCTTTGTCGCTAAATTTGTAACTTTTTTGGTCTCCCTCCAGACCGTATGGGCCAATGTCAATATTGGTATATGTCTTCCGCCCAGTGCAGCCATAGGTGCTTCCAGTGCTATCAACAGATGTTTGATTTTAAAGACATAGGCAAGATATGACTCAACCACTGCCAGCATAGCTGGTCCCAATCAGTCTGTCAGATGGCGTAGCTGCCCAGCCAAATAATAATAGTATAAGTTAGGCAATGCCATGCCAGCATTAGCCTTGCGGCGCTGCAGATTGGAGAATTTAAGTTTCCGCCTATGGGTGGCCCAAATAAAAAGGTGATAAGTAGCTTATTCAGGGTTTTAAAAAATGATTTAGGTACTGAGGTAGGCATGTGAGAAGTCCCGTACAGACACTTGGGCAGAAGAATCATCTTAATGATATTAATCCTGCCTGCCACAGACAGGGGAAGTTTGGCCCAGACAGTAAGTTTAGCTTTAATCATGGTGACCAGAGGGTCCAGATTCACTTGGGAAGCCTCTAAAGGAGACAGGGTATTAATGATTCCCAAATATATAAACAAGGTCACTACCTTAAGAGGGCATGGAGGATCACTGCATGGAAGGGCCTGCGAGGAAAAGGGCATCAGGGCTGACTTCTGCCAGTTAATTTTAAGGCCCGAATACGTGCCAAATTTGTCTGTAATTTGCATTGCTATTCCTAATGAGGCAGAGGTATCCTGCATATATAAAATAATGTCATAATATAATAATAGTGATGCCTTTAAAAAGAGGAGACTGCCGAAATCTCAGTGCCAGCGTCTTGATAGCGACCGCAAACAACAGCGGAGACAGAGGGCACCCCTGCCTGGTACCTCTTCGAAGCTGTATAGATGGGGATAGGAGTCCAGGATCCCTATAAAGTATACTGACCCATTGTTGTAATTTAGTGCCAAAGCTAAATGAGTGCAATGCAGCCATCAGAAAGCGCCATTCTATTGAGTCGAAGGCTTTTGCAGTGTCTAGCGAAGCCAGCGCCCAAGACTCATGCAGAAATTTTCTAAGTTGAGCTATTAGTTGCGTCCTAAGTATGTTAATGGAGGTAGACTTTCCTGGCATAAATTCAGTTTGGTCTGGATGCATTATACTAAGAATGACTGCATTGAGACGTTTGGCCAGAATCTTTGTTAGTATGTTATAGTCAATATTCAATAAAGAAATTGGCTGATACAACGCACAATCAGCCAGGTCCTTCTCAGGTTTAGGAACAAGGACCACCGTGGCAGAGTACATAGATGGTGGCAGTCTCCCCTCTCGAAACGCTGTAGAATAGACCTGTGCCAGTATGTGCAATATATTTCCAAGGGTAGACCATCGGGACCCGAGGACTTTCCCTTAGCCATAGACACTACTGCCTCCCTGACCACATCTTCCGTGATATCTGCATCTAAGTCCTCCCCCTGTTCCTGAGTTAATGTAGGGAATATCAAATCGGAAAGGTATGTCTCAATGTCTTGACTGGTAAATGTAAGGGTAGAGTCATACATACTTGTATAGAAGTCGTGAAAGCAAGTAAGCATATCTCCAGCCAAATGCGCCTCCGTACCATCAGGATGTGTTATTTTATTCACTACAGAGCTACCCAACTGCACAGGCGTCACCAGCCTGGGGCAACAGGGGGCACTGACCCCCCAATATCATACTGGGCACCCCCATGTGCCCCCCCAACAGGGCCGGACTGGGCGCTTTGGATCTATGCTGGTGCGTGGCTGCAGCACAGCGCTCCCCTCCCCTCCCTCCTTCCACTCACAGGCACAGCGGGAGACCGTTGTGTCACGGAGCTGTGAAATGTTCCGCTGCGTTATGACAAAAGTCCTGCCCTCCTCCTAGACCAGCTCGTGTGATAGATGCAGTGTTCTGTCTATCACACGAGCTGATCTAGGAAGAGGGCGGGACCTTTGTCATAGTGCGGCAGAACATGATTTCACAGCTCCATGACACAGCGCTAAGGCTGCAACAATTGTGAGGCTGTCATGAGGGCACAGAGGCTACAATGAGGGCACGGTAAGGCGGCAATGAGATGGGCACAGTGAGGTTGCAATGAGGGCACAGTAAGGTGGCAATGATGGGCACAGTAGGGCGGCAATGATGGGCACGGTGAGGCTGCAATGAGGGCACGGTAAGGCAGCGAAGATGGGCACGGTGAGGCTGCAATGAGATGGGCACAGTAAGGCTGCAATGAGATGGGCACAGTAAGGCTGCAATGAGATGGGCACAGTAAGGCTGCAATGATGGGCATGTGAAGCTGCAAGGATGGGCACACTAAGGCTGCAACGATGGTGAGGCTGCAATGAGGGCACGGTAAGGCGTCAATGATGGGCACAGTAAGGCTTCAATGAGGGCACAGTGAGGCGGCAATGATGGGCAAAGTAGGGAGGCAATGATGGGCACAGTAAGGCTGCAATGAGGGCACGGTGATGCTGCAATGAGGGCACAGTAAGGCTGCAATGAGATGGGCACGGTGAGGCTGCAATGATGGGCATGTGAAGCTGCAATGATGGGCACGGTAAGGCTGCAACGATGGTGAGGCTGCAATGAGGGCATGGTAAGGCGGCAATGATGGGCACAGTAAGGCTGCAATGAGGGCACAGTAAGGCGGCAATGATGGGCACAGTAGGGCGGCAATGATGGGCACGGTGAGGCTGCAATGATGGGCACGGTAAGGCTGCAATGAGGGCACGGTAAGGCTGCAATGAGGGCACAGTGAGGCTGCAATGATGGGCAAGGTGAGGCTGCAATGATGGGCACGGTGAGGCTGCAATGAGGGCACAGTAAGGCTGCAATGAGATGGGCATGGTGAGGCTGCAATGAGGGCACAGTAAGGCAGCAATGAGATGGGCGCGGTGAGGCTGCAATGAGTGCACAGTAAGGCAGCAATGAGATGGGCACGGTGAGGCTGCAATGAGGGCACAGTAAGGCGGAAATGATGGGCACAGTGAGGCGGCAATGATGGGCACGGTGAAGCTGCAATGCTTTGTCCGTGCGGCAGCCCCTCCCTCTTCCCCTCCCACCCGCCACATTTTGATTACAGTTCCAGGAAGAAGAAGCCAGAATCAATCCTCAGATTGTCAGCACCCATGTGAGCTTTTTTTTCTTCATGTTTACTTCAGGGAGGGGGAGATAGAGGTTCTGCAGGAGCAGGGACAGTCATAGATTCATGCTTTTAGTGCAGGTGGGGGAACAGGACTCTTATCTATTCGTGTTGTCATGTATTTACTCTGGCACTACCACCCTAACCTGCCACTATTACCTAACCTGGCATTACCACCCTAACCTGACACTACCACTCTAACCTGGCACTACCACCCTAACCTGGCACTACCACCCTACCTGGCACTACCACCTAACTTGGCACTGCCACAACCACCTAACCTGGCACTATTGTATATCACCTAAACTGGCACTACCACCTAACCTGGCACTATTGTAAATCACCTAACCTGGCACTACCACCTAGCCTGCCACTATTGTATATCACCTAACCTGGCACTATATCACCCTAACCTGGCACTATATTACCCCAATCTGCCAGTATACTACCCTAACATCAATTGACGTCGACGTACGGTATGCTGCCTCTCCGCCTGGGGGGAGGGGTGCCAGATATAGGATCCGCCCCAGGTGCCAATTTTGAAAACCATTTATCATTTTCATTCCACTTCACAATTATGTGCCACTTTGTGTTGGTCTATCACAAAAAAAATCTCAATAAAATACATTTACGTTTTTGGTTGTAACAGGACAAAATGTAGGAAATTTCAAGGGGTGTGAATACTTTTTCAAGACACTGTATGTGTGTGTGTATATATATATTAGAGCTGGGCGATTTTCTCCAAAAAAAAAATCTGGGATTTAAAAAAAAAAAAAAAACTTGATTCACGATTCGAATCAAGCTTTCTTTTTTTTTTGATAGACACCGCGCCGGTCTTGAGGAGCTGCGGGCAGAAGTTTTTCCGTTAGGCCGAAGCTGCGGCCTCGCCTAAAAACTCCTGCCCGCAGCTCCTCAGGACCGGCGCGGTGTCAGCGCCGGTCCTGGTGAAAAAAGAAAATCTAAAAAATCGATTTGCTGAAATTTTGAATCAATTTGACCTCTCAACTCGATTCAAGATTCAAATCAATTTTTCCCCCAGCCCTAGTGTATATATATATGTGTATATATATATATATTATTATTATTATTATTATTATTATTATACAGTATTTATATAGCGCCAGCAGTTTACGTAGCGCTTTACAACTTGAGGGTAGACAGTACAAATACAATACAATTTGATACAGTAGGAATCAGAGGGCCCTGCTCCTTAGAGCTTACAATCTAAGAGGGAAGGTCAAGAGATACAAGAGGTAATAACTGTGGGTGATGTGCTGATTGAGAAGATAAATGTACATTTTTAGGTGGGGGCCAGATAGGCTTCTCTGAAGAGATGAGTTTTCAGGGATCGTCTGAAAGTGGATAAAGTAGGAGAAAATCGGACGGATTGGGGTAGAGCATTCCAGAGGTTGGGGGAGGCTCTGGAGAAGTCCTGAAGGCGAGCATGGGATGAGGTGACAAGGGAGTTTGAGAGCAGGAGGTCTTGGGAGGAGCGAAGAGAACGATTAGGTTGGTATTTTGTGACTAGGTTAGAGATGTAGCTAGGGGCCAAGTTGTGGATGGCTTTATATATATATATATATATATATATATATATTTTATAGTTGGCCCCCCTACTTTTGTCCCTGTCCCCCCATGTGCCCCCCCTAAATATGAAAGCTGAAGACGCCACTGCCCAACTGCTGTCTAACCATATGGGTTAGTAACTGACTGGACTGGTTCCCACATTCAAAATATTTCTGCTGGGTATAGAATGATTTCCTTTTTGCAGCGGCAGACATATGGTCTGAATATAAACGAGATATAAACTCCAATTGGATACGGTTAGGGCTGTCAAATAAGTCGCTTCAGCTGTTTGGTACTTTTTTGCTTGATCTTCCTCGTCTTGTCGGGAAGAACGTTTAATAAATGATATAGTGGACTTAAGAGCCCCTCTCAAATAAGCCTTCAAAGCGTCCCAAAACATTAAACCACGTTCAGAGCCGTGTGCTTTCAGGAAAGCCGCTAGTTGATCTGGTATCCTGTCATTGGACCCAATCAGGGACAGCCAAAAGGGCTGAACCCTCCAGGGTCTGCGGATTCCAGTAGCCCCAGTATCAATGGACAGTGACAAAGGCGAATGGTCCGACACTCCCCTAGGCAGATATGTGATAAAGGACAATTTGGTGAGAAATTTATTACCTAATGCCAAATCAATTCTTGAGAGACGGCCTCTGCTGGGGATGGACCATGAATATGCAATGGTATTGGGATTGGAAACCCACCATAAGTCGCTCCAACCGAACTCAGGAACCGAAAGCAGACAATGTCTGGGAATGCGTGGCCGGAGGGTCACCATGTCTATCCATGACCGGGTCCAAGAGAAGGTTGAAATCACCTAAACATAAAACATAGACTTCTGTATACATTGCAGCAAAAACCATCACCTCTTTAACCACCTGTAGGTTAGCAAGAGGGGGGTTGTAATTACTCATAATCACAAATGGGAGTGCATGTAGCTGTGCCTGGATAAAGACATACCTCCCATGGGGGTCTGCCTGAACCTTCACACACTCCCATGAGACTGAGCGGTGCACCAATACTGATACCCCTTTAGAATAAGAGGAATGACAGGAATGGCCCGTCCACTGCAGCCAAGGCTTCTTGAGGTGATCAATGTGTTCAGGAGTCAAATGCGTCTCCTGAAGACATATTAGGGGAGTATTGGATTTAAGTATCGTGGTAAACACTTGGGAGCGCTTGTGGGGGGTACCCAGACCCCTCACATTCCATGACAAAAAGGTACTGAGATTAGCCATCAAACAGTTGAAAAATGATGTTCAGCATATCAAGAAATAACAATGAGCACGTAATTAGATAAAATTCATGGCAGTATAACTATATATGTACCAATCCCCATACTTTAAGTGGGTAGGGTATCTAGTGTTTACTTATTATTGAAGGGGGCTTCCAGATTCCAATAAGCCCTGCACCTGCAGACCCCCATAACCATTGGGCAAGGGTTGTGGGGAAGAGGCTCTTGCTTGTCCTCATCCACATGGGGATAAAGTGCTCTGCACACTCTCCATTTTGAGAACCCCCATCCCTTTTTTCTGGCTAGCCAGACTACATGCTTAGATTAACAACTTAACATCCGGAATATTTGACTCCCTTCATGCATTTTTTGCAATTCAGCACTGCGCTATTTTAACTGGTAATTGCATGGTCATGCAACACAAATCGAGCTTTCTTTTGGTGGTACATGATCACCACTGGGTTTATTTTTTATTATATAAATGAAAAAGGCAAAAAAAAACAATATTTTTTACTTTCTGCTATAAGACATACCTAACAGGAAAATTAAAAAAAAGCTAATTTCTTCATAAATGTAGGCCAAAATGTATTCTGCTATATGTCTTTGGTAAAAATTATCCCAATAAGTGTATATTGATTGGTTTGCGTGAAAGTTATAGCATCTGCAAATGTTGGAATTTTTATTTAATTCATTATTTTATACTAGTAATGGCAGTGATCAGCGACTTATAGTGGGACTGTGATAGTGTGGCAGGTAATCTGACACTAATTGACACTGGGTGGAAACTAACTAACTGACATTGACTTTACCAGTGACAATAATAAAGTACCGTATATACTCGAGTATAAGTCGAATTTTTCAGCACCTTTTTTAGTGCTGAAAGTGCCCCCCTCGACTTATACTGGAGTCAAGCACTTTTCTGCAGCAAAAAATTTCATTTTCCGAACCGACTTTGGGGCCCCATATCTCAGGGCCACTGGGTACTAGAAACCCCAAATTTGGTGTGCAAACCCAGTGGACCTGGTACCACAACATATCCAAAGCTGGAGTTCCTAGCACTAAGTGGCCCTGAGATACGGGGCCCCAAAATCGGTTCGGAAAATGTCATTCTCTACTGCAGAAAAGTGCTAGACATTTTCTGAACCAACTTTGGAGCCCTGTATCTCAGGGTCACTTAGTGCTAGGAACCCCAAATGTGTGGTGTGCAAACCCAGTGGACCTGGTACCATAACATATCCAAATCTGGGGTTCCTAGCAAGTCGGTCAACTGTGTCCATCTGTATCAATGTCATTTCGGGACAGTTTGGGTTCAGAGACCCCAAATTTTGGCTGCAGCTAGGGGGCATCTAGGAACACTTAACTACCGAGTTTGAAGTTCGGGGGACCTATGGCTGCAAATGGGCACGGTGAGGCTGCAAATGGGCATTGTTGACCCTCTTTTCCACTTACAGTAGCTGTGCATTTCTCACCCTCATCTTATACTCGGGTCAATAAGTTTTTTTCCATTTTTTTGTGGTAAATTAGGGCCTCGACTTATACTCGGAACGACTTATACACGAGTATATACGGTAATCAGTGATAATACTAGACACTGTCACTGTACTAATGACACTGGCTGGGAAGAGGTTAACATCTAAGGGCAATTAAAGTGGATGTATCCCAATGTCATCCTTTCTAAACTACTGCCATAGGGGTTATCTATAAGGATATACATGCCTCCTGCATGTATCTTTACCTGTCAAATGTCTCCCCTCTGTCTGTTATGAGACCCGAAAAACTGCAGATTCTGTGGGTGGGTCTGTTGTCTTTAGCTCAGTGGGTGGAGTCGTGATGTCAGTAGACTCCCCGCCCACCTCTACACTCCCCTTGTCAATATGCATTTTCTCCTGTGTATTTCTTACACTGAACTTCTGCTATGATCTAACATCCAGTGAAAAGACAGGAAAGTAACCACATGACTTCAGCATGCCATATCATGCTGAGGTGTGTAACAGCCAATCCTTGCAGAGCTGCTGAAGAAAGGAGTGGGGGTGGGAATTAAAAAATAATGCATGTCTTAGGCTAGTGCACAAGATATGTAAATCACCTGTCACTCACAGCAAGGGGGAGGATTTGTCAAAGTTTTTCTCTGTTTGTCAAGTTTTATCTCACTGAACAATAAAAGAGGATTGCTCAGAGCTGAATTAACTCTTTGTGGAAAGACTGGGCACAAATGATAGGAAATCTTATACTCTACATTATGACATCAAAAAATAAATAAATAAATACATTCGGGTTTACATCCACTTTAAGGAGTTAACTATGTGCCTAACAATTTGTAATGTATCTAATATGTGCTGCTTTTATTAATCAATGTGGTTGATTTTTCTCCCTGCTTTGCAGGGAGAAAAACACAGCCACGTCCCTTCTCCATGTACAGAGTCCTGTGTTGTTAGTAAACAAAGTGCTCTGTACTGTGATTCACTAAGCTGCTCAGCAGGTCTTGGCCATAAATCATTATAATTATCATTAAATCATCATAAACCTGCTGACCGACTTGTGCTTTACTGAATACAGCACAGTTTAGCCCCTACCCAGGATCATGCACATGGAAGTGATCCAGAACAGAGCGGCTGCCTTGTCGCCATATATGTGACTGTGCAAGTGGTTAAGGGTCTGGTATGAATTTTTAGGGGGAACCTCACGCTATTTTTTTTGTTTGTATTTTTGTGTGAGGTAACCCCTAACATCCATACTAGACTCAAAGGTTCCAGTATGTATTTTGGGGGGAACTGTACACAGGATAGTGCTACAGCAAAAATGACACAAACAAATAAAACAGTTTACATTGCTGGAAAATTACATTATTTGTTGGCTTCTCTCTTCTCTTAAAAAAAAAAAAAAAAAGAACAGCACACAAAACCCCCAAAGTCCCCCAATATACATAGCAGAACCTTGAGGGAAGGGGGTCTATCTGCTGTTTTTTTTATTAACAAATAACAACGACAGCTGTCAGTCAATTTTAAAACTTTTTTCCTTTGTATACTGTATGTCAATGCTAGAAAATCATTGCTCCTGGCTGCATGAAATAAAAAAAATTGCCCACCCCAATGCTATTCTGTTACACCCCTTACCTATTAGCCCAGAAAATGGGCATTTTTATCCCATTGATTTCAGTTTGGCATCTAAACATCTTTGAAGTTCGCAGAACACCTGGAAAACTGAACCCAGGGCGGTTCGGCTCATCACTATTTACTAGGCATAGGGTCTGCTTGATTGAGGTTTATAATTGTATGTATTACTACAAGCAAGAGATTTGTTAGCATTTTAGCTATTATTTACCATCTACTGTGAGCATGAATATTGGGATATGCGATACTGAATCGGTCACATCCTTGCCTGGTTTCAATTTAGCCATTATCACTTACTTTACTAAGTATCACTTAGTAAATAGAAGCTGGTAATAAATTAAGCTCAAAGATGCATTCATTTTTATCTAATAGGCATGGCCAAAAAAATCTCTTCATAGGTCTTATGTACCTCTACCAGGGGCTTTAATTTTTGGAAAGCGTCACTACTTCCCTTTCTAACTCTTTTAAAGTAAACAGGAGAAAAAAAATGATCAGTATATTCCAACTCCAAAACTGGTAATGTTGTCTTCTCCAAATGTTTACCTAGTTGCTCCTCTGAATATATCTTTTTAGAAGCATACAAGTTACTGTAAAATCAGTTGTAGCGCTGGTAGATTTACAATCTACCGCAGATTAGGTAAATTTAGTGAATTGGGTGTTAGGAAGGTTAAAAGCTCGCCTCTGTTCCAGCTTGGCTGACGTTGTGTGTGCTTCCATGCTGACCGGTGGGTGTCGCTGTTACCATTAGTCAGTGTTGGAAGAGCAACATGTCGAAGTGTATAGATGCTCCTCTGTCTCGGAGACAAGCTCGGTGGAGGTGGTCCTCCGAGTTGCATTCTGGGAAGGGGGTATTTATGGGACAGACGCCATGTTTTAGGGTCGTTTTACAGCCACCTGCTGGCCCTCCTGGCCGACAGGTATGCGTTAAGGAGCTACCTCGTGGTCCTCCGATTGGGAGGCCCACGATGCTGCGGCGCAGGGGTGGGTCCAGAGGCTTGTCTGGAGCCTACCACCGCCAAGGAATGGTCCTGAGCTGTCGGTCCTGTGTGACGAAGCTGGACAGCCGAGGAGATCCCAGGGGAGGACCCGTCTTGGAGAGATCACGCAGCGTGCTGGTCTATAGAGGGGCCTGGTGACTCGGTTGCAGGACATATCCAAAAGAAACAACCATACAGCATAGTGTCGCCGGTTCGACTTAAAGGTTCAGGCACTGTGACTGACTGTTCACTGCAGAAGATCCGATACATCCTGTGGCAGAGGATCGTGCAGATTTACCCCCCCAAGTAAGTCTGTGGCAGAGACTTTAGATCCGTGCTGCGTACTGGCTGCTAGACTTGTGAGAGAGGCCTATCCAGACAAGCAAAGAGTGTGTCCCACAAGGGGAGCGCATTCCACCTAATTATCTGAAATCTACCGGGACATTTGTCACTAAGATATTAGAAGAAGATATTTGAGTTTCTCCTGAAGGTTTCCTTTCCCACCTCTTTCCTGCTACTTCCTAAAGTTGACTGTTTAATAAAACATTGAAAACGTACTCTAGTGTTGGTGGGTGTGTCGTCCAGCAGTAAACTCAACGGAACCCCTAGACCCGTTGCCGGTGAAACAAGGGAAGCAAAGTGAAGGTAACAGACCCGCTTAAACCAGCAGCTCCACTGTGAGTTATTGCTGCAAGTAAAATGTATCAACTATATTAGGCAGGCCATACATGGGTCGAATTTCAAAAGAATTTTCTTTCAAAATCATATCTAAGAACTTTCATTCGTATTTCGCACCATTAGTGGGCTGCAGCAACAGCTGATTTTCGTGCGGCAATCAAATTTGAGTAATCGGACATGTTGGAAATTTTTTGAAAAACGATCAAACGATTTTCTAATCAATGATTGGAGAATCATGCGAGAAATGTAATCGAAAAAGAAATGCGCATGTGCAAGAAAAGAAAATTCCCGGAAAGAAAAGAAGATTCCCAGCCTCGAAAATTCTTTTCTGTAGCAACATGAGGTGAAATTGAAGGCTTGGTTGGCCGAATTTCGAAATCAATTGTGGCACCATCGGATCACAAAACGCACAAATTTTCTGATTTTCAAAAGGAAATTCTTTCGAAATTCGACCATGTATGGCCTGCCTTAGAGGGTTATAGTATACCCGTTTCATTTTTTATTGTCATATGCATATGCCTACTGGGTCTGTGTTATAGTTACTACTAAATGCCCAACTTTATCTCCCTCCTCAAAATAATACTGCTTTGAAATGATCTCTGTACATTATATACTGTGTATTCCACTTTCTTTAAGGCCCCTTTCACACATACGGACCGTTTGTCCATTTTTTATCCATCCGTTGATGGATGAAAAACAGACATAAATTCATTCCAATGGAAAAACAGAATATCATCTATTTTTATACGTTTTCATCCACTTCTGTCAACATCCATTTTTTTGAACAGATGAAAGCCCAATTTTTCATCCGTTAAAAAAACGAATGAGACGAAAAACGGATGTAAACGGACGAACGGTCCATTGCGAAAGCGTTCGCTTTTGCATTGGTTGTTAGGAGCAACCAGTCACTGTGGGGGGTTTGTGGTGGAGAAAGGAAGGAGTGTAGTATAGCAGTATACATAGGGAGCAGTCTATACAGGCGGGGGGGGGGGTTGGGAGGGGGAACGGGACAGTGTGTGCAAGGAGAGGGGCAGGACAGAGCAGTATACACAGTGAGGGGGCTGTCTGTACAGACAGGCTCCCTCACTTGTCGATGCTGACTATCACTGTCAGCTTTTAAATGCAGTTGCCGGCTCTTTTTTTTCTATATTTAATAGCGCTGAGAAGGAGCTGTCATTGGGGCCCACCACTGAATTAAACAAAGGGGCATGGTCATGGGGTGATGTCCTTCTCCTTCTTGGCGTTATTAAGTATAGAAAAAAAGAGCCGACAATTGCATTTAAAAGCTGACACTGACAGTCAGCATCGGCAAGTGAGGGAGCCTGTCTGTACAGACTATCCATGCCCCCTCACTGTGTATAATCACTTCTCCTGCCCCTTTCCTTGCACACATTGAACCCCCCCCCCAATTGGACCTGTCACGTATCTGCTATCACATAGGGGACTATTGGAAATTAAGCCTCCCCACCCCCACATACGCAGGCATACTAGAGCTGCTCGAATAATCATTAAAAAAAATCTGGATTCAACCGCCATCTCCATCTAAACTTACATTTCGCTGATTCTATATAAATAGTGCAGAGACAGAGCTGTCAAAAAACAGACATTTCTCAGCGCAGAGAGATAGAGAAGGGATACAATGTATCTCTCTGTTGTTTAGATCAAAGGAATGAATTTCTGTTTGTAGATGAGGGAAGTTTAACAGCTTAAAGGGGTTATTAAGGCAGTGCACACATCCACTGCCAGCCCCTTTGCTAGGATTTCATGATGTACAGTATACTATACATTATAGTATACTGTACACAGTATAGTACTACAGTATAGTACTACAGTATATACCATATGCCATTTTCTAAAATTCTTCTTATAAATACCGTTTTTCTTATCCCCGATCAGCGGTCATGTGACCGCCCAGCACTGTCTTCCTCCAATGTATGTATTACAGAGGGAGGGGATGAGCTCTCCCTCTGACGTCTGCTGGGCAGTCATGTGACCTCCCTCTGTAATCCAAATATCGGATGAAGACAGCGCCAGGCGGTCATGTGACCACTGATCGGGGATAAGATAAACTCTATTACAAGAATTTTAGAAAATGGAATATAGTATATACATCATGTAATCCTAGCAGAGGGGCTGGCAGTGATTGGGAGCAGTAATGTGCGAGATGCTCAGGACACAAGAGCAGAGAGGAGAGCTTCAGATAGCAGGCTGCAGATGACGGAGGCATATAAACTGATCAACGTGTCAGGGCTCAGCAGCCATGATACACCGTGGTCAGTTTACATAAGGGAGGGCAGAAACTGTCAGGATCCAGGTATTACAGGTGTTACAAGGGGTCAAATCACACAAGTACTGTGCTGTAAAACATGCTTTAAAAAAACAGGATCAATATTTTTTTTTCTGGGTTTAACAAACGCTTTATAGACTAATCCTTTTTCTGACATTTGTTGCTCACAAGTTAAAATCAGTATTTTTTGATAGAAAATAACTTAGAACCCCCAAACATTTATATATTTTCTTAGCAGAGACCCTAGAGAAAAAAATGGCGGTTGTTTCAATATGTTATGTCACTCTGTATTTGCGCAGTAGTCTTTCAAACGCAATTCTTTGGAAAAAAAATACACTTCCATGAATAAAAAAAAAAAACAGTAAAGTTAGCCCAATTTTTTTGTATAATGTGAGAGATGATGTTACGCCGCAAGAATCGTGAGAGAATCGTGTGATTCTCATTTTATCCAGAATCGTGCAGCTCTAATATTAACCAAAAATTTTATTCAAGTGGATGTAAAGAACTGATGTAAAAACTGATGAAAAACTGATGTAAACTGATGAAAACTGATGAAAAGCTGACAGGAAAGCGATTCCATTCCAAAAAATCATCATCATATTTTTTCATTAATTGTTAATGATTCTGCAGGGAAGATAATTATTTTTTTTTATTTCATTTAAATTGTATTATATGTGGAGAATGATATGAAATTATCCTTTTTCACATGTAGAATCTCAAATTCCCTTAGCCATATATTCAATATTATGAGCACAGCTGACTGCTAGATCTCTCCCAGAAAAAGTTATATGCATTTTAGATAAATAAGAAATGTGTTTTTCTCTAGGGTGTATGATATGCCATTTATCTATTAACCCATGTTCTTGCAATTACTTGCCAAAAGATACGATAGCTAGGAAACTACACCCCAGGAGGAAGGAAGGTCTCTGTCCATTTCAGGCATTATAATATAGTTGAAACCTCCTACGGCAATGACAAATTCATATTGCTTATCTGAAAAAAATTTGGACAGGAATGTCATTATTTCACTTAGAATCATGACATTCTAATAGTGGGGTAATATAAATATTACCAAGTATACACTAAGTGCAATTCAGTGAACCATTAGTAATACATATCTACCTTTATACTGCATTCCACCTCTTTTTTTAATTCTTTATTTTGGAGGTTGACTGCAGCATGCAAACAGTACAGTTATATTAGATAGCCAGAGCTTAAATACAGAATGTAACACTGATATCATACATTGATACATGGATATTTAAAGAGACAGCCTCAGCTTGTATGTTAAAGTTAAACTTTGCTGAAAACCCAATTGTTCTACTGAGGGACGCATCAGAAATGAGTAGGGCCGTGTGCACGATTAAAAGTGGGCCCACGGCATAAAAAAAAAAGCAGCACGCCGCAACAAAATGTGGGCGTGGCTTATATTGCATGAAATATTGGGTGTGGCTTAAAGGGGTGTGGGACAGTGGATGGTGTCAGTAGGGCAGTGAACAGTGTCAGTAGAGCAGTGGATGGTGTCAATAGTTTTTTAGTTTTTTCATTTTATGTATTTTTTTTTTATAATTTAATTTGTTTATTTTTTTTCACTAAGCTTTTTTTTTTTTGTTGGGGGGGGGGGTTGGGACTGTGGAGAGTGCCTCCTTTCTGATATCTTACATGCACTATAGCAAATAATTAGGTCTGTGATATGTTGTGCGTGTGTAGTGGTCACCTTGCTGTTTGTTAGTAGATTAATCTGTCTATTGCAATAAAGTTTATATACAGCTCCAATTATCTTAGCTGACCCTGTCCTTTTTGGTCTGGGGTTCTATAGCTAGGTCTCAATAACCAGCATAGGCTAGAGCCAGTTTACTCATCCAACGTCCACTTGATAGTTGGAGGTCGAGTTGCATGAAAGATTAGAAGCTAGTTAGGACTAAAGCCTCGTACACATGATCAGATTTTTGGACGACCGAACGTCCATTTTTTGTTGCTTGCTCTAATGTCGAAAGTGAAGAGGTTACTGACCATACGAAAATTCTCATACGACATAGTACAACTTCATGTATGTATTCTTTCGTTTCTGAGCATGCAGAGTCTTCCGCTTACAATTTTTTTCGTACGAAAACCGTACTAATTAAACGAAAATTGGACGTTGAGTTCACGTATGACAAAAATGTTATAGTCTGCACATCCAGCTTTTGTCTGACGAAAAACCGAAATCAGCTGTCGAAAGCACCATGCTAACGATCCGAAAATCAGTAGATCGTTCGTTGGACTAAATTTTTCTTCCAATTTTCGTATCGTGTAGATAGACTGACTCTAAATTCCACTGCCACACCACAGTTTCTGCTGGTGGGTAATGGTGTCCCAGGTATCTTTAATAATAACAACTATATATGCCTGGGTATATGTGCACATTTCCACGAGGACTCTTTTTGGGCCCTTTGCTGATAATACCTGTTTGTACATTTCATGTTTGTAGTATTAGTAATCTTTTCTTTTATAAAGCTTGTATTATTTCCATACTGGTGTGCATTTATATACTTTTGGTTAATGTTATATGTTGGATAGACTAGTTACTCTGCTCCCTATTACTTTGGTTAGAATATTGGTTAATTTCCCAGAAACTGAATCCCCTCTGTTCACAGAAGCCCCCTGTCCTGGGTAGAGGAACTGCCAACTATATTATCAAACTCAATCTTCCACTTAGCAAATGGTTTGGGTTCTCTTATCTACCTACATGTTTAGTGCAGTATCCTGTTTGGGGAGGGCCATTTGTCATAACCCCTCCCCAAAAGAGGCAGGCCTACATGTGTATAGCAGTTACACAGGGGAGTATCAGAATAGTTACCTGTAGAACCATTTGGCTATGTGTTCTTCTGACTTATTCTTGGGGGCAGAGGAGAGGTATATTGTTCACCCTGGGAAACCATTGGCTCACCATTGGAAGGTTTAGATGTTTCCAGTTGCTGGGGATACACGCCCTGTCTGCATTCAATATATGAATCAGCAATGATTCCCCGTAGTGTTTCCTTGACAGTAGTGTCAAGTTTAAAAGGACAGCCATCTGGTTGTTAGAAAGAAATCTCAGCAAGTCATGTTATGATTTGGCTGGTTCGCTGCCAAAAGGGGCACAGCATGAGGCTTTCCCAAAAAATATGTAATAGAGTGCCTGTAAGAGCATTGCAATACCAACTCATGTAGTTTGCAGGAAGAGTTTGATGAGGACAGATAGCATCCTGTACAACTGGGTCATAATCTTGAATGTGATCTTTTAATACTTGCTACTACAAAAAGGCTTTGTGAAGAAAAAACAAGATCCTATCTTTCTGGCTATCTGTAAATGTGATCTGCAGATCCCTTTTCCACTTGAGAGTTGTGTCATGTCTAAATGGGAGGAGTATATGCTCACTAGTAGTTGATAAGAGAGAGTAAGGATTCATCTGACTGTATCATGACCTTGACACAATTCCTCAAATGACGTTATGGGTCTGCAGAACAAGTGGGGGTTGGGGCAGAAAGTGCAAGAAATGCAGTAGTATTCCAATACTACCTAGTATTGGAATATTGGGGTCAGCATAAAAAGTAAAGCTGATGGAGGATTTGGTGGCCACAGAGAAATGTCTCTGTGAGAATTTTATCAAGAAGTGGTTCTATTGGCACGAATTTGTCTACTCTGAGGAGTTTGCGGAGCTGGTGGCCTAGTTACCTGGACATAGGTTGTTCCGTGTGGCTACCTGGCCATGGAGGGAGTAACTGGTGGGTGACAACCCCTTCTTTAGTTGCCCTCCCCCCACCCCATCCTCTTTCTGCTTTTCCTGTACTGATCTCTTCTTGTTGCTTAGACCTTAGGGTCGTATCTATTTTTTCTCTACTTGCTAGTAATATATACGGTAATTGCTGTGCAAAATTATCATGTGGGGTACAGAGACTTCCTAGACCGGGAATTACAGGGTGGCTCTTCTTCAGATGTTTGATCCTTCTTCAGATACAATGTGTCATCTGTGCTTTTGGTCAAATATTTGGATTGCTTCATTTTATGCACACCGTTGTGGTGGTTTCTGTATTCCCGTATGCTTTACTTACTGGGCACTTAAACCCCCCTCCTGCCCAGACCAATTTTAGCTTTTAGTGCTCTCACACTTTGAATGACAATTACTCAGTCATGCAACACTGTACCCAAATGATTTTTTTGTTCTTTTTTTTATACAAGTAGAGCTTTCATTTGGTTGTATTTGATCACCTCTGGGTTTTTTAATTTTTGCTCTATAAATGAAAAAAGACCGAAAATTTTGAAAAAAATGCTTTTTTCTTCGTTTCTTTGATAAAATTTTGCAAATTAGCAATTTTTCTTCAAAAATTTTGGCCACAATTTATACTGCTACATATCTTTGTTAAAAATAACCCAAATTAGTGGATATTATGTGGTCTGTGTGAAATTTATAGAGTCTACAAACTATGGTGCAAATCGTAAAAAAAGGATCACATCTGATCACACCTGATGTACTGAGGCCCATCTCATTTCTTGAGACCCTAACAAGCCAGGAAAGTACAAATGCCCCCAAAATGACCCCTTTTTGGAAAGTAGACATTCCAGGGTATTTAGTAAGAGGCATGGTGAGTTATTTGAAGTTGTCATTTTTTCCCACAATTCTTTGCAAATTAAGGTTTTTTTTTTATTTTTTATATTTTTTTCAGAAAATTGTCATTGTAATAGCTTATTTCTCTCACATGGAATGTGCATACCACAAATAACACCCCAAAATACATTCGGCTACTCCTCCTGAGTATTACAATACCACGTGTGGGACTTTTTCACTAGCTGGCCACATACAGAGGCCCGACATGCAGGGAGCACCATCAGGTGTTCTAGGAGCATAAATTACACATCTCATTTCTCACCCACCTATTACACTTTTGAAGGCCCTAGAGCACCAGGACAATGGAAATGCCCACAAAATGACCCCATTTTGGAAAGATAACACCCCAACGTATAATCTATGAGGCATAATGAGTCTTTTGAACGGTTCATTTTTTTCCAGAAGTTTTTGGAAAATGTGGAAAAAAATGAAAACAAATTTTTTTTTTTTTTTTACACAAAGTTGTCCGATTATACGATATTTCCAACACATAGCATTTACATAGCAAAAATAACACCCCGAAATACATTCTGCTACTCCTCCTGAGTAAAACGATACCACATGTGTGAGACTTTTACACAGCCTGACCACTTACAGAGATCCAACATGCAAGGAACACCATCATCTGTTCCAGGGACACATAGCATGCACATACCAAGAATTACACCCCAAAATACATTATGCTGAGCAAAGAAAAACAAAAGATTACCTGTGGTTTTAGTAGTACAGTTGTCCACAGGAGGATAGCACTGGTCCGGGCAGCAGGCAGGGACTCGGTCAGCAACAGCGAACACAATTTTTCAGGCAGCAGGCAGAAATACTGTCCATAGTCAGTACATGCAGCAGGCAGGGATACTGTCCATAGGTCAGTGAAGTGCAGGGTCAGTGCAGGCAGAGCTTGTCAGCAGTGCCAAAATATTGGTCTTGGTAGTAGGCAGGAACATGGTCCATGTGCTGTGGTCAGTGCGCCAAACAGAGGCATGACGGCAGTAAGTCCTACAGGCAGCAGGCAGGCAGCAGGCAGGCAGCAGGCAGTAGGGCCTCGTTCAGGACAGAATGGGGACAGGGGTAGAGGCTTCTCCCACCCAAATCTCTTTGAAGCCTCCAAGTCTCCAGACCCTAATCTAGGAATGAGAAAACAAAGAAAATTGTTTTCTTCATCCAGAAAAACTATTCTGGAGCCCCTCACATATGTGAGACCCCTGTGTTGAATCCCACTAGTCCAGTTGCAGGCTACAATATCAGTCCAAGAGGCAGGCAAGAGGCATGGTCAAACAGTCCAAGGTCAGTTCCAGATCAGGCAGAGGTATGTACAGAATCGTTAGGCAGAAGCATGGTCGAATAACAGTCCAGGGTCAGTTCCATATCAGGCAGAGGTATGAACAGAATCGTTAGGCAGAAGCATGGTCGAATAACAGTCCAGGGTCAGTTCCAGATCAAGCAGCGGTATGTACAAAATCGGCAGGCAAAAGCATGGTCGAATAACAAGCCAGGGTCAGTTACAGAGCAGGCAGTGGCATAAGGGGTGTGAAGGCAGGAACTGAGGATTACGTTTACCATACTTCACTAATAATTTAGTGAAGTATGGTAACGACGGAAACATTCACCTATACAGAGTCCTGTTTGGGAAGGGCATTGTGCACAATAATAAGATGTGTCTCTTCTGACTCCATCTCTGGTACACACCTTACATCTTTTTTGACGTCTTTGGCCTGTTGGTTTGGGAGGGAGTTTATCTGAAAAGTGGCGTTCGGAGAGTCGACTAACAACATCTGATCGGATGTTTTCTGGTGGGCCGTTCGGGAATATAAGGACAGTGTAAATTTCCTCCTGGTAGCCAAGGAAGGGTTTAGGGTTTTGGGTTTTGGGTGGAGTTGCGGTAAATAATATAGGATTAAAAGGAGAGAAATCTGCAATGTTGGGACTTTTAATAAGGATAGTGGGGCCGTTCATAACCCCTCCTCTATCCCGGTTCAATAATATAGGAGTTGTACATGGCCAATTGAAAAAAATAAATTGCTACTTTTTTGTACCAATGGTATGTCCTTCTTGTGGCAAGGTATGGTTCCAACATTTGACATCGTTGAAGTCGACTCCCCCCATAAACAAATTGTATTCATGAATGCATGTGGGTTTCTGGATGGGGCCATTCCTTCTGGGGATTTCCACATAGGTGTTATTGTGGATGGAAGACAACATATACACATCCCTTCTGTCCCTCTACTTCACTGCCAGAATCTCTTTGTTACGCAGACTTGCCGTTTCTCCTTTTCTCAACTTCTTATTAACAAGACTTTGAGGAAAGCCCTTCCGATTTTTTTTTACGGTGCCACATGATGGCGTCTTCTTCTGATGAAGGTTGTGGAACAGGGGCAGAGAAGTGTAGAAGTTGTCTACATACAGGTGGTATCCTTTGTCGAGTAGGGGGTATATGAGGTCCCAAACAACTTTCCCGCTGGTTCCCGAGTAGTCCGGGCAATTAGGGGGCTGCAGCTGGGTGTTCTTCCCTTCGTACACTATGAAGGAATATGTGTACCCTGTGGCTCGGTCACATAGTTTGTACACCTTCACCCCATCGCGGGCCCTTTTGCTGGGGATAAATTGCTTAATTTTAAGCCTGCCGCTAAATTTCACAAGGGACTCATCCACACATATGTGTTGGCCGGGGCTGAACAGCTGGGGGAATACTTCAGAAAAGTAATTTAATATTGGCCGAATTTTGTAAAGCCTGTCATAATTTGGATCATTTCGGGGAGGGCACTGGGTATTGTCGCTGAAATGGAGGAACCTCATTATCATCAGATACCTGGTTCTGGGCATTACCGCGGAGAAGAGCGGCATGTGGTGGATGGGGTGGGTTTACCAATAGGAACGGAATTAGTTTTTTTTGGTGAGCCCCATATTAAATGTGAGGCCTAAAAAAACCTTGAACTCCTCCACTGTCAGGTCTCTCCACTCATAGGAACGGGCATAATACGATGTGGGATTTTGCAAAATAAATTGCTGTGCATACAGGTTGCACTGGGTAACAATTGACGCCAACATGTCCTCCGTAAAAATTAAATTAAAGAAATTATTTGGGGTAAAGTTTTCTGTATCCACCTGGACTCCTGGCTGGGCAGAGAAAGGGGGAACGCTAGCTTCTCCTGAATTAGGAGGAAGCCACAAGGGGTTCTGGAGGGCATAGGGAAGGCTGGCAGGGGACCTAACCCTTTGGGGCTGAGGTGACACCCCACTGGTACTTGGCCTTTCTTGCCGAGGTACTGCAGTGCTGGTGGATGCCACTGCGGTGCTGGTGGATGCCACTGCCTCCTCACTAGAACGCCTTCATTTGGCGGGTCGAGTTTCTTCCTCCTCTGAGTCTGTTAGTGTTTCACTACTGAGGACTGGCTCGTAATTTACGTCAGAATCCGAATTGGTAAGGGAACCTGAAAAAGAGAGCTCCCCGTTGCTCTCGTCGGCTGTGGAAAGAATGTGGTATGCCTCCTCGGCGGAAAAGCTTTTTTTGGACATGGCTGCTGGTGGTTATGAGATTGCACAGGTGTGTGCTAAGCCTGCACTAATGAGGTGGCACTGATTGATGGCACAGATGGGCACTGATCGCACAGATGGGCACTGATGAGGCGGCACAAATGGGCACTGATGAGGCGGCACAGATGGGCACTGAGGAAGCAGCACAGATGTGCACTGATTGATTGCACAGATTTACACTAATGAGGCGGCACAGGTGGGCACAGATATGCACTGATGTGGCACTGGTGAGGTGGCACAGATGGGCATTGATAAGGCGGCACAGATGGGCACTGATAAGGCGGCACAGATGGGCACTGATTGCACAGATGTGCACTAAGGCGGCACAAATGGGCACTGATTGGTACAGATGGGCACTGATGAGGTGGCACAGATGGGCACTGATGAGATGGCACTGATGGGCACTAATGAGTTGGCACAGATGCGCACTGATGGGCACTGACGGGCACAGACAGGCACAAGTGGGCACTGATGCGCACAGGTGGGCACAAATGGCACTAGATGGATGTCACTGTGGGCACTGTTGGGCACTTTTTGGGCACACTAAGTTTCACTTTACTGACAAAAATAACTCACAGAAGCTCTCTCTCTCCTCACAAGCTGTCTCTGTGTGAGGAGAGAGAGCCGGCAATGAGAGATGATCTCAATTGTTTGTTTACATTTAAGATCATCTCTCATTGGAGGCGGCGATCGCGCTGTAAACGGCCGCTGTGATTGGCCGTTTACAACGATCTGTGATTGGCTGTGTCCAAGGGACACGGCTAACACAGATTTTCCACAAGGCGTGCTCATGAGAGCGCGCTGGGAAGGAGGAAAGGGGACAACGTCAATAGACGTAGTCCCGGTATTTCAGATCCGGGCCATTGGCAATGGCCCGGATCTGAAGTGGTTAAATAAAGAATTGAAAAAAAAAAAGTGAAGTTGTTTTTTCAGTTGTTGGAGACCTAGAATTTGGATGCCAACGTAATTCCTTGAACCAGCCATGATTGGGTAGAAACCAGTCATCTTCCAGAATTTTTTGTCAAAGCTTAATTGAACAAGCTGAAGTTAAAAGCTGATAAAAGCAGGGATAAACTCCGTCTGACATAAGATCATCATGGTGGAGGGATAGCTTTGCAAGTTTCTCAATTTAAAACATCCACCTATTTCCAGTAGAGTTGGTTTGATCAAGGGATGTTTATGAAAATCTTTCAGCATGTTCTTTCCTGCCTAGGAAGCCCCGATCAAGAAAAAGAGGGCATAATCCTGCTCTTTGGAAACCCAGAGCATGTGTACCTTGTCTGTACTAGTCAACTTGCCATGTGTACATAGTATAATAAAGTGCAGGGTCTGGATACCCCACTCCACCTCGGACCTAATCAGGAGACCTCTTCTAATGCAAATTTATTTCCCTTGTTAGATAAACTTAAAGATGTCAGCCCTAATTGCGCAAAATAAAATTTAAGGGAAACAAATGTACAGGATCTGTAGCAGTTGTGAGACATAATACGGAGATAAAATAAAGAAAGAAAAACGGTGACGATACAGTTATACAGAATATCAGAATTCAAGAGTAGTTACTTGTAATATAAGTAACAGTTATAGGGAAGCTGTGAGCTACTTCAACACTATTAAACCCAGAGCAACTCTCCTATGTCACAGACTTTTGGTCCCAGTTGACATACCTCCTCTATCAACAGAAAGGGGAGCAGAGAGAGCCCTTCTCTAGGAAGTAAACGAAAATGTGCTTAAAGCTCACAGAAAATTATTCTCTATTAATGTGAACTAACATGTGACTGGACTCCTGTGCGCACTCCAAGATTACAGTCTTATTGCACACACCTGATTCACAGCTACTAAAATGTGGTACCCCATTAGTCGACATTGGACGGGCCATGGTCAGCCATGGCTATTTGTTTTAGGAGTCTGCCAGTGCTAATAGAGCTACAGTATGTCCAAGCTTCAAGAATTTTAGGCTGATCCAGATATATGCTCCTCCCAGTTTTCCCATATGGAGTCAAACCTCTCTCGTCTGTCTTTATAGGTGGCCAGCCACTCCTCTGCCTCCATAATCTCCCTCACCTTCCCTACCCACTCCGTTTCACTCGGGACCCAGGAGCTTTTCCAGTGAACCGGTATGAGGGGCTTAGCAGCACTGAGAAGGTGAGAGAGAACTGCGTTTATAGCGATAGAGAGGCATATGAGGAACTGGGAGGAGAAAGCAGTTCGGGCAGTTGGGGAGGTCTATCCCAAGACCATCTAACACGTTTACATACCATTACCCAAAAAGGCTGGACTAAGGGGCACTCTCACCATATGTGGAGGAAAGTGCCCCTCTGCCCACAGGCCCTCCAACACACATCAGGATTTGAAGGGCATAATTTTGCTAGAGTCATGGAAACACAATACCACCTGGTCAACAATTTGTAGTTATTTTCTTGAGCCTTGGACTCTACAGAGCTAGAATAGGTCAAGTAGTACAGCTGTTGCAATTGTTCTTTAGAAAACTCACATTGGAGATCGCGCTCCCATTCTCTAATGAAGTAAGGTTTAGGAATTGATTTGGCTGCGTCTAATACATGATATAGAGCGGAGATCGTGTGAGGGAGAGGGTCCTGAGCGGCCCATAATTGTTCAAACTCTGTAAGAGTTGATCTAATCTGTGTCACACGATGTGTTGGGGCAACAAAATCTGCCAACTGGGGGTACCTCCAGAAGGCAAAGGGAAAGCTCCTATACCTTTCCCTGAGGATGCCAAGTGGGATTAAGGTATGGCCCTCGCATCAAGTTCTTTTTCAACAAAAATGTTTAAAATTTTTCAAAGTCCTCTTGTAAGGAGCAGGAGATGGGGATGACATTTAATTTAAACATTAGGTTGGGATCTTCAAGGTTTTTTGTTTGTCCAAATCCTGTATTACTTGGGATATCTGTTAAAAGTTGAAGTTGGAGCAAAGAGATGCAAGTGTTTAAGCCAGTATAGAGACATCCAATGCTTTGGATTGTTGTAGGTTAACTATGAAGTTTCACAAGGGTCCGTAGGTACAGCGCTCTCTCAAAAGAACAGGTAGAGAGGTGGTCGGTCTCGTATTGTAAAAGAGGGGGTCATCGGCATAAGCCTCCATATCACAGTCTGGGGTCAGTTTCGGAGGCTAGTGGCTGTAACTGTTAAAAGATTCACGAGTAGTCAGCTGGACTAATGCACCAACAAACCCGCTTAGCGGATGACACAGGTGAAGCATGGGGTCTAAGCTCTAGCTGGTCTTCATCAGAGTTCCTGATGGTAGAGATGTGGAGAGATGAGGGCTCTCTGTTGAGGATGGGTGTCTGGTCCTTGATTAGTGGTGAAGAGATGGCACTTTAGGGCAGCACTTGTGTAGAGATGGATTTCTCTGCATGTTAATGCCCGATTGCAGCCCGGGATTGCCCCAGCAGGAAGAAAGTAAGCTGGTGTCAGGTAGCGGATGAAGCAGATAAGGAACAAGCACAAGTGTAATCGATAAACAAGCCAAAAGGTCAGTAACAAGTAGTAGCTGGATGGGATGAGATAGAAGAGTGTCAATGAACAAGCCAAAGATCAATAACAAGTAGTAGCTGGATGGGATCAGACGGAAGTGTAGTCAATGAACAAGCCATGGGTCAATAACGAATAGTAGGGAAAATAAGGACAGCTGCAGGTACTCAAAGGAGCAAGATATCAGCTGGAGAGAGCACAATAATATGGCAAACAGGAAATGCAGAGACATGGCTTCAATCAGGAAGTTCATGGGAGAAGCAAGGAAACAAGACTCAAGGTAAGGATGTCCAAGGAATCAGGCAGGGAGCTGTTCAGCATCCCTGATGGCACAGTGAGAAGAGCCACAGCCAAACACTGCATAGGTTGAAGGTTCAGTCCCAGGTCCTGACACTCCATCTTATGGTGGTATCCTCTCGATAACGCCCTTTATGTCCAAGTTATTTCACATTTGTTGGAGAGAAGGGCTCAAGGATTAGGACAAATATTAATGGAGACAGAGGAAATCCTCATGTGTAAATCCATTTAATTAATTTAACCCTTTCCGGACCTCTACATCGCTACTTTGATGTTTAAATACTACTAGCTGCCATAACCCCAGTTTATTGGCAGTGGCGATCCACTTTGCCATAAAAGTGGTCCCAGTGGCGGATCGCCACAAGATCACTTTTATGGGCGGCAGGAGAGGTGCCCCCTCCCGCCACTTCCTGGTTGTTAAATGAAGGTGAACGGAAAACTCTGGACAGCCGCACTCCAAAGAAAATTTCTTGTGCCTTTATTGAAAAATTGGGATCACACTGTACAAGCCATAGCAAAGTGATACAAACAAGAGCTGACGTGTTTCACACTACAGAAAGTGCTTACGCATAGCGCAACGATTACTAGAATGAGTATCAAATATATACTACTAGTTGTAGACCATGTGGTTGAATAATTGTTCAATTAGCTAAACAGCTGATGCACCAGCCCAATCAAGTTGGACTGATGACGGGAGGTCTCAACACATGTCAATGAGCAGTTAAACCCAGACTCAAAAACGAGATTGTATAATGTGTAAGCAAATAAATAGACAAATGTGCAAAAATTAATAAATGTGTATGTGAGTGCAACACATAATGCGTGAAAAGGAAACGTAAATAAGTGTAAAAAAAGAGGGAAATATAAATGTGAATTAATATATATAAATACAAATAAATGATTAAAAAAAAACTCCTTATTAGTGAAGATGTATAAAATGATTGAATGAAATAAACCGTGAGCGTGTCCATGTGCACATTTATAAATATGTGACCTTATATATAAACCTGAATAAATGAAAAAACAGGCTACAAGACAGTTCCAAGCTGTCTATGTAATATGAGAGAATGTAACTAAATTGAATCCATAGACTAAGAAAAATCATCCAAACCTTTATTGGATCCATGTGTGGATGTGTTGAATGGTAAGCTCGCATAGAAAGCAAAAAAGTGATTAAGTGAATAATTATTATGAATATTAAAATGTTGAAGGATAATATATCACTTCAAAGACAAGATCGATGCAATTCGTGAGAACATCTCCACTGTGCGTATGTCTTCCCCACCCATCATACCTTGCCTAGCAGCACATTCAACACTCTCCTCTTTTGAATTGGCTACTACGGAAGAGGTTACAAAAATTTTCTCGGATGCCCACCTAACCAATTGTCCCTTGGATCCTGTTCCCTCACAACTACTACGGTCACCCTCTTCTTCTATCCTATGCTCCCTCACTAACATCTTCAATCTCTCCCTCTCTAGTGGCATTTTCCCCTCCCCTCTAAAACATGCGCAGATCACTCCCATTCTTAAAAAGCCCTCACTGGACCCTACCGACCTGAACCACTTAAGACCCATCTCATTACTCCCATTCACCTCTAAACTTCTAGAACGCTTAGTCTACAACCGTCTTAGCTCCTACCTCAATGAAAATAACCTTCTTGACCCCTTACAGTCTGGCTTTCGCTCGCAGCACTCCACGAAAACTGCCTTACTAAAACTCACTAACGATTTACTAACTGCTAAAACCAACAGCCAGTACTCCATAATCCTACTACTTGACCTCTCTGCGGCCTTTGATACTGTTGACCGCCTGCTCCTTCTCAATAAACTACATTCCCTTGGCCTCCGAGATTCTGCTCTATCCTGGTTCTCTGGCTATTTATCACAGCGCTCCTTCAGTGTCACCTACAACTCTGTCTCCTCCTCTCCATTGCCCCTTTCTGTGGGGGTCCCCCAAGGCTCGGTTCTTGGACCCCTTCTCTTCTCTATCTACACCTCCTCCCTTGGTCACTTAATAACTGCCCACGGCTTCCAATACCACTTATACGCTGATGACACCCAAATCTATCTGTCTGCTCCTCACCTCACTCCTTCAGTCTCCTCTCGCATTACTAACTTACTAACTGACATATCAGCATGGATGTCGCACCACTTCCTTAAACTAAATCTCTCTAAAACTGAGCTATTAATATTCCCCCCTGCCCGTGCCCCCCTCCATGACTTTTCCATCAAAATCAACAATGCAACCATCAGTCCCTCCCCTCACGCCAGGGTACTAGGTGTAATCCTAGACTCTGACTTGTCATTCCAGCCTCAAATCCAATCGCTGTCAAAAGTTTGTAGAATTCACCTACGTAACATCTCTAAAATTCACCCTTCTTTGACAAATGAAACCACCAAGCTCCTCATTCACTCCCTTGTTATCTCTCGCCTTGACTATTGCAACTCCCTTCTCATTGGCTTACCTCTCCATAGGCTATCCCCTCTTCAGTCTATCATGAATTCTTCTGCCAGACTTATCCACCTTACCAACCGCTCAGTGTCTGCCAACCCTCTACTTCAATCCCTACACAGGCTCCCAATCACCCAGCGAATTAAATTCAAAATTCTAACCACAACATACAAAGCCATTCACAACTCTGCCCCAAGCTACATCACTAATCTTGTCTCCAAATATCACCCAAATCGACCTCTCCGCTCTTCTTAAGACCTCCTGCTTTCAAGCTCTCTCATCTCCTCCTCCCATGCTCATCTCCAGGATTTCTCCAGAGCCTCTCCCATCCTCTGGAACTCGCTACCTCCATCTATCCGGCTATCCCCTACTCTTGCTACCTTCAGGCAATCCCTGAAAACTCATCTCTTCAGGAAAGCCTATCACATCTCCAACTAATCTCCTACCACTTTCACCAGCTCATTCCCCAGTTACAACCTTTTGTACCACCTGCCCCACCCTATTAGATTGTAAGCTCTTCTGAGCAGGGCCCTCTTAATCCTATTGTATTGTATTATAACTGTATTGTCTCCCTTTTATATTGTAAAGCACTGCGTAAACTGTTGGCGCTATATAAATCCTGAATAATAATAATAATAATATTAATATAAATTACATGTTCTAACTAATGATAATAGGAATGTAAGTAGCGTGTGTGTTCATGCATTGATGCATGCACAAGGTCCCCCTAAATGCTGATGAAACATTATAACAGATAATGAATAGAACTATCTCATCATAAAGTATATGAATATATAAACATGTAAAAATAGAATTATATGGGCATGGACATATGAATTGGCGAATAACATTGATTCAATAGTACCACGGCCATATATAGGCAGAGGAGCTCTTCCAAATGGTTAAGCTCCAGCCACCTATAATGAGAGAGCGTGCGATATCATCCCCCACCCGACTTGCTATGTATGTGGTAGATGTATACACTATAAATGAATAAATCCACTTATAAGAAACGGAGGGGAAAAAAAAAGTGAAAAAAGTCTATTAAAACACATATAAAGGGAAAGACCCTGGAGGTAAATTTTTTTTTTTTTTCAACAAGACATGTGTCAGGACCTCAAAGTACATGAATTGATGTACATGAATCCCCTTAAAAAACAGTGTGAATATGATCCTAACGTGATCGTGAACTATGATCAAGCTAAAAATACAGGCTATTATCATAAAAGAAAACAAATATTTTCCCAATACAGAGCCAACCTAATACAACACATGTAAAATTGCATAAACACATAAACATACGAGCATATAAAAACCTCTGCACATAGACCTATAATGTGCCTACAAAACAGATGTGCCCTCTAATCCCCATTTGACATGGACCTCATTTGAGTTAATCAATCTATTAGACTCTATGTGTGTGGGGAATGTATTCAATATTATAGGTGTTCCTAATCAGGAACGTTCCGTAAAGGAAACAACAAAGGACAACTATCCATAAACGAAAAAAGATTCAGACGAGTGTGATCAATAATGATCTAACCCAATTGAATCAAAAAGGAATTGAACTCTCACAGGTTTGTTATAAAAGCTAAGAGCCATCCAAATATAAAAATCTTTAACCATTACA
Organism: Lithobates clamitans; assembly: GCA_037952925.1. Taxonomy (NCBI): domain Eukaryota; kingdom Metazoa; phylum Chordata; class Amphibia; order Anura; family Ranidae; genus Lithobates; species Lithobates clamitans. The sequence continues at coordinate 3,618,271 of JBBGZY010000108.1, read as the reverse complement.
TAAATGAGATGTTTAAATAAACTAGTAAATGGATGTATGGCAACTAAGCAATATGAATGAACATAATGCCTCATCTCATTTATGTAATGGTTAAAGATTTTTATACTTGGATGGCTCTTAGCTTTTATAGCGAACCTGTGAGAGTTCAATTGTCAAATGGGGATTAGAGGGCACATCTGTTTTGTAGGCACATTATAGATCTATGTGCAGAGGTTTTTATATGCTCGTATGTTTATGTGTTTGTGCAATTTTACATGTGTTGTATTACGTTGGCTCTGTATTGGGAAAATATTTCAGCAAAGAACAGAGAGAAGCACACCGCTCCAGGCAAACTCAGGTGCAGGATGGATCACAGGTGCAGACCTCGGCTCACCACCGTGGAAGACGAACAAGACAAGGAATTGGTCGCACACTGGAACTCCAAATTATCTCGATGTCATCTTTATTGTCAAAAAGGGTCAGACAGATACAGGCAATGGTAGACGTTTCACAAGCGATAGCTTGCTTGTTCACAACCAATGTAACACTAAACAGGCAGGTCTTTTAAGGGCGTCCACCCAAATGTGTTTTTGGGTGTATCCCAATTTGGGAGGACTCCCTTAAAAGACCTGCCTGTTTAGTGTTACAAGCAAGCTATCGCTTGTGAAACGTCTACCATTGCCTGTATCTGTCTGACCCTTTTTGACAATAACGATGACATTCAGATAATTTGGAGTTCCAGTGTGCGACCAATTCCTTGTCTTGGGAAAATATTTGTTTTCTTTTATGATAATAGCCTGTATTTTGAGCTTGATCACAGTTCACGATCACGTTAGGATCATGTTCACACTGTTTTTTAAGGGGATTCATGTACATCGGATTCATGCACTTTGAGGTCCTGACATATGTCTTGTTGAAAAAAAAAATTTTTTACCTCAGTGTCTTTCCCTTTATATGCATTTTAATAGACTTTTTTCACTTTCTTTTTCCCCTCCATTTCTTATAAGTGGATTAGTTCATTTATAGTGTATACATCTACCACATACATAGCAAGACGGGTGGGGGATGATATCGCACGTTCTCTCATTATAGGTGGCTGGAGCTTAACCATTTGGAAGAGCTCCTCTGCCTATATATGGCCGTGGTACTATTGAATCAATGTTATTCGCCAATTCATATGTCCATGTCCATATAATTCTATTTTTACATGTTTATATATTCATATACTTTATGCTGAGATTATGAGATAGTTCTATTCATTATCTGTTATAATGTTCCATCAGCATTTAGGGGGACCTTGTGCATGCATCAATGCATGAACACACACGCTACTTACATTCCTATTATCATTAGTTAGAACATGTAATTTATATTATCCATCAACATTTTAATATTCATAATAATTATTCACTTAATCACTTTTTTGTTTTCTATGTGTGCTTACCCTTACCATTCAACACGTCCACATATGGATCCAATAAAGGTTTGGACGATTTTTTGGAGTGCATGGATTCAATTTAGTTACCGTATATACTCGAGTATAAGTCGTTCCGAGTATAAGTCGAGGCCCTAATTTACCACAAAAAAAATGGGAAAAACTTATTGACCCGAGTATAAGACGAGGGTGAGAAATGCACAGCTACTGTAAGTGGAAAAGAGGGTCAACAATGCCCATTTGCAGCATCACTGTGCCCATTTGCATGCCTCACTGTGCCCATTTGCAGCCATAGGTCCCCTGAACTTCAAACTCGGTAGTTAAGGGTTCCTAGATGCCCCCTAGCTGCAGCCAAAATTTGGGGTCTCTGAACCCAAAGGGTCCCGAAATGACATTGCTGCAGATAGACACAGTTGACCGAATTTGGGGCCCCGTATCTCGGGGCCACTTAGTGCTAAGAACCCCAAATTTGGTGTGCAAACCCAGTGGAACAAGCACCATAAAACTTCCAAAGCTGGGGTTTCTAGCACTAAGTGGCCCCGAGATACAGGGCCCCCAAAAATCAGTTCAGAAAATGTCAAGCACTTTTTGGATATGTTATGGTACCAGTTCCACTGGGTTTGCACACCAAATTTGGGGTTCCTAGCACCAAGTGGCCCTGAGATATGGGGCCCCAAAGTCGGTACAGAAAATGTCAAGCACTTTTCTGTAGCAGAGAATGACATTTTCCGAACCGATTTTGGGGCCCTGTATCTCGGGGCCACTTAGTGCTAGGAACTTCAGCTTTGGATATGTTGTGGTACCAGGTCCACTAGGTTTCTAGCACTAAGTGGCCCTGAGATACGGGGCCCCAAAGTTGGTTCGGGAAATGAAATTTTTTGCTGCAGAAAAGTGCTTGACTCGAGTATAAGTCGAGGGGGGCACTTTCAGCACAAAAAAATGTGCTGAAAAATTCGACTTATACTCGAGTATATACGGTACATTTTCTCATATTACATAGACAACTTGGAACTATCTTGTAGCCTGTTTTTTCATTTGTTCATGTTTATATATAAGGTCACATATTTATAAATATGCACATGGACACGCTCATGGTTTATTTAATTCATTCATTTTACACATCTTCACTAATAAGGAGTTTTTTTATTATCATTTATTTGTATTTATATATTAATTCACAATTATATTTCCCTCTTTTTTTACACTTATTTACGTTTCCTTTTCACGCATTGTGTTGCACTCACATACACATTAGTTTTTGCACATTTGTCTATTTATTTGCTTACAAATTATACAATATCGTTTTTGAGTCTGGGTTTAACTGCTCAATGACACGTGTTGAGACCTCACGTCATCTGTCCAACTTGATTGGGTTGGTGCATCAGCTGTTTAGCTAATTCAACAATTATTCATCCACATGGTCTACAACTAGTAGTATATACTTGATACTCATTCTAGTGATCGTTAGCTATGAGTAAGCACTTTCTGTAGTGTGAAACGCGTCAGCTCTTGTTTGTATCACTTTGCTGTGGCTTGTACAGTGTGATCCTAATTTTTCAATAAAAGGCATAAGAAATTTTCTTTGGAGTGCGGCTGCCCAGAGTTTTCCATTCACCCTCAATTGCTATATGCATTAGCCAGCACCTGGGGCTCTTCAGTTCTAGAGGAAAAGTTTTTGTTTCGGCTGACCTACCTGGAGCGGTGGTCTCTCTCTCTAACTGGATTTCTGGACTTGCGCTTCCTGGTTGTTTCCTCTGCTTAACAGAGCCGTCGGTAGTGGTGGAAACAATCCGATCCCCGGGATGAGTGGGCAGGAAGCGACATTAAACGTCACCTCCGGCCTTAAAGGGCCCATTTTTTTTTTATGTAAAAAAAGCTTTGCTTTTAAGTGTAAATGTGAGATCTTGACCCCAGATCTCACATTAAAGAGGCCCTGCTCTGCTTATTTCTATTACAAGGGATGTTTACATTCCTTGTAATAGGAATAAAGGTGATCAAAAATTATTTTTTTAAAGGGACAGTGTAAAAATAATAAGTAAAATAAATAAGAAAAAAAAATTGAAAGCGCCCAGCCCCTCCGAGCTTGCTCGCAGAAGTGATTGCATACGCAAGTCGTGTCCACATATGTAAACTGTGTTCAAACCGCACGCGAGGTATCGTCGTGATTGTTAGAGCGAGAGCAATAATTCTAGCTCAAGACCTTCTCTGTAACTCAAAACTGGTAACCTGTAGAAATTTTTAAACATCACCTATGGAGATTGTTAAGTACCAAAGTTTGTCACCATTCCACGCAAGGGCGCAATTTTGAAGCATGACATGTCAGGTCTCAATTTACTCAGTGTAACATTATCTTTCACATCATAGAAAAAAAATTGAACCAACTTTATTTTTTTCTTATTTTTTAATTCTAAAAAGTGTATTTTTTCCAAAACAATTGCATTTGTAAAACCGCTGCGCAAATACACTGTGATATAAAGTATTGCAACGATCTCCATTTTATTCTCTAGGGTCTCTGCTAAAAAAAAAAATATATAATGTTTGGGGGTTCCAAGTAATTTTCTAGCAAAAAATATTGATTTTAACTTGTAAACAACAAGTGTCAGAAATAGGTTTGTTCCTTAACATATTAAAATTGCACTTACAATCATGCAAGAAATGTATAGCATGTAAAATCACTGTGTCCGAGATGCCCTGCGTTCCATGGACCAGAACTGGAAGTGACCTAATGATGCAAGAGTCTCCACCCTGGACAATCATGCCCTTCTTACATGATTGTAAGTACAATGTTAATACTTTTTAAATAAATTATGCGGATTTACACTATGAGGTTTGCCTCTGTCCATTTACTCTGCACGAGCCTATCATTGATGAGTGTATAGAAGACCAAAGAAAGGAGAGAGGAGGAATCCATGCTATTGCCAAGGACCCTAGGTGTATACACACAGTGCCTTCTAACCCCCTGAGGGGTCATTATTCTGGTGAGTGCGGTCCTGGAGGAGGACATAGCATTTTTAAATGCACTTGCTTTCAAAGACTTTTTAAGTTGTTCTATGGATTTTTCACATGTTATCCTTTATGAATGCAGCTCTATTTTAATTTATTTAAACATGATAGAAGTTATATTTATTATTTGGGAAGAATAATGAATAAGTAATATTGGCACTATAGCACTTTATTATTAGCACCACGTTTTGGTATTTAGTGTATGCACATATTTGTGAGTATTGTTGGTACCCCATAGGAGAGGAACTGTATTAGGTTTTCTGTTTTTTTTTTTTTCATTTTCTTTTACCCACCCTGAGAGGATTCCTGAGGGGGGGTTTATAGTTCTATCATTTATACATACTTTATTCACTTTCAATCACATACCGGGGTTGTTCACATGGCATACCCAAGAGAGGGAGGTGTATTATAGTTCACCAGAGTGAAAGTATTACATAATTTTTTGGGAGCGCTACACCAACATCAATCATATATTAGTTATTCTACTCACTGGTAGAATTCTCGGTCCAGGCAGTTGCTACTTATTTTTCATTCCATAGCGCTGAATTGGTTTTTACTTAAATAAAACCCGGTTAACATAGTTATGCAATTTCAAGTTACAGCTTAGGCAGCACATGGAAATCAAAGACAACTGAGCAGCAGCTCTGACGCTCACAGTCTCCACAACGTATCGATTTACAGACCTCTCAAAGTTTCCTTCTCCAGGACCCAGCAAGCTCAGTTGATAATCCAATACAGTGCCTTGAAAAAGTATTCACACCCCTTGAAATTTGCCACATTTTGTCATGTTACAACCAAAAACATAAATGTATTTTATTGGGATTTTATGTGATAGACCAACACAAAGTGGCACATAATTGTGAAGTGGAATGAAAATGATAAATAGTTTTCAATATTCTTTACAAATTAATATGTGAAAAGTGTGGCATGCACTTGTATGCAGCCCCCCCCCCCCTCCCTGAATACTTGGTAGAACCACCTTTCACTGCAATTACAGCTGCAAGTCTTTTTGGGTATGTCTCTACCAGCTTTGCACATCTAGAGAGTGAAATTTTTGCCCATTCTTCTTTGCAAAATAGCTCAAGATCTGTCAGATTGGATGGAGTGTGTCTGTGAACAGCAATTTTCAAGTCTCGCCACAGATTCTCAATTGTATTTAGGATTTAGGACTGGACTTTGACTGGGCCATTTTAGCGCATGAATATGGTTTGATTTAAACCAGGGGTAGGCAATCTGGGGCCCTCTAGCTGTTGCAGAACTACAAGTCCCATCATGCCTCTGGGAGTAAATTGTAACTGCCAGCCTTGCAATGCCTAATGTGCTGCCCAGTCCCCTCCCCTCCAGTCCCCTATGGGGAGGGGACTTGACGGCGCCAGAGGCAGCTGGTCTGTCATATGGAGTAGGAGCACACAATCTCATCCACGGGTTGGCGCTATTAAGGAATGCTATAGAGCGGTGCACTAATGCACCAGACCCATGTGAGTACCCTATGATAGGGCTTTGTTTGCATTAAATAAAATCTTCTAAAACGTTATTACACTATGGAAGTCTCTTTTTGATATTTATATATGAGGATGCCACATCTTTGAGCAGCATTTGGACCTTGCAACCTGACCTGGAATCCGTTTTGATGATTCAAAAGCATGTACTGACCAAACTTAATTGCGAGGTCACACGCTCTGAGATGAGTGACCATTACCTTGGGTTGGGGAGCACCGGAGTGTAATCACTGCTGAAGATCGCTATATTCACAGTCACCTATCAAGTCACATTTATTATCTTTGTATTAAGGACGCTGAAAACTGACCCTGAATGGTCAGAGTATCATGGACTTATATGGACCTGGACCTGAGCACTTTATGGATCACTTTTGTATCAATATTTATATTTTATGAAATGTGTGTATATTCACGCTATATGATGTTGTAAGTTGTATGACAACAGCAGCTTATATATATATTTTTTATTCTTAGGATTGAATTTATAGGAACATCACTTTAGTTAACAATTTTATTTTTTTAACTGTATGCTAGACATGCCACCACTAGTCCAGTCTAGAAAAGGTCAAGGGCAGATTCCGTGACAAAAGAAGTTTATTGAGTATACAATATTATAAAGATACATAAAGTAAGTTTACAAGGATCTATAAAGTAAGCTCATTGTTTTACAGTAGGGTTTATATAGGTAAATATTATGAAATTTCAAATATTAAACATTGGGTTCACGTAAACCTAAATTAAAGATATATATCATTTCCTTAGTTACTTTTTGTAGGTATTTAAATGATTTATACCTACTATACATATTGTTTACAAGTAGAAGTGTATATAGGTCAAATAAATTCTGATAATGAGCTTTAATCGTAAGGTGGAGAAAAGGAAAGAGAAAGAAGAAAAAGGGTAGAAAGGCAGAGGTATAGTCCACAAGGTTGTCCCGCTCGTCAGTTTATTATTCTTTTTAGTTCTCTTTGAAGCCTTAGAATGGGTATCTCTGTAAGTCATTTAATCTGTTACCATGGCAACAGGACAGAGTCATTGAAATTTGACAGAAACTGTTGTTTTATCCAAGGATGCCAAAGTTTTTCAAATTTTGGAATTTGATTTTGATCGATGGCTACCATCTTAGCATGGGACATAGTATTATTTATTCTGTGAATTGTTTCTGCTAGTACCAATGTAGGAGATTTCCATGCCTTGGCCACTGTTTGTTTTGCAGCCGTTATTAGTTGGATCATAAGTTTGAAGAGAGAGTGTTAACCATTCCGGTTTTAGATTAAGTAAAGTTATATATGGATCTGGTTGTATTATTTTTTTAAATATTTTAGATGCAATCTCGAAGACTTCCTTCCAGAAGGTTTGGATTACTGGGCACGTCCACCATATGTGTAAATTTGTGCCTATTTCTGGGCATCCTCGAAAACAAAGAGCTGAGGTATTAGGTGAATATTTTGCCACTCTAGCGGGTACAAGGTACCAGCGAGTTAGGATTTTATAATTTGTCTCCAGTGCTAAGATGTTGGGTGAAGATGACTTAGATGTGAGCCATATGTTAGACCAGTCCGTGTCTTCTAAAGTTCGTCCCAGGTCCTCCTCCCACCTCTGAACGTATGAGGGTCTATTAAGATTTACTACTCCATAAAATTGATTATAAAGTGATGAAATTGTACCTTTAGCAAATGGATCTTTTGTACAGATTGATTAAAAAATGGATAATTGGGATAATGGTGTATCCTCCTTTAGGAATGGTGTATAGAAATTTTTAATTTGGAGATATCTAAATATCTCAGAGTTTGGTAGATCATATTTTTCTCTAAGCGATGGGAATGAAAGGAATGATTTAGATGCTATGAAGTCATTTAGTGTCTGAATGCCTGATGTTGTCCAAGCTTTAAAAGAATTTGGGTAGATCCATGCCGGATAAAAGGCCGGATTTCTGATAAAAGAAAGGAGAGGATTGTGTGGCGATTGTAACTGATATTTGGTTTTTAGTTTATCCCAGAGAGATAAGAAGTGTTTAGTTATGGGATTATGAATTTTAAAGCGGTCTTTAGGATCAAGCCATAACAAGTTTGATATTAATAGAGGGTCATTTTCTGAAGCCTCTATAAATACCCATAATGGGATTTCCTGTTTTGCATGGTATTTGGGCAGACTGGCCAAATGTGCTGCTCTGTAGTAGTTAGTAAAATTAGGGTATCCCAGGCCTCCTTTATTTTTGGGAAGATGTAGTGTGTGTATAGGTATACGTGGTTTAGAAGAGCCCCATATAAACGAAGTTGCTCTTTTTTGTACTATTCTCAAAAAATAGGAAGGAATTGGAATAGGGAGGACTCTGAATAGATAAAGCAATTTGGGTAGAATAGTCATTTTGATTGCATTAATCTTCCCTATCCAGGATAAAGGAAGTTGCGACCATTGTTTTATTAGATTTGTGATCTGTCTTAATACAGAAGGATAATTGGTTGAGAAAAAGTCAGAATGAGATGCTGTTAAATGAATTCCAAGATATGGGATTGATTTTTCTGCCCATGTGAATGGGAGTGCAGCCCTAGCCGGGATCAATTCCATGTTTGTGAGCGAAATATTAAGCACTAGGCATTTCTTAGGATTAATCATAAGGCCGGATAGGGCTGCAAATCCATCAAGAGCTGGTATTAAGTTAGGACCAGAGACCTGTGGTGATGATAGAAAAAGTAATATATCGTCTGCAAATATACATAATTTGTGTGTAATACCTCCTACTTCAATGCCAGTTATAGTTTGGTTTGTTCTGATGTATTGGGCCATGGGTTCGAGTATAAGGGCAAATAATAAGGGAGATAATGGGCAACCCTGTCGGGTACCTCTTTCGATAATAAAGGCATCAGATTTGTATCCAGCATATTTTATATAGGCTTTGGGTTTATTATATAATGCTTTGATCCATGTTAAAAAGTGGGGTCCAAAACCCCATTTTTGTAATGAATATTGCATATATTGCCAGGATAATGTATCAAATTGCCCTCTTAATATCGAGAGATAGAAAACATAAAGGGATTTTCCGTTTTTTAGCAATATGTGCCAATAACACTGCCCTGCGTATATTATCGCCTGCCTGTCTATTTGGCATGAAGCCTACTTGTTCTCTATGTATTAATTTTCCTATAATGCTATTGAGGCGTTTTGCTATTATTTTTGCTAATAATTTAATATCAAGGTTTAACAGAGAGATAGGCCGATAATTCACACAGGAAGTATCATCAGAAAGGGGTTTTGGGATCATACAAACAATTGCCATTAATGTTTCTTGCCGAAAAGAATGTCCTTCTAGAAGTTTGTTAAAAGTTTCAGTGAGAATGGGAGAGAGTATTTCTGAGAATGTTTTATAGTATAAAGCCGAGTAGCCGTCTGGGCCTGGTCTTTTGTTAAGTTTTAGGTCTTTTATGGCGTTAGCAACTTCATCTATAGTTATAGGCTCATCCAAACTGCTTTTTTGATTCTGAGACAACTCAGGTAAGGTTATTTTTGAGAAGAATTCAGCCTCTGTAGGATTAAATTCATTGTTTGTCTTGTATAAAGTTGCGAGGTGTGAGTGAAATTTATGGACTATTTTAACTGGATTACAAGTATAAACATTTTTTGATAATTTCAAACGTATTGGTTTGAAAGATTTGTTAGTTGAATTTAATGCCCGTGCCAAATATGTGCCTGGTTTGTTTGTATTCATGTAGAAATTGTGTTTGGAGCGTTTGTGGGATTTATCAACTGACTCATTGAGAAATAGATCGTATTCCAATCTAGATTTTTTCAGATGAGATTTTGTACTCTGAGATGGATTATCTTGGAATGATATGTAGGCTGCATTAAAATTGAGTTCTAGTTTTTTTGCTAGATTTTTGCGTTCCCGTTTAAATAGTGCCATTTGTCTTTGTATTGTACCACGCAAGACAAGCTTATGAGCTTCCCACAGTGTTATTGGGGAAATGTCTGTTGTATTATTAATTGTTATGTATTCCTTTAAAGCTTGTTCAATGGCCATCTGATGTAGTGGGTGTTTGAGCATTATGTCCGGTAAGTACCACGTTGGGTCATGCGCTTTTGGTGTGGCTGAGGCTATAGTAGTGTATACTGCATTATGGTCAGACCACGGAATCGGAATTATATCTGATGCAATAATTTCTGGTATCATTCCTATTGTTAGAAAAATATGATCTATTCTGGTGAAGGTTTGATGAGGGTGCGAGAAATAAGTGAATTTCTTTTTCATTGGGTTACTTTCTCTCCACGAATCTACCAGATTGTATTTGGAAAGAAGTTGAGGAAAAGGTAATCTAGAGGTTATTTTAGATGGTGTAAAAGGTGATTTATCTAGAAATGGGAGGAGGACCTGGTTCGAATCCCCGCACATTATCACTGTTCCTATTTTGTGTGTATTAATCACTTGTAATATATGTGAGAGGAATGGTGTAGGTTGTTTGTTAGGAGCGTAGTAGGAAATCACCGTGATTGCTGTATCCATTATATAACCCATGAGTATCAGGTATCTACCTTCTGGGTCTTTAATTTCTGATAAGGTGAATGGTGTGGATCGGTTAAATGCAATTAGAGTACCCCTTTGTTTGGTACAGGCAGAAGCCGTGTAAATTTGTTGATAAATAGGAGAAATAGATTTTGGAGTAGAATCTTTGGTGAAGTGTGTTTCTTGGAGGCCTACTATGTGAGCCTTCTTGTTATGGAAAGTACGGAAGGCTTTGGTCCTTTTTTGAGGGACATTTATTCCCTGATTATTCAGGGAAAGTATATTCAGTGGTGCCATGGTAACAGATCAAATAGTTTTGACTTACTTTTTGTTATGCAGAGCTGACTGTGCAGATCAACCTGTGTGGACTGAAGAGATGAAAAGATAGGAAAGAAACCAGTGAATTCTGGAGTAAAGAGTAAACAAAAAATATATGAGAGTAGATGATACATTGTATAAATTATTTTTTGCAAGTAATCACAATTTACCCGTGAAAGAGAATAAATATCTCTCTCAGGGGAATAAGTGCCTTCGTCACACTCCCACATAATATGGTTGGGAGAATGAAGAGGGCTAATGGGGGTAGACGGATCTTCCGCTTACAGGAGAGAAGTGCTATGTCAAAAGACATCAAAATGATGATTCATTAATTGGAGTGCAGAATATAGTTTTTGTTGAGATTATTTATTCCAGGGTGGTTGTATATGGTTAGTTTTGCCCTAGGCTAAATAATTCAGTTAGAAAGGTACTGTTAATAACTTTGGTATTGATGAAGATGGTTTGAACTATTTTGGGATTTTAACCCTTTTAGAGTAAACAATTACATATTTTATTCATATGTAACTGTTTAGATATGTTAACTCATAAAATTGAGGTTGTATTGCTTCAGATTAGAAATAACAAAAACATAGTTCTAGGAACTAGTTAGGTAATAATATATTTGTTTTAAGAAAAGAAAGAAAAAGCTTCCATTACTTCTGGATTATTGAACATATTTATCCTAAAAAGTAATAAATCTATTGTTATTACCTGAAAATATATAACTGAACAAGAATTTCCTTGTTTCACTCATATATTCTAAGGCTATATGAATCAGAAGTAATAAGAAATATAACTGGAATGTAACATGATCCCACACAGTGTGTGACTATCAGAATGCAGTTACATTCAGTTATAAATACAGGTTTTTTTTTTATAGAGAACCATCTCTTAGTATAATAAATGAAGAGATATCAGGAATTAGGATGTCAGTCCATTGAATCTTCTTGGTCCATGGATGATGTGGCATAACGGCCTCTTTTGTGAGAATGATGATTCCCATTTTGTTCTGATATTTTCTGGGTGCTGCCTGAAGGTGAAGATGATGCTATTCTTCTGCATGTGGGAGAGTTGCTGCTTGTGGGTTCTGTCAGATTTAATTTTAAAAGGGTTTGTTGTAGTTCATCTGCTGATCTGCTTCTGTAAATTGTACCTTGGTAGTTAAATCTGACTGAAAAGGGGAAACCCCATTGATACATAATGTTGTGGCGTTGCAGTTCCATTAGTTGGGGTTTCATGGATCGTCTTTTAGTAATAGTAAGTTGGGATAGGTCAGCAAAAATTTGATAATTGTGTCCTTGAAAATTAAGTTCCTTTTTTTCTCTTGCAGCAATTAGTACTTGTTCTTTCGTTCTGTAATAATGAAATTTTGTGATTATATCACGTGGGGGTCCATCTTTCTTTTTGGCTGTGAGGGCTCTGTGTACTCTGTCCAGTTCTAAACGTTCAATAGGGATATCTGGCTTTAGTTCTTGTAATAGAGCAGTAATAGTAGATTGCAGGTCTGTCACAGTTTCAGGTATTCCCCTTATGCGCAAGTTTGAACGTCTGGCTCTATTTTCGTAATCTTCGAGCTTAGTTTGAAGTATTAAATTATCTTCTTTTAATTGTTCCAATTCTGTTATATTTTCTTGGGTTGTAATTTCAATTTCATCCATTTTTATTTCTAAGGCTGCGGTGCGGTTTCCCTGCTCTCTTATTTCTTTGGTTAGGCTGTTTGTTATTTGGTCTGAGGTTTGTTTTAAAGCCTTATGAAGCATCTTTTCAAATTGTAATAATATTACTGGGGATGCTGAGGAGGCTTGTGGAGAAGTTTGTGAGAGGATTTGTTCTGTATCTGACTCAAATGGAGAGTCTTGCTGTGACATTTTCTGTCTGTGAGAGCGCCCTGATGCTGTATATTGTGAGGTGACTGGAGCTGCTTTAGTTGCAGTGAGTGCCTGTGAGCTCTTTGTGAGGTGATTTTTATTTCTGCCACGGCTTACTCCCAGTACCATTTTTCCTGCCCAAACTTTCACAGTTTGTTCCCTGGGGCAAAAAGGTTCAAATGGATACCTTTTGAGCCTGCAGGCTCCGCTTTGTCCTTCTCTTCTCTCCTCAGCCGTGTGGAGCTCTAACAATGCATGTCTGCCCTGCTAGACTCCGCGCATGCACCTCCGGTCAAGGGCAGATTCCAAGGGAGGTAAGGGGTCCAAAGCTGCCACTGCCCAACACAATGATTGCTCACCCTATGGTGGGACTGAGCACACAAAAGCAGAGAGACAGACACATTGTGCCATATCTACTACGCCATTTAGGGCACGTTCTCCAGAAAGAACTTAAATTAAATATTTTCTAATACTTCAAACCTTTTAGAGGTGGTAATGTTTCCTACACTACCCACAGAAAAAGAAAAAAAGGCTGGTGTTGGGTGCTGTGAACTGAACATTTCATAAAAAACTGAAAATGTTTTATCAAATACATACTGTAATTTTCCTTTCCTGATGGACTCCATGGCAGTCTACGTGTGGGTTAACCCCACCTCCTCTCCAAAACTATAGGACCCCACTCCCATAAACTTGAGCTCACAGCCAGAGACTGCATTCCGTAACTAGCCAACTCTTGACCAACGGGTGGGAACTCCGTCTGCCATGGAGTGTCAAGAAAGGGTCCGTCCACTGGTAAGATCTATCATTTGGCGTACAGTACTGAGGTCCACCAGCAGGTGTCTCCTGGCAGTTTGGAACTGTCAGGAAAGTCTTTCCCTGCTGGTGTTATGTCATCATTGGGCCGCAGTACTGACATCCACCAGCAGATGGATCCTGGCAGTATGGAGCAGACAACACTCCCTGCGCTCAGGTGTTACATGAGGACAATCACTGGCAGCCCCATAAATACCCGGCAAGCCCTCACATGCTTGCCTTGGTATCTTTCTTCCTTGCGCCCTGACCTGTACCTGCGACCTGTATCCTGTAACTTGTATCTGAACCTGAGCCTGCACCTGAGCCTGCACCTGAGCCTGTACCCGAGCCTGTACCTGATCCCATCCTGATCCTGTCCCTCCTGTGTTCCAGTTCCCTTGTAAACCTGATCCCATCCATTATCTCCCTCTCCTATCCTGCCCTTGTTCAGTTGCTGATCCCCTGTGTATGACCCTGGCCTGGCTAACATGTTTGATTTCGGTACTTCCCTTTGGCTGTATATATTATCTGTTGTCTGTGGGTTTCTGTTGGTTGGTTGAGCACTATTTGTATTTGGTGTGTTTACTTATTTATATCACTTATCTTAAATAAACATTATTCTTATTCACTTTACATGCATTTTGGTTTCCTCTTTGCAGTCCACACAATCTGGTCACAACTGTTCATGACACTATACCAAGGCCATCTCTGACCAGAAGTGGCTGCACAGGGGAACCATCTCGGTTCTGTTCCACGTTGCTGGGTTGAATTCCGATATAATTGTTTATTATGCTCTGCTGGCAACAGAGAGTTCTGAATATCTCCGGCAGACATTGAAAGGGTGGTCCAGTGATCAGCTGCTGGAGATTATCCGTTTAGCTCACTCTGTGGTCGATCAGGGCAGTATACTGTTTGAGGATGTTCAGCCTTTGATTGGAATGTGTACAGAGCTGGCTCTGCCCTGTATTCCAAAGGGCCATGATGACTTTTCTCCCCCTTCAGCATTAACCAGGTTGCATGCTTAGTACTGTTGGAGGATGACTCTGCATCCTTTTTGGAGTACTATTCGGTTTGTCCCAAACAGTTGTTGAAAGATTGTATAGATGAAGTGCAGTCCCTGGTCAGACAGAGGGTATGTGAGCCCACTTTTGTGCTACCTGTACTTCAGGCATGGTCAGACCTGTTATGCCCAGCTTCTGTCAGCTCTCCACAACCCAGACCTGCTACTAAACACCTGCCTGCTCAGATGTCCTTTCTCCCATCACCCCTGGCAACCTCAGCTAGAGTTCAATATACCCTGCTCCCCACCAAGTATTAATACCCTGTTTCTACTTCCTGCACCTATCCTGCCTTTAACCCACCTGCCTCTTCTCTACGACCTGCAACTTCCCCACAAAAATTCCTCTGGCCGCTGTTCCCCTTCCTTGCCATATCCCAGGCCTTCGTTTCAGTATGCCTCACCTCCTATCTACAGTCCTACAGCCACCTACAGATCTCCAGCAGTTAAGCCAACTTGCTTCCACACCAACCAACCTGCTCCAGTTTGCCTGCATGCCAGCTGAAAATGATAACCCATCCGATTCTGCCAAAGCTCTGCCTGCTATCCAGCCAGTGTCTCCATCTGAAGTTCCTGTGCCCCAATCTGATGTTCCTGTGTCCATGTTCCACTCCGATGTTTCAATGCCTGCCGACCAGTCTGATGTGCCTACCGTTCAACCTGTTGTGCCAGTGTCCACTGTCCAGCCTAATGTGCCACCGTCTGCTGCCCAGCCTGATGTGCCACCGTCTGCTGCCCAGCCTGATGTGTTCCTGTCTGCTGCCCAGCCTGATGTGTTCCTGTCTGCTGCCCAGCCTGTTGTGCCAATGCCTGCTGTCCAGTTTGAGGCCTCAGTGCCTGCTGCTCAGCCTAACATTCCAGTGTCCATGTTCAAGTCTGACGCTCCAGTGACTACTGTCCAGTCCAATGTACCTGTTGTTCAGCCTGTTGTGCCAGTACCTGCTGTTCTGCCAGCACCTGTGCCTGCTGCTCAGTCTGTAGTTCCAGTACCAGCTGCCCGGTTTGAAGTTCCACTACCTGCTATCCAGTCCGATGCACCTGCTGTTCAGCCTGTTGTGCCAGCACCTGCTGTTCTGCCTGATGTGCCAGCGCCTGTGTCTGCTGCCCAGTCTGAAGTTCCAGTACCTGCTGCCCAGTCTGATGTCTCGGTGCTCGCTGTCCAGTCCAATGTGCCTGCCTTCCAGCCCGATGTCCCCACTTTCCAGTCTGATGTCCCCGCTTTCCAGTCTGATGTGCCCGCTTTCCAATCTGATGTGCCCGCTTTCCAATCTGATGTGCCCGCTTTCCAATCTGATGTGCCCGCTTTCCAGTCTGATGTGCCTGCTTTCCAGCCTGATGTCTCGGTGCCTGCCTTCCAGCCTGATGTCTCGGTGCCTGCCTTCCAGCCTGATGTCTCGGTGCCTGCCTTCCAGCCTGATGTCTCGGTGCCCGCCTTTCAGCCTGATGTGCCCGCTTTCCAGACTGATGTGCCCGCTTTCCAGACTGATATCTCGGTCCCTGCTTCCCAGACTGATGTCTCGGTCCCTGCCTTCCAGCCTGATGTCTTGGTGCCTGCCTTCCAACCTGATGTCTCGTTGCCCGCCTTCCAGCCTGATGTCTTGGTGCCTGCCTTCCAGCCTGTTGTCTTGGTATTGGTGCCCCAGTCTGTCAAACAGATGCCCGTTACTCTGCTTGCCGAGTCAGTGCCTGTTACACAGCTTGCCAGTAGGGAGCCCGCTGCCCAGCTCAATGACCCAGAGCCCGTTGTCTGTCCTGATGTGCCCGCTGTCTGCCCGTATGTGCCCATTGTCTGCCCGAATGTGCCTGATGACCAGCCTGAAGTACTCTCTTCCACCGTTCTGCTTGATGCCATAGACTATGGACAATTAAAACTAGTTGGAGCGTCCGGAGGCCACTCCTTTAAAGGAGGGGTACTGTCAGGAAAGGGTCCATCCGCTGGTAAGATCTATCATTTGGTATGCAGTACTGAAGTCCACCAGCAGGTGTCTCCTGGCAGTTTGCAACTGTCAGGAGAGTCTTTCCCTGCTGGTGTTATGTCATCATTGGGCCACAGTACTGACGTCCACCAGCAGATGGATCCTGGCAGTATGGAGCAGACAACACTCCCTGTGCTCAGGTGTTACATGAGGACAATCACTGGCAGTCCCATAAATACCCGGCAAGCCCTCACATGCTTGCCTTGGTATCTTTCTTCCTTGCGCTCTGACCTGTACCTGCGACCTGTATCCTGGACCCTGTAACCTGTATCTGCCCCTGAGCCTGTACCCGACCCCATCCTGATCCTGTCCCTCCTGTGTTCCAGTTCCCTTGTAAGCCTGATCCCATCCATTATCTCCCTCTCCTATTCTGCCCTTGTTCAGTTGCAGATCCCCTGTGTATGACCCTGGCCTGGCTAACGTGTTTGATTTCGGTACTTCCCTTTGGCTGTATATATTATCTGTTGTCTGTGGGTTTCTGTTGGTTGGTTGAGCACTATTTGTATTTGGGGTGTTTACTCATTTATATCACTTATCTTAAATAAACATTATTCTTATTCACTTTACACGCGTTTGGTTTCCTCTTTGCAGTCCACACAATCTGGTCACACCTGTTCATGACATGGAGTCAATCAGGAAAGAAAAATTACAGTAAGTATTTGATAATACATTTTCAGTTTTAATGGCAGTCTACGTGTGGGAAATAACTAGCCAAACCCACGGGTGGGTATGCTGAACAAAAATAAATTAAATTTGTCCCATCAACCGACAGGATCCTTAACCAAAGTTTACAGAAGATAGAGAAGCAGGCTCTATGCAATAGTGTGAAATAAAGGTATTAATTTCCAATATCAAGTCGCTCTATATTTTCATAAAGTGAATCTGTGCAAGGAGTTAATCTAATTCAAACCTTCTAAAGTGAAAACATGCACTTATAATTATAAAGATAAATTCATGCAGTATAAAAATACCGAGCCGGCCAGCTCTCGATTACAGCCCGTGGCTCCGGGACTTGCATGAACGCGGTGACGTCAGCACGTCGCTCCACCCTACGCATTTTGTCACAGCTGACATTGTCAAGGGGCACCATGTATGTGCAATACTTTTTTTACTTATTAAAGTCACGCAAAGATTTTATGCTACGGAAGCTTTCATTTTCTTATGGGGATTATCCGGCAAAGTGTACCTGTAAAGGATATAACTGGGAAGACGCTGAGATCTTGCTTGGGTATATAAAAGGCCCGGGCTGGGTATTAAGCCAGAAGTGCATGTGATCTCCTGTTATAAGAGATCAATAAGAGTCGGTAAGCGGCAGTGTGTGTGGAGGTGAAAGGCACATCTTTTTCTCATCACAATTCCCGGGTGCATTGTGTGCTGATTTTACATTGGAGATCTGTTAGGGGTTGAATTAGATTAACTTATTGCATAGATTCACTTTATGAAAATATAGCGTGACTTGATATTGGAAATTTTTGGATTGATGTGTGTATCTCGCAAGAAGTCGCAGCTGTTTTTCTATACTTTTTTCAATATAATTCACAATTTATTTCACATAATATTTAGGACAGTGTAGTAAATTTTTTTTAAAAAATATTTTAATATAAAAAAGGTATTAATGGAGGCCCGCGAGGCCGCTTTGCAGATGACATCTAGAGCCACATGCCGGGCTGCTGCCCACAAAGCCGCCATACCCCTGGTGGAATGTGCTGTCACCGCCTCTGGAGGAGCCAAGCCCTTAGCCCTATAAGCCTGCTAAATGGATTGGATGATCCAGGCCGCAATCTTTCTGATCCAAGCTCACTTCCCTTTGTTATTGTCAGAGTGCAGTATAAACAGGTAGTCAGAACGTCTAAAAAGGAGGAAGAAGCAGATATTCCTTCAGTATTTCACCTACATCCAGAGGGTGAACTTCAGTGGACCCTGGGGCCCTGAATGTAGGTGGGACAATTTCTTGGTTCTCATGGAACACTGAGGTAACTTTTGGATTTGACCTGAGCATAGGGGTGAGGACCACCTGGTCTGGGAAGAAAGTCAGGAATGGTTCTTTGTGACACAAGGACCCGTTCTCAGAAACATTTTGGCTGAAGTGATGGCTATTAGAAAGGCAACTTTTACAGAAAGGTCTTTGATAGAAAGCGAACTGGATCCCGGTACTGAGTCCTATCAGTGAGTCAAGAACAAGGGGAAGATCCCATTTGGGGAATCTTGGCCTTCTTTGGGATTTGAGTCTTGCCGCCCCACAGAAGAACTGCCGGCTTAGAGGATGAACAGCCCATGATGTTCCAGGGGAGGCCAACAAGGCTGAGACTTGGACCTTGAGAGAGCTGATGGATACAGACAGATCAAGGCTTGATTGAAGGAAGCTGAGGACATCCTGGATACCTGGGTCTCTGAACGATTCAACAAACTTGGCCCATACTCTCCCCTAGACCTTATTCGTGCTTGCCTTTCTCAAGCTCAGGGTGGAAATCTCTCGAGGCACACCCAAGGGTTTCCAGCCTCTCCCTCTCAAGAACCAGACCATCAATCTCAGTAACGCCGGGCAGGGGTGCAGACTGCCCGCTGAGAAAGAAGGTCCGGCCTGAGAGGGAGAGGAACCAGGTCCCAGAAGCTGAGCTGGATCAGGAGGCCTGTTCCTAGGCCTGTTCCGCCAGTAAGGAGCTATCACCACCACCTCGACTGCTTCTGCTTGGAGTCTCTGTAAAAATCTGAGGGGGAACGGGGGAAAGGCATATGTCCTGTAGAAGCTCCACCGGTCTGCCAGGGCATCTATTCCAAAGGCCTGGCTGCAACAATCCCGAGTGTAATACTTCCTGATTTTGAAGTTGCAGGGGGATATAAAAAGGATCTACTTCGGGATTGACTCCCAAGGACAGGATCCACTTGAACGTCCCCACATGAAGGGACCACTCGTTGTCTAACTGTGTGCGGGACAGGAAGTCCGCTTGGACATTCTGGACTCCGGGGAGGAAGACTGCTGAGATATTGGCCAGTTTTTGGGCCCAGGACATGATGTGCTCGACTTCTTGGAGCTCCAGGTGCCCCCTTGCCTCTTCACATTGGAGACTGCCGTGGCGCTGTCCATTCTCAATAAAACTGGCTGCCCTTTCAGGAGATGAGCAAAGGCTTGAAGGGCACACCGATCAAAGGACTTTATTTGTATAAACTATCCACTAAGTGACCTAGTGGGATAAACCAAAGGTCCATACGGATCACCAGGGCCTGAAGGGCCAACCAACAGAGGCCTAGGTTGTAGGTTCACTGGCGATCAGCGGAGGGCAATGCTTATGCTGATCTATTTAACACCCGACACAGGTCGGGGTGAGCTATCTGTGGAAAAATACAGAAGACAACAAAAAGAAAGTTTTAGAATCAAGAGACCGAGGCCGCTTTACTATCAGAAATAGGCCCTACGTCCGGGCCTTGGGACCTTAAAGGCAGGAGAGTCTGAGGTGAGCAGAAACAAATGCAGAGACAGAGAGAGAGAAAGAAAAGGGAGGAGACAAAGGAGGAGGAAATGAGAAGAGACGGAAGAGGGGGGGGGAGAAGAAACGGCGGGTGGGTGAAGTAACAATTTGGTATTCAGGAGAGGCCCAGGCTGTTCGGATGCAGGATAGGGAGAACATAGGATCACCATGGTGACCATACTTTGAGAAATTTAGAGTGAGTATCATTCAGGATAACTCAACATTTTCTTATTGATCATAAGGTCGGTTAGAGTGCTTTTCACCATGGCAAACAGAACATAGGGCCTCTTTCAAGCTCTGGCCATTACCCTTTTAGCAGCTATGAACAAATAAGAAGCTGTTTTTTGTTGGTTTAAAAACAGGCCCTGGATAGGGCAATGCAGCAGACAGATTTTGGCTTCTAGATGTATGGGTATATGGAACAAGGAATGTAGGAGACCAAACACCCTAGACCAGAACCCTATGAGGCGGGGACAAGACCACCAAATGTGTACTACATTCCCCCATTGGCTGCATCCTCTGAAACACCGGTTACTATAGGATGGGTTGGAACTCGCTATCTGGACAGGGACCCAGTACCAACGTAGGAGAACTTTGCAGCTTCCAAGGTAGCCGTGTTGAAGGAGCACCTAGCCATGGAGGGCCAGGCCCTCTTCCAGTCCTCTGGATCAATAGAGATCCCCAGGTCCCTTGCCCACTGTGATTTATAAGACACGACCCCAGGGGAGTCTATGGCATTTAAAGAAGAATAAATCATTGAGATAGAACCTGGGGCACCGGGAGAGTGGAGGCAAAGGTGTTCAAAAAATGTAAAAAAAATTAAAGTTACGTACCGGTAACGTCTTTTCCAGTAGTCTTTCAGGACAGCCACCATGAGAGATAGTCTCCTCCTCTTCCTCTAGGAAACACTGCGCCAGCCCATAAATTCTTACTTCCCCCTGCCAGACCTCAGTATATTCCGAGATTACCTCCGGTCAGCTGGGGAGACACAAGAACACATTAATAACATACTATTCCATATCATTATCATGCTGCGTTCTGGTCTTTTATAAGACCCCCCAAAATTTCGGGTGGGTAACTAGGGCTGTCCTGAAAGACTACTGGAAAAGACGTTACCGGTACGTAACTTTAATTTTCCCCTTTCGTCTTTCAGGACAGCCACCATGAGAGGATGAACGAGCACTTACCAGTTAGGGTGGGACTACAGCTTGCAACACCTTTCGCCCAAAGGCTTGCTCACTAGCCGACACCAGGTCCACTCTGTAGTGCTTTACGAAAGTGGAATAGCTGGACCATGTTGCAGCCCTGCATATTTGCTCTGGCGTTGCTCCAGCCTTTTCTGCCTGAGAAGCTGCCATAGCTCTGGTAGAGTGTGCCCTTATACCCATTGGGATTTCTTTCCCTGCTAATGTATAGGCCTGGCCAATGGTTACTCTGAGCCATCTGGCAATAGTGCGTCGAGACGCTTTGCATCCTTTTCTGGCCCCAGAAAACAAAACAAATAAAGAGTCTGACTTTCTAAACCTCTTGGTCAGCTCTAGGTACTTAAGGATACATCTCCTTACGTCCAAAGAATGAAATTTTAATTCCCTTTCCCCCGAGGGGTTGGGACAAAATGAGGGTAGAACTACCTCCTGACTTCTGTGGAAACCAGAAGCCACCTTAGGTAAAAATGCTGGATCAGTCTTGAAGATGATCCGATCTGGAAAAATAACGCAAAAAGGAGGTCTAACCGATAAGGCCTCAATCTCACTGACTCTCCTGGCAGTTGTCACTGCTACCAAAAAAAACAGTTTTTAACGTAAGATCCTTTAGTAGACATTCTTCTAAAGGTTCAAAGGGGATTCCCGTCAGGCCTTGTAAAACTAAAGATAGGGTCCCACTTGGGAAAGGGAGGGCCCTGAACCGGTCTTTGTCTAGACAGAGCCTTAAAGAATCTGACCACCCATGGGTTGGTGGCCAGATGCTTTTCTAAATAGGCACTGAGTGCTGACACCTGACCCTTAAGGGTACTTATGGATAAACCCCTATCTGCCCCGCACTGAAGGAATTCCAACACAGCAGTGGGACTGTGTACCGAAAAGGAGCCTTCTGCACACCATTCATTGAAACGTACCCAGACCTTTTTATAGATCTGGCGTGTTTCCTTCTTCCTGCTGTTGAGGAGGGTGGAGATTAATTTCTCAGAAAAACCCCTAGCTCTTAGCATACCCTCCTCAGTAGCCAGGCCGCTAACTGCCATTGGTGTACCTGTGGACAGAGGACTGGACCCTGTGAGAGGAGATCCTCTCGAGGTGGCAGGAATAAGGGAGGTTCGACCGCTAGCTGCTTGAGTACTGAGAACCAAGCCCTCTTTGGCCAATGTGATGCTACTAGAATCAGGGACGTGTTTTCCATCTGGAACTTCCTGAGAACTGCCGGTAATAACGCCGGGGGCGGGAAGGCATAGCAGATTCTGAAATGCCAGTTCTGGATCAATGCGTCAACCCCTCGCGCTCCCTCCCCTCTGTTTAGGGAGAAAAAACAAGGGACTTTCGCTTTGTTTCTTGACGCGAACAGATCTACTTCTGGAGGACCCCATTTTTCTGAAATGAGATTGAAAACCTCCTGGTTGAGGATCCAATCTCCCTCTCTCAGTTTGGTTCGGCTGAGGAAGTCTGCTATCACATTCTTTTCTCCTCTCAGGAAGATTGCTGAGAGTGAGAGAGTGTGAGTCTCGGCCCACTTCAGAATGTCTGATGCTAAGGCCAACAGGACTCCGCTTCTCGTGCCGCCCTGTTTGTTTACATAGGCCACTGCGGACAAGTTGTCCGACCGCACCTGAACATGGTGGCCCTGTAGTTCCTTTATGAAGAACCTGAGTGCTAGCCCGATTGCCCTCAGCTCCTTCCAATTGGACGACCTTCTTAGTTCGTCGCCTTCCCAGGTGCCCTGTGCTAAACGGGAACCCAGATGCGCCCCCCAACCTTTGCCGCTTGCATCTGTGGTTACCACCTGAGAAACTGGGATGAACCACAGACGACCCTGCGACAAGTTTGAGACCTTCCTCCACCACCAGAGGGATCTCTTTACTTGGGGTGGAACCTGTACCAAGGTGTCCAGATCTTTCTGACTGTGATCCCACACCCTTAGGACAAAGGACTGTAAGGGACGAAAGTGCAGACCTGCCCATTGCACTGCTGGGAGGGTAGCTGTTAATAGTCCCAGGGCCGACATCAGAACTCTTATGGAGACCCGACTGCTGCACTGGAGAACAGCCACTGCCCTGTCCAGTTTTTGTACTTTTTCTGCTGGAAGAAACACTCTCAGTAGCGTTGAGTCCAACAGATAGCCTAAGTACGTGATGCGCTGAGAGGGAATCAAACTGGATTTCTCCAAGTTCATTAGCCACCCTAGACCTGTAAGAACCCTCTTTGTTAGTTCTAGATCTCTGACTAACTGCAGTGGACACGCTGCAAATAGGAGCAGGTCGTCCAGATATGCTATCACTGATATTCCCTGGAGCCAAAGAAAAGCCATCACCTCCGCCAAGACCTTGGTGAAAATGCGGGGCGAGGAGGATAGCCCGAAAGGCAGCACCTGAAACTGTAGATGTACCGTTATTCCACCTACATCTACTGCTAACCGAAGAAACCTCTGCGAGGCTTCTATTATAGGAACGTGTAGATACGCGTCCCTTAGGTCCAGCGATACCATAAAGCAGTTGTGGGGCAACAGGGCTCTGACTGTGAAAATTGTCTCCATACGGAATTTTTTGTATGTCACTGACCTGTTCAGGGACTTTAAATTCAGAATTAGTCTGAACTTCCCTGTGGGTTTCCTCACTACGAAGACGTGTGAATAGAAACCCTCGCCCTCCTCGGCCCTTTGGACTCTGAGAACCACATTTTGATCTACCAGATCTCTTAGTGCTTCCAACAGAGCCTCAGCTTTTGCCGTACACCTGGGAAGGTGCGTGACAAGAAATCTCCGTGGAGGAGGATTGGTGAATTCGATCCGGTACCCCCTTCTTATAATCCCTAGGATAAAGCGATTGGGGGATATTGCCTCCCACTGTGGGAGGAAGGCCCCCAATCTTCCCCCCACCGTGGTTGGGGAGTCATTGGCTTTTACGGGCTGGTCAGGAGGGCGAAAAATCGCCCCTCCCCTGCCCTTGCCTTTTTGACCTCAAAATTTCTTTTGCCCTTCCGGCTTTGGAGTTTCTTTACGTTTTTGCGGACGAAACCCCTTCTTTGTTTGTGTAGGGGTTTTCCGCTTAACTGGAAAGGATTTCTTTCTGTCTGCTGTGCGGTCCAAGACGGTCTCTAACCCTGGGCCGAAGAGAAGGTCTCCTGTCAACGGTATCCCGCACAACTTGACTTTAGAGGCGCTATCGCCCGGCCAAGTTTTTAGCCAGAGAGCTCTCCTGGCCGAATTGGCCAGAGCCGCTGATCTGGCCGACATACGAACTGATTCTGCCGAGGCATCAGCTATGTAGGCGATACCTCGCAGAATCGTAGGGAAAGAAGATAGAATGGTCTCTTTTGCCGTTCCAGCTTCAATATGCTCTTGGATCTTCGAGAGCCAGTGCTCCAGATTGCGAGCCACTACTGTGACAGCCAACTCAGGTTTTAAGTTACCAACTGTTGAATCCCAAGTCTTTAAGGAGAGAGTCTATTCTCTTATCCATGACATCCACCAGGGCCCCCATTTCCTCAAATGCCAGGTCTGTGTGTCTGGAAACCTGGGAGAAAGCAGCATCTAACTTGGGATTTTTATTCCAGATAGATGCAGGATCATCCGAGAACGGAAATCTCCTTTTTAAGGATCTAGAAAAAAAGGGTTTCCTTTCAGGATCTTGCCACTCCTTTTTAATAGTTTCAACCAGTACTTCGTGAACTGGAAAAACTTTTCTCCTTTGTTCCCCCAAGCCCCTGTACATTTGGTCATGAAGGGTCAGGGGTTTCCTGTCCTCCTGAATACCGAGGGTTGTATAAATAGCCCCTAAGAGGTCCTCTACCTCTTCCAGGGATAATTTATATCTGGAGGATTTCCTGGACTCCCCGTCCTGGTCCTCCCCCTCTGAACCATCCTGGGAATCGGAGGAGGAACTGTCTGGCTGTCTTTGTTCCACTCCGGAAGGCCCTGGAGCTTCCTCTGCCCTAACTGAAGTTGCAGGTTGGGCAGGAGCAGAGCCCTGCGCCTGAGGCGGGGTTGTATCCTGGGGAGCTGGACTAAAGGGAGGCTGAAACCTTTCAAATAAGGCTTTAAATGAAGAAAAGGTGGACGAGAGCTCCTTTACTGAGGCTGCAAGTCCTGACTCCTGTTCAGAGTCCCTCTCTTTAACAAGGGAGTCTATGCACTCCCTACACAAGACCTCACAAGACCTCACAAGACCTCACAAGACCTCACAAGACCTCACAAGACCTCACAAGACCTCACAAGACCTCACAAGACCTCACAAGACCTCACAAGACCTCACAAGACCTTTGTCCATGCTTCCCCTAATGTGTCCCTGCAAGAGGCACACCTCCTCTTAGAGCTATGCGTAGACTTAGACTTCTCTGTAGCTTTCTGAAATACATGAAAAGGAAAAAACAAACATTTTGTCACTTTTTTTTTTTTTTTTTTTTTTAAAAACAAGGATAGAACCCTGGGAGTGCACTAGACCCTCCTTAATATGTGGGGATCTAAGCCTCCCTCCCCTGACCACCCAGGGTATCTGCCCCCCCATGATAGGAACCATACATGGAGGGACAATCCTAGATAAAGAGTACTTTTCCCCAAGGCACTCTTACCTTAGGAAGGCTGGAGGTAGTGTCCATTGGCTGAGCATCCGCTTCCGACATGACTTGCAGGTGGTTGCTACTACTGAGTCCTACGCTGCCTGTGCGCGTCCCAGACTCGTCTCCAGCCTGTGCCTGGCTTCCCTATCAGCTCCGCGACCCGGAACCGGAAGCCGCGGGTCAAAGGCAAGCCTTCGCCCTTCCGCCGGAAATGACGTCGCCCGTCTGCGGGCCGCTTAGTTCCAAAAAAAAGAGCGGTCTGTAAAGTATACAGGAAGGGCGGACGCCAGCCTGCTGCAGCCCTGTACCGGCGATAGGGAACCCCCACAGCCTGAAGCCGCGCTCAGCTAGGAAGTGGTGTCAATAGAACGAGGGGTAAGTCTCCCCCATGCACCTAGGAAGCCCCTGCTCCCATTACAGGCTCCAAAAAAACAAACAGCCACAGTCACCCTGACTGAATGGCCCGGTTCCTTGCACAGTGTCTCCCCACCGGAGGAAACACTAATACTGAGGTCTGGCAGGGGGAAGTAAGAATTTATGGGCTGGCGCAGTGTTTCCTAGAGGAAGAGGAGGAGACTATCTCTCATGGTGGCTGTCCTGAAAGACGAAAGGGGAAACTGTGTTCCGAAAAGGATAAACAGCGTTACGCCTCAGCGAGGAAACCCAATAACTTAGTTGGGTGTAGCGGAAAAATTCCATAGAGGGTACTTCGTCGGTATCCTGGAAGGAAGACCAGGAGGGGAGAGTGCGGGACAAGAGAAAGTGACGGACCTCTGTAAATCCATTAAGTGCACCACCAAGAGAAGGAGCTCAGTTAGTCAAGGTCAGGTGGGAACAGGGGATTATTGAAAAGAGAGAGTAGCGAGAGGAAGGAGGACATAAGATTGCCCGAGTAGCATACAGAATTTCAAAGCTTTATGCTATGGCGCATGAGGGGGGACGATGTTTATGGGGGAGCCGTAGCAAGGCTGATTGGGGAATCGGGGCACAGTTAGGAAGTTCAAGAAGCACCCACCATGGGATGTCTGTGGAGTAAGGTTAGTTGTGATATCTGGGCAGTCTGATAGTATTTGGCTAGGTTAGGGCCCCCCCCCCCGAGACCCCCTCGCAGTCTGTGCCTATAGAGGGTAGAAAACGACACTCGAGGACGTCGGTAGGCACAGATAAAGGATAAAATCCTGTTCTGCAGTAGGTGCAAAAAGAAAGAGGGGATATGGACTGGAAGGGTGTGAAATAATAGAGGTCTTTGGGGAGGATGGTCATCTTGACCGCGTTAATATGGCCTGCCCAGGATAATGAGGGGAATTGCCAAGATTGCATTAGAGAGGTAAGTGTAGGGGATAGTAATTGTCAAACAGGGACGAGTAGTGGAGGGTCAACTTGCTACCAAGATAGTCCAGGGAGGAGGAGTTCCCACAAAACCGGAAAGGAGGCTCATAGTTGGGTCACCGCTGAGGGAGGCAAGGAGATGTTCAAGGCAGTGGTTTTTTGAGGGTTGATTTGTAGCCCAAAGAAAGCAGAAAAGCGAGAGAGGAGGGCCTGGAGGTTAGGGAGAGTAGTGAGGGAGTCAGTTAAGGTCAGGAGAGCATCATCTGCAAAGAGGCGCTAACTTTATGGTGTATACCGGCATATGGAATTCCAGAGATGTTGGGGTCACCTCGAAGTGCAATAGTTAAGGACTCTAGAGCCAGAATGAATAGGGTCGGTGATAGGGGACAACCCTGTCTGATCCCTCTGGAGATCAGGAAGGGGGTGGAGAGGTGTCCAGCATAGGTGACACAGGCAGAGGGGGAGGAGTAGAGGGCTGAGATCCACTGGAGAACCGATTCTCCAAAGCCCCATCGTTCTAGGACGTAGCCCAGGTTCTCCCAGGAAAGTGAATCAAACGCTTTGTAGATGTCAACCAACAGAAGAATGCCCGGGATCTTATGATGCTGAAGCAGATTTATGAAATGGATCACCTTGCGGACATTGTCCCCCGCTTGATGGCTGGGGACAAAGCCCAGCTGGTCCCTGTGGATCAATGCGTGTAAATATTGGTAATGCGAGTGCTTAGAATCTTTCCCAAAAGTTTTACATCCTTATTCAACAGGGAGATCGGCATGTAGTTTTAGGGATCATGGCTATGTGGGCACGTAAAGCGTCAGGGGTAGGGATTTGCTTCATGTTCGAGTCGAACGCATGTTCGAGTCGAACATCGTGTGTTCGGTCGTTCGCCGAATTACGAATGATATGGGCCGTTCGCGCCAAATTCGAGCGGCGCGTTACGGCCCATAATTCACTGCAGCATCGCAGTGCATTGCTGGCTGATGATTGACCAAGCATGCACTATGACCCGCATGCTTGGCCAATCACAGTGCTGTGTGTACAGAGAGTTTTGGCCAATTATGGCTCAGGGGGTTTAGTACACACCCCACACTATATAAGGCCGCCTCCGTTGCGGTGGAGACTGGAGAGGGATAGAGAGACAGTGTCATTTGATTTAAGTTAGATAGAGTAGGCAGGTCGAGTCAGTTAGCTGCACTTACAGTGCATACACACACACACACACACACACACTATTCAGTTTAGCTAGATCCTGTTCTTCTCTTCCTAATATACTGACAGGCAGGCAGGCGTTTTTACAGTATTTCCAGTTAGTGTACTGTGTACCCTGCACAGTTGCACCTACAGTTTAGCTACCTGAAGCCAGGTGCTTGTGTGGGCTCTTGACATACTTTATTGCAATTATATGTGAACCCTTTTGGAATGATATGTTTTTCTGCACAAATTGGTCATAAAATGTGATCTGATCTTCATCTAAGTCACAACAATAGACAATCACAGTCTGCTTAAACTAATAAACACAAATAATTAAATGTTACCATGTTTTTATTGAACACAATGTAAACATTCACAGTGCAGGTGGAAAAAGTATATGAACCCCTAGACTAATGAGATCTCCAAGAGCTAATTGGAGTGAGGTGTCAGCCAACTGGAGTCCAATCAATGAGATGAGATTGGAGGTGTTGGTTACAGCTGCCCTGCCCTATAAAAAACCCCCCCCATTCCGGGTTTGCTTTTCACAAGAAGCATTGCCCTTTTGTGAATTATGCCTCGCACAAAAGAGCTCTCAGAAGACCTACGATTAAGAATTGTTGACTTGCATAAAGTTGGAAAGGGTTATAAAAGTATCTCCAAAAGCCTTGCTATTCATCAGTCCACGGTAAGACAAATTGTCTATGAATGGAGAAAGTTCAGCACTGCTGCTACTCTCCGTAGGAGTGGGTGTCCTGTAAAGATGACTGCAAGAGCACAGCGCAGACTGCTCAATGAGGTGAAGAAGAATCCTAGAGTGTCAGCTAAAGACTTACAAAAGTCTCTGGCATATGCTAACATCCCTGTTAGCGAATCTACGATACGTAAAACACTAAACAAGAATGGATTTCATGGGAGGATACCACAGAGGAAGCTACTGCTGTCCAAAAAAAACATTGCTGCACGTTTACAGTTTGCGTAAAAGCACCTAGATGTTCCACAGCAGTACTGGCAAAATATTCTGTGGACAGATGAAACCAAAGTTGAGTTGTTTGGAAGAAACACACAACACTATGTGTGGAGAAAAAGAGGCACAGCACACCAACATCAGAACCTCATCCCAACTGTGAAGTATGGTGGTGAGGGCATCATGGTTTGGGGCTGCTTTGCTGCATCAGGGCCTGGACTGATTGCCATCATCGAAGGAAAAATGAATTCCCAAGTTTAGCAAAACATTTTGCAGGAGAACTTACGGCCATCTGTCCACAAGCTGAAGCTCAACAGAAGATGGGTGTTGCAACAGGACAACGACCCAAAGCATAGAAGTAAATCAACAGAATGGCTTAAACAGAAGAAAATATGCCTTCTGGAGTGGCCCAGAGTCCTGACCTCAACCTGATTGAGATGCTGTGGCATGACATCAAGAAATGTTTACATGGTGTGTTCAATTAAAAACATGGTAACATTTAATTCTTTGTGTGTTATTAGTTTAAGCAAACTGATTGTCTATTGTTGTGACTTAGATAAAGATCAGATCACATTTTATGACCAATTTGTGCAGAAATCCATATCCTTCCAAAAAGGGTTCACATACTTTTTATTGCGACTGTATTTCCAGTTACTGTACTGTGTACCCTGCACAGTTACACTTACAGTATAGCTACCTGAAGCCAGGTACTTGTGTAGGCTCTTGACGTAATTCGTTAGTGTACTGTGTACCCTGCACAGTTGCACCTACCTGAAGCCAGGTGCTTGTGTAGGCTCTTGACATATTTCCAGTTACTGTACTGTGTACCCTGCACAGTTGCACCTACAGTATAGCTACCTGAAGACAAGTGCAGGTGTGTTCTCATACTAATATTACAGGCAGTTGATTCTGAGAGAGATAGAGAATATATATATATATATATATATATATATATATATATATATATATATATATATATATATATATATATATACATACATATATATATATATATACACACACACACACACACACACACACATATATCACACACACACACATCCCAGTTTTGTGCAGCTACATCTCACTGCAGGCCAATAGTATGTCTGCAAGGCCAACAAGGAGAGGCAGACAGTCACAAGCCAATAAAAGAGGGCAAGCAGGCTCTGTGTCTAGAGGCAACAGTGCTGGTCGTCGACACGGTGCATCCTCATCAGCACGTGGCCGTGGGACACGCTTGGCCTTTTTTCGGCAGCTGGCCGTGTTGAGACGCAGCATGCGGAAGACCGAGTCATCCTCATCCTCCTCATCCTCTCGCACCCAGGCTCAGGGTACTTTGTCTGGCAAAGCAGCTGCCAACGCAGCCCCTTCCCTCGGCTCAATGGCATCAGTGACTCCTTTCCTAGCCCCACCATGTCCTCCTGAGGAGTCCCCCGAACTGTTTGACCACAGTGTTGGGTACATGCTCCAGGAGGATGCCCAGCATTTTGAAGGCTCCGATGATGATACCCAGCTAGAGGAAGGCAGTAACGTGAGCCCAGACAGTGGGGGTGCCCAAGAAGGACAGCAATCTGGCAGTCATGTTCCCCCTGCTGCAGCATACTGCCAGGTTTGCTCCAGTGATGGAGGAGGGAGGGGATGATGAGGTCACTGACTCCACGTGGGTGCCTGATAGGAGAGAGGAGGACGCACATCACCAACGAGGCAGGATGCCCTCCAGGGGCCAGCCTAAGGGCAGCACACTGACTGCATCACACCGCAGAGCTCCGCATGTGCAGGGCGCTGCTGTCTCTGCACGTTATTCCAAAAGTTCTATGGTGTGGGCCTTTTTTGAGACGAGTGCATCAGATCGCACCGCTGTTATTTGCAACATATGTCTCAAGCGTATCTCGCGTGGCCAAAACATCTCCCGCTTGGGCACCACATGCTTGACCGGACATGTTGACCTGCCATGCAGTTCATTGGCAAGCATACCTAAAAGACCCACATCAAATGAACAAAGAGGACCTCTCCTTGCTCCTCATCAGCTGGGATCTCCAACCCCACTATACCTTCAGTCCTCTCTGAGACCTGCACTGAGAGGAATGAAGGTGTAGAATTAGGTGTGTCACAGCCAAGTACTTGAGGGCAATCTGCTATCGGTACACCGACATCAGATTGTACCAGGCAAATTTCCCTGCCCCAGCTGCTGCACCGCAGAAATAAGTTCGCTCCCAGCCATCCACATGCCCAGCAGTTGAATGCTAGCTTGGCAAAATTGCTAGCACTTCAACTGCTACCTTTTCAGTTGGTAGACTCTGCCCCCTTCCTTGAGTTTGTGGAATGTGCGGTTCTTCAGTGGCAGGTTCCCAAACGCCACTTTTTCTCACGGAAGGCGATTCCAGGTCTCTACCGGCATGTGGAAGGCAATGTCTTGGCCTCGCTGGACAGGGCAGTCAGCGGTAAGGTGCATATTACCGCTGACTCATGGTCCAGCAGGCATGGACAGGGATGTTACCTAAGTTTCACGGGGCATTGGGTGACTCTGCTGGCAGCTGGGAAGGATGCAGGACAAGGTGCAGTAGTGTTGGAGGTTGTTCCGCCACCACTCCTCCAAAATGCCACTACTGGTGATTCTGACACACCTCTCTCCTCCACCCCCTCTTCTTCCTCCATGGCCTCTTCCTGTGCTTTGTCCTCGGAACCAGCGGTGCTCCGTAGGCATTCAAGGGGCTACGCAAGTACGCAGGCCAAAACATGCCATGCGGTGCTTGAGCTGGTGTGCTTGGGGGACAGGAGCCACACTGGGTCAGAGATTCTGTCAGCTCTGCAGGGGCATCTTCAGAGGTGGTGGACGCCACGCCAACTTAAGCCAGGAATGGTGGTTTGCGACAATGGCACCAACCTTCTCTCCGCCCTCCGACAGGGACAACTGGCCCATGTGCCCTGTTTGGCTCACGTCCTTAACTTGGTGGTGCAGCGGTTCTTGGGCAGGTATCCGGGCTTACAGGATGTTCTGAGGCAGGCCAGGAAAGTCAGTGTGCATTTCCACCGGTCATATAATGCCAGTGCTCGGCTGGCAGACCTCCAAAAAAAGGAATTTAACCTGCCCAAGAACCGCCTAATCTGCGACATGCCCACCAGGTGGAACTTAACGTTGGCCATGCTGCAGCGGCTGCACACGCAGCAGAGGGCCATCAATGAGTACCTATGCGACTATGGCACCAGGACAGGGTCAGGGGAGCTTGTTTTTTCCCCACACGAGTGAGCCATGATCAGGGATGCATGCACTGTCCTGTCACCATTTGAGGAGGCCACGAGGATGGTGAGTAGTGACAATGAATGCATCAGTGACACTGTCCAACTTGTCCACCTGTTGGAGCACACGCTGCGTGGAACAATGGACAGGGAACTTGAGGCAAAACATAGGCAGGAAGAGGAGGACTTCCTTAGCTCTCAAGGCCCCCTTTATCCAGTGTTCCTGCGTGCCCGCCGATCACACAGGCAGTGGACCTGGAGGAGGAGGATTGTGTCAGCATGGAGGTGGAGCCTGGCACTCACCATCAGTCTTTAAGGGATCATTTACAGTCCCAAGAAACCCATGGACTTGTACGTGGCTGGGAGGAGGTAGCTGCGGATCATGTCGTCCTTAGTGACCCAGAGGACTCCGGACCGAATGCTTCAGCAAACCTACGTTGCATGACCTCCCTGATCCTGCAAAGCCAACGGAAGGAAACTCGTACTCGTGGTATCAAGGAGAGGGATCATTACTGGCTGGCAACCCTCCGTGATCAATGTTACAAGAGTATGGTTGCAGACCTTATCTTGCCGTCGCAGAGGGAGCAGAGGATGAAACATTTTCGGGAGGCCTTGCAGAAAGGTCTGTGCAACGCGTTCCCAGAGACTGGGAGGTTACAAACTCTTGTTCCTGGACAACATGTTGCCGAGGCTTCAGTCAGTCAAAGAAGGAGCGGTGAAGAAGGTGGCCATCTGACCGATGCGTTCAGACAATTTTTTAGTCTGCAGCCCCAAGGTATCGCCAGCGTCTGTTTTACATGGTGCAGGAATACCTAGGGGCAAGATGGATCACTGGCCAGAGCTTGCACAGTATGCAATTGAGCTACTGGCCTGTCCTGCATCCAGTGTTCTTTTGGAATGCACATTCAGTGCTACTGGAGGCTTTGTAACCGATCACAGGGTGCGCCTGTCCACCGACTCGATTGACTGACCTTCATAAAAATGAATCAGTCTTGGATCACCACCAGATTCCAAGCACCTGATGCTGATGTAACTGAATACATTTTTTTGAAATGTCAGATCCCTTCAAGACTGCCTATGCAGATGCTGAGTGACTATCCTGTTATGCTGAATGACTATCCTCTTCCTCCTCAATGATCATGCTGATAGCTTGTAAGAATATTTTTGTTTCTGGGCGCCGCCACCAGTGGCTAAGGCCCAATTTTTCAGCCCCTGTTTAACAGGGGCGTGTAATTACAATTTTTGATGCAATTCTTTGCAGCAGGGCTCGTTCCTGCGCTCCAACTAGAATATCTGTGAGAGGTTGCAGTGTTGTGGCACAAGCACCAGTGCCTAAGGCCCAATTTTTCTGTCCCTGATCAACAGGGACATGTAATTACAATTCTTGATCTAATATTTCACAGCAGGGCCCGTTCCAGCGCCCACCAAGAGTAACTGTGAGGACTTACAGTGTTGTGGCACCAGCACCACCACCATCACCAAAGGCCCAATTTTTCTGCCCCTGTTCATATAGTAAAAACATTTAACAATGATATTACTACGTTAACCTACTCAGGATGGACGTGGGACGATTAGATCGGCACCCCCTATGTAAACCAGTTGCTGAGAGAGATGTAACATAGTAATTCTACAAAATGACAATATAATATAGAATTACATGTAAGAGGTTAAAAATTAAGAATAAACATAAATAAAAAAATATAAAATAAAAAATAAATATAAAAATTCAAAGCTCATATGAATAATAACTCGTCTATATGAGCATACATAATCAAAGTTTAATACATATACTTAAAACCACAATAGAAAAAAAAATTAGATATAAATAAAAAATAAGATGTGCCAACACAGGAGCAGAAACAAAGGCAGCCTTGAGACTTTAAAAGGCCTTAATGGACTCCGGAGACCAACTCTGTGGGTTACCGTTCTTTCTGGTCATATCGGTCAGGGGCTTGACCAGAGACGAGAAGTTAGGAATAAACTTCCGATAATAGTTAGCAAAACCCACGAAACGCTGCAGAGGACGTAACCCCACGGGTCGAGGCCACTATAGGACTGCCGAAAGTTTCTCTGGGTCCATCGAAAAACCAGCCCAGGAATTTAACCTGTTTCCAATGGAACTCACACTCCTCCAGTTTACAATAGAGATTGTTCTCTTAATTTCTGAAGCACACGACAGACATCTGTGTGGTGGCTCTCCAGGGACTTGGAAAATATGAGGATATCATCGAGATAAACCACCACACATAACTGCAACAAATCTCAGAGGACATTGTTAATAAATTCCTGGAAAACTGCCGTGGCGTTACAAAGGCCAAAAAGGCATTACGAGATACTCATAATGGCCTGTTCTGGTATTAAAACGCAGTTTTCCACTCGTCGCCCTCCTTAATCCTCACGAGATTGTAAGCCCCTCTCAGATCAAGCTTAGTGAAAACCGTTGCTCCCTTGAGACGGTCAAATATCTCTGTAATCAATGGGATCGGGTAGGCATTCTTAATCGTGAAACGATTGAGACCCCTATAATCAATTGAAAGGGCTCAGTTCACCGCTCCTCTTCTTCACAAAGAAGAAACCAGCAGGAGACGAGGATTTGCAGATGAAACCCCGAGAAAATGCATCTGCAACATACTCCATGGCTTTATCCTCCAAGACCGACAAAGGGTAAACCTGGCCACAAGGGGGAGTGGCACCAGGTTGAAGGTCAATTGCACAATCATACAGCCGGTGTGGAGCAAACTACCGGCTTGACCTTTGTCAAAGACATCACTAAAATCACGGTACTCCTCTGGCAGGGAGGAGAGTGAAGAGATACACAGGATCTTGGCTACCTTCCGGAAGCATGTTACATAGTAAGGTTGAATAAAGACACCAGTCCATCCAGTTCAACCTGAATGAGTGTGTGTCTACAACCCTGACCCTTGTCCCTAACCCTGTACATCGCACACTCACATCAGTCCCTACCCTCAATCAAAGGTCCCCATTCATATACTAGGGCCAATTTTGGACAGAAGCCAATTAACCTACCAGCATGTCTTTGGAGTGTGGGAGGAAACCAGAGTACCCGGAGGAAACCCACGCAGGCACAGGGAGAACATGCAAACTCCAGGCATGTAGTGTCGTGGTTGGGATTCGAACCAGCGACCCTTTTTACTGCTAGGCAAGAGTGCTAACCACTACACCACTGTGCCGCCCAATGCATGTTTCACTACATTGTGGTCACCAGGAGAGAACTTCAGCATGGAGCCAATCAAAAGAGGGGTTGTGCCTCTGTAACCAAGGATAATCAATAACCAGCGGAAACTTAGGAGAGGAAATCACTTGGAATTGGATTATCTCATGGTGAAGAGCCCCTGCAGTCATGGAAAACAGAACAGTCTCATGAGTCACATGGGCAGGCTGTAGAGGTCTCCCGTCAAGAGCCTCAATGGCAAGTGGAGTGTCACGCAGCTGCAGTGGAATCGAGTGCTTTGATACAAAGGCAGCATCAATAAACAGGCCTGCAGCCCCAGAGTCGATTAGAGTCTGTATCTCGATAGACGACTTAGCCCAAGAAAGGGTGACAGAAACCAGGGGCTTATCCTTCTGCATAACTGGGGACGACACAACACCACCTAAGGTCTGCCCATGACAGGACATCAAGGTTCAGGTGTTCCCAGGACAGGTAGGACAAGACTTCAAAGTGACCTGCCTGGCCACAATAAAGGCACAATCTCTCCCTCCTCCTGAAGCCTCCCTTATACGCAGAGAGACGCGTGAAGCCTAAGTGCATGGGTTCATCACTGACCGACTCGGTATCAGGAGGCATGGGAGGTGAGGGAGGCATGGGTGGGACTGCAAAGCTCGGAGGCAAATGTACAGGAGGCTTCCGCAAGCGCTCCTTAAAAGAAAGTCTTTCTCTGAGTCTGGAGTCAATGAGGATGGCAAACGAGATCAAGCTCTCCAGCTCAGTGGGTATATCTCGGGCTGCTATCTCATCCTTGATGGAATCTGAGAGACCATGAGAAAAAACAGCCACGAGGGCCTCATTGTTCCAAGCAACCTCTGCTGCCAGAGTACGGAACTCAATGGGGTAGTCGGCAACAATTCTCGTACTCTGATGGACATGAGGCACTTGGCAGCAGAAGCGGAGCGTGCGGGAACGTCAAATACCCTTTTAAACGAGGCCACAAACTCAGGGTAACTCAAGATAAAAGCTTTTTGCATCTCCCATAGAGGGTTAGCCCAGGCCAAGGCTCTCTCAGAAAGCAAAGATATCACAAACCTTACTTTGCTTCTGTCCGTGGAAAATGCCTGGGGCAGTATGTTAAAGTATATCTCAACATGGTTGAGAAACCCTCTGCATTGAACTGGATCTCCCCCAAATTGCTGGGGAAATGGGTCGGAACCAGACACACCTCTTATAGAGGTAATACTCAAGGCGGGTGCCTGCACTTAGACTGGCGCAGCAGCAGGGACGGCCTGCAAATCAGGTTGTACCGGAGCAGCCACAGTGGGGGATTCCAGGTGAGCCGTAGCGACTCAAGAGTGTTTGTAACACCATGGCAAACTGATCCATACGGTAAACTTGCTCATTCAATCTGGAAAAAATATTACCAACAAGTGGATTGACTGTATCTACTGTCAGAAACCATGAACCAGACGAGACAGAAGTACAGTAAAATCACACTAGTTTATTAATAAAAAATAAAAAGGTAAATAGAGTAAGCACAGTCAAAGCATAGCCAGAGTCCAGTAACCGGATTGGATAGTCAGCCAAGCCAGAGTTCAGTAACCAGATCGGGTAATCAGCCAGGCCAGAAGTCAGGGATCCAAGTAGAGGAACAGCAAGCAGGATAAGGAGCCAGAAGGGATGTCAGCAAAGCCAGTTTTTAAACAGGAACGCAGGAGATGGTTTCTTGTGATGTGACCAAGGCGAAGGCAGGAATGAAGTGAGCTGGAGATCTTTAAGTAGGCAGGACTGACGAACAGATCCACAACAGCTGGTTAACTGTGGAGAGAGGCAAAAGCTGGCAATTAGCCGACAGCTGAGCCGCTAGCTCAGAGAAGGAAGGGCTGAGCCAGCCCTGACACAAATAAGGCTTACGAGATCTAGCCCATACATGGGTTATCAGACTGTAGATGGGGCTTAGCTGAGCGGGGCTCGAAGATTGGGGCCTCATAAGGGAAACCTCATGTTACACCCTGGGAGGGGGGGGGGTGGAGAAAAATAGGGCAAGGAAAAGATATATGGGGGGAAAAGAGGAATGGATTGAGGGGGGAGGAGGAGAAGGGAGGGAGGTGGGGGGTGGATTGAAGGAATAGAGTAAGAGAGGGAGGGGAGGAAAGAAGGGGAGAGGAGGGAAGGGTGGAATGAAGATTAGGGATCATTTTGTCACCTAGTGGCTCAAGAAATGTAAAAAACTCAATAGCAAAACAGTATGCATTAATAAGAAATCAGATACCATTCAGGCGGGTAGGCCGGATTGGAAGGCCCCAACTGTGACCCCAAACCTGGCAGCCCGAGTCTCATAAGCAGGAGAGCACAAGCATTAGAAGGTCACCAGGGAGGACTCCGGGGAGCGTCCAAATAAGGGGGGCCAAAACAGGGAAGGTGAGGTGAGTAAGTCTGCAAATAAAGTAATGTGGTGGGTTCAGGAGCGAACAGGGGGAGGAAGGGGTAAGTAGCAGGAGTACAAAAGCAAAAGGGGGGGGCAACCCCGCTGGGATCCTCCCAGAGAGGTGTAAAGAGTGGTGGGCCACTGCAAGGCCCCGGAGTGGTCCAGGGATAGATGGCGACTCAAAAAAGGCATGTGGGGGAGGTGGTTGGAAAAACAGATGGCAGAGCAAAGTTAAATCAGTCTGTCAAGACCAGTCCCAGGACAATTCCTCAAGGAACCAGTTTTAAGCAGAGAGGGCCTGGGGTCCTGCGGTTTAAGCAGTGAATCAAAGTGTAAGCTGCATGGAGGCAGTCAGATACCTCCAGACCATAAACAACTTGGCCTGTCATAAACTGGAGGCCCAGGTCCTCATGGCAAAAAGGAAAGAACAAGGTGAAGAACAGTACCTGGTGGGGAGGGGCTTCATCCTGGGTCAGACCTCGGGAGCCGGTAGCAGATGGAGTGTACGGGAGAGAGCGCTTAAGGCCCACAACTTTGTCCCAGGAGCAACCCGGAAGGTCAGGAGGGGGGCCAAGGGTGGGCAGATCCTGATGAACCAGGGACCTTTTCACCCGATGGTAGTAGGGGGAGATGATCCAGGACAGATCCAGCTTCTTCCACGGTGGTCACGGTGTGCGGGCGCCCCTTGTAAGTGAAGGACAGCTTGAAGGGGATACCCCAGAAGTAGCGGATTTGGCTGTGGGAGAGAGCCCCTGTGTAGGGCTTCATCAGGCGGCGTTTCTGAATAGTTATAGGGGACAGGTCAGCGAAGAGCTGGTAGCGATGTCCCTGGAAGGAGAGATCGGATGTGTCCCATGCCACCCTAAACAGTGAATTTAATCACAATGTCACAGGGGGCCCTTCAGATCTTTTGGGGCCCAGGGCTCTATGGACCTGATCAAATTCGAGCCGATTGATAGGGATAGCAGGGACCCGCTCCTGGAATAGGGCAGTTGCAGTGAAGGTGAGGTCCTCTGTAGATGCAAATTACCCCTCCTGGCCCTATTCTCAAAGTCTTCCATGGGTAAGAGAGCAGCCTCCATTTCCTTCCTAATGTCAGAGAGGTCCTGTTCATGATTCTCGAGGACAGTTGCAGCAGCGTCCATCTTCTCCAGCTCATTCGTGTGGGTGCCAGCTCTCTGTTTTCTCTAGTAAGATGAGTAGCCAGCGTGGTGGTAGCTGCCGAAAGCTCTGCCTGCAGCACTGTCTTGAAGCGGGCGAGCATGT
The DNA here is from genome assembly GCA_037952925.1 of Lithobates clamitans. Taxonomy (NCBI): domain Eukaryota; kingdom Metazoa; phylum Chordata; class Amphibia; order Anura; family Ranidae; genus Lithobates; species Lithobates clamitans. The sequence continues at coordinate 3,579,027 of JBBGZY010000108.1, read as the reverse complement.
CAGCATCTTGTAGAGGCGGTGCTGGCTGAGCAGAGGGAAGCTCCAGGCTGTCCCCCATGTCCAACGGCAGAATCGAGTCCCCCGAGAGCAGCAGAGGCACGGGACTTGTGGCCGAGGCCTCAAAGATGGCGTCGGGCTGTGAGGGTTCGTCCTGGCTCTGGACGCACGGGTGAGATTCTTCCGCACCATCGGAGGCAGGGTGTCGGGGCTGGCTAAAAAGATGATAATGCCCTCAGGAGAGCAGAAATATCAGCGGATGCGTCCAGGCGGTGAGGAGCAGGATTAGCACGCGGCCATCTTGGTTTGCTGCTCACGAGCAATCCCCCCCCCCGTCCTCAAGATATTTCATCCTCTGTTCCAAGACTTTCCCCTTGTAATAGTGGCAAGGAGGGTTGCCAACCAATAGCGATCCTTCTCCTTGATGCCACGAACTATCGGGTCCTTTTGAAGGCTTTGAAGAATGAGGGAGCCCATGCACTGCAAGTTTGCGGAGGCATGAGAAGCAGAGTCCTTGGGGTCAATGAGGATTACAGTATCTGGAACTGCCTCCTCCCAGCCACGTACTACTTCCAAGGGTTCTGGGGACAGAAAACCATCCCTTAAGGTTTGACAAATGTCTTCGTCTGCTTCAGTGCCTCCAAAACTGTCAGAATCCTCCTCTTCCCTCTCTTGTGTGGTTTGTGGCGTCGCAAGAATAGGGTCTGCATAAAGTGGGCCTTGAGAGGAAAGGAAGGCCTCCTCTTCCTCCTGCTGCTTTGCCTCGAGTGCCCTGTCCATAATGCCATGCAGAGTCTGCTCCAGCAGGAACACAACAGGGATTGTGTCACTGATGCATGCTTTGTCACAGCCAGTGTTAATTTTGGCAGCAAATTTCGACTTAGTTTTAGTCTTAGTCTTAGGACTAAAATGGCATTTTAGTTTTAGTCCCAATTTAGTCTTCTGCAATTGTTTTAGTGTATTTAGTCGGCTAAATCTCCAGTACATTTTAGTCGACTAAAATCTTCAGTACATTTTAGTCGTTTAAAACTCATTTAAGTCGTCTAAAATCTAATGGGTGTAATTAAATCGTAATGCATTAATTAACATTTCTCTACAATATCCAAACTCATTATATACTGCTGGAGTGAAAAAACGAATATGTTATTATTTATGGTATTGAGGACTACAGACCAACGTTAATTTTGAAGTCAAATTTCAATTTAGTTTTAGTCTTAGTCTTTTGACTAAAATGGCATTTTAGTTTTAGTCCCATTTTAGTCTTTTGACTAAAATGCCATTTTAGTTTTAGTAGTATTTTAGTCATCTCAAGTTGTTTTAGTTGTACTTTAGTAGACTAAAATAGTATTCATTTAGTCGACTAAAATGTTTTAGTCGTTTTAGTCAACGAAGTTAACACTGGTCACAGCTCACCATCCTTGTTGCCTCCTCAAATGGTGACAGTACAGTGCATGCATCCTTTATCAACAGCCATTGGCATTGGAAAAAAAAGCCGAGCCGCCCTGAGCCTGTCGTTGTGTCATACTCACACAGGTACTCGTTGACGGCCCTCTGCTGCATGTGCAGCATTATCAAAGTTGAGTTCCACCTGGTAGGCGGTTTATAAACAGGTGGAATTCCCTCTGAATTTCAGCCAACCGAGCACTGGCTGTGTATGACCACCTCAAATGGCTACAGACTCTTCTGGCCTGCTGTAGCAGATCTTCCAACCCTGGGTACCTGTTTAAAGTGGTAAACCCTTACAGACCACTTTTCACTACAGGTAAGCCTATAGTAAGGCTTACCTGTAGTTACCATGGATATCTCCCAAATCTGTACGGTTTAGGAGATATCCCCTGTATCAGCATGTGCTAACATTATTGGCACATACGCGCTGAAGCAACGGCTTGTTTGTGCTGTTGCTTCAGCTGATGTGCCGTTACTGACAGCTCCTGTGCGCACGTGCGGGAGTGATGTCATTGCGGCTGCGGCCAATCACAGCGCCGGAGCCTGTGATACTTGGAAGCAACTCTGGGAGACATTATCACCGGGCAGAGCAGTGCACCGGGACCGTTGCAGGGGCTTCGATCTAAGGTGAGTATTTCACAATGAGCTAGTATGCTATGCATACTAGCTCATTATGCCTTTGTCTTGCAGGGTTTTTTTATTTTTGGTTTTCGGTTTTTCGTGGGTCTACAACCACTTTAAGAAATGCTGCACCACCAAATTGAGGACATGTGCCAGGTATGGTACATGTGTCAACTTTCCCTGTCGAAGGGTGAGCAGGAGGTTAGGGCCATTATCGCACACCACCAATACTGGATCAAGCTGGTGTGGCGTGAACCACCTTTGGGCCTGCCCCTGCAGGGCTAAAATAATTCCTGCTCTGGTGTGGCTCCTGTACCCTAGACAGACAAGCTAAAGCACTGCATGGCATCTTTTAGCCTGGCTCATTGAATAACCCCTTGAACGCTTAGGGGGTACTGGTGGTTCATAGGACAATTCAGCAGGGAAGGGCATGGAGAAGGGGGTGGAGCTGACAAATCTTGCATCATTACCACCAGCTGTATGGAGACATGGTGGAAAAACAAGCTGCAGCACTGAGCCCTGTCCTGCATCCTTCCGAGTTGCAAGCAGAGAGTTACCCAGTGTGCTGTGAACAAAATATATTGTCCCTGACCATGCTTGCTGGACCACATGTCAGCAGTAACATAAACCTTGCGGCTGACTGCCTTGCCCAATGATGCCACAATATTGCCTTCCACATGATGGTACAAAGCTGGAATGACTTTACGTGCAAAGAAAAAAGGACTGGGAACCTGCCATTGTGGTACAGCACATTCTTTAAATTCACAGAAGGGGGCAGAATCCACCAGATGGAAAGGCAGGAGTTGTAAAGCCAGCAGCTTGATATGCTGGAATTTAAACGCTGGCCATGTTGGTGGCAGCGACTGTATTTTTTAAAATTTTTTTACTGCAGCAGCTGGGGCAGAGAAATTTGCCTGCTATACTCTACAGCTGGTGGTATGCTGCTTGCAGACATGCTGCAAGGACCTGAGATGCCCTTTCGCTATACCATAATTCCTCTTAATAGATGCTGCTGAGAAGTTATGAGATCTAGCATGGGTAGACCTGAACTGTGAGGAGTGAGGATGAGCAGAACTCCATCCCTTTTGTGTGGCTTTCAGATGCTCTTGCCAACGGGCTGAGTTGGAGGGTAAATGCATTATCAAGCATGTGGAACCCAAATGGCTGGTGTTTTAGCCATGCTTGACATGCTTGTGGCAGAGATTGCAAATTGCAACAGTGCAATCAGCTGTACATGTGCAAAAAATGGCCCACACAGCTGAGCTCAGCTGACTCCTCCACGCATGAGGCTATGGCAGGAGTAGCTGTGGATTGGGAGGTAGAATAAGCTGCTCTGGCAGCTGTGATGGGTTATGCACTAGTCTCTGCTTGGGTAATAGAGGATGAGGATGGTTTAGTAAGTTGGACCACTACATCCTCTGCATGCTGTGGCTGGATAGCATGGGCAACATCACTAAACAGGCATGAAATCGTGCCCCGCCTGAGGATGGACCACGTCCACCTTTGCCTGTGGACGCAAATGCTGCTGGCCCCCCTCACATTGCCATAGGAACGTCTGCCTCTCCTTGTTGGCCTTCCAGACATGATGGGTGGGCTTATTACCCAAATGTAAAAGAGACAGGAAATGTGTACTTGAATGCACTTTAATCAATGAAAAGTGATGTTTGGTTCGCTTTAACTTGAGGACTCACTACACAGACACACTCCACTGACACACAACAATATACTGCAGTAAAAATGCACTAATGCACTTCAATATACTGCAGTAAGACTGCATTGACGCACTTCAATATACTGCAGTAAAAGTGCACTAACACAAGTCAATATACTGCAGTAAAAAACCCGATTCTGACTCTCAGCAGTCTGACCAGGAGAGTCTTGCACTAGCCAATTTAATTGCACTACTTGACGAAAATAACCTCAGAGTCCTCTGATTCTGAGGACCCCTCCTACTTGATGGACTCTGACCATCTCCCTGAGTCAGTTGACTATATATCAACTTCCTCAATAACTGATGAGATTTCCATCACACCAACAGCAGTACCTGCCCCTGATTCTTTAACAAAAATTAAAAAGAAATCCACACTCTATCCATCCCCAAGCTCTAACCCAAATACTTCTGCTTTTTTGAAACTCGTCACAGCTGATATTGAGAATATGAAACTTTTTCACAGGTCTAAAAGTAATTTTGATCATGATGAGCGAGTTGCGCTCGATACCCTGGCCCATAACCACGGCATTGTCATTAAACCATTCGATAAGGGTGGCAATGTCGTGGTCATGGACAATACACAGTATATTGAAATGTGTCAAAATTTACTAAAAAACAGGGAGTGGTACTGCCCTATTGGACGGTCCTCCTTAGATAGATTTGCACATGAGTTTTATGACCTTGTGGACACGGCATTCCACCACAATATCATAACCAAAGAGATATGGGAATTTGTCAGAACTGATCACCCTAAAGAAGCCTTTTATGCACTGCCAAAATTGCATAAAAAAAACTAGACAAACCACCAGGCAGACCAATCATCTCTCGATGTGGTAATCTCATGGAAAATCTAAGCCGGGTGGTTGACAACCATTTGAAACCCTTCGTAGAATGCCAAGCGTCTTACACACAAGACACCATACATTTCTTACAAGCCCTCCGAGATATACACATCCGAGGGTACTCTCCTAGTCACTATTGACGTTGAGTCCCTATATTGCAGTATACCCCACAACTTAGGCCTTGTAATGGTGCGTTGTGCACTTTCACAATTCAGTGAATCCAAGCCAGAATACAACGAGTTCATTTTGAACTCTCGAATTTATACTATCTCACAATGTGTTTTGCTTTGATGGTTCCCACTACCTCCAGGTACAGGGCGTTGCGATGGGGACATGTTGTGCCCCATCGTATGCCATTCTGTACCTGGGGGAGTGGGAACATTTCTTGATTATCAACGATTTGCTGTCTATCTATATGTGCCATGCTCCAACGTGGCGCAGGTATATAGACGACGTATTCCTTATATGGGACGGTTCAGATAAACTTTTGCACGGTTTTTTGGCTGCAATCAACTGCAGTGAATTCAATCTTGCTTTTACTATGGTGTACAGTGAGACAGATCACCTTTTTGGATGTGTCGGTCAAAAAACAGCCTGACGGCAGCCTCTCAAGTCAGTTGTTCCGTAAGCCCAGAGCAGAAAACTCCCTTCTACACGCAGCCAGTTTCCATCCTAAACCCCTGCTGTCCTCTATACCTTACACACAATACCTCAGGACACGTAGAAATTGTTCGGATGACTCCACATTCAAAGACGAAGCTGATAAATTAAGGATTAGACTACTCGAAAGAGGCTACTCTCAGTCTTCCCTTAAAAAAGCTTATAAAAGAACACTAGCTTTGTCACGACAGGATCTATTGGACACACCGAAACAACCTTCTACCGACAATACTACCAGAATTATTACCACATATACCACACAGCACCGACAATTAAAACGAATCCTGAATAGGTATTGCCACCTGCTCAAAATGGACCCATTACTATCTCCCTTTGTCACAGACACGCCGGCTGTGACCTATAGGAGAGCCCTGTCTGTTGGTGACCGAATAGTTAAAAGTGAGTACAAATCACATAGAGGGGATACCTGTAAAACCCTAGGTACCTTTTCGCGTGGTGGATGTTCCTACTGTCATTATATGGACAGGCATAGGAACATTCACTTACCTAATGGACGGTTATTCCATCCAAAACACTTTATCAACTGCAAGACCCCGGGTGTAGTGTACTTACTTACATGCGAGTGTGGGCGCTATTACATCGGAAAGACTATCAATCCTCTATAGAAGAGAATATACCAACACGTTTTAACTATTTTAAAACGTGATCCCGAAGTAATCATTGGCCGACATATGGCCCTTGCACACCCCACCTCAATCCCTAAGACCTTTCCTCCCAGGCTTCTCCTCCGGTGTCTGTGAACTCAATATGTAAATAATTGGCCATTTTTCCTTTTCTTCTTCTAAAACTCAGATCCATTTTTTACTATTATTATCCTTGTTATATTTTTTAAAACCATTCCAACTATATGTAATGACATATCCTGGTATATATTGTTGGTAAAAACTTCCCTCCCTTTGTCATCCCCATTGTTGTTTTTTATTATTTTTCATTATGCATTATTATTGTGGTTTCCTTTGTCAAACATGCTGGCTGTCTTTTTCCATCCATCCACTAGACGGCAGGGCTGGGTGCCCCTGTGTTCCCGCGTTGTCGCTCGTGCGCCAACACCCGGCGGGCGGGCTCTTCCTGTGTAGCCTGAGTCGATGAGGGTTCCCTTCCCCGTCTCTGATTTGCTACGCGGGGTGGAGCGCCTATAAGCTCTCACCGTCCTCTCCATGACGATCGGTGATGCCTTCCCGCCGGTGGTGCGCTGACGCCATCACGCCACCTGTGGGCGTGGCTGCGCGCCCCTGCGCCTGAGGTACGCCCCTTGAGACACATCCCTGTGTGCCGTGCGTGTCGACGCAGCGGCAGGGATTGTCTGCTATTGATTGGCTGCTTTTGACATACCTTCTCTTTAGCCTTCCTCAGCTGTGTTTAAACACAGCTGAATTGACATGATTACTTCCACTCAATTGGTTTATTGTGTATGTGTGTATGTGTGTATGTGTGTATGTGTGTATGTGTGTATGTGTGTATGTGTGTATGTGTGTATGTGTGTATGTGTGTATGTGTGTGTATGTGTGTGTATGTGTGTGTATGTGTGTGTGTGTGTGTGTGTGTGTGTGTGTGTGTGTGTGTATGTGTATGTGTATGTGTATGTGTATGTGTATGTGTATGTGTATGTGTATGTGTATGTGTATGTGTATGTGTATATATATATATATATATATATATATATATATATATATATATATATATATATATATATATATATATATATATATATATATATATATATATATATATATATATATATATATATATATATATATATATATATATATATATATATATATATATATATATATATCTTTAATGCTCACACCCGGATGTCTTGTGCCAATTCATTGGCAGACACCGGATTGTCAGCAACAGATGTCTCTGGTTTACAACCTAGGTAAGAACCATGCTTTGTATGGACCTGGTACCTTATATGGCCAGCTACCATACACTCTACAATTTTTAAACTTACCTCCCTGCCTTTCTCTATGTGCAATCTTTCCCCCTAATGGTGACATTGTTTGCTACAGGGAGGATTGGGCATCCCTTGTGAAAGTGCCCCTGCGGCTTTGCGTGTTGCCACGGGTACCCTCTCTGTCATCTGTGGACCTTCACAGCCAGCATGTGATCCCTTTATCTGTTTTTCATTTATGACATGAGCCTGACCATGTAAGTACTATGACTTTGGTTACTCTTTACAATAATGGCCAGAAAATAGACCACTCATATGGTCTTTCTTTGCTATGTTATTTACTTATTTATACATTTATGTTCTAGAGACCAGAAATATTTTTCACCTGTCTGTATGTAAAATAATTTCCCTGAAGAAGGAATATACAAGTTTGACTACGGTCTTCTCCGAAACATGTTGGGATATATTTACTAGCCACCTACCCCCACTATACCCACTCTGATTGGGTTGGTTCTTTGGGGTCGATGGCACTGGGTGATATTATCTATTAATGCTCTGTATGTCTCATATTCAATTATTTGTAAAGATATCGATTATCCACTGCACATGTCTGTCTTGTCTTTTAGACATTTTATTCATTTTTGTACATTAATAAAGTTGGCACTGTTTTTGCCTTTTATCATTATCTACTCCTCCTACTTTTCTGCCTTTAAAATCCAAAGGGGCGTCCCCTACATGCACTTTGTTGCATATATTTTTTCTAGTATTATTTAGGATGGCAGTCCCCGCACACCAGTATATTCTCTTATAACTTGATCTTTTTCATATACTGCAGTAAAAGTGCACTAATGCACTTCAATATACTGCAGTAAAAGTGCACTAATTCGCTTCAATATGCTGCAGTCAAAGTGCACTAACACACTTCAATATACTGCAGTAAAAGTGCACTAACGCACTTCAAAATACTGCATTAAAAGTGCACTAACACAATTCAATCTACTGCAGTAAAAGTGCACTAATGCACTCCAATATACTGCAGTAAAAGTGCCCTGATACACTACAATATCCTGCAGTAAAACTGCCCTGATGCACTACTATATACTGCAGTAAAACTGCCATGACACACTACAATATACTGCAGTAAAAATGCCCTGACACTACAATATATTGCAGTAAACCTGCCCTGACACACTAAACTGACACTAAAGTAAAAATGAACGGTCGCAATACACTCACGTTGCATCATTATATTGAAACTACACTGATACTTTACACTCACAATAGAACCACAATAGCACACTAACTCGCTAGTAGCAATGAACAGAGCCCTGTTCTATCTATCTCAACTCCAACATTACAGCAAATGGCTGCTCTGGGAAAGAACCTTTTATAGTATTGGGTAGGACTATGAGCAATGAGCCATAATTGGAGAGAGTCATCATGACTGTGTCCAATCATGCCTCTGACAGTGCTATGTGCCCTAATTGGGCAAAGTGTTCATTCCTTCAGCCAGTCAGGGTTTCCAATGCACTGTGTGGCACGCGGGCCAAACAAAAGGTCAAACGCCCGTACAATTTGGCTGAACTTATGCTCGGCCCGTCTTTAATGTGGGGCAAATGGGGCAGCTACCTGGGGCCCAGTCATTGTTGTGGGGCCCAAACAAGCTGCCCCTTGAGCCCGCGCTATCATGGATTTTAAAAAAGCTGTCCCGATACGACTTTGTCCAAACCGATCACTGGCAGTGCTGCGGGTGCCTATACACAGATCTGGCTCTGTCACATTGGGGCAAGCATGACAGGAGCTCATATGTATCGCCTACAAGAGACAGAAAAATTGATTGCCAGGTACAGATCCCTCCCCCTACCTCCTACCCAGGAGTTGCTGTTTAGGCTCTCATTGGTGAGACTCAGGGAGGGGTTCTCTGTGCTGCTGGTCAACATGTGAGGCTGCAGATTCTGAGAAATTAGGAGGTAAGTTGATCCATGGCAGTTTAGTGCTAAATCATTAGGAGCAGTATAGAGGATGTGCTGTAGGTGCAATATACAGGATTTGGTGCAATATGGCAGAGGTAGGTGCAATATGGAGGAAGTGGGTGCAGCATAGAGATACTAGGTGCAGTATATGGAGGAGGTAGGTGCACTATAGAGTTACAAGGTGCAGTATATAGGTACTAGGTGCAGTATGGAGGAGATAAGTGCATTATGGAGGAGGTGGGTGCAGTGTGGAGGAGGTGGGTGCAGTATTGAAGTACTAGGTGCAGGATGGAGGTACTAGGTGCAGTACAGAGGAGGTAGGTGCAGTATGGAGGAGGTGGGTGGAGGATAGAAGTACTAGGTGCAGTATGGAGGAGGTAGATGCAGTATGAAGGTGGATGCAGTATAGATAAGGTAGGTGCAGTATAGGAGGTACTAGGTGCAGTATAGAGGAGCATGGTGCAGTATAGAGGTACTAGGTAAAGTACGGAGGTGGTGGGTGCAGTATGGAGTAGGTAGGTGCAGTACAGATGTACTAGGTGCAGTAAAGAGGTGGTGGGTGGAGTATGAAGGTACTAGGCCCAGGATGGAGATACTAAGTGCAGTATGGAGGAGGTAGGTGCAGTGTGGAGGAGGTGGGTGCAGTATTGAAGTACTAGGTACAGGATGGAGGTACTAGGTACAGTACAGAAGAGGTAGGTGCAGTATGGAGGAGGTGGGTGCAGTATAAATGTACTAGGTGCAGTATGCAGGTGGATGCAGTATAGAGGAGGTAGGTGCAGTATAGAAGGTACTAGGTGCAGTACAGAGGGTGTGGGTGCAGTATAGAGGTACTAGGTACAGTATAAAGATGGTGGGCAAAGTACGGAGGTGGTGGGTGCAGTATGGAGGAGGTGGGTGCAATACAGAGGAGATGGGTACAGTACTTATGTACTAGGTGCAGTAAAGAGGTGGTAGGTGGAGTATGGATGTACTAGGCCCAGGATGGAGTTACTAGGTGCAGTACAGAGGTGGTGGGTGCAGTATAGAGGAGGTGAGTAAAGTTTGGAGGTGGTGGGTGCAGTATGAAAGAGGTAGGCATAGTACAGAGTAGGTAGGTACAGTACAGTGGTGCTAGGTTCAGTATAGAGGTGGTGAGCGCAGTATAGATGTACTAGGCGCAGGATGGAGATACTAGGAGCAGTACAGAGGAAGTAGGTGCAGTATAGAGGTACTAGGTGCAATATGGAGGTGAATGAAGTATAGAGATACTAGGTGCAGTATGGAGGTGAATGCAGTATACAGGTGAATGCAGTATAGAGGTACTAGGTGCCACACATGGGAGTAAGTCACACATGTGCAAGTCACAAGCAAGTCTCAAGTCTTAACCTTCAAGTCACAAGCAAGTCCCAAGTTACTGTGGCGAAAAGCAAGCAAGTCAAGTCGAGTCCCTGCTAGAAGTTAAGCAAGTCAAGTCAAGTCATTTATTTTGGTCAAGTCACAAATTACCGTATTTATCGACGTATAACACACGCCGGCGTATAACACGCACCCCAAGTTTAGGAGGAAATTTTAAGGAAAAAAACTTTAAGGAGGGAAGTTTAAGGAAAAAAAAAAACTTACATTTAAATGCCCATCAATGCAGCCTCATCAGTGTTCATCTGCAGCCTTGTCAGTGTAGCTTTGCCCCAGTGCAGCCTTGTCAGTGCAGCTTTGCCCCAGTGCAGCCTTGCCCCCAGTGGTCAGTGCAGCCTTGTCCCCAGTGGTCAGTGCAGCCTTGTCCCCAGTGGTCAGTGCAGCCTTGTCCCCAGTGGTCAGTGCAGCCTTGTCCCCAGTGGTCAGTGCAGCCTTGTCCCCAGTGGTCAGTGCAGCCTTGTCCCCAGTGGTCAGTGCAGCCTTGTCCCCAGTGGTCAGTGCAGCCTTGTCCCCAGTGGTCAGTGCAGCCTTGTCCCCAGTGCCGCCGACATACACAAGTTTAGTGTGTATTTTAAATATGGCGCCGCGGAGTTCGGAGGGACTCGGAGGCGCTCGTTCAGTTGAACGAGCGCCGCCGAGAACACAGTGACTGGGCGGAGCCGAGATACACATAGCCGAGGGTTCTCGGCTCTTCTCGGCGCCGTTCACAGTCACGCCCAGTCCCTATGATGGACATAACACAGGTCCAATGGCGGGACTGGGCAGGACTGTGAGCGGCGCCGAGAAGAGCCGAGAACCCTCGGTTATGTGTATCTCGGCTCCGCCCAGTCACTGTGTTCTCGGAACGAGCGCCGCCGAGTCCCTCCGAACTCCGCGGCGCCACATTTAAAAATACACGCTATGTGAATGTCGGCGGCGATCGCGCCGATAGATCACAAAAATAGCGGGGATCGGCGTATAACACGCACCCACGATTTTCCCCTGATTTTAAGGGGAAAAAAGTGCGTGTTATATACCGATAAATACGGTAAGTCAAAATACTGATCTACCCCATTTCCACCTTTAAAATGAGTTAAAAGTCAGTTTTCAGGAAAGGTTTTGTTTTATTTTCAACATTAACAAAACTGCTAAGTGCTTTTTTCTTGGCATATTAAAGAAACACTTTGAATGCCCAAACAGCAGACAAGGAGCAGAACACTCAGCAATTAAATGGCCAACAAGCCTGAAAAAAATGTAGTCCTTGCTGAGGGGGAAAATAACTAAGCTCAAAGTTTGAACTTGACACAATGCCAACATCTGGACACTTGAATGGTGATGAGAATAGCCACTTAAAATGCATTGCATTTGCAAAAAATTAAATTGGAAAGTACTTTCTCGCTCAGTTGTGAGCGATGGAGTCACATTATCACCCCACCATGGCTGAACACACGTTCAACAGGTGCGCTTGATGCAGGGACTGACATAACTCTTACCGCTACCCTGAACAGCTCCAATGGCATTTGGCAAATGCTGATTGGCTCAGAGGTGGTGATGGGCAGAGTGTGTGGGTAATATTTTTGGGGGGGTGGTGCCAAGTCATTGCAAGTCAAATAGCCCAAGTCAAAGTCAAGTTGCAAGTCATTAGTGACAAGTCAAAGTCAAGTCGAGTCATTTATTTAATTTTGTCAAGCAAGTCGCAAGTCCTCAAACAGGTGACTCAAGTCTGACTTAAGTCAAGTCATGTGACTCAAGTCCCCCACCTCTGCTAGGTGCAGTATGGAGGAGGTGGGTGCAGTATAGAGGTACTAGGTGCAGTATGGAGAAAGTGGCTGCAGTATTGAGGAGGTAGGTACAGTATGGAGGAGGTAGGTGCAGTACAACCAATAAGTAAGTGGCAATGATGCACAGTAACCTATAACAACGAATCAGTGAGTACAAAAGGGTGAACCTCTCCAGGTGGTGTACTGAAGAAAAACGCCCTCCTCAAAGTGGAAGCCAGGTGCAGGCTCAGCACGAGCAATATTGAAGAAATGGATTCTTGACAGCTGTACTCCGATAAAAGCCTTTATTGTAATGAATAGTCAAAGTTCATGTGACAACAGAAGCAGGACAAACAGTAAGTTGGCAATGATGCACAGTAACCTATAACAACTAATCAGTGAGTGGTAATAATATGCAGTAACCTCTAGCAACCAATCAGTGCGCAATAATGATTTGTAATAACCTCTAGCAGCCAATAAATGAGTGGTAATGATGTGCTGTAACCTCTAGCAATCAGTGAGCAGTAATGATATGCTGTAACCTCTGGCAACTAATCATTATTGCTGCCTGATCTGCTGCAGTAAGCTGATTTGGAGTCTAGCTGTTATTTATTGTATGTCTCAAAGGTGGAGAGCGAAATTGCATGGGGGCTGAGGCCCAAGAAGATGTTTGTCTAGAGTCCAATTAATATTAAAGATGGCTTTACCCTTATGCATGAGCCACAGCTTACAGTTGGAATGGTCCTTCAATCTCCTGCGTGATGTGATCCCAGGAGGCTGCAGGCGGGGGTGGGCTGAGGCAATATCAACCTTGCCTAGGCAAGCAACAAGAAAGCCAAAAGTTACTCGCTCACCAAAAAAAAAAAAAAAAAAAAAAACATTGTTGAAGTGGCTAGGGGAAAATAAATGAAAGCATGCAAGTGTAATTTTCAGGTGAAGGTCCACTTTAGCTACGATGAGAATAGCTCAACAACATAGCACAGTAAGGTCAGTTAGCAATGAAATGTGTCACCATGTATGATGCATCAGAACGTTGGAATATTTTAAGGGACATTAAGACTGTAGGAGGTGTTCCCATGGCAATAGCAAGCATTATGTCATTCTAAGGCAGTCTTGGAAATGCAGAGCTACAATATGTGAGAAAGCAGGGTGCTGTGAAGACTGTGAAGAGAAAAAGACAGAAGGAGATCTGGGGGTGGAAAATATCACTTAGTTAGTGTTATCATTAGTGGATCATCATCAGGCTGTTCATACTTTGACCAGTTGCTAAGCATTAAACAAGTTTTTGTAAAATTATCTAATGAAGGTAAACTAGGTTTGTAAACCTACCTGTTTGATACACAATAATAAAGCAAACAGGTGATGAGAAAAATGCAGGGAGCTGCCATTGCTGAGCTCCTTCTATAATTTCCAGTTGCCTGGCTATTATATTGACTATCTGTCTTCAGTACTTTGATTTACTGACCTAGAAAAAGTATGCGGATTAAGAAAGTCACAAGTCCTTGTCCCCATACTTATTCTGGGTCAGTAACTTAAAATATTGAAATGAGCATTGTTAAAATAAAGTACCAAAAGCAAATGAGAAGTGTGCATGAAAAATATAAGTTTTGTACTCCCTGTAAAATTATTTTCTCTAAGTACACTGAGGGACACAGCCAGATCCATAGCATTACCTTAGGGTTAAAGCAACTAAGTTGATAGCACCATCTGGTAGCCAAACCTCATTACAGCCATAACAAACAAAGCAAAGGAGGAGGCAACAGGCCCGACACAATCAGAGGAGTTCCTTATTGTTCAGGAGTTCATTGTTACAGTTGAGGCTCTTGTAGATCTATAGTGCCCAACTGAGGGGCGGGCAAAACACACCAAAAACATAAATAACAGGTGAAGCTCTAAATATGGGTAAATCATACAGCCATCTGTAAAACCTTTCAGTCAAAACCAGCATTCACCAATGCAGCCACAATCTTAAAAAAAAACTTGATAACGGTATGTACAGAGGACCAAGTAGCAGCTCTGCAGTGTTTCCTTATGCTTGAGAGCCTGAGAAATGGTCTGATGGATACATTTAGAAATAGCAGACGAAGATGCAGCAAGTGCGTTAGACTATGATAACTAAAAAAAGAATCAGTATTCCTATAAGAGGTAGAATTTAGCTATACCCTAAAGCCATGTACACGAGCGGATTTTCTGCCCACAAAACCGCAGACTTTTGTCCGAAGGGCGTTAGCCCCAAACTTGTCATGCATACAAACGGCATACAGTTGTCGGCCAACAAACCCGAACGTAGTGAGGTACTAGATGTACTACAAGCCGAGAAGGAGGAAGTTCAATTGTCATGCGCCACCCTTTGGGCTCCTTCTGCCAATTTCGTGTTAGTAGAAGTTTGGTGAGTGTCGATTTGCATTTTTCATTTCTTGCTTGTCAGTTAGTTTCTGAACAGCCGTTCGTCAACCAGCCATGTTGCGTTCTCGTTGGAGAGATCGTGCTATCATTAGGGTTGGAGTTATTGCTTTGACCCAAGTCCAGTCCAGGAACAGGAGGAGTTCTTGGACCAAGAATTGGTTGCTTAATTGTGACCAATTCTCTCGTATGCCTTTGCTGCGGGAGCTCCAGGAGAATAATCCTGAAGATTTTAGGAATTAACTCCGGATGACAGACCCCTGTTTTCACCATCTCTTTGCTGAGAGGGGGCATTGCTGACCTCCTATATTAAGAAGCAAGACACATGCATGCGACTTGCCATTACTCCTGAGCAAAGGCTCATAGGCACCTTGTGGTACTTGGCGACGGAGAGACGTCTTCAGGACCTTCAAGTTCATGACTGGGATCTCCCCCCAGGCTCTGGGACTCATTATTCCAGAGACCTGTTCTGCCATTATTCAAGTCCTGCAGAAGGACTATATTTGGGTAAGTTTTAGCCTTTAACATCACATTCTATGTATTTAATGTTTGCTACTGTATTGTATTAATTTCTTGATTCCATAATTACCATTATTGTAATATGCTATGAATGTCCTCATTGTCCTCATGCATGCTGTAAGCTTTTAATGCTCCTTTTTTGTCCTTCATGCATATTTTCCTTCACTAACCTCCCCAGGATGCTATCCTGGGCCCATGCACACCTAGCCTAGTAACTTAACAATGTATTTTGCCAGCTAGATTTTTGTGCTTACACTAAACACCCCCTAAAATGTGTCCAAATGTTATTGTTGTCCTCAAATTCAGGCAGAGTGCAAGAGGCCATTTTTTGGGGGCACAAACTCATTAAGAACCCTCCCTCTCCCCACCCAAATGCTAAGTCAACCGATACCAATAGTCTGATGACTTTGCAAAACCCATACACACTATACCTCTTTTGTGGTCACATTTCTGGATGAATTCACCAAAGCATGTAGTGCAAGGGCTTGTCTGATTCAAATTGTAACTTAGAAAGATTTTGTCTCATTATCTTGATAGGTAATTTATGAATGGCAAAATGTGCTTCAATTTTGACAGTGTGTATCGTATCCATATTTTTAGATTATGACACTTCTTACCCATCCACTGAGCTGCCAATAGTGCAAGTAAGGAGGGGCTGGCCAAAGTATCACACATTATTTATGCATTCAGCTCTCATGGAAGTGGAGAGGGTTACCTGTACAAAAAACATCTACCCGTTACCTCCCCCCACCATAACATTTTTCTAATGGGCCACCAGAGGGGGTGAGGAATCTGATAAGTTGACCTTACACTTTTGTCTTTAAATACTCATTTCAATTCTACACTTATGTTGGTCAAGAATGTTTTTGTCAAATTTGCTTGCAATGTTTTGTGCAGAAGTAGTAATTTCTTCTTTCTTTTTTGACTCCTAGTTTCCTTCCAACCCACAGCAATGGCAGGATGTTGCAGGATAGTTTCAGCATCAGTGGGATTTTCCCAACTGTAGTGGTGCTATTAATGGGAAACATGTGAGGATTGTCCCACCACCCAACTCTGGCTCATATTTTAATTACAAGGGCTTTTGCAGCATAGTGCTGCTAGCTGTTTCTGCAGTGCATGAGTTCCTTTTTTTGGATGTTGGGAAGAATGGCCGCAATTCGGATGGAGGTGTCATAATGCAGACGGAGTTCTACCTTCGGCTCCAGAATGGCACCTTAAATTTTCCAGCTGCTCAGGACAATGTTGAGGGCCTCAATTTTGTATTTGTGGCAGATGAAGCCTTTGCTCTGGGGAAACATGTCCTGAAGCCCTTTCCTGAGGAACCTCACCTCAGAGCAGAGAATCTTTAACTACAGGCTCTCTAGTGCCAGAAGGGTGGTTGAAAATGTCTTTGGCATCCTCTCCAGTCACTTCAGGCTAATGTGGACCCTGCAGTGTCAAGCCCAGCTGAAGTGGCTGCAGCTCTTCCGTCGGTGGGCAACATGACAGCTCTCGAACCTGCCCGTGCTCGGTATCCACCAAAAATATATGGAATATTTTGTGGGTAGAGGGGCAGTCGCTTGGCAGCAAAATGTAGCTGATCCAGAATCATAATTTTATTTTACCATAAACTACTATTTCATTTGAACTACTGTTGTCTGTGTTTCTTATCTGTATAATAGGTTATCAAATGGCCTTTTTTTTGTCCATGTTAGACAATAGTGCAAACGTACCTTATTTGCTACGTGGGGTGACAATCTCTTCTTCAGCTAACTATTATATTATGCTGTGGGTCTGCTACACACACACACAATGTTTTTGTTCTTAATGTATCTAATGCATTACGTTCAAAAACATTATGCTTTTTCAACTCCTTTAACTTCTTTGAGGCCATAAATTGCCTGAGTTGGGCACATTTTAGAGCACATTATCACTGTAACTACACCAACTTAACAAATACACTGGTATTAAGCATTGAAATGATAAGCCACACATTGTTTAGGAAAGAACATTTTACTCCAAGCACATTCACATGTGCGTTTTAAGGTTTTATAACAAACCAACACAGAGCTGGTACAAGGGGTTGGCGAGAGGGGGGGTGCCCTGGGTGGATTTCTCCCCCTCCCTCTGCTCGCTGACTCTGAGCATAATACCAGAGCCGCTCGCATTGCCACGGCCGCCTGCTCTGCTCCCTCCCCCTGCATCCTCATTGGCAGGGAGGAGAGGGACTTCAGGAAGGACTGAACCGGGGGGGGCGGACAAGCCTCCCATTATCTCAGTAACTGTGAAAAAACAGACTGATTTCTCCCGTCCATAGGACAGGAGAATCATTCTGTAAATTCTGAGACTGGTGGCTGCAGCTCTGTAAGAGTGTCTGTGACACTTACACAGCCCAGCGAACACATCACCTCCTCCCCTCACTGACGGGAGATCAGGGAGGAATACAGCTCTCCTCCTCCTCCCACCTCCGCTCCTCCAGTGACTTCCCGCCCCGCACTATCTCGGCGTGCAGATGTATCTGAAGAGAGGGGATGTGTGGGCGGGAAATATGAAAACAGCAGCTGCAGATTCCTCTGTGTGCCAAAGATGCCTGATCTTCCAGCCTCGACTGGTGGGTGAGTGTGCAACTGTGCACACTGCAGTACACTGTAATCTCTGAACTGTCCTTATCTCCATCCCCCATCTGTCTCCCCCCGCTCATGTTCTTTCAAGACATTCACTTTCAGTTAGACTGGCAATAGCTGGTACACATTTCTTTCCAGCAACCACAGATTGCAGGAAAGAAATTTGCATGGGTCCCCTGTCAGCACAGTCCCTTCCACTGAGCAATTGTATTCTCCCGACAAATAGCGATTATCACTAGCAGATATAGCAACCGCTAGTGATAATCATAAGAGAATGCAGCAGGCTGGTTGTACCCAATTTGAGCGATCAACTTGGTACATTCAGCCTGCTCATTAATGGTTCAAATCTCAGCCAGTTCCTGCTGAACCAGCTGAGATTTAACCACTTGCTTACTGGGCACTTCAACCCCCCTCCCATCCAGACCAATTTTCAGCTTTCAGAGCTGACGCACTTTGAATGACAATTGCATGGTCATGCTACACTGTACCCAAATAAAACAGGTAATTTTTCTCCTTCATTGATGTACGCTGATGATGCAGCACTGATGGGCACTGATGGGTGGCAGTGATGGGCGCTGATGGGTGGCAATAATTGGCACTGATCGGTTACACTGATAGGCAGCACTGCTAGGTGGCACTGAATGGCACCACTGTTGGGCATTGATAGGTGGCACTCATGGACAATAGGTGGCACTCATGGGCAATAAGAGGTGGCAATGGCAGGTGGCACAGATGAGGCATAACTGCCTCTTCCTCTTCGGGACCGATGTCCCTTGCAGATGAGGCGGTGATCAGCGATCACAGAAAAAAAACAATCACAGAGCTTTTGTTTTGATCATGTGATCAGCTGTTGGCTGACAGCTGATCACATGGTAAGGGGCCGGGACACCCGAGTCTCAGTGACTCAGCGCGTGCACAGGGGAGGCCGTCATATGACGGCCTCCCGGAAAATTAGGTCCGTGCTGTGGCCGTCATTCGGCTATAGCGCGGACGTCAAGAGGTTACACTAACTATGGCTGGTCTTAGCTCTTAGGCAGCCCATATATTGATCACTTTTTCATTCAACTATTAGGTTGAATTAAAAAAAAAAAAAAAAAAAAAAAAAAAAAAAGAAGGTTCCAATTTCCCCATCTACAAATTCAGGTGGACGGGGGAATCCTCCCACTGTGGACCAGTGGTGGAATCCATTGTGGTG
This sequence comes from Lithobates clamitans, assembly GCA_037952925.1. Taxonomy (NCBI): domain Eukaryota; kingdom Metazoa; phylum Chordata; class Amphibia; order Anura; family Ranidae; genus Lithobates; species Lithobates clamitans. Next base: position 3,560,005 of record JBBGZY010000108.1, on the reverse strand, counting down.
GTGTATAGACCCAAAGAGATTAGAATTGTGTCGATGTCCCAATATTTATGGACTTGACTGTACATGTAATTAATATGTGTGAGTGAACTCTGTTTATCGCATTAAACCTAATTGAATTTGTATTGTTTTAAGTATATTTTTGTTTTGAAACAATATTGACTCCTTCTTAAAAATGGGGGGGGGGGGGGGGCGCAGTTTGCCATCTTCGCCCTGGGCACCAAATGGCCTTGTCCCAGCACTGAACCAACATCTTGGTGTATAAACATGTATGTTTGCCATTATTTTGCCTTTTTTGGGGCTAAACAGGCATGTTTGAAAACATAAGATACACATCCCCAACTCAGGAACTTACAAAGTTCCAGTTTGTTAAAGTGAAGGCCATATGAGACATTAGTATCCCAAGACTATGTTGATGTTGCCTTCCTCAAATGGGGTGATCTCACCCCTCTAAAAGCCAAAATTTGAAGCCACGTCCACGTAGAGGCATAACTGTAAATGTCCCTTATGATCCCGTGCCTAAAATGTGTGTAGGTACAAACAGGTTAGTTTCTAAAGCCCCAAAGCACACTGTGTCAACATGTGCTATCTCCCATCACAGGGTATAAACGGATGCGTTTTGGGGGTGCAACCCCTTTCTCATAACTAAAGTAGGTAAGAGGAAGGGGTTGCAACCCCAAAAACGCGTCCATTGATATCCCATGATGGGAGCTAGCACATGTTGACCCACTCTAGATGTAGGGAAATAAGAATATTTTGTCACCATTTGTGGCCATCTTTAAATTCTTAAAAACACATAAAGATTACAATTAACATTACTTAGGGCAGAGTTTCCCAACTCTCCTTCTCCAGATCAATTCCCAGGTCATGTTTTCTATATTTTGTGCTTTTGTCACAGGTGATGATGTCATTTTCAAGGTTAGTAATTCACACAGTCGTTTTTATACTGAGGAAAATACAAAAAACAGGACCTGGTGGTGCACCTAGAGAAGTGGAGAAACACTGTGTAAGGGCTTACCTTGGTTGGAGTCCATAGTGCAGAGATGTATGCTCACCCTTGCAAATATATACGGCCCACGGCAACAAGGTAAAAAGCTACCTGGTCTGTGAATCTGTGCACGGGGGCTTGACAGGAATTTACCAAAGGATTGTCGAGGTGAAGCTGTAGTCAGGGATTCCAGAAGTCAGAGTAAACAATGAACAGAGCCAGGGTCAGAAGCCGGGGTCAGTCTTGGAACACTGCAACTTAAAAACAAGAACACAGGAACCTTTGGCAATACAAGAGACAATGAACTGAAAAAACTCTCAGAGTGAGGCAATGTTTTATACCCAGCTGATTAGATAAACTGCTTCAGCTGAACTAGGAGTGACAGGTACTAATTGCAAAGCAATATCCAGAGTATAGCCCTCAGTGCTGCATGCAGGACAAAGCATAGCTGGAAACTAGGCTGAATAATGAACTGAGGTGTGGCTCAGAGGCAATGCAACAGGAGCAGTAAACACACAAGTCGTGGGTTCAATACCTCCTTGAGCAACTTGGGCCGTGACCAGAAAAGAAAAAAGAGAGGCTTCCACCATGTCAGGAAAAAAGTGTGGTGGTCCCATCCGTACTTGACCATACCATGAAAAAATACCCCCTAGATGGAACTTTAAAAGACCACCAATGCTGATTGTATGTACAAATGTTAAAAATAGACAAGTGAACAAATATAAAAAAAACATGTAACATCTAGGTGTGCATACAGCATTACATGACAAAAACCAAACAAGATGAAAAACTACACTAATACTCCCTGCTGGGTAAGTACCCAAATACCTGATGCGTTTCTGGTTTCTTCATGTTGGAGAATGGTCACAAATATTAGCTCAAATGGAGCGATTCCATGTCAGGAGCATAAAGAGTTGGGGAAGGCACAGGATGCTGTACAGGAAAAACACTGCTAACTTGAGAAAATCAGTTTTCACATCGGTGTAGTACCCAGTGTATCACAGTGAATGAGTTGCGGCTGTAAACAGGAAGGGCTGTGAAGCCAGAGGCAGCTTCACATAGAGCTGCTGGGTTAGCCAATGCTAACCAATGGTCCCTGACTTGGTGTGCCCAGTAGAAGTAATGTCCATGTATAAAGCCTTACCCCTGTATGACTATGACATACCACGTCTGGCCGTTTGCATGGCACAGTAGGGACCCTGACACACTGACCTTGGACACTAAAGCCTAGGTTCACATTGCGACACAGAATTAGCGGCGCCGCACCAATTTGCAAAAGTAGTTCCTGCACTACGTTTGCCAATTTCAGGTGCGACCTCAATAGACATGAGGGCATGGAGCCACACAAATGTCTATCAAGTAGCACCTGAAATCGTGCTGACCTTGCTACTTAGAAATTGTGCAACTTCAAGTGAAGAAGCACAATTTCAAAGTAGCATCAATGTGAACCAGGGCTTACATTGATTTTTGCACTTGCCACATAAGGCTTTGTTGCCCAAACCGATTTGCATCCTAAATGAACAAAGTAGGTATTTGTGCTTTCCTGCAAACAAAATACAGCATTCCTTAAAGCAGGGGTCCACCTATCTATCGTTTTTTTTTTTTTTGAGTTCATTCACAAACTTTTCTTCTCAGCATTACATACTCACATATTGTGTGTAATATGTCCGTCTGTGTCAGATTTCGTCGGAAAGAATAACTTATATTATTCACTGCAGGCGGTTTCCATCTTCATTGTGGGCATTTGAAGCCCACAAGCATTTATTTCCTGGATGTGGTGAATGCTGTGCTCCCAGCATTCACCGCTCGTTCCCGCACATGCTCAGTGGCATCCTGGGAAGCCTGAGACTAGCTCCCAGGAGTCTGGGAGAGGCTAGAAACACGCCTACTCCCACATGAGGAGAACCAGGAAGTGCAAAGAAGAATAGAAAAATAAAAGGTAATTACGGCGATTTAAATTTTTTTAAACGGTATGTCAGCATCTAGGCAAGGAAGAGAATACATACAGATATTGTTCAAAATTTGGGTGGAACCCCGCTTTAAGAAGCAAGGACAGACACAAAGTTGGTTCCTACTTTTTTAGATGTAACTTGTCTAACAGCCACATTTCTTATAAAGGTTTCTTAGAAAACTACAAAAATTACAGGTAAACCTGTAACTAAAACTTGTGAAAGCTTGCAAGTTTTTGGGTGAAATAGTAATATACAAAACACAAATATGTGCTTGCTCCCAGCTGATGGTGGCTTGCATGTGGATTTTGTGAACACAAGTGGAATTTTGAACTAAAGTGGAGAGTTTTTGTGCTTTTGACTGCTTCTGTTTGCAAGTGTTGTTTTGGGGTTTTTGTTTTTTGTTTTTTGTGTTTTTCCTTTGCTATCAGTTTTTAAAACACTTTTTTTTCCTCCTTTTTTTCTGACACTTTTTAAACACCTTTTTTTTTTCCCCTGCTAATTAAGGGGAGTGGTTAATTGTTCCCAGGTGTATAAAAGTGTCTATACAAACTCCCCTGGAGCTTGCTCCCAGCTGATGGTGACTTGCATGTGGATTTTGTGAACACAAGTGGAATTTTGAACTAAAGTGGAGAGTTAAAAACCAGGAGCTGTGCTTTTGACTGCTTCTGCTTGCAAGTGTTGTTTTAGGGGTTTTTTTCCCTTTGCTATCACTTTTTAAAATACTTTTTTTTCCTCCTTTTTTTCTGACACTTTTTAAAAACCCTTTTCTTTCCCTGCTAATTAAACACTTGCTGACCGCCTCACGCCGATGTACGTCGGCAGAATGGAACGGGCAGGCAGAATCACATACCTGTAAGTGATCTGCCTCCGGCGGGTGGGGGGTCCGATCGGACCCCCCCCGGTGCCCGAGGCGGCCAGCATTTGTTCACGGGCGATCAGAGGTGAGGGAGAGGCCATCCATTCGTGGCCACCCCCTCGCGATCGCTCCCGGCGAATGAAATCCTTCCTCTGCTGCTGTAATGTAAATAGCGGCAGAGGAAGTGATGTCATCCCTCCTCGAGCCGGTCTTTTCGTCCCGGCGCCGAGGAGAGAAGACATCAACGTGAGTTACACCAACATTACACTTACAGTAGAACACACTAGGCACACTTTTCACCCCCCATCACCCCCCGATCACCCCCCCTGTATCCCCTGTCACACTGACACCAATAGCAGTTTTTTTTTTTGCATTGGTG